>BLBF01000036.1:25731943-25762745 GCA_015471245.1 Laticauda colubrina | reverse complement strand
CACAAAGCATGAATGATTAAAAGTATAGTCAGAAAAAGATTTTTTTTATTTTTTTTTAGTAATATTAGAATATGGATTGACAATATGAGTGGTTATGCAATATAACTGTAATTGACACTATAAAATGAATGCACAAAACTGATGAACCAACCGATACACCGGAAGTATCTATGAGAGTAGATGTTTTTAATGTTTTGTACGTTTGTCTGTTTGTAGAAAATTAATAAAAAAAATTTTTTTAAAAAAAGAAATCTTGCAGATTGCACGACAGTTCTCTGATGGTTCGGGGAATGGCAGAAAATTGAAAGGAGGTAGATTTTCACAATGGAAGGAGATAAGAAGGGAGCCCCATTCGGCTTATTCAAAAATGATTTAGAGTCTGTCCTACTGGCTCATACTTATGACAGTTGCAGTGTCCTGGGGACCTGTGATCATCTTTTGTGACAAATAAACTTAATGGGGAAGCCAGATTAATTTTACAACTGTATTACTAAGTTAACCAGTGCAATGATTCAATGCAGTTCAATCAAATGCAATGACTGAACTAATAGAATTATAGCAAAAAAAAGGGTTATAAAATGGGACAAAACTCATTTAGCAACTGTCTCTTGTGTAGGAACAGAAATTTTGGCCTAATGGTAGTAATAAAGTGAAAGTGTAGCTGCTTATAAACTCCAGTGATGGATTCAGTTACACGGGCATCCTTGGGAGACCTGGAAAACCAGGATAAGTACAAATTGTCATGGAGAAAAATCTGTCTAAGTGGTTGCTAAGAGTCGAAAACAAATTAATGGCACATAACCATCAATCTAATAAAACCAATAAATAAGTGGAGGCTCATTTACTTCACCTAACACAGTCAAACACCAACCATCTGGGAATGATGTCTAAACAACTGGAACTCTGTACAAGTAGTCCTCAACTTATGACCCCAAATTTCTATTGCTGAGTGAGACATTTATTGAGTATTTTGCCCCATTTCTCACAACAGTTATTATGTGAAACTTTGTAGTTGTTACTAAAATGATTGTTAAATGAATCTGGCTTCCCCATTGTCTTTGCTTGTCAGAAGTTTGCAAAAGGGGATCACATGATCCTGGAACACTGCAACCTTCATAAATATGAGTCAGTTGCCAAGCCTCTGAATTTTGATCATGTGACCATGGGGATTCTGCGACTGTCATAAGTGTGAGAAACAGTCATAGATTACTTTTCAGTGCTGTTGTAACTTAGAACAGTCAATAAACACTGTTGTAAGTCAAGGACTACCTGTATTGGATCCAATCCTGAGATGAAAAGTCTTCAGTTTATTGACTATGGAGATTCTCAGTCATCCAGGTCATGATTATCCCAAAAGTGCTTTTTCAAGAGGCAGCTGGAGTTTCTTGATTTTTCTTTTTCTTTTGAAAATGTTCCTCTTCTCATCCAAGAATCTTCTTCAGCTCTAACTTGATGGTGGGGAATAGAAGGATTTATATTCCTTGCAGACAGTTGGTCATTTGCATTTTTTTAGAGTCATTAAGGTCACCTGTATGTATCCTCAGGGTTATCTGTATCCTCAGGGTCACCTGAGTGGTACATTTAAATGCCTGTGGATCCTTCTTGGAACTGCTGAAAGGATTGTGTTGTAGATTGAAGATGAATGATGTCATACCCCCCCCCCTATAGAGACCTGTTCAGTTTTGATATGGCTTCTTTGACACCCATCATTCAAACAAGCAGTCCTCTCTGTCCGAAATGTGGACCACTGTTTTCAAGAGTGGCCTGTGTCTTTTAAATGCAGATGGACTGCTGAATCCTGATGGGTTTGTTCTATGTTGTGCCATTTATGAAGTGGCTGTTCTATTTCCCCAATGTACAGGTAGCCCTCAACTTATGATCGCAATTGAGCCCAAAATTTATGTTGCCAAGTGAGAAGTTTGTTAAGTGAATTTTGCCCCATTTTACAATTTTTCTTGCCACTTAAGTAAATCACTGCAATTGCTGCATTCCTACATCTTTTCAGCAATTGCTGAATATAAATACGTGTTTTAGCTTGAATGCGCGTTAACGAATTGCAACATTGAGGGAATTTAAAAGAAAAATGGTGATGCGTCCGCTGACCCTCAATTTTAAAAATGCCGTTTTGTTTCCTCAATACCTCTTTTCTTTTTACATGGAAGGGAGACCTCCCGAAGTGGGTTTTGTATCAGCGTGTCGGCATTTTAATTTTTGTTTCCAGATCACCGCCTGACCTCAAACCTATTGGCAGTCCTCGTTCTTCGCAATGCATTGTGGGAACATTCTTCTCTTTGGCGCCAAGGCGGCCCTCCGCGTGATGCATTGTGGGATTATGCACTCTCCTTTGTGCAACTCCTCATAAAAGCCGGATCTTCTTCTCGCGCGCTTCTAACGGTTCGCGGCCCCTGGAGACGAGCGGAAGTCCTCGACCACGAGGCCTGTTTGAAATTAGGTGTTTTCTTTCAAATAAAAGCCCAAGAGGGTGACTTAAAAACGCCGCATCTAAGGTCGGCAAATATCGAACGGCGCCCTATAAGCTGTTCGATAATAACTTTGGAAAGAAACCTTTCGCGGGGGTGGGGAAACAACCCAAAAAAAAAAAAAATCTGGAGAGTTACGCATGCGCCAGACGAAGGGCGGGAAGGCCTCACTCCCCTCAGTTCCCCCCTCAGGAGTGTGACGTCAACGGCGCGGAAGGATCCTTGCGCAGGGCAAGTAGAGCGCATGAGTGGACGGCCATTTTGTGGCATCTGGGAGAATCGAAGCGGGAGGGAGGCGTCGCTGCTGCTGTCGTTGCCCGTTGGCCTCGCCCGCTTTTTTCTTCTTTCGCTCTCTTTTTTCTTCGGTTGGATCGGATCGGATCGGATCGGATCGTTGCCGGGGTTTTTTTAATTCCTCTTTTCTTCTCCCCCCCGCTCCTTCTCGGGCTGCTTCCCGCCCTTGCTCCTCCGCCTCTTCTCTCACACACCGACCAACCCCAACCGCAGCCATTGCTGACCTCGCCATGTCTGGTGGCGGCGTGATCCGCGGCCCGGCCGGGAACAACGACTGCCGCATCTACGTGGGCAACCTGCCGCCGGACATCCGCACCAAGGACATTGAGGACGTCTTTTACAAGTACGGAGCCATTCGGGACATCGATCTCAAGAACCGCCGAGGGGGACCGCCGTTCGCCTTCGTTGAGTTTGAGGACCCCAGGTCAGTGGACGAGACGGGACGGGACGGCGCGCGTGGAAATAACGCCCGTGGGTGGCGGAGATCGCCGCCCTGAAAGGGATAACGAGGGGCAGCTACTCTTAGGCCAGGCTTGACGGACGGAGCCTAAACCCCGCGCCTGGTACTCCACATCCCATCATCCTCGCCTTACACGTGTCAAGACGATCGAGGCGATTGGGGGAAGGGCGGGACGAGGTAAACCGAGCGCGGTAAAGCCGCTCCGTTTTGGTGTATGGGAGCCGTGTTGCGATATTTTTGTGGAATAAAATAAAATTTTTAAATAAGAGGCGCTACTGTCCGTCGTCCTGGGGAAATCGGGAGTCTTTTCAACGGTTCCTGCCCTGTAATGAATCCTGCACATTCGTAGTGACGGGTAGGGAAGAAGTGGCCAAAGTCCAGGGGTAGTGAAGTGAAAAGAAGGACTAGGGGTGACATGATAGCAGTCTTCCAATATTTGAAAGGCTGCCACAAAGAAAAGGGAGTCAAGCTAAAGTACCTGAAGGCAGGACATGAAGCAGTGGATGGAAACCAGTCAAGGAGAGAAACAGTCTAGAACTAAGGAGAAATTTTCTAACAGTGAGAACAATCAACCAGTGGAAGAGTTGCCTCCAGAAGTTGTGAATTTTCCAACACTGGAAGATTTTAAGAAGAGATTGCACAACCATTTGTCTGAAATGGTATAGGGTTTCCTGCCTGAGCAATGGGTTGGACTAGAAGGCTTCCAAAGTCCCTTCCAATTTTGTTCTTCTGTTTCATTCCTGTGCACGTAGTACCTGCTGCTGTTTTCTCGGTCCCTTTGCAACCCAATCATTCCTGGTTGTCCCCAGGAAGGTCAGACTAATAGTTGGTGTGGTCAGAACACATGGGAGGGTGGGAAGTTAGTTCCAGTCTTAATGGGAAAAAATCTTTAGAGAAGATCTTTTGTGAGGTCATGAAGCTGTAAATGTAGTGGGTTAAAATCCATTTGGTTGTGTAGATTATTTTCCTTTCATGGCATTTGTGCCTTAACTTATATCCCAAAGGTGTTTTTTTTTTTTTTTTCAAATGGCAATTAATTGGATTTTGTTTTTCCTTGAAGATGTTTTGTTTCTCATCTAAGAAGCTTCTCCCTTCTCAAAAACAAAAACAAACATTCTCAAAAACAAAAACAAAAGTCCAGTTGCCTTTTGAGAAAAGCACCTTTGGGACAACAACCATGACCTGCCTGACTGTGAATATTTTTAAAGTGATACATTCTTGCTGCTTATTCTAAAGAGACACAGCTTCTATGACTTAAGTGCTAACTATATCTTTTATGAGTTCCAATCCATTATTTAACAATGAATTTACTCATAGATTTGTACATTCATTGCTATTAAAGCTAGATTTTAAATAAACATTTGAATAAGCACATAAGCTATTTTTTACAATTTCAAAACAAAATGAACATTTAGAATGGAAAAATGAAAACTTGTAAGAGAAAATGGAGAATATAGTAGTAATCTTCTATATTCACACTTACTGGACAGGTAATATTGTAATTCACCTTTTCTCCCAGATGCATTGAGATTTTTCCCATTGGAATCTAAAACATCTAACTACCTATCAGGTTGTTTGTATGTTACTGCTTCCCAGTTTAAACAAGCAGCATTGCTTTTTATGCATATACTAAAAAGTAATGCATTATTTTGTATAGTTGTGCTGCAATACCAAGAGTGGAACTTTAGTTGGTTATTTACAGGGGAAAAATGTGTGTGCTTGCAATGCTGTTGGGACAAAGTCTTCTCTTTTTGTAGATTGAAGACAAAGGCCAACTTCCTGCATGCAGTGTGTTCCTGGAGGGCCTGATGCAGCTGTCTTTCCTTGAATCTAAGCTCAGTGTGGTTTTCTTTTTTCTCTTGCAGGGATGCAGAAGATGCAGTGTACGGACGGGATGGATATGATTATGATGGGTACCGGCTACGGGTGGAGTTCCCTAGAAGTGGTCGGGGCACTGGCAGAGGAGGAGGAGGCGGTGGAGGTGGTGGGGCCCCAAGGGGCAGATATGGACCCCCATCAAGGCGTTCTGAGTACAGAGTGATAGTATCAGGTAAGCTTTTCACCTCGGGCTAAAACAAATTTCCCCAGGTTCATTTTTTAGAATGATTTGACTAGTTAAAAATAGGATAAAACTGGTGGCGTATGTTTATCTAAACTATCTTTCCGTTGTTTTCTGGGTATCTAATTAGCTCATGATTTGGCATCTTGAAAATCTGTACATTGCTCTTCATTTCCCCCCAAAATACTAGATCTTCTGGTTTAATTGAGATAACTGCTTATTTTAAATATCTGTAAATATGCTTTGCCTTTGTGATTATTTGTACTGCAAATAATCACAATGAGATTTCAAAAGTTTATGTTCCCATTGCATGCATCCACTTCAAAATTTCTAACAATAAAAAGCAATAATAAAATTTATGAAAGAAGAATGTGCAGATAATTGAAGATGTTATTTTAACTGGTGAATTAACTGCATGTCTAGACAAGATGGACTGCTATAAAGAACAATAAAAAGCTAGCATTCCAAAATATGGTTGTTGTCCCAAAGGGGTAGCCCATGAGAAAGTCCTTTTCTTTTACCTTGTACCTTTCAGTCTTTGATTGCACTTTAATTGGACGATAAGAAGAAAGTTTTAACCACTGGATTTTGGAGACAGCAACTTTGATTTTGGAGGAGATGGTTAAAATATGTTATGCTAAATCTCTTTGGCCTTTTAGGATAAAGACTCATGTGCTTTAAATTGAGTTGAGAAATGCAGTATATAGTTTAAAATAACATAATTCTGTAAGCAAGCACTCATTTGCATACTGACTAGTTATAGTTTCTGAAGTAGCATGCATTACCATAATCCTATTACTTTTTTTAACTAAATGCAAAAAAGAAGGGGAAAAAGACTTCTAAAATATGTAACTTTAAGTCAAAATTAATCTAAGAATTCTGTTTCATAGGTTATTTTTGAGTCAGAATACCTAGCAGTAGGATGGAGAAATTAAAGATATAAATCAAACACGTACAAATTTCTGAATGGTTCTTCAGTTGAAAAAAAGTGACATAAGAATAATTGCTTGTTCAAAGATGAATTTTAGAGACTATTTCTCTAATTGATACAAAGCAAATGGCCCTCCAATATTAGCCTTCCAAACCATAAAACATATAGTTTCCATTATCAGCTTGTCACTTTTTAAACAATTCATGCATACAGATAGTTCTCAACTTTTGAGCACAACTGGGATCAGAATCTCAGTTGAGTGAAACGTTTGTTAAAAGAGACGTGTGACTGCTTTGCTCAACAATTGCAAACTCCACAATCCTGGTTGTCAGCAAGCAATCTTGCAGAACAATACATGGATGCAGTTACAGATGAGGAACATGGGGTGCTTCAGGAGAACGGGGGAGACCCTAGGAGGTCCAGCACAAGGCAGTGTGTAGGTGTCCCTCTACTCAGGAAATCATCATCTCTGGAGGCTGGCTGAGAAAGCTGCCTGCTCTAAAGGATTTCAGCTCCATATCTACTTGGATTGATGAAATCCTCCAGCAGCTTACAGCTTTTTCAGGCAGAGACCAGAGGGAGTTTTCTTGGCAGCTGCAAAGAAAATGATAAAAGAGGTTTGAGTGCAAACAGATTGCCAAGCTACCAGATCGTGATCACATGTCCATGGGGTGGGGCATTTTGCAGCACTTGGATGTTCTTTACAGGCTATTCAGTCTTGAGGAAATGGTCAAAAGTCAATTTAAAAGACTATATGGGTTTTATGATTAACATGAAATGAATAATTTTCAGTGTGCTCTGGGACCAAGTTGAGGACTGCCTGTATTTCTCTAGCAATAACTTAACAACTGTCTCTTGTTCAGGACTGCCTCCCAGTGGAAGCTGGCAGGATTTAAAGGATCACATGCGTGAAGCAGGTGATGTATGTTATGCTGATGTTTTCCGAGATGGAACTGGTGTCGTGGAGTTTGTTCGGAAAGAAGACATGACCTACGCGGTGCGAAAACTGGATAACACTAAGTTTAGATCTCACGAGGTAGGTTTTTCCACTTAATATTTTAGCAAGAATTGGATACAGAGGGTTGCATTTGGATGCAGTAAAACTGAAGGTAAGGAAGTGCAACTTTTCTGCTTACAGTGTTTAAAAATGTAGAAAGGGCTAGTTGGGTGTCATGTATAAATAATGTACGGAGGAGTAATGCAACTTTTCTTGTTAAAAAAATCTTCAGTCTATCAGCATGCCTGCAAAAGACTGCTTAAAAACTTAGACCTTTCAATCGAAAGTTGTGTCTATTTGATAGGGAGAAACTGCCTACATCCGTGTTAAAGTTGATGGCCCAAGAAGTCCAAGTTACGGAAGATCTCGCTCCCGCAGCCGTAGTCGTAGCAGAAGCCGTAGCCGAAGCAACAGCAGAAGTCGCAGTTATTCCCCAAGACGAAGCAGAGGATCTCCACGCTACTCTCCCCGTCACAGCAGATCACGTTCTCGTACATAAACGATCTTTAATAGTGCTCCTTTTTGTAGAATTTCTCCATGTTGTATGCAGTTTTCTTTTGCCCATAAATAGTCCATTCTTTTAAGGGGGGGGGGGGGAGAACAGAACTGAAATTGTTTTACTGAAAATTGGCTAAAGTGTTGAATTGCAGTTTTGTATGATACCCCTAGTGAATATTTGTTCTTTAACATCAACATTCCCTTGCATCTTTCATAAATTGTATTTTAACATGTCCTAGTCAGGGTTCTTTCTAGCTAGTTTGCTGCCCACTCTTCCAACTGTGATATTGCTGTATTAAAAATGTCTTTGTTCAGCTATGGTTTATACAAGCTTGGGGTGTTGGGGTTTAAATTGTCTCTTTTGGGGGAGCTTACATTTTTATCTTGCCTTTTCATGTGTCTTTCTGTAGACATATCTGAAGAGATGGATTAAGAATGCTTTGGATTAAAGGATTATGGAGCACATGTCAATCATTTTAGGATTGTCAAAAGGAGGATTGAGGAGGATCAGATCAAAAATGGAGGCAATGGTATGACTCCAAGTGCTATTGTCACAGATTAAATTGGCAGTATTGACCTTATACAGAGAATAGTGAAATAGCACGCCTGTTCTCTATTGTTCCACTCATTTTTTAGTCAGCTGATGTTTTCTGACTACCATCATGACAATTGTGGCTTAGCTGGATCCAAGCGGGGTGGGGAGGTGGGGCTATACTGTGTCCATTGATTACAGGTGTTGCCCATTTTTATCCTTGTAACATGCAGGTTTTTCAGACATGGAAGTATAATCTCAATACTGCTAAAATCTGCATGTCCTCTGTGTGACTGATAGAGCATTTTGCTGTTTCATCTTAAACGTAATGGAATGGAAGCAGTGGGGGGGCACACTGGGGATTTCTTTCCGTCTTCCCCTGCAAGATAAATCAGAAACTGACTCTGATAACTTCAGTTAATCTTGTCACTTCTAGACTGAGTATAATGAGCTTTTGCTTTAGGCCTGGATAGTTCTAGCAGCAGGATTTGGCAACTTCATAACATTTTTTTCAACCACAAAACCTGTAATGCACAGATAGTAATTGAAATGTTGAAATTATCAGTTATCCTTTGTAAATATTAGAATGTTTCTTCGAAATGATTAACACTGCTAAAATTTGAGCTTCACAATACAAAAGTTTGTCTTGGGGAACTGATAGTTATCAATGCCTGTTTTTATTATTCAGCGGCAGACATAACTGATCATTCCCCAGAATCCTATTTTTCATTACGGTATCTAACTTTTTGCCTCCTCTTTTTTGGTTTTGCTGGTTATAAAGGTTTGGATTGGAGAGGGCTCACTGGATCCCAATCCTTGGAGCTGGATCATTGGATTCAAATCATAATGTGGATAGGATAGGGAGGATCAATTTCAAGGATTCATGGAGCGGGATCAGATTACCAGGAACATAGGAGTGGATTCCTGCCCCAACCAAACCGCACTCGTATGGAGTTTTATTCAACTCAATTGGCTATTCCAAAGATTTTTTTTTTCCTATTTTTGACGATTGGAGCCCATCCATAAGATGCACGATGGAGTTTTCATTTTTTTGTGTGTGTGTAAAAGGAGCAAAGCAAGGACCTGGAGAGGTACGCTGGAGCATTCTCCTTGGAAGGATTCAGCACAAGTAGATGGTAAATGTTAAAAGGGAAAAAAAAAGGGGGGGGTTGTTTATAAATGTTAAACCAATAAGTCATTTACCTAAATTTAACAACGCAAAGAAATTGGAATCTTTTAAGATTAAGTAGGCTTTCAATTGGCTATTGCCTTTTTCTTTTTGACAAATAAAATTTTATAAAAAAGTGCATGGTGGTTTTGTTGTATTAAATAATGCCCGTATATGTTGCTCTTCTGCTATGATGAATTCACTTATTAAGTTCCTCTGATTCTTGGCCTGGTAATTGACTGGGCTTCATCTTGCGCTCTGTGGCCCATTCATAAGCACTGGAGCACTGGTAATAGCCTGGGCACAAATAAGCCCTGATGAAAAATTGTTGAGAATGAAGATAAAAAACATCCTGGAGCTTACATGGTCAGGCACATGGAAGGAAATGCTTGGCTGTGCTCTAGCAGGATGCATAGCAGCCAAGGGTTCATGCAACTTAGTGACCGCAGAATGTGGATGATAAGGTAAGAGCGACAATTCTGTATCAAGTAGGACTGTCACTAAACAGTTGCTTCAGTTTCACATGGATAAAGCTTGAGGTTTATGGAAATTAATTTGTTAACATAATTAACATTCTTGCAGAGTTTTAAAATTGGTTTAACAGTTGGCACTTGGTTAAAAATTAATTGAATTTCCTAAGGGATTATTGAAAGTACCATCATGGTGCCTCATTAGTAAACTCCAATGTTTTTATAAAAACTTTTCCAACTGTAGCATGGAAATGGTTTTCTATTGCTGCTTTTCTAATGTTCTCTACAGCTTTAGTTTAGTCCCAGGCTACCTAGAGTTACTGGGAATTAGACAGTATATAAATGTAATATGGTGGTACCTTGCGTACTCATTAATTGGTTACGAGAGGTGTGATGAGTACCAAACAAATTTTCCCCATAAAAGAATAATGCAATGAATCACAAGGCAGCTGACCCCAACAGATTCTCACTTGTGCGTTGAGCATCAAATGAGAACCAGGACAAAACGTTCATGCCACAGTGCCAAATTTGATGAGATTCAAAGCAATTGAGGTACCACTGTAAATTATCAAATATTTTAGCAAGCTGGCTGTACTTTGCTTCCAACTCCAGAAAACACCATGGTGTAAAATAGTCTGGGATTCACTATGTGTCTGCAGAAACGATGTGGATCTCAGACATGCTTAAAAGGTTTTTGCACTTGCAGAAATCATTTCAGGGTTGCGTGCTATTTTGATAACACCCTATATTAGATATCAAGGCTATTCAAATTCTCAGAAAATATAAAATAACTCCTAGAAAAGATTAAAACTCCCAACTAAAAGTACTGGTCAGTTGATAAGTGTTTGTGTAGGATTTTGGGGGGAAATAAGCAGCTGGTTCTAACTGCATATACAGATAGTCCTGGACTTAGCATTTGTTTAGTAACCAAATTTAAAATGGCACTGAAAAAGGTAACCAGTCCTCCAACTTAATGATCCTTATCACATCTTCATGGTCACATGATAAAAATTAAGGAGCTTGCTGTTCCCAGGTCATATTCAAACATAAAATCTTTCCCAACTAGTTTCTGACAAGGTCAATGAAGGAAGTGGGATTCATTTAGCAACTGCAGTGATTTGCTTAACCATGGCAGAAATGGTCATAACATTGGGCCTGACTCACTTTAACAACTGCCTTGTTTAGCAATATAAATTCTCTTAATTGTAAGTCGAGAACAACCTGTACCTTACATTTCAGGTCCGTGTTCTAGTTACATGAGGATCATCAGATGCTGATCAAGGTTGGTTACTGTTTAGCGGATTTAAATCCTAGCTTTGTTAAAAGATTGAAGTAAGACTAAAAACACCTCAAAATAGAGAATGGAAGCAAAAAGAGATTTGAAGTGTTAAAACATCTGAGTCTCCTTAGGCAGTTTCAAAATACTTCAGAATGATAGTAAATTCTTCAGGAACCCTTGATACATTATTTTCTGTTCAATGTATTGAGCTTGAAAATTGGGTAGAGATCCCTATTCAGTCATGAATCCTACTGGTTACTGTTACGGTCTGCTAAATTTATGGCCAAACTATTTTAAAAGAGTTGACAAGAAACACATCTCATATTTTATGGTGTTACATAAATAGTTATTTAACAACTACAGTTTGGACGGACAACTGATCATCTCACCAGGCTCAAGATTGACTCTGCCTTCCATCCTTCCGAGGTCTGTAAAATGAGGACCCAGATTGCTGGGGGCAAGATGCTGACTTTCTAAACCGCTTAGAGAATGCTGTAAACCAGTGGTCCCCAACCTTTTTTGTACCAGGGACCAGTTTCACACAGAAACACTTTTTCAATGACCGGCAAAATCAACTCTTCCCCAATAGTAAAGGGTTTCTTTACTATTTCTTTACTAAAAACATATTTTTATATATATTTTAATCACAATTATTTGCGGCCTGGTACAAAATGATCCATGTACCGGTCCGGTGGTTGGGGACCCCTGCTGTAAAGCACTGGGAAGCGGTATATAAGTGTAAGTGCTATTGCTATTAAGCGAAACCGCAACTACTTACGACCTTTGGTTTGACAGGTATGTTCAGGGGACCATATAATCTGTGAGGGTCATAAACATGAGGATTGGTTTTTACTTTACCACTTGTCATAAAACTGAACAGTCACTAAATGAGGCAGTTGCTTTGATATAATTTTATCAATGCGGCGGCTAAATGAGGGAGATCTGAACTTGTTCCTCCTGAAAGAATCATGTCTCCCCCTGGGACTTGAAATGTTGATAGCTTGAAATTCCTCATATAAATCACTTGCTTTTCAGACTTAAATTTCCAAATATGCCTTTGAGTAACTGCTGCGTCAAAAGGCTGCAGAGCTGAATAGTAACTGAATAGTAACATTCTAGAAAACATCTCTTGTTTACTGAAGGTTAAAGAAGCACTGTAACGAGATAAGCCATTAGATGTAGCAGGGGAAAGTTGGTAAATCAGACCTGTAATTAGATTGTGATTTGTTTTTGTAAACACCTAGTTCTGAAGCTCTAGGCTAAAGGTTTTCAGCCTATATAAGCTCTGGGCCAGCAGCTAGGCTGACGCTCATAATGATAGCTTTGTATAATTGCCCTGTGGTCACATTACTAAGTTTGGTAGAGTCTTTTTGTAAATGCACCTCTGCAATGGAAAAATAGGACTTCTGAGGCCAAGTAATTTATAGACCAGGTGTCCTATCTGCCACCCAAGGGCTAATTGCAGTTTTGGACAGCTAGGAATGCGGCCCCACAAGACTGTAAAATATACGTATTGGCATTTGTTTTATATATATATATACATTGTATTATATATTTGATAAGTGAGCCAAGACTATTCCTCTTTACTTCAGTGTAGCTCAAGCAAGCCAAAAGGTTGGACATCCCTGCTCTATGCTAACCTAGCCTAGAATATGGAAACACTACCAGGGAGATATATGTTTTCATTATATTCTCTTTTAATCATATATTGTAATCACTAAGTGGAGTTAGTAACTTGGAGGCAGCATGGAGAACGCTTGTGCTATAGTTTTTAATTTTAACAATGGAGGATAATCATCAAGTAAATCTGCTTTGTTGCAGTCGTTTGTCTATGAAATGGGCAGCATACAAATTAATTAAATAAATAGGAATAGGATCTCTGTTAAAGTGTGTTAAATGACATGCCTTGAAGGGGGAAATGTTTCAGGCCTCAAATGACGAATTAGGAAAATCAGAGACCTGATTCTCGGAAAAACAGTTTTCCCAGTTCTGGACTCAATTTTATAATACTCTACAGTACTAAAATGAAGAAGTTATTTGGCAAAAGTTTTTTTTTTTTAATTTCAAATTTGATCTGGGAGGGGGAAAATCTGTAAAGTTTGCCTTACATGGAACCTGACTAACTCGTTTTTAAAAAGGCATTAAAAATTAGGCATTCCTAAAATATATCAAGAAAAAAAATCAAGTACGTATGTATGGCTATTGCTCCTGAGATAACCAGCAAAATAACCAGTCTTCAACAGAAAATAAATTTATCTTTGAATCAGATAAAATCTAAAGTTTTGCCTCTAGAAAAAAAATGTCCGTAACTTTTATTTTGATAATAGTCCCCAAGTAACATCACGGTTGATGGTGTGCGTGTGCATTTCTTTAATGTATGCATATAGAAATCGAAAAGTTGTTTATTTGCTGCTTTCCAATTGTTTGATAAATTGAAAAATTACAAATTACAGATTAACAGAATTGGAAGGGACCTTATAGATCATCTAGTCCAACTCCCTGCCCAAGCAAGAGACCCCACACCATTTCTGACAAACGGTAGTCCAATCTCTTCTTGAAAGTCTCAAGTGATGGCGCTCCCACAACTTCCGAGGGCAACTTCTGTTCCATTGGTTCTCACTATCAGAAAGTTTCTCCTTATTTCCAGGTTAGATCTCTCCTTGTTCAGTTTCCATCCATTATTCCTTGTCCGGCCTACGGGTGCTTTGGAAAATAGCTTGACCCCTTCCTCCTCTCTGTGGCAGCCCCTCAAATATTGGAAGACTTGTTATCCTGTCTCCCCTGGTCCTTCTCTTCACTAGACTAGCCAAGCCCAGTTCCTGCAACCATTCTTCATATGTTTTAGTCTCCAGTCCCCTAATCCTGGTTGCTCTTCTCTGCACTGTTTCTAGAACCTCAAAATCTTTTTTACAGTGTGGTGACCAAAACTGGATGCAGTACTCTAGGTGTGGTCTTACTTAAGGCTTGATAGAGTGGTATTAGTACCTCCCTTGATCAGACTCAGTTATTTGAGTCTGATTTAAATTAGCATTCTTGTCACTATCCAGATTGCCCAAGCTTGAGTTATGAAATACAGCACATTTGAGGGGAAATATTAAAATGGAATATCTGATGCTGGCTTCTCAGGTGATGGGGCTTTGTCCCTTCTTTCAACTATTTGTCAATGGTCCCTTACCTTTCCAGGACATTTCGGGCATTTTATTCAGTGCTTCAGCCTTATATCAACAGGAATAGCAGTGTTATTTTGAGAAAACTATTCATGTCATATGTATGTTTTTTTGTTTTTTTTAGATTGAGCATGGTTCTTCATGCCTCAGAAATGGACTAGCAAATCTGGTCTTTTTCCACAGGGTGCCCACTGAGGGACCACTGTCAAGGGAATCCCCAATCTGGCCGTTTCTTCCATATGAGCATTTCAGCCCTTATCACAATGGTAGCTACATGGAATAACACAAGATGACCGTCTCATTTTCTCTGCTGCTTCTCCCTTTCATGTCAGCTGGATATTCATACAACCTTTGCCGATTTTCCTTGCCATCCTTCCAATGCGGTACAACTGATATTAAAATGAGGATCCCGGAACTGGAAAATGCTGGTATTAGAATCTCCTTTTTGTAAGCAAAACTGCATTTAAGGTTTCCCTTTTTTTTTCCCTTTCACTGCTATATCTGCACTATGATCATTAATTTATAGCAGAAGTGTCAAACTTGATTTTATGGACGGCCACATCAGGGTTGTTTTTGACCACAGGGGGCCAGGTGGGCGTGACTGGGATGGGCATGGCCAGCTCAATGTCCTGCAGCATTCACGCAGCCCTCCTGGGATCTGTTTTTCGCTGGCAGAGCGCTGCTCCTTCGCTGTTTCCATTCTCTGTTTTCAAATCATTTGCAACGTAAAATGCGAAGTGACAGAAAAGGGAATGATGGGCATATAGCATGTGAGCTACAGCAAATATTTCCCAGATTCTGTTTCACATATTGTGAAAAGAGCTTCCTGTGGCTCATTTCTGCTATGCACCTCCTTCTGTAATTGTCTGGATTGCCTTAGATCAGAGGTCTCCAAACTGCTGGCTGGAGAATTCTGGGAGTTAAAATCCACAAGTCTTAAAGTTGCCAAGTTTGGGGACCCCTGCCTTAGATCCTCATATGTTCCCGTCTTTTGTCTTGCCCATAGGAAGTTTTCTGACATCTGTCTTTGCAATGGTACTTCATCTCTGAAGGATCTGTTGCCCTCAGTTTTTGGGGTTGTGGTGCATTATACAAGTCAGTCGAGGTATTCAGCAGATTCTGACTAGTTCTGGACTGGAGAACCAGCAGCAAAAATTTTGCGTAGTTTGGAGAACTGGCAAATCCCACCTCTGACTGGCCTCCCTCCCGTCTATTTTCTGCCTCCCGAGTCTCAGCTGATCAGTTGGGTCTTCTTTGGTTGCCATGCATAGGAGAACAGAGCTAGAAAGCAGGTTAGTGGGGTGGGGAGGGAATGGAGATTTTGTACTATCCTTTCCTTGCCATGCCCACCAAGCCAAGCCACGTCTGCCAGGCCACACCCACAGAACCGGTCGTAAAAATTTTTTGAATCCCACCACTAGAGTCAATCCTGAATTGTCCAAACTGGATGTTGAAATTTTTTTAGTAGAAAGTTTTCTCAATTGCATCACAAATGCATTTATCGAGATGTCTAGAAGAAAATTGACCAAACAGCTCAGCTAAATCTGGATTAGATGTTAGATAGACAGATCATACCAGCAAGAGATTACAGAATAGATGTGTTTAACTGACAAGATGCAACCCTAACCTCTCATGAAATTTTTGAGGTAAGAGTTGGAAGTAAGCTGACATTTGAAAGGGCAAATTATGTTAATCTTGTTATAAAGTTGTTTTAATAGTCTTGGAAGGAGAGAAAAAATCAGAATTCAGTAATGGGTTGTGATTCCTAACCTGTGAAATAGATAGGCAGGCTGAGATTTACAGGGACCTCTGGATGCCTATTGTTAATCTGTTTAACCTGTTTTTTTTCCTCTCCCTCCACCATGTTCAGAAAACTTTGAAAATAACCAGGAAATGAAAGTTGAGCTCCTGGCTGCTCTTAGATTGCATATCATTCCTGTTAACTGATGGCTGGTGGTGCATGGAGACGTGGATCTCTCCTAGTGGATGATTTGCACCTGGAGTCAGGAGAGGATCCCTTGACTGTCCAAAAGACAAACAAACCTTTACATTCCCTTGCCGAATAGTTCACCCGTGCTGGAGGAGGAGGAGTCCACTTTTTATTGGCGGGAAACAGGGTAACATTTCTGCAGGCACACTGCCATCATGTTTTCAAGAACCCTCCTCCCAAGGGGAGGTTATGTCGGAATTGCGCTAGTTAAAAGCAGGGGTCGGCTTCAAAAAAATTAGCAACCACTTCTCTGCCTAGTTGCTGGGTGGGCATGGCCCAGTTGGCATCCTGCACCATGAAGAGGGGGAGGCATTTTTGCCTTTTCTGGGCTCCAGAGGCTTCCTTGAACCTCCGGGAGGGCCAAAATGGCCTCCCAGGGCTCTGGAGGCTCTTCTGGAGCCTCCAGGAAGCCCATTTTTAGCCCTCCACGAGCCTCTGCCCAGGCCCTGCAGTTACCTGGGATCTAAAACAGGACACGGGACTCCGAGAGGGATGGGAGGGGCCAGCCAGGGGTGGGATTTGCTGGTTCGCCAAACCGGCCATAAAATTAACTACCGGTTCGCCCAAACTGGTAGCAGCCCACCCCTGGATAAAGGATTGTAATTCTTGGCCTTTACTGGACAGAAGATGGGGTTAGGGGGAGACTTGGCTGTGTTAATATCTTGAAATGCAGCCCCCCCCCCCTCAACATCTATAGAGAAAAACCTGACATGATTGTGGTTGGTAGCTTGTTTTGTGGGTCAGGCTAGGATGATGTACAGGCCAGGTGCCCATCAACTTAAGCTCTAAATACACTGGTACTGTAATGGGCTATGCACATCTCTACTTAAAGCATCTAGCAACTGTTCAAACCATTAGCCTGATGTGCAGCTCTGCTCAACATCTGGAGAGCATTAAATTCCAGTGGAATGAGGGAGGTATGTGTCAGTAGACAAGCTCTGCTGGAATCCATCGGCTTTCACCGTCCATTTAAGGTAAAGTCTGCTTTGAGTTTGACTTCTAAGGATTTGCAGTTTTGTCCGTGTTTCGACTTTTAAAATCTAGCCTGTGGACTTCACACACATTTCTAAGGTCCCATCCCCAAGCGTGAAAGAGACTTGAGCCTGCTTGGCTTCTGAGCTAGTGAACAGCCAGATGTGGGAGGCCTTCTAAATAAAATTAAAAAAAAAAGAAGACCAAACAACTTGGGAATGCAATGAAGCATTAGCTTCTAGCGTAATTCTTATTTAAACGAATGCTAAAGAATGTCACATGCAAATAGTTCATAGGAGTTATTGTGTGGTTGTAATACAGTGCTTAGAAGTGAATCCAACTGCAAAAAAGGATCACAATGAGCTAAGTTAGTAGAGAAAATGCTAGTACTAGGTGTGTCCCCCAGTTTGCTTTTAGTGAATTGTTTTAAGGCTTGAATCAGATGATTCTTTTTTGTAAATAAACATGCCTTTCAATCATTTTTGTCGGAGTCTCATGACAGGGTCTTGAAATTCCAGATTTGCCCAGAAGTTGCGTGTCTTTGCTTGTGAGAATTTTCCATTCTGTAAAACTTATGCCCTCTTGCATTCTTCTCATCTGTTCTCAAAAAAATTGGAAAATGTGGTACACTATAACTATGAAGGCTCCATCCATGATGGAGTCCCAAAGGGCTGCAGACACCAAACCCAATCCTAATTCAAATGCTTTATTTCAGTTACAGTAAATGGACTGGTTTAAATGGACTGACTCTGTTGTTACATCCTCAAACCCCCACTCCTTTAACCTCAAACTATTCACGATTGACCTCACCCCATTCCTAAGAGGTCTGTGAGAGGCGTACATAAGTGCACCATCGGGCCTCCCGTCTCTGTCCTATCGTCCCCATTTATTTTTACCTATTTCCTGCATTCTTACTCATGTTTACACTTATAGCTATTATCTTGTAAGGGGTTGACAAATCAAATACAATTAAAAAAAATATTCTGTGTAGATCAAGGCCTAAATAACATAATGGCTTTTAAATATATGGTATTCTTAAAATATTTTAACATAAGGTCATGGTGGTACCCCAATCTTCTTACAAGGAATTCTGTTGCCTTTTTAGGAACCTAATTTCATTCTTTTTATTTTTCCTTTTTGGGATATAAACTGCTCATTTCTAGAAAAACATAACAAGATAGGAAGGTATTTTCTGACGAGTGAAGTCAGACTGTTACTGTCTGGCTTTTTGAGGTCTAGTGCTCCAGTTTGAGCAATACCTTTGAAAAGTCTTCTCGCCTGTTGTATTTTTCCCCTTTATGTTCAGATTTTAGAAAAGCAGAGAAAAATGGGAAACTACAGAGGGGGATGTAATTTTGGCTGTGAAGTAGAAATGCAGCCTTGTATAGTTAAGATATAAAAAACATCCAGTTTTTTATAACCTAGTTGGACTGACTAATAGTGTGATTATTCTACTCTAGCACAGACCTCCAACTAAAAGAACTACTAAAATTCAAAAACTGTAGACGTGTCTAGGCCTTCTAAAAAAAACCATTTGGTGAGAGCTTTTACTGGATCCTTGGTACTGTATTAAAGTTTAACCCTTAATATTTTTCTCAACCTTTATCCTGCCTACAACTTTGATATAGACTTAGAGAAATCACCTGTTTCCTCTTCTCAATTCTTTGACATCCTCACTTTAAACATTCTCCTTCAACGTGCAGTTTGAATTATTGACAAGTCTTTTTGTACATGTTTTTGTGCCAAGGAGTTTGACAGCAGGAGAACTGGAAAACTGAGCAAATACATGAGTACAAAATTGAGAGCAGTACATCTGGTATGATATACCGGAATTGGAAATAAGTCAATATCAGTTCCTCTGTTATCTTTAGCCTGGCCAATCTGTAACTTAAATTGCAGAATGGGACTGTCAGTTAATGACCACAAACATGTTACCATGGAAATGTTTCTCTAAAAGGCCCCTAAAAAAGACTTTACAAGTAGTGTCAACAATAAAGAATAGGTTCATTTAGAATTATTGTGCCTGGTTTGTGCTAGGTTTTTTTTAAAAAAAAAAAAAAACTTCCAGAGGTGTTTTAGATACAAAATCTCAATGTATCTACGACAGAACCAAGATATTTCAAAACTGTTTTAGCAGATGATCTGCTGCTGCTTTTCACCAGCATAAGTTTGTAACATCAGAGGAGCACACATTTTTGCGTGACTTTCAAAATCAGTATGCAAGAGATTATTTTAAACCTCCACAAATTCAAAAGAGTACGGATTCACAAACATACTTTTACACCCAGTTCTCAAGCCAGGAATAAGCCCTACTATGCCGCTAAGTAAACTGTTATCTTTAGAGATTTTGTTTATAAGCCTCATGGCTAAAATGCATAAATAAAATTTGCCATTTGTTATCATAAGAGCGTCTGAACTTTCTCCATCCTTGCCTTTTGTGTGTTCCTTTCCCTCTGTAATTGCAGTAATTTTCAGACCATTCATAGAAATGACGCTATGAATGAATCATAATAACTTGTCCTACAGAATTGAGTGTGTGAATTTTAACTAGAGAGACTGCCAGCAGGAAGCCAATGCCCAATATGAGTTTTGAGAGTTTTCTATTAGGATAGGGCAGAGGTGGTATTCAGCAGGTTCTGACCAATTCTGGAGAACTGGTAACGGAAATTTTGAGTAGTTTGGAGAACAGGCAAATACCACCTCTGACCATCTCTTTGCCTCTGGAGTCCCAGCTGATCGGCTGGGTCTTCTTTGGTTGCCCTGCACAGAACAGAGCTGGAAAACAGGTTAGTGGGCTGGGAAGGGATGGAGATTTTACAGTATCCTTCCCTGCCATACCCACCAAACCATGCCACGCCCACAGAACCGGTAGTAACAACTTTTGAATCCCACCACTGGGGTAGACATGTCCAACCTTGGAGCTTTAAGACCTGTGGATTTTAGCTCCCAGAATTCCCCAGCCAGCATGATTGACTTGGGGGACCACAGGACCCTGGATCTTGCAACCATCAAAAACACAAGTCAGATGCCAAGTGTCTGAATTTTGATCCTGTGACCACAGGGAATGCAGCAACGGTTGTGTGAAAAAGGATCATGTCAGTTTTTTCAGTGCCATTATAACTTCGAATGGTCACTAAGTTAATGGTTGTACGTTGAGGATGAAAAACGAGGAAGTCCACCTCTAAGGGTAAGAATTCTTTGATAAGTAGGTAGGAGGGTGGAGGGTTGCTCAGTAGCTAAAACGGAAACTGCTTGAAGAAGCCCGGGCTTCAGCTCCTGATATTGCCTGGTAGCATAATTAACAGAATTAGAGCTAATGGGAAGCCTGTGGAATGATGTGAAATGGCTGTCAGCCAGAACAAATAATATTGGGCTAAAATGTGAAGTTGTGTAATATTTGTTGAGTAAGCCAGCAAAACTGATTGAGATTATACACCAAAGACATAAACCGATATAACTTGAGAGGGGGGTGGGGGTGGCATATAAATGGGGCCAAATTTTTCTAGTTATTTTGGGATCTTTTTTGTGGGGGGGAGGGCTTATGGAGCCAAAGAAAGTTTAGGTAAGTTATTTTTTAATCTATTAAAAATAGTCCAACTATGGGAAAGTGGCTCGATTTGTGGAAGCTGAATAGAGGAAAATCAAGAAAATACACCTGAAGGGTTGCTCATGGCTTTTGGAAGATAAAACTCCCAAAATCAGAGCTCAGTTGGACTGTAGTATAAGCTGTTCAATAGGACTCTGTAGTATCAGTTCTTCCACTTCTGTCAAGTCTCTAGCCTTGTAGCTCATCAAGACTTTCTGGAATGTGAAGGGACTTGGATCTGAGCATTCAAAACACTTAGGGTAAGGGGATGTGTCTACCTCTCCTGATGGAGCTCTGCTGAAGAAGCTACTGCTTGGTCTGAGTCCTTTGGAGAACTTTGGTCAGTTGCTTAAGCCCATGTCACACTGGCCAACGGATGCAAAAAGGACACAGCGGACGAGCAAAATGTTTCATCCGTTGTTATCCGCTCTCAAAAGGGGTGAAAATTTGCATAACCAGAGCGGATAACACGGACGCGGGGAGGACACAGGGCGGATGCAAAGCGGATGCGGAACGGAAGCCCAGCGGATGGGAGCGAATGGGAGTGGGTGGCACATCTGCAGGGCTTCCGGGGGGCCTCAGCTAAGCGGACGCGGAACGGATACAGCGGATGCAGAGCAGACACCGAACGGATGAAGCGGATGCACAGCGGAAGCCTAGCAGATGCACAGCGGAAGCCTAATGGATGCCTGGCATTCACTGCGCATGCGGGGAGGATGCATTGCGTCAGCCCCGCGGATATAACAGAAGCAGCTCGGAAGCAGGTCGCCATTCAGAGGAAAGACCTGCTGCCGGACACATCGACTGCCTTGCCTGCCCTGCCTGCATGTCTGCCTGCTAGCCTTACTGCCAGCTGGTCTGCCTGCCAGCCTTGCTGCCTGCCTTCCTACCAGCCTTGGTTCATGTGTGCCTGCTAGCCTTCCTGCCAGCCTTGGTTCATGTCTGCCTGCCAGCCTTCCTGCCAGCCTTGGTTCATGTCTGCCTGCCAGCCTTGGTGCCTGCCTTCCTGCCAGCCTCCCTGCCAGCCTTCCTGCCTGCCTTCCTGCCTGCCTTGGTGCCAGCCTCCCTGCCAGCCTTGCTGCCAGCCTTGGTTCCTGCCAGCAACCCCACAACCATGCGGAAGCACAGCAAGCCTCAGCCATCTGCTGCCAGCCTTGGCAAGAGGGACAGGGCTACCATCCCGCCCCCTGGCCCTCACTCTGGTTCTGCTGGGGCTTCTGCAGCACGGGCTCGCTCTTCTGGGGCTGGCGCTTCTGCTGCTTCTGCTTCTGGAGGAGCTGATGACAAGCACTCCAGCACCAGCCACCTCCACAGCACCTGCACCCTTCACCCCTGAAACTGAGCGACCAAGAGAAGTGCCAGAGACTCATTTTTGTCTTATAGCTTGTTGTTAATAAAGTCTATTTATGATTCACACACTTGCTTCATTTCTTTTTTTTAATAAAGTCTTGGTGGAAACGTTTAGAAATGGTTTAAGCCTTTGCATGCTTGTGGGATGGGTAAGGATAGCTGTGGGATGGGTTAGGATAGCTGTGGGATAGATAAACCTCCAGTGCAAGCATAGTGGGACTGTATGGTCCACCCTCCCAGGTGCCACACCTACGGCCCTTTATTATCAATAATAATGTAATAATAATCCACACATGTCAACATAAACACAACTCTTTATTAAACGCCCTGTTCATTGTAGGCCAACCAAACATACATGGCCCAATCTCATCCGTGTGATGAGACAGGCTGAAGGAAGCATCCATTAAGCATCTACCATCCTGTCTTGCCACTCCACTGCTCCAGCTGAGGAGTTGCACCAGTGTCTCAGGAGGTTGCACTGCTTCTTCACTTCATGTGAGGCTCTGTTGGGGCCTTGCACATCCTCAATGTCGATCAGGTTTCGCCCTTGCCTCCATTCCCCAGGCTCCATGTCCCCATTGCCTTGTTGGAGGTCCACGAGCCTGTTCTGCAAGACTGGGTAGCGGGTGCGCATGAGATTGTGCAGGATGCAGCAAGCTTCCATGATCCTCCTCACGGTCTCTGGGCAATGCTGCATGGTGGTGAGAAGTACCTGGAACCTGTTGGCCAGGATGCCAAAGGCGTTCTCCACCACCCGTCTTGCCCTGGACAGCCTGTAGTTGAAGATCCTCTCTTCACGGGTGAGGTATTTGGAGGTGTAGGGCTTCATGAGGTAGGTTGTGAGGGAGAAGTCATCCCCCACGATGAAGTAGGGCACATCTTGTGTGTCGTTGGGTAGGGGTTCTGGTTCTGGGAAGGCCACCATGAGGTTGCGTTCCAGCTCCTCCTGAGGTGACTGGCGTTGTATACCTGGGCATCTGAAGATGAGCCGTTGCCTGAAGCATCGATGTACATGAACTTGTAGTCAGCATCGACCATGGTGAAGAGGATGATGTTGAAGAAGCCCTTGGAGTTGAAATAAGTGGACCCCGACTTGGCTGGAGATTTGCAGGCCACGTGCTTGCCATCTATGGCTCCAACGGTGTGGGGGAAGTTCCACTTCTGATACCACTGCTCTGCAACTTTCTTCCATCCTTCTTCAGTGGAGGGGCACTGGAGGAGCTCCTCCTTGTATTCTTTGATGATGGCCTGCACCACTTCTCTGACCACAATGCTGATGGTGTTGGATGGCACCCTCCAGCCGTTCTGCATGCTCCTATAGGAGGTCCCTGAGGCCAGGTGGCGCAGAGTGAGTGCCACCTTGAGCCCAGGTTCCAGGCTGGGCCGGAAGTTGGTGTTTGCCTTGGTCAACCTGGGTGTCAGGCGCTGCACAACTTCATCAAACATGGCTGGAGGCATCCTCATGAAGTTCTGGAACGCCTGAGTGTCTTCGCTCCTGAGCTCCACCATCAGGTTGTTGTACAGTCCGTCCTCTGCTCTTCTGGCGAACCATCTTCGGACCCAGACTCTTTTTGGGTGGCTCCTTTTCTTCTCGCAGTAGTGTTCACAGAGCCTGTAGATGGCTTCGCACTGTTGCAGAACGATGGTGGCTGCCAAAAGGACTTTGTTACAATCCACGGTGGACATGACTGGATGCTCTGGAAGAGGAAGAGGCAGATGAAGGCTGCAGAGGTCTGCACCACTGGGCTGCTGTTCTGAAAGTGCGATGCAGGCGAGCTGCTCCCCCTTTTTATAGGCAGTATAGGTTTTCCGCTAGGCATCCTGTAGGCATCCTCTAGACATCCTTAATATCCGAGATAGGTCCCCTCTGCGAACGTTTTTTCCTTTTTAAACGCTTTGTTTCCGTGCTGCATCCGTTCTACATCCGTTCTGCATCTGTTCCACGTCCATTCTGCTTCCTCCCTGCGTCCGGGCGGATTGAGTTGCGCGGATGCGCAGCGGATGCCTAGCGGCTATAGCGGATGCGTAACGGATGCAGAACGGATGCATAGCGGATGCAGAACGGACGAACTGGATACATTTTCCGCACAAAAGTTTTAGGCAGCCCAAAACCTTTGGAGCGGATGAAACATTCATAAACGGATGCTGGACGGATAGAGAGGAAGCAAAAGGGAGGCAGTGAGTACAGAACGGATACATCGCGTTAACCAACGGATGGCAAGGTTTTTTGTCCGTTTTACATCCTCTTTGCATCCGTTGGTTCAGTGTGACATGGGCTTTAAGTCTCGTTTTTGGAAAACGTGATAAAGCGATGATGCTATTGTCAACTCATCAAATATTTCTATGATCTTTTTAGAGTTGCCAACAGAAAGGGTGGGGGGAGCAGTGAGCAGCTTGCATTCCAACAAATGTTTTCAAAGATAGATCCTAGGTGACCAAAGTTTCTGCCGCGCAAAATTCTAACTGAAGAGTATGATTGACGACTCTTGGCTATGGATGTGTCCCATTGGAGAATAGGAATTATGATACACCCAGGGGGTGCGGGAAAACCAGGGTCAAGGATGACAATGAATGATGTGTCTCAGAGTAAGCTACACCAGGCAGTGCTGGCATGTTTACTCCTGGAAACTCATGATTTAAATGGGGGTAACTGCTAGAGCCCTGATAACTACAGCTTCAGCAGACCACAGAAGCAGCAGATTATCTGGAGCTGTGCAGCCGATTTTCAGGCCAACGTTCAGCGTGGAGTCACAAACCTCTTGATTAGCTTTAGAAAGATGAGGTCTGGTGGAATGCAACCCTTATGGAGAATTTTTGAGTTGACTTCTAAGTTTCTTGAAGCTGACCTCCAGGCAACTTTTAACACCATCAAACATGGTACCCTTATAAAGCACCTCTGAGGGATTGTACTTGAGGGAAACCATTCTTTGGTTGTTCCCAAGGAATTAAATCTAGCAGGTGGTAGGCTATGAGAAATTTATCCAGTGATCTCTACTCTTGGAGTGTCACAGGATTACTCTCCACGTTTGTCTAATATCTAATTTGCTATGAGAAGTCATCTTCATCATGAAGACAAATAATCAATATGCTCCAATTTCTCCAATTATGCATCTTGGCTTTGGGCCAATCGAATCAAGGAGCAGAAGCGGTGATCAAGTATTGAAGGCCATCAGAGTCTGGCTGGGAGGAAAGATCAAACTGAAATCCCCCAAGAAAAAGTGGCTTTGGGCCCCTGTGCCAAATTTCCAGGATTTGAACATTTCAGAAAAGTCGGCAGTTCAGCGGTTCGAATCCCTAGCACCGCGTAATGGAGTGAGCTCCCGTTACTTGTCCCAGCTTCTGTCAACCTAGCAGTTCAAAAGCATGTAAAAATGCAAGCAGAAAAATAGGGACCCCTTTGGTGAGAAGGGAACAGCATTCCATGCGCCTTTGGCATTTAGTCATGTTGGTCTCATGACCACGGAGACATCTTTGGACAGCGCTGGCTCTTCGGCTTTGAAACTGAGATAAACACCACCCGCTAGAGTCGGAAACGTATGTGCAAGGGGAACCTTTACCTTTTTATTCCCCAATTCAGAAAATTTCCACACCTAGGCAATTCATGGATATTCTGTTACTGCACAAAGGATAAGTGAGAAATTCTGTCCAAGCTCATCGTGTCCACCAGCTGCTGCCATTCCTAGATTGGGAAGCATGCATACAGTCACCTACAGTATGCTGAATGTGGATTACTGTCGCATGTTCTGCATGGGGCTACCCTTGAAAAGCACTTTGTGTGCTATAACTTAAAGATTGCAATCTTGACAATGATGGGTATTTCCCATTAAACCTTCAAGATCCCATGGCTTCAAAAACTGTATGGCTGCCAATTGGTCCCACCTGCAGTCAGGCAGCTGATGATCATTTTTCAAGCCCTATAAGGTCTCAGACCTAGTTATTTATTTTATTAAGAAAATGTACATGACCACTCAACTCACTCATGGTGACCCCAAGCTATAGTTACCTGGCTTCCTATATCCACCTACTCATCCAATCAGATCTAAAAGGGTCAACTTTCTGCTCATCTTTTGATGGGACCTAGGAAATGGGCATTTTAACAAGCTGCTCCAGAGCTTTGGAACTTCCCCCTATTGAGATCCACCATCTACCTCTTCCTTCCTGGGTTTCAGGTGAGCAGGGAACACCTGTTCCATGCACGCCAGGGGGCAGTCATGCTTTGCATATTGGGATACATTGGCAGTTGCATTACCTTGGTATATTTTTTTTAAAGTTTCCCTTATGATGCTGTTGAGTTTTTTTGTTTTCCTCAGTGAGATTATTTTTATTTTGGGTTTAAAAAAAATCACTTGGGATTGTTCGCTGTTCAGAAAGTTTGGGAATGGGCCGTGTACTAATATAGTATGTAAATAAATAAAGGATTTCTGTCCTATTTGAAGAGTTCATTGCAGAAACCAGAAGATAATAGTTAAGTACATGTCCAGCAAAAGAGGCCATGTCTTTCCTTTTTGTCCTCCTCTTCCATCCAGCAAGCGTAACCTTAAAAGTCAAACATTCTTCTGTTTTTTTAATGTGTTTTTAAAATTTTGGGCTGTTTTCACACCAATAATTCAAACTTTAGTGCACCATGACCTTGTAAAATCTCTGCTTCCCCCTTTCCGTTGTCCATTGGCAGGCTCAGCAGCCTAGATTTATGTTATTTCCAGCAATTGGCTTCAAAGCAACCCCTTCATATCTACTGTATTGGGTGGAACACTTGGCTCATCATGCAGCATGCTTTTATGGTGAAAGATGAAAAATTATGGTGTTGTCGATTCTATATTATTACTAACACATGTTCCTGAAAATTATTTGTTATAAAAATATTGCAGTTGAAAAACCAGATTTTCTGATGCTGGCAGAAGTAGTTTCATATATACCTAGGGTTAAGCCCATTTATTTTTGCAGTTTTTCATTGCAATTTTTATTGCAGATGCCAAGTTAAACAGATACTTTGTCCTTTCCAGCTGTGCGCATTTCTCCTTTGCCTGTTCATATCTGATAAATCTAAATGAAAGTGACTGTGATGACCTGTAGTCTCTCAAAATAACCCAAAATCCAAAACATACATTATAGTCCAGTAAGGCCTTCAACTCAACTTCACTGTTTTATTAGGCACAGTTTAAAGTCGCAAAAGTAAATAATGAGGCAAAAAGAAAACCAAAACAAACCCCATTGACGAGAGTTCGGAAGCAAGCCAAGATAATTAATCATACACTCCAGGAAGATAACCGAGGAGAGTCCATGGAAAGAACGCCAGCAAAGATAAACTTCTTTCAAAGAAAACTCTAAACTTTGACTCCAGCAATTCTGACTATGCAGTTACAAACTTATATACTGTCTTGGAAATTTCACCTTAGTTCTAGGTTGCTTCTCTCCTTGATTAGTTTCCATCTTTTGCTTCTTGTCCTGCCTTCAGGAGAATAACTTGACTCTTCTTTGTGTCAGCCCCTCAAATAGTGGAATACTGCTATCATGTCGTCCTGAGTCCTTGAGGCAATTGAGGCAAGAAAGGTCATAAAATGGGGCAAAACAGAAATTTTGGCCTCAATTGTGGTCGTAAGTCGAGGACTACCTGTATCTCATTCTCAGCTTATTTATTATGACCCAACTGAGTTCCCAAAGAGCAAACACAGACAAAGGCAGCAGCCTCCACCTTTTAAGGTTTAATAACAAATACTGTTCTCAAGGCTGCTTTCCACTAATTAGCTCCGACAAGAAAGAGCCTTGCCAAGTTGTTTGTCAATGATGCCAAAAATTCAGAGATAAGAACTAATTTACAGGATTCTCCAAACACGAACTAAGATGTCCACAAGTTGAGCTTCAGAGCTTCTTTGCTGTCTGCAAAGAATGCTTTTTCAAGCATTTTTATCCTCTTGAGGGAGGGGCCATTACCTTGCAGTCTTACTCCAAATCGCCTGTGCTGGTGTAATTGTTCTTTCCTCCGAGTAATCCTTCATGCACATGCACTTGGCACAGGCTCCTCGGGAACCTCCTCATCACTGCTGCCAGCCCCCACAATCTCTGAAGGCAGCAGTACACTCGCTGATGGTCCTGGCCTCTCACCAGAGTCCTCGCTCTCCTCAGCCATCTGCACCTGCTGCTGGCTAACCACAACATTATTGCAGTAGTTAATCAGGTTTAAGTCATCTGTACCTGTTAATGTAGTGACTTCTCCTCTATTCTGTCCAAGGCAGGCATCTGTCCAGGGGGGCAGAATTATAAAAGTTCACAATACTAGCTGTGATGGTACGATCAAAGCTTCACCACCATCTTTTTTATAAGTTGAAAGGAGGCTGGATCACACAGCTGCCATGGTGACTTAGTTCTGACTCCTCGGAGGGCGATTTCCAGATCAGTAAAATGTGTTTGTCCCCCAAAGGAGTGGAAGAATTCAAGTGATTGAAGACAGACAAGGCTTTGGCAATGCTGGGGTTTTCTCCAGATTGAAAAAGGGATGGAAAGCTCTTCACTTAGCAATAGTTGCCATACTCTCCAGGATAGGAAGAGAAGAAAAGCAGGGCTGTTCCATCTGCTTTGCTGGATCACCTTGTTCTTTCCTATTTCCTTTCAAGAAATTATGTCATCCTGTACTGCTCTGGCACTTCCTTGGGATGTCTTTGTGTGCAAGACCATTTTTAGAAAATGGCTTTGCTGGAAGTTGAAAATCATATCATACTGGTAACAGTGGTGGGATTCAAATTTTTTTACTACCGGTTCTATGGGCTTTGCTTGGAGGGCATGGCAGGGGAAGGATACTGTAAAATCTCCAGTCAGAGGTGGTATTTGCTGGTTCTCCAAACTACTCCAAATTTCTGCTCCCGGTTCTCCAGAACTGGTCAGAACCGGCTGAATACCATCTCTGAGTAGTAACAGCAAAAGAAGATTTATTTATTTATTTTAGTAGAAGATTCTTTGGTGCAGTATCCCTGTCTTTTTCCCCTCCCCAAGTTTTATTTGTTTTATATATTTGCTTTATTTGCTTAGTATAATATATAAAAATTCCATTAAAATGAAACAGTTCAATTTTGTACTGGGTACAAACATCTGGGTACAATTGTTTTTAGGTGATCGTAATCAGGGTGTTTACAATAACATTCATCACAATAACATTAATACTGTTATATATATATGTGTGTGTGTGTGTTTTTAAGTTTTCACGGGAACTTACATGTATGCTGTTCAGCTTCCTTTGGGTATTATCCCACGTCATTGTAGTTGTGCTTTTAAAGTTGTAGCAACGTTTCGGCAGAATCTCATCTGCCATCATCAGGCTTCTGTATTGAGTTTGTCATGTAAAATGACATGGGATAATACCCAAAAGAAGCTGAACAGCCTACATGTAAGTACAATTTCCTAACACACCTAAACAGCACACACCCCAAAATCAAGTTCACCATGGAAATGGAAATAAACACACAACTACCATTCCTAGATGTGCTAATCTACAAAAAAACAGATGGCATACTAGGACGCACCGTATACCAGAAGAAAACACACACCAACCGCTACCTCAACGCCCAATGCCACCACCACCCAGCACAGATAAACTCCGTGGCCAAAACACTAATCGCCAGAATCAAACACCTGGCAGACAAGACACATATAAAGACTGAACTATGCACCCTGACTAAAGTACTGACAGCCAACAGCTTCCACAAAAACAAAATCACCAGCTTGATCCACAAAAACACACCAAGACATAACAGAGACCTAGAAGATCAACAGACCTATGGAAAGCTGTTCTGCCCTACATAAGAGGTACTACAGACAAAATCAGTAAGATACTACACAGGCATCACATCAAGACTGCCTTCAAAAGAGACAAAAAAATAGCAGCCATCCTTAAAAACCCCAAAGACAAAATTGACCTGGAAAACCAAGGCATATACGAAGTTCCCTGTGCATCATGCCCGGCCACATACATTGGACAGACCAATAGAAGAATAAGTACCCGCCTGGATGAACACAAAAAGGCAGTAAAAAAGCTGGAACACACCTCCTCACTAGTCCAACACATTAAAACCACAGGTCACAACATCAACTTCAGTGACACTAAAACCCTGGCCACTATAGAAAACCCCAACCACAGAATCATCAGAGAAGCCATAGAGATTGAAAAAAGACCTGAAAGCATGAATGGAAGAGATGATTCCACCAGACTGTCAATCATTTGGAAGCCTGCACTCTCAAATAGAAAGATCTCCACACCACAAGCCAGGCAAACACCGGAGCACAAACAGACTCCCTCTGATGCCTGCAACTCAAACACCCCCCCCACCAGGCACCCAGGTGAAACCTGGCTTCCTAATAGATAATAGCTGTCCTTTCACACGAAGCCAAGCTGCACTGAAAGCCTCCAATAGAGGAACAGAGTGTTGCCAGCCAATCAAAGCCACAAAACAGACAGAACAAACCAGAAACACCAATCAAACAAACTCCAAGTCCAACAAACACAGACCAAGACTCCCAACCAATCAGGATGTAGAAAAAAAACATCCTGCCACAATAATAGGCTAGCCTCAAATTTAAA
>BLBF01000036.1:25716069-25731543 GCA_015471245.1 Laticauda colubrina | reverse complement strand
TTCTATTCTATTCTATTCTATTCTATTCTATTCTATTCTATTCTATTTACATTCTCATCTGTCAGATCTCATCACACTTCCATTGTTGAGCATATACAATTCTAGTTGCAGTTAGTACATGTAAAATCAAGTAGATAGTTTCTTTGTCATATTTTTCCAGCAGAATGCCCAACAAAAATATTTCTGGTTTCACATCTATATGCTGTTTTATCATTTTTTCTAACCAGGTATGTATTTTTGTCCAATATTTTTTGGCTTTTGGACATGTCCACCACACATGGTAACATGAACCAAGTGTTTGATTATATTTCCAACTTTAAGCAGATCTATCCCATACATTTTTGCCAATTTTGTTGCAACCTGTGTTGATGGCCAGCTTGGTTTTACATTTCTGTCCCCCATCTAGAATGGGAATGGAAAAAGGAAACGAAATGTTCCAGTTAGGTCATGCTGGCCCAGGAATTCTAGGAGTTGAAGTCCACAGGTCATAAAGTTGCCACAGTTGCCCACCCCTGCTCCAAAGTCATCTCCAGGGTAGACGTCAAAACGTGCAAGATGACACACTGGTATTATGAACGCCCGTCTTGCTTGCAGAGGGGAAGAAAACAGTGTTGGCGTGTATACTTGTGGACAGGCGATGCCTGGTTTGTTTCCGATCTGTTAAATTGTTCTGGAAGCTTGCTTTGCCTGAAAAGCAGGTCTAAAGTGCTTTAAATAAATGAACTAAATTAATTAAACCCACAATCACTATAAAATTAAACAGGGGAACAATTATATTGCTAAACTGGAGTTGGCTATTGTTAATTAAGAAGCAGGGAAATTAGCAGGAAACTTTAAACACTCTCAAGAGCTTTCTTGGTAGTTGGTTTTGGTTGGCATCTTATCTGAGGGGCAGTATAATGTAATGGTTAGAGAGTTATATCTGCACTGGGGGGGGAAATATCTCTTATCAGACTAGTGTGAATCAACTAGACCAGTGATGGCTAACCTTTTTGTCATTGTGTGCCGAAAATGTGCACACGCATGTGCCTGCACCCATAATGCAATGTGTGTGTGATCCCCTGCCCCTTCACATGTGCACATGAGGGCCCTGAACACGCTACATGCCTCTGTGCATGGGTGTGCATCTCCCATATGCGCCCTCACCCCATATGCATGTGGCAAATACCTGATAATCAGCTGGCTTCCGGGAGGCACGGGCACATATGCAGTGGATTTGTTCTGGGTGACAGCTTGCGTGCTGGCAGAAATGGCTCTGTGTGCCACTTCTGGCATGTGTGCCCTAGGTTCACCATCACGGAACTAGACATTTGTTTACATATAATCTGGCTCCAACTGGAGAAAGCAATTGTGTTGGGAAGGGATAATGGTAAAAGGAAACCAGGCCACCAAGAAGCATGATGGTTTGGACACCATCAAAGCTGACACCCAGCCAGAACAGAGAAAAACTCAAAGAAGTAGTTCAAGATCAGAAAATGTGGACAGATCTGGCCCACAGAATCACCAAGAATCAGACTCGGCTGAATGGATAGCATTATCACTATCGTCAATCTGGATCCATACATCTTTATTAGCAGCATGGGTTCTCCCTGTCCCTAGAATGTTATGTCTAGGGGTGGGATTCAAATTTTGTAACAACCGGTTCTGTGGGTGTGGCTTAGTTGATGGGCATGGCTTGGTGGTCATTTTATTGGATGGGCGTGGCCAACTCAATATTACTCACATCGAGGCAGGCATCTCCTTACCTGGCCTCTCATGATCGTGGGGATGCTGCAACAGTCGTAAGTGTGAAAAATGGTCATAAGTCACTCTTTTCAGTGCCATTGTAACTTTGAATGGTCACTCCACACAAGCAAAGTACCAGCAAAGGAGGGAAAAAAAACTCCAGAGAGGTTCCTGAGACAGGAAGTCTAGTCCTGCCAAGTATGTAATTCTTAATGGAGAGGAAGTTTCTGTAAGCAACACCAGAATGTTTCCTTCCTGCCTTCCTTACAGGATTAGTCCAGCAATTTCTTCTAACAACCGGTTCTCCAAACTGCTTAGAATGTTAACAACCGGTTCTAGCGGACAGGTGCGAACTGGTAGAATCCCACCCCTGGTTATGTCCCTGATAATTATACTAATAGCATAGTTCTCTTCCTCACACATAAGGAAACCTGACCGTTCTAAAAACATTGTGTTATAGACAGAAATACTTTGCCACTCAAACTCCCAACAGTAGTTTTACAGGACCTGCAGATTCTGGCATAATATGGATGACTGAGAATTCAGCCAGGAAAGCCACAACCAAGAGCTATATTAGTTATCTTTGGTAGTATCAAAACCTTCCTGACAGAAGTTACTCCCTTCTTTGAATCTGTCCATCTTCTTCGATATGTCAGAAAACAAAATTCCTGGTGGTGGGTTCTATGCACTGAGTTGCTTGCATGATTGAGGAGGCTAATACATTGATTAAATAAATGTGCTACCAAATAGTGAATTGATCTATATTTTTTTCTGCAAAATTTCATATTCTAGGTTAAGCTGTAACATCTTCAATCACACTGACCAATCCAGTAGAGGTAGACTTACAATGGTTCATTTAATGGACTGTTCCAAGGTACAACAGCATTGGAAAAAGTGACTTGCGACCATTTTTCACAGTTACCAACTTTGCAGCATTTCCATAGTCATGTGATCAAAATTCAGAAGCTTTGCAACGGACTCGTATTTATGATGGTTGCAGTGTCCAGGGTCATGTGATCTCCTTTTGCGACACTCTGACAAGCAAAGACAATGGGGGAAGCCAAATTCACTTAACAACTGTGTTCCTAACATAACTGCAGTGGTTCATTTAACAACTGTGGCAAGAAATTTTTCAGTTTCATTGTACACATGTGCATTGAAAATAAATGATTGTTTGAAGAAAGGTTGTAAAATGGGGCAAAGCTCACTTAACAAATGTCTCACTTAACAACATAAATATTTAGGTTCAATTGTCATCATAAGTCGAGGATCACCTGTATTTTCGGTTTACCCAAAAGGCTAAGCTAAATGGAGCTTACTGCATTGTGTCTATACATCTGTAATGGAAATACTTTCCCATAGAATTTTTAATTTTCAATTTTCAGGATTTAACATTTAGTTTCTATGTTTACGTTCCTGGGGAAAGAGTGGCAGACTACTCTGGACATGCTGGGTTTCTGAACACTGCTGAAATTGTGGTCTTCTTTTTCCTTCCTCATGCTTACTTTGGTTTTTCTTTATTATGTTGTGACATGAAGTGATTTTAATCACAGAACTCTTAACTTTGTCTTTTCGTTTTTATGGCACTGGTTTTATGGTTGTGTTTTTCAACTAGGCATTCGTAAGCGGCCCACACGATGAAAAGGCCTCTGTGCTTATGTTGTGATGTGACACACAAGGATGGAAGGGAAGTTTGTTGGTGACATAATGATCCATACAGTATCCCGGATATAAACCACTTCAACTCCTTCCCTCAAAACGACACTATAGAGCCCTGCACACCAGAACAACTCGACACAAGAACAATTTTTCCCTGAAAGCCATCACTCTGCTAAAAAATAATTCCCTCAACACTGTTCAACTATGTACTGAATCTGCACTACTATTACTATTAACTCTCTCGCCACTCCTTATTGCCCATCCCTTTCCACCTGTGACTGTAGGACTGTAACTTTGTCGCTTGTATCCTTACAATCTATATTGACTGTTTCCTAGTATGACTTGATTGCTTATTGTACCCTATGACCATCATTAAGTGTTGTACCTGATGATTCTTGACTCTTGAGTAATGTATCTTTTCTTTTATGTACACTGAGAGCATCTGCACCAAAGACAAATTCCTTGTGTGTCCAATCATACTTGGCCAATAAAGACTTCTATTCTGTTCTGTTCTGCTCTGTTCTGTTCTGTTCTGTCACTTTCCTATTCATTCCCCCCTCCTGCCCCTAGGTTTGTACAGGAAGTTCTTGACTTATGACCACAATTGGGACCATAATTTCTGTGGCAAAGCAGTGGTTAAGTAAGTCATGCCCAATGTTATGACTTTTTTTTTATCATGGTTGTTAAATAAATCACTGCAGTTGTTAAGTTAATCCAGTTGTTGTTAACTGAATCTGGCTTCCCCCATAGATTTTGGTTGTGAGAAGATGGCTGTGAAGGTTGCAAAGGTCACATGATCCTGCAACTAATCATAAATATAGGCAGTCCTCGACTTACAATGGTTCATTTAGTGACCATTCAAAGTTACAGTGGCACTGAAAAAAGTGACTTATGACCATTTTTCACACTTATGATCATTGCAGCACCCCCATGATCACCTGATTTACATCTGGCTGCTTGGCAACTGACTCACATTTATGACGGTTGTTGTGTCCCAGGGTCACATGATCCCCTTTTGCAACCTTCTGACAAGCAAAGTCAACAGTGAAGTCAGATTCACTTAAGAACCATGTTATGAAGTAAAACAACTGCAGTGATTCACTTAACAAATGTGGCCAGAAAGGTCATAAAATGAGGCAAAAGCCACTTAACAAACTTCTCATTTAGCAACGTCAATTCTGGGCTCAGTTGTACCGGTTGCCAACTGTCAAAATTTGATCCCATACCCATGAAGGAACTATAATAGTTGCATGAGACGTGGTTGTGAGTCACTTCTTTCATTTAGTGCCTTCAAATGGTCACTAAATGAATCGTTGTAAGTCGAGAGTTGCTTGTACTTTTGTTCTCTGGCTGTGAAACCACCTCAACAGCTTTTACAAGCTGAAAAAAATATGTCACGATAAATAAACCAGATTCTGTCCACCACAATGGTTGCGAGAGGAATGTAGATGTTGATGGGCAGTGACTCTAGTTCAGGTACAACAATTTATTTTATTTTTATTTATTTGCTTTGTCAATCACAAGATAATAGGTATAAACATGAGTAAGAATAAAGGAAATAGGAAATAAAGGAAATATGAATAAAGGAGGACAATAGGACAGGGATGGTAGGGACGATTGTGCACTTATACACGCCTCTTACAGACCTCTTAGGAATGGGGTACGGTCAATAATGGATAGTTTAAGGTTAAAGAATTTGAGGATGTAACAACAGAGTCAGGTTGTGCATTCCAGACATTGACCACTCTGTTGCTGAAGTCATACTTTCTGCAATCACATTTGGAGCGGTTAACATTGAGTTTGTATCTGTTGTGTGCTCTTGTATTGTTGCGGTTGAAGCTGTAGTAGTCATTGACTGGTAGGACATTGTAGCAGATAATTTTGTGTACTCCTCTTAAGTCCAACCGTAGTTCGAGGTTGTCCAAGCCCAAAATTTCAAGCCTTTTCAATTCTTTGAATTTAATTCAAAATTTCAATTCTTAAAGCCCATGTCACACTGAACCAACGGATGCAAAGAGGATGTAAAATGGACAAAAAACCTTGCCATCCGTTCGAGAACGCGATGTACTCACTGCCTCCGTTTTACTTCCTCTCTATCCATCCAGCATCCGTTTATTGACGTTTCATCCGCTCCAAAAGGTTTGGGCTGCCTAAAACTTTTGCGCGGAAAATGTATCCAGTTCGTCCGTTCTGCATCCGCTACGCATCCGCTACGCATCCGCTACGCATCCGCTATATCCGCTATATCAGCTACGCATCCGCTACACATCCGCGCAACTCGCATCCGCCCGGACGCAGGGAGGAAGCGGAATGGATGCGGAACGGATGCAGAACAGATGCCTAGCGGATGCAGAACGGAAACAAAGCGTTTGAAACGGAAAAAACATTCGCAGAGGGGACCTATCTCGGATATTAAGGATGTCTACAGGATGCCTACAGGATGCCTAGAGGATGCCTAGCGGAAAACCTATATTGCCTATAAAAAGGGGGAGCAACTCGTCTGCATCTCACTTTCAGAACAGCAGCCCAGTGGTGCAGACCTCTGCAGCCTTCATCTGACTCTTCCTCTTCCAGAGCATCCAGTCATGTCCACCGTGGATTGTAACAAAGTACTTTTGGCAGCCAACATCGTTCTGCAACAGTGCGAAGCCATCTGCAGGCTCTGTGAACTCTACTGCGAGAAGAAAAGGAGCCACCAAAAAAGAGTCTGGATCCAAAGATGGTTCGCCAGAAGAGCAGAGGACGGACTGTACAACAAGCTGATGGTGGAGCTCAGGAGCGAAGACACTCTGGCGCTCCAGAACTTCATGAGGATGCCTCCAGCCATGTTTGACGAAGTTGTGCAGCGGCTGACACCCAGGTTGACCAAGACAAACACCAACTTCCGGCCCAGCCTGGACCCTGGGCTCAAGGTGGCACTCACTCTGCGCCACCTGGCCTCAGGGTCCTCCTACAGGAGCATGCAGTACGGCTGGAGGGTGCCATCCAACACCATCAGCACTGTGGTCAGAGAAGTGGTGCAGGCCATCATCGAAGAATACAAGGAGGAGCTCCTCCAGTTCCCCTCCACTGAAGAAGGATGGAAGAAAGTTGCAGAGCAGTGGTATCAGAAGTGGAACTTCCCCCACACCGTTGGAGCCATAGATGGCAAGCACGTGGCCTACAAATCTCCAGCCAAGTCAGGGTCCACTTATTTCAACTACAAGGGCTTCTTCAGCATCATCCTCTTCGCCATGGTCGATGCTGACTACAAGTTCATATACATCGATGCTTCAGGCAATGGCTCATCTTCAGATGCCCAGGTATACAACGCCAGTCACCTCAAGGAGGAGCTGGAACGCAACCTCATCGTGGGTTTTCCAGATCCAGAACCCCTGCCCAACGACACGCAAGATGTGCCCTACTTCATCGTGGGGGATGACGCCTTCTCCCTCACAACCTACCTCATGAAGCCCTACAGTTCCAGATTCCTCCCCCGTGAAGAGAGGATCTTCAACTACAGGCTGTCCAGGGCAAGGCGGTGAGGAGGATCATGGAAGCTTGCTGCATCCTGCACAATCTCATGTGCACCCACTACCCAGTCTTGCAGAACAGGCTCGTGGACCTCCAGCAAGGCAATGGGGACATGGAGCCTGGGGAATGGAGGCAAGGGCGAAACCTGATCGACATTGAGGATGTGCAAGGCCCCAACAAAGCCTCACATGAAGCGAAGAAGCAGTGCAACCTCCTGAGACACTGGTGCAACTCCCCTGCTGGAGCAGTGGAGTGGCAAGACAGGATGGTAGATGCTTAATGGATGCTTCCTTCAGCCTGTCTCATCACACGGATGAGATTGGGCCATGTATGTTTGGTTGGCCTACAATGAACAGGGCGTTTAATAAAGAGTTGTGTTTATGTTGACATGTGTGGATAATTATTACATTATTATTGATAATAAAGGGCCATAGGTGTGGCACGTGGGAGGGTGGACCATACAGTCCCACTATGCTTGCACTGGAGGTTTATCTATCCCACAGCTATCCTAACCCATCCCAAAGCTATCCTTACCCATCCCACAAGCATGCAAAGGCTTAAACCATTTCTAAAAGTTTCCAGCAAGAGTTTATTAAAAAAAAGAAATGAAGCAAATAGACTTTATTAACAAGAAGCTATAAAACAGAAATGAGTCTCTGGCACTCCTCTTGGTTGCTCAGTCTCAGGGGTGAAGGGTCCATGTGCTGTGGAGGTGGCCTGTGCTGGAGTGCTTGTCGTCAGCTCCTCCAGAAGCAGAAGCAGCAGAAGCGCCAGCCCCAGAAGAGCGAGCCCGTGCTGCAGAAGCCCCAGCAGAACCAGAGTGAGGGCCAGGGGGCGGGATGGTAGCCCTGTCCCTCTTGCCAGGGCTGGCAGCAGATGGCTGAGGCTTGCTGTGCTTCCGCATGGTTGTGGGGTTGCTGGCTGGCAGGGAGGCTGGCAGGAACCAAGGCTGGCAGCAAGACTTGCAGGCAGACATGCAGGCAGAGCTGGCAAGGCAGCCAATCCGTCCGGCAGCAGGTCTTTCCTCTGAATGGCGACCTGCTTCCGAGCTGCTTCTGTTATATCCGCGGGGCTGACGCAATGCATCCCCCCCGCATGTGCAATTAACGCCAGGCATCCGCTAGGCTTCTGTTGTGCATCCGCTGTGCATCCGCTGTGCATCCGCTTTATCCGTTCGGCGTCCGTTCTGCATCCGCTGTATCCGTTCCGCGTCCGCTTTGCTGAGGCCCCCCGGAAGCCCTGCGGTTGCGCCATCCACTCCCATCCGCTTCCATCCGCTGGGCTTCCGTTCCGCATCCGCTTTGCATCCGCCCTGCGTCCTCCCCGCGTCCATGTTATCCGCTCCGGTTATGCAAATTTTTGCCCCTTTTGAGAGCGGATAACAACAGATGGAACATTTTGCTCGTCCGCTGTGTCCTTTTTGCATCCGTTGGCCAGTGTGACATGGGCTTTATATTGTTTAAAACAATTCTTACTGAGCAGTTTGCCTGGCCTGCCAACAAAGCTGTGGATAATTTTTGTGGACCAGTGCAGCCTGTTTGTCTGGTATGTGGCAGCTTGGAGAGGAAAGTCCCGTCATGGTGCAGCATCTGCTGTTTGCTCCTGCATGCCACCAACAGTGGCTGCCGAGGAAGGTTTCTTGTTTCCAATGGAATTCTAGCCATCTGCACTAATCTTTTGAGCGGCTTTGATGTTCCTGTGAATCCGTGCCTTTGTCCTCTTCCAGGGGCCTCTTTCTCACAAGGGATCCTTCTTGGCTTTCAATCTTTTACGGCAAAGAGATTCCTTTCTCTAGAAAGCTCCAAATCAGAGCCCCCATTTGTTAACTTCTCTTCTTCGTTTCTTTTTTTGCTGGCGTGCAGAGGCAGATGTGTTCAGGCAGTGCAAGAGAAAGAAAAGCAGCCTTGGTGGGGGGAAAATTATGATTATTTACATCCGGCATCCTCCTTGTAGTTTGTCCCTGTATCTGGATCCAAATAATTAATCTCCCAAACATCCAAAACAGTTCATTGGCAAAAAGGGATAAAGGGCAGGCAAAATCAGAAAGAGAGAGAAAGAGAAAGAAAAGGCAAGGTTTTTCTATTTTCTGAATAGCTTAGAATAGAATAACAGAGTTGGAAGGGACCTTGGAGGTTTTCTAGTCCAACCCCCTGCTTAAGCAAGAAACCCTCCACCACTTCAGACAAAATGGTTATCCAACATCTTTTTAAAAACTTCCAGTGTTGGAACATTCACAACTTCTGGAGACAAGTTGTGAATGCTCCAACACTGGATGTTTTTAAACTGTATCAAATCTGTATCATAAGGACAAAACTTTCCAGACACTGGAAAGAATCCTGTGATTGATTAGCAAAATTAGCCCCAAAGAAAGGGCCTTTGCTTATTCCACACTTTATTTATTTGTCCATCCATCCATTCATCCATCCATCCATCCATTCATTCATTTATTATTTTATTTGTTTGTCAAACTAGTACAAGGTAACAAGTATAAGTATGAACATAAACAGGAACAAAGGAAGCAAATACAGATAAATGGGGACATTAAGACAGAGACGATAGGCATGCTGGTGCGCTTATCCACGCCCTCTTTAAGCGCTGGTGCGCTTATCCACGCCCTCTTAGCAATGGGGTGAGGTCCATGGTAGACAGTTTGAGGTTGAAGCTGCGAGGGGTTGAGGCTGTAACAATGGAGTCGGGTTGGGCATTCCAAGCATTGACCACTCTGTTGCTGAAGTCGTATTTTCTGCAATTGAGTTTGGAGTAGTTTACCTTGAGTTTGTATTGGTTGTTTGCCCATGTATTATTGCGGTTGAAGCTGAAGAAGTCGTTGACAGGCAAGACATTGTGGCAGACTGTAAGGTTCAGCTATAACTTAAGATCACAATGTGCCAGAAATGAACATAAGCAGAGGCTTTGAAAAACAAAATCTAACTTTTATTGATCAGTAAAAGGGTAAGACCTCTCTTCTCATACACATAGATATGTGAGGAAAGTTACAAAGCATATAGGTGAAAGTGACTCTTCTTATACCTTAAGATTATTTTAGAAGTAGAATAATTGCATTGTAAAACACCCTAAGTTAGATTTACATCTTTCCTGAAAAAAAGACAAATATCCTCCTGGCACTTGTTTATCTTTCAGTATCCTTTCTCCTATTGTCTGTTAATTGATCACAACTGACCATTTAAGAGGGCTATTAACAGCACACTTCAAAAGATGTATATTGCTCCAGATGTAGGGAGTGATGTTCCCAGGGAGTATGTTCCATTCAGATTGATTTGGACGGGATAATCATGTGTCTTCATATGAGAGAGATGTAATTAATTGCAAGCTAGTTTTACAGCACAAAATTTAGAGAAATATTTTCCACAACAGCAAGATAAGAAATGCCTATAGAGATAAATACTTCTATATGCATAGGAAAACAACTGCCTAACATCAAGATAAGACATGCTTATAGAGTAACTCTCTACTCTCTCTCTATAATATTTTTTATTTCTTTCCTTTATTTATTACCCTAACAAGATAATTTTGTGAACTATGTTTAAATTGAACCTCAGGCGGCGCAGTTCTAGATTGTCCAGGCCCAAAATTTGGAGCCTGGAGGCATAGGGAATTCTATTGTGAGTGGAGGAGTGGAGTACTTTTCTCAAGAAATACCTCTGAACCCATTCAATTGTGTTAATGTCCAATATACAGTGAAGGTTCCAGGTGGACGAGCTGTATTTGAGAAGTGGTATGGCAAAGGTTTTGGATGCCCTAGTAATTTAATGTTGCCGGAGAAGAAGCTTCGCAAAATAAGGTTAACAATTTTATATGCATAATGACAGCTGATGGAATGTGGGACACCAGGTGATCCTTCCTCTATCCTGCACAAAGGATTATTTGTAGATGGGATGATGTATCCAACATTCCTCTTCTCTTCAGCTCAGTACACAAAGTTATGCACTATGATGAATTGTACCATCTGCCTCATTTCATTCTGTAAATCCCAATGCTTCTTACAGCCTCAGGAAATACTGCATATTGTACCACTGTATATATATACTGCATATTGTTCTTTTGTTGGGCACTTCTGTTTTATTTGTCCTCTTTCTTGAATCTTTTTGAATAGTGCAGTTCAAAGTCTGCATTTTTCATACCAGATCTGCCTTTCTTTGGATGTGCAGTTCTGATACTTCCCATATTATCCCCAGATAATTTGGTTAGGATGAGTCCTTTTATTCTGAAGTCTAGCAGTAGCTTGTGCAGCCCACATTTCCTGCATGGTGGTTTAGCAGCACAGAATTTATACAATCGGCTGTATAAACAGAGGCATAGAATCAAAATCACACGAAGTATTAGTGCCACTGTATACATCCTTAATAAGACCACAACTGGACCACAGCATCCCATTTTGGACACCCCATTACAAAAAAGATGATGAGACTTTGGAAAAAGTGAAAAGAAGAGCAACTAAGATGGTTAAAGGCCTGGAGTCAAAAAAATATGAAGAACCAGGAATCGGGTATTGCCAGTCTCGTGAAAAGAAGAGAAATTGTGAATGTTCCAACACTGTAACTTTTAAAAAAGATGTTGGATAACTATTTGTCTGAAGTGGTGTAGGGTTTCCTGCCTGAGCAGGGGGTTGGACTAGAAGACCTCTAAGGACCCTTCCAACTCTGTTATTTTATATTCCAATCATGTAACTGTGGGGATGCTATGATGGCTGCAAATTCAGACTGGTTGTAAACCTCCTTTTTCATCACTGTAGAAACTTTGAATGATCACTGAATAGGTCAATAAGTGAGGACTAGCTACCTGAATCCTTTGCCTCACTGAGGCCTAGAAACATTATTCAGTTTATTGTTTATTGCTTTTGATTAAGTAGATAAAGTCCACTTTGGTCCAGTGGTGGGATTCAACATTTTTACTACCGGTTCTGTGGTGTGGCTTGGTGGACATGGCAGGGGAAGGATACTGCAAAATCCCCATTTCCTCCCCATCTCACTAACCTGCTTTCCAGCTCTGTTCTCCTGTGCAGGGCAACAAAAGAAAACCCAGCCAATCAGCTGGAACTCGGAAGGCAGATGGGGGCGGGGCCAGTCCGAGATGGGATTTGCTGGTTCTCCGAACTACTCAAAATTTCTGTTACCAGTTCTCCAGAACTGGTCAGAACCTGTTGAATACCACCTCTGCTTTGGTCCTTTTTATTTCAGTTCCAATAGAGTAAGTAATAACTCTCAAAAAATTTGTTATTTAAATTCTTCACTCTTTTGTCTTCTGCACACACGATACAACATCTATTTTTAATTCATGTTTATAAGCATGGTTCAGCATTTCCCTGTTGATCCATGTTTTGCAACCTTTGGTTTATCAGACTATGCTTTGGCTGCTTGTTTTAGACCATATATGGATTTTTTTTTCAATTTGCACATCAGTTTTCCTTTCCCCGTCTTTTGAAACTCTGGCAGTTGGTAGATGTAAATCTCCTCTTTCAAATCACCATGCAAAAAGGCTTTCTTAATATTTAAGTGCTTTACATGCAGTATTCTAAATGTGGCTACATTTGGTAGTATTTTGATGCTTCCATGTTTAACGATAGCTGCAAAAAAAATTGCTGTGATATTTGACATATTTCTGTGTAGTCTTTTGCTACAAACTCAGCGTTGGCATTGCATGAACATCCAGCTTTGTTTTGAAAACCCCACTTTCAGCCTTTGGATATCCTGTCCTTTGGTAGCTCTATTAGAATCCGTGGTTCGGGTTGAAAGCAGGGGTGGGCTGCTCGGGGCTCGCAGGGGTTCGGGATAGTCCCTAACCAGGGATGGGATTCTACCAGTTTGCACCTATTCACTACAACCGGTTGTTAACATACTAAGCAGTTCGGAGAACCGGTTGTTAGAAGAAATTACTGGGGTAATCCTGTAAGGAAGGCAGGAAGGAAACATTCTGGTGTTGCTTTCAGCAGAAACTGCCTCTCTGTTAACCCTTATTACATTCTTGGCAGGATTAGACTCACTGTCTCAGGAACATTTCTGGAGTTTTTTTCCCCTCCTTTGCTGGTAGTTTGCTTGTGTGGAGTGACCATTCAAAGTTACAGTGGCACTGAAAAAAGTGACTTATGACCATTTTTCACACTTATGACTGTTGCAGCATCCCCACAGTCATGAGAGGCCAGACGAGGAAATGCCTGCCTCGATGTGAGTGATATTGAGTTGGCCACGCCCAGCCAATAACATGACCACAAGCCCCACCCACCAAGCCACACCCAGAGAACCGGTTGTTAAAAAATTGGAATCCCACCACTGCCCCTAGCTAAGATTCTGTGCATTTTGAAAGAACAACCAAATCCTACTTCTGGCTGACCCCTCCCACCCTGCCCTGCCCCTCCCAGGAGTCCCCACGTGGCCCGTTTTGGATGCAGGTAAGTGCAGGGTGTGCATGGAAGCTCAGGGAGGGTGAAACATGGAAGGCTGTAAATGGGCTGGTTTTCAGCTTCCAGAAAGCCTCTGGAGCCCAGGCAGGCCCTTTTCTCTCTTCTGGAGGTTCAAGGAAAGCCTCCGGACCCCGGGGAGAGCAAAAATGCCCCCCCTACAATAGTGCAGGAGGCTGACTAGGCCATGCCCACCATAGCCACACCCACCCAGCAACTGGGCAGAGAACCTTGTACTTAAATTTTTGAAGGTCACCCCTGGTTCTAAGATTCTATTGCTTTCCCTGCAACTTCCATCCACTTTTTTTTTTACCTAGGTTGATGGCAGTCCCTGTAGAGGTTGTCTTCGGCTTGCGTAGCAGCCATTCAAAGTTATGGTGAACTCTCCGAAGGTACTTACCTCTCAGATTCAAAATTCTGATGGTTACCCCCCCTGTAGTAACATGACCGCACTTCAGATGCTTGGCAACCAGCCTGCATTTATCACCATTTCCAGCATCCTGTGGTCCCATAATTGCATTTTACAATAGTTTTGCCAAAAGAAAAAAAGGCATTTACTTCCAGTTTTTGTCAAAACTGCACCCATAGCAAACCACTGATTTCTTGAATAACCACTGCAAAAAAGGTTGTATACCAGGGCATGACCCAATATGGGTGACCCAATTTTCACAAGTTATGACTTTGATGGGCAAGTCCAACCAGGAGTGGGCTTCCAAAATTTTAGCAAAGGGTTCTCTGTCCGGTTGCTGGGTGGGCATGGCCATGGTGGGTGTGGCCTAGTTGGCCTCCTTCACCATGATGGTGAGGAGGTCATTTTTGCCCTCCCGAGGCTCCAAAGCTCCAGGAGGGCAAAAGTGGCCTCACTGGGCTCTGGAGGCTCTCTGGAAGCCGGAAGCAGGCCCATTTCCAGCTTCCCTGAACTTCTGGGAAAGCCATTTTTCACCCTCCCTGAGCCTCTGCATGCGCCCTGCACTTACGTGCATCCAAAACAGGCCACACGGCAGGGGTTCGCATCTATTCACTAGAACCAATTGTTAATATTCTAAGCAGTTCGGAGAACCAGTTGTTAGAAGATATTACTGGCCTAATCCTGTAAGGAAGGCAGGAAGGAAACATTCTGGTGTTGCTTACAGAAACTGCCTCTCCGTTAACCTTTATTACATTCTTGGCAGGATTAGACTCACTGTCTCAGGAACTTCTCTGGAGTTTTTTTCTCCTCCTTTGCTGGTACTTTGCTTGTGTGGAGTGACCACTCAAAGTTACAGTGGCACTGAAAACAGTGACTTATGACCATTTTTCCTACTTATGACTGTTGCAGCATCCTCACAGTCATGAGAGGGCAGGTGAGGAGATGGGTGCCTCGATGTGAGTGATAATTGAGTTGGCCACGCCCAGCCAATAACATGACCACCAAGCCACGTCCACCCAGTCATATGACTACCAAGCCACACCCACCAGCTAAGCCACGCCCACAGAACCAATTGTTAAAACATTTGAATCCCACCCCTGCACACATGAGGACTCCTGGGAGGGGAAAGTGGTGTGGGTATCGCCAGCCAGGAGTGGGATTTGAGGGTTCTCTGAACTGCACAGAATCTTAGCTAGAGGCTCTCCCAAACCCCTGCCAACCCCCAGCAGTTCACCTCTGAGCCCAATTTTGGCATTCAGTTAAGAATTGCATGCATTATTTTCAATTAATTGATACAGTGACGCAGTGGTTAGAGTGCAGTAATGCAGGCTACTTCTGCTAACTGACTGCAATTTGGCAGTTCAGATCTTACCGGGCTCAAGGTTGACTCAGCCTTCCAGCCTTCCAAGGTGGGTAAAATGAGGACCCAGATTGTTGGGGGCAATATACTGACTCTGTAAACCGCTTATGAGGGCTATAAAAGCACTATGAAGCAGTATTTAAGTCTAAATGTTATTGCTGTTGCTATATCAAGTATATCCCTTGCTCCAACTGCACAACACATTTTTTCAATTGGTTCCTTTAGTAGATCTTTGATATCTGAATTCCATTTCTGGCTCTGATTGTGCATCAGCAGCTCTTTCTAAATTTAATGCTATCAGGAACAATAGCAGTTTCCCACCACTGTTATCTTGTATTATTATTATTATTATTATTATTATTATTATTATTATTATTATTATTATTATTATTA
>BLBF01000036.1:25675175-25714219 GCA_015471245.1 Laticauda colubrina | reverse complement strand
ATCTATCTATCTATCTATCTATCTATCTATCTATCTATCTATCTATCTATCTATCTATCTATCTATCTATCTATCTATCTATCTATCTCAACCCACCTATCTATCCCCTCTGAGGACATTTGGAAAATCACTAGTAGAGAATTTGAAAGCCTGACAGATTTCTCTCATACTAAAGAGGGTCAAGGCAATGCAATCTTAAAGTTTCTTCCATTTTCTGGGTAGAAATTTCGCATTTTCTTAGGCCCCAACGTTCTGCTATTTCAAAAGCTCTTGGTCCAGTCCTTTGGCCAGCATAATTGAAGCCCTCTTTTCTTCGTTCCCATTTGGGTTTATTATCTTGGTCATCTTTATTTTGTTTTAATGTTTTAACAATTTCTAAATTGTCCAGAGTTGCTGGGAGGCATATAAATTAATTAAAGGCTATCTCTTTACTTCTCCTTTCTTCTAGGGTTATTCCGGCTAGCTGAGAGATGTGAACACTGCATTCACTTTCCTAACTACTATTATGGGTTGCAGGAAATTATTTGGAAAGCACATGTGGCCTGCAGGCTGCAAGTTTGAAAGCCTCGCATTAAGCTGTAATAATGTTACGGCAATATGGTTTATTTCCCTGGGTGTATGTAAACATTACTTGTCCTTTGTTAATCCTGGAGTTTAGCAAGTTATTTGAATCTAGACATAGGTTTGCCATGTGAAAAACTGCAAAAAGAAAAAAAAAGAAAGAAAGAAGCTGTACTTTTGAATAAAATCCTACATATGTTTAATAAAATTTAATACAGCTACTGTTCACGCTATCTTTCTTAGTAAGCTGCTTGTTGGATTCAGTCAAATCTAGTTAATAAAAAATAAATTACCGTATTTAATTGGCCTTAAATAGATCACTATCACTAACTGATTTCAGTGGTGCTTCTCATATATCAATCTCACAAGAAATACCAGTTTTGAAAGATGGGATTAAAACAAAACAGCATTCAACCATCTGAAGCAGGTGGTGGCCGAAAATCAAATCACATTTTTCACTTGGGGCATCTCCCCAAGGCCAACGAAAGAAAGAAAAACAGTGATTTTTAGGAAAGAAAGCCATATTGTGTGCCTGATTAACCTAAAAGGAGCTGTATTTTTTTTTAAAAAAAAACCTGTAAATAAAAGCCATTCTTTACAATAGGGAGCAGGTGGCAACCTTATGTAGGCATGCCTGCAAAAGAAGTTGCAAAGAAAACATGTCTAAGCCTCAACTTGTCAGAGAGCAAAGTACCACCTCTTCAATTGCAGATGTTCAAATGTGACTTATGAAACAAACATATTCTGCTGAGTCATCCTGGTAGGAGAAAAAAATGCACACCAGGGAAGTCTTGGGCGCTGAATTATAAATCAGATTAACATCTCACCTTATTTCTGCCTTTTCAACAGTCTCACACCTCTGGTTCACTTACTAATATTTCCTGTCTCTTTCTGTCCCTAAGGACTTCGTGGAGGAAAGCACAACATGAACCAAAGGCAAAAAGCCTGAAATTTATTGTCAAAGTTGAATGGCATTGGTTAGGTTTGGAGTGAAGGAAAGCAGCATACAGTAGGGGGGAGTGCATTTTCTAGGTCATGCAAATCTGTGATTCTACCTAGCTGAATTTAACAGACTAAACAGAGTCAGAAGGGACCTTGGAGGTCTTCTAGTCCAGCTCCCTGCTCAAGCCCAAGATTCTATACCATTCCAGACAAGTGGCTGTCTAGAGTCTTAAAAGCCTTGTTGAAAGAAATATCCTTCTGGGTTCAGTTCCAAGTGGGGAAAAAGATAATGGAAACATGGAGGGTTTTTGGAAAGATAGTTTAATGGTGGACAGGACCACATGGCTTGGAGCTCCATGGAGAAAAGAATGATCACGTGCTTCAAGATAAAGGAAAAGAAGGGAGGACCAAGATGCTGAGAGACCCTTATAGGTGGGACCCTCTGTTGGGCCCCATCTTAGTGTTTCCTATTCCTGTGCAAGAAATGTATCCCATTGGCTGTCAGACTCCCAGGGGCGGGGGTCTTAGCTAACTTTGCAGGCTTTGTCTGGACCACATGGCTTCACCTGAGTTCCAGGCTTGGTTGAGCTTTGATGGATGATGATGTAATGAAAGGGCTTTAGGCAATTCCTATAGCTCTACCTGGAGATCTTTGTTATGTAAAATATTCTGGCCCAGGCCTTAATGGCCCACCCATGAACAAAGGTGGGGGTGAGCTTTTGCTTCTGAGGTGAGTTTCTGCATCTGAGTTTCTACTCTTTTTAGGGGAAATATTCTGCCTTTTTAATATTTCCTAGGATATTTCCTTTTTCTAGGAGAGGGTGGGTTGCTAAAGGCCCTGTCACACTGGCCGATGGATGCAAAACGTTTGTAAAAAGGACACAGCGGACGAGCAAAATGTTCCATCTGTTGTTATCCGCTCTCAAAAGTGCCTCGAATTTGCATAACCAGAGCGGACAACACGGAAAGTAACGGACGGGAGGAGGACGTAGGGCGGATGGAAAGCGGATGCTCCACGGACGCCTAGCGGATGGAAGCGGATGGGAGCAGATGGCACATCCGCAAGGCTTCCGGGGGAGCACAGCAAAGCGGACGCGGAATGGAAAGAGCGGTTGCAGAGCGGATGCCGAGCGGATGAAGCGGATGCAGAGCGGAAGCCTAGCAGATGCCTAGCAGATGCAGAGCGTTCACTGCGCATGCGGGGAGGATGCATTGCATCAGCCCCGCGGATATAAAGGGAACGGTGTGGGGGAAGTTCCACTTCTGATACCACTGCTTTGCCACTTTCTTCCAGCCTTCTTCAGTGGAGGGGCACTGGAGGAGCTCCTCCAGGTATTCTTCAATGATGGCCTGCACCACTTCTCTGACCACAATGCTGATGGTGTTGTGTGGCACCCTCCAACCGTACTGCATGCTCCTGTAGGTGGTCCCTGAGGCCAGGTGGCACAGAGTCAATGCCACCTTGAGCCCAGGGTCCAGGCTGGGCCGGAAGTTGGTGCTTGGCTTGGTCAACCTTGGTCTCAGATGCTCCACACCTTCGTCAAACATGGCTGGAGGCATCCTCATGAAGTTCTGGAATGCACGAGGGTCTTCGTTCCTCAGCTCCACCATCAGCTTGTTGTACAGTCCATACTCGGCTCTTCTCGCGATCCATCTTCAGACCCAGACACTTCTTGGCTGCCTCCTTTTCTTCCCGTAGAACAGTTGAAAGATGGCTTCGCACTATTGTAGAACGATGGTGGCTACCAAAAGGACTGTGTTATGATCAATGACTGGATGCTGTGGAAGAGCAAGAGCCAGATGAAGGCTGCAGAGGTCTGCACAGCAGGGCTGCTGGACTGAAAGTGAGATCCAGGTGAGTTCCTCCCCCTTTTTATAGGCAATATAGCTTTTCCACTAGGTGTCCTTTTGCATCCTCTAGGCATCCTCTATACATCCTTAATATCCGAGATAGGTCCCCTCTGCGAACGTTTTTTAAATGCTTTCTTTGCGAGCTGCATCTGCTTTCATCCTTTCTCCGTCCGTGCTACTAACGCTGCGCGTCCGTTCCGCATCCGTTTCGCTTCCTCACTGTGTCCGTTTTCCGCTGGAGTGGATGTGAGTTGCGCGGATGCGCAGCGGATGCCTAGCGGATATAGCAGACGCGTAACAGATGATGACGGATGTAGAACGGATGTTCCCCGTATGCGTTGCGGATGCAGAACGGACGCGTTGGATACATTTTCTGCTCAAAAAGTTTTGAGCAGCTCAAAACATTTTGAGCGGATACCTCAGTCGACGGATGCTGGATGGATAGAGAGGATGAAAAACGGAGGCAGTGAGTACAGAACGGATGAATCGCGTTAACCAATGGATGGCAAGTGTTTCTCTCCGTTTTACATCCTCTTTCCATCCGTTGGTGCAGTGTGACATGGGCTTAAGTTCCTACAGCCTCAAGTGATGAAGCATCCCTAACTTCTTGAAGCAAGCCATTCCACTGGTTAATTGTTCTCACTGTTAGGAACTTTCTCCTTAATTTCAGGTTGCTCCTCTCCTTGATTAGTTTCCATCCATTGTTTCTTGTTCTGCTTTCAGGTGCTTTGGAAAATAGGTTGACCCCCTCTTCTTTGGGACAGCCCTTCAAATATTGAAACACTGCTATCATTTCTCAAAGGGCATGTATGCAATAACCTCAAGTTCAGCCCCCAATATTTACAGACAAAATTCCATATTGAGTGTGTGTGCGTATAGAAAGGACAATATTGAGAGCCAATTCCAGACAGGACATTGCAGCACCTAATTCTATTAACTTGGATGAATAACCTGAAATATTTGCCAAAAATATTATTTAAGTAATATTTAATTCTATTCCCACCTGAGGACTAAAAATTTGATTTTCACTTGACATCAAAACTTGGAATCAAACTGTTGATATGCAGTATGGCGGAAGGGACACAGGCTCTATCGAGACACCAAGAGGAAGCAGGCTGCTTGGAGAGAGAAGGCGGAGAGCCTGGGCTACACTTCAGAGGTCCTCCTTGGGTGGTGGAAGCACCTGCAACACCTGGTACAGGAAGCTGCACCTCAAGAAATCTAGCCAGGCCGCGGTCAAGCTCACCGACCGGGAGACCTATGTGATAGCCAAGTGCAGCTTCTTGGAGGGTGAGATCCGCCACCGAGGAGCAGCCCCTCTGTCTACCCTCTCTCTCAGGCAGCCCACAGAGAGCCAGTCCTCTTCTGTCCAAGAGTCAGCTCCTGTGTCTAGGCAGGTATCTGTGGAGCGTCCCATGACGGAACCCCCCCCGACAGCTGCACTTCCCGTGGCGGAGTGCGTGGAGGACCCCCTGACGCAGTGGGAGCAAGGAGAGGGCACTTCCACCAGAGACCAACCCACATCCACCCCCAGCTCCACCTCCACAGAAAGCAGGCAGAGAGCCAGACTGGAGGGGCAGAGCCACACTGTCCTGCTGGAGATCAGGGACACCATCAAAAGCAGCGTAGATCTCCTCTCTCAGCTGGTACACATCGACATACCATCCTCAAACCGCAAGCCCTTCCTCACCTACGTCAACCAGACCCTCATGGACATGTCCGAATCACAGTATCAGGTGATAAAGGAGAGGATCACCGGTCTTCTGCACAACCCTCCAGGCCCAGCTGAACCTGCTCCGACCCAGTCCAGGTCTGCTCCTCCACCCCAGGTGATGTCACAGCCCTTCCAAGGCTTTCCACAGGCCCTCACCTACCAAGGCTACGGCTACCAGGAGTTCCAGCAGCACAGACAGCCCTTCCCAGTCCAGGCACAGTTTCATCGAACGCCACCAGTGCCACTGATGCCACCAATGCCAATGGCCCCGCAGATGCCACCGATGCCACAGATGCCACCCACGCCACAGATGCCACCCACGCCTCACCTCGCTCACCTGCAGACCAGACAGCTCCACTACACTCCTCCTTCCTCCACCCCACAGCCAAGCCCGGCCTCAAAAAATCTGTCATCGGTCTTGGGACTGACACCCCATGTCATGGAGGAAGGGGCTCTCAACATCACAGGACTGAGCCAGCTCTCTGAGAGCTTCCTCCACATACCATCCCCTGTTGTCCTCTCGGGGCCAGGCACCCCAATGGCGCCTCAGACCAGCACTCCAGCAGCAGCCACCTCCACAGCACCTGGACCCTTCACCCCTGAGACTATGGGCACACCTCAGAGTGACTGAGAAGAGTGCCAGAGACTGGGTTGTTATCTGTTGACTTTATCTTTGCTTGGGACACTTTTCTTGGGTCATTTTGCTTTTACAGTTTGTTATTAATAAAGTTTATCTTTGCTTCACACACTTGGTTCATTTATTTTTGTAAATAAAGTCTTGGTGGAAACTTTTAGAAATGGTTTAAGCCTTTGCATGCTTGTGGGATGGGTAATGATAGCAGTGGGATGGGCAGGGATACCTGTGGGATGGGCAGGGATACCTTTGGGATGGGTAATAGCTGTGGGATAGATAAACCTCCAGTGCAAGCATAGTGGGACTGTATGGTCCACCCTCCCAGGTGCCACACCTATGGCCCTTTATTATCAATAATAATGTAATCAATCATCCACACATGTCAACATAAACACAACTCTTTATTAAATGCCCTGTTCATTGTAGGCCCACCCAACATACATGGCCCAATCTCATCCGTGTGATGAGACAGGCTGAAGGAAGCATCCATTAATCATCTATCATCCTGACTTGCCACTCCACTGCTCCAGCTGGGGAGTTGCACCAGTGTCTCAGTAGGTTGCGCTACTTCTTCCCTTCACGTGAAGCTCTGTTGGGCCTTGCACATCCTTAGTGTCTTTCAGGTTTCGCCCTTGCCTCCATTCCCCAGGCTCCATGTCCCCATTGCCCTGTTGGAGGTCCACGAGCCTGTTCTGCAACACTGGGTAGCGGGTGCGCATGAGATTGTGCAGGATGCAGCAAGCTTCCACAATGTTCCTCACCGTCTGTGGGCGATGCTGCATGGTGGTGAGAAGTACCTGGAACCTGTTGGGCAGGATGCCAAAGGCATTCTCCACCACCCGCCTTGCCCTGGACAGCCTGTAGTTGAAGATCCTCTCTTCACAGGTGAGAAGTCTGGAAGTGTAGGGCTTCATGAGGTGGGTTCTGAGGGAGAAGGCGTCATCCCCCACGATGAAGTAGGGCACATCTTGCGTGTCGTTGGGCAGGGGGTCTGGATCTGGGAAGCCCATGATGAGGTTGCGTTCCAGCCCCTCCTTGAGGTCACTGGCGTTGTATACCTGGGCATCTGAAGCTGAACCATTGCCTGAAGCATCGATGTACATGAACTTGTAGTCAGCATCAACCATGGCGAAGAGGATGATGCTGAAGAAGCCCTTGTAGTTGAAATAAGTGGACCCCGACTTGGCTGGAGCTTTGCAGGCCATGTGCTTCCCATCTATGGCTCCAACGGTGTGGAGGAAGTTCCACTTCTGATACCACTGCTCTGCCACTTTCTTCCTGCCTTCTTCAGTGGAGGGGCACTGGAGGAGCTCCTCCAGGTATTCTTCGATGATGGCCTGCACCACTTCTCTGACCACAATGCTGATGGTGTTGTGTGGCACCCTCCAGACATACTGCATGCTCTTGTACGTGGTCCCTGAGGCCAGGTGGCACAGAGTCAGTGTCACCTTCAGCCCAGGGTCCAGGCTGGGCCGGAAGTTGGTGCTCTGCTTGGTCAACCTGGGCCTCAGCCGCTCCACAACTTCATCAAACATGGCTGGCGGCATCCTCATGAAGTTCTGGAATGCACGAGAGTCTTCGTTCCTCAGCTCCACCAACAGCTTGTTATACAGTCCGTACTCGCCTCTTCTCACGATCCATCTTCGGACCCAGACGCTTCTTGGCTGCCTCCTTTTGTTCCCGTAGAACAGGTGAAAGAGCCTGTACATGGTTTCGCACTGTTGTAGAATGATGGCGGCTACCAAAAGGAGTGTGTGATGATCCATGGTGGAGATGACTGGATGCTGTGGAAGAGCAAGAGCCAGATGAAGGCTGAAGAGGTCTGCACCGCAGGGCTGCTGGACTGAAAGTGAGATCCCGGTGATTTCGCCCCCTTTTCTGGGAAATATAGGTTTTCCGCTAGGTGTCCTTTTGCATCCTCTAGGCATCCTGCAGACATCCTAAATATCCGAGATACGTCCCTATACGAACGTTTTTACCGTTTTAATGCTTTGTATGTGAGCTGCATCTGATGCGTGTCCATTCTGTGTCCGTTTCACTTCCTCCCTGTGTCCGTTTTCCGCTGGAGCGGATGCGAGTTGCGCGGATGCGCAGCGGATGCCTAGCGGATATAGCGGACGCGTAATGGATGACAACGGACGTATAACGGATGTTCCCCGTATGCGTAGTGGATGTAGAACAGACGCGTTGTATACTTTTTCTGCTCAAAAAAATTTGTGCAGCTCAAAACGTTTTGAGCGGATGAAATGTCAGTAGACGGATGGATGGATACAGAGTATGAAAAACGGAGGCAGTGAGTACAGAACGGATGCATCGCGTTAACCAACGGATGGCAAGTGTTTCTCTCCATTTTACATCCTCTTTCCATCCGTTGGTGCTGTGTGACAGGGGCTTAATGGGATACTTACAGAATGTTCTTCCTCCCCAGAAGTTTCTACAACATCTACCATTCTGCACTTCTAGGAGGTTAAGATTGTTTTAACATGGTTTTGATTCCAACTGACTGCTATAGTCCCTGTTATTGGGAATTTATGTTTGGGTTTTGTAATAATTTCTTTGGTGTTCACATTGTTCTGATTTACTTTATTATTAGGGTTTTGATTTTTGTGTCATTGATGTTGAGAGAGAGTAAATGAGTAAGTAAGTAAGTGAGTAAGTGAGTAAGTAAATAAGTAAATAAGTAAGTGTTTGAAGAAATATCCTCCTGGGTTCAGTTCCAAGTGGGGAAAAAGACACTGGAAACATGGAGGATGTTTGGAAAGATGGTTTAATGGTGGACAGGATCACATGCTTTGGAATTCTTGGGTGAAGAAAAAGGAAGAGATGCTGAGAATGCCTGGGTTTTATGTTGGGCTTTGATGTTCCTAGGGCACAGGAGGAGTATCCCAATTGGTTGCTTTCAGGGGTCATAGCTGCTTTGTAGGTTGTCTGTGTGCTAAGTTTGCTGAAACTTGGTGGGTGATGCAATGAAGGAGCTTTGGGTGATTCCTATTATGGCTCTGCCTGAAGGAGGTAGATCTTTGTTATGTAGAATAGACTGCCCCAGGCCTTAATGGCTCATTAACCAAGGTTGGGGTGGTGGTGCTGAGTTGCTACTTCTCTTTTAGGGGTAATATTCTGCCTTTTTAGTATATCCTAAAATATTTCATTTTCCTTGGAGAAGGGTGGGTTTCAACTTCCAACGGAAAGAAGGGAAAGCCTTCTTTGGCAGGACAATGTGAAAAATGAACGATCAGGACATTCACAAGGGGAAAGTTCAAAAAAGTCAATATGGTAGCCACAGTTATGTAACTCAAGCCTTATCCTTCTCACATGCCATGGTCACCATCTTTGCTTTTTGGAGTGCCATCCCCACCCCATAGGTAGGCCTGACTGCAGCCTTTGAGCCTACATCTCCCTGGTCTAAACCTAAAGTTCTCATGGGTAATCAAGTCTGGTTAATTTAGTAACTTTAAAATGTCGAGAATACCTCAAAGTATATTGCAAGAGCTTTCTTCTGAAGCTCACCTAATGGAAAACTTTTAATAGGGTGGTTGATTTTCACTCCCTTGCTTTTACGAGCAGCCTGGAAAAACAGACATTTTGTTGAGCAGAGGATGGTAAGAAAAAAAAAAAAGGAGCAATTGTAAATTGACAAGTAAGACTTCTAATTCTCGATAAACCTGTTTTTTTCTGATTCACAAAGACTGTTTACCCTTTTAACCGCAAATGTAAACATTCTGTACTTTCTAAAATCTTATTTTAAATAGCTTCACTTAAAGTAATATCCATTTTTGTTCCAAGCAGGATACATTTGTCTGCCTTTATATGCAGTACCAGTTTCTGTTAATTGAATCATTATCTACAATGCTTTGCAATTTCATTCATTTGAAATAAGAATTAGATGCCTGCCTCTATGTTGTCTCTATTTCCGCTGCCAAAACTTTACTTTCTTTATGCCAATTCCACTTTCACACCATCAGTTTTTTCTCCCTGAGGGAAAACAAACCCAGATTTTTGACAAGATGGAAAAGGATTTAAGAAACCCAAGGAAAGCATAATGATAAGAAAGTCACAGAGATGCCCTGTTAAAAAAACACCCAGTTGATCGAAGCGCGGTTCTTTCATATTCCGCACTTCTGTGGGAGCACCAAAGTGTTCTTAATTTGCTGGAGAATGTGAGAATTTTACCGAGTGTATAATTAAAACATTCCCTTTTAGAACAAGCTGGCCTGTCTCATAAACAGCCTTTTCTTTCCCACCTCGTATGTAGCTTCAATTGCAGCTCAATTTCTGAATTTCAACCAGGTGGTGTCATGGATTTTTTTTTTTAACAACTACTTTACTTTCTCGCCTAGGATTTTTGGAGGATTGTTTTTATTTATTAGCTATAGCATGTGTGGAAAGTCTGGAATAAGATACAAAATGCCAACCCCACTGCTGTGTGCACATATGAGTACACCAGAAAGGTGTATCTGGCTGTGAAATTGTAGAAGCAGGGGGGTGGGGTATGACTTTGAAGCAGAAAAAGGCAGCCCAGGGAATCGATAACCCTCATCCCTCCTGTTTGGCATTCTGCAAGCTGCAGTGTGCAACCTTCAATTTCAGCTTATCATCACTGCAGTCAATTCCCTCCCTCCCTCCCTCCTTATTTTTCCAATAGAAAGAGTAGTATATCCTTAGTGGGTTACAGATTGCAGCTTAATAGGGCATCTCTTTATCCAAGCAGCTGTATCACCATCTTCCATCCTCTTTTCCTTCTTTTCCAGAGGTAAAGGAGAATACATCTGCGTGGTATGGCAGGTGAGGTGGGGAGAGAGAGAGGAGAAAGATATTTTCCAAACAACAAACTGGACTGCAAGGACAGATTGCAAAACTTTGGCTCTGCAGCTTCACAAACGATGCATTGATAATCTTTTTTTTTTTTTAAATACATTTTCCCTTTTACCTTCATTACAATGTATGAAAAATCCCATTGGAATTTACAGGTTTGTCCAGAAGAAAATCCTTCAAAATGAGGGTTGTTGAAAGTACAGTTTTCAGGGTGGGGAAAGCGTAGGGCAATGAGCTTAACCAATTCTGCAGATCTGTGGCAGTCTTTTTTCCCCTCTCTCTCTCCTTTGGAAAGGTCTTCCAGATTTAAGAGTTCCTAAAAGGTAGGGTGGTTTTCAAAGTTAGAATGCTTTCTGTGTTTCTCTGCTCCTGTATTTTTTTTAATCAATAAAGATATTGGCACGTCAAACATGACTCTTGATGACAGATCCATACAATTCCTCCCCCCCTCCCCCTTACCATTTTACAAGAGTTGACATTATATCTTCCAGAATTTGAAATTCCTTTTTGGTCTCCCATCCAAGTACTAACCAATACCAAGTAGTTAATTAGGCTTTATCTACTGCCCAGCCCTACTCACTGCCTCCTGTTCATTACCAGTCAGCTGAGTTACAAAATTGGATCAATAGCTAAAAGCATTGAATTGATAATGCAAGTACCAATGGAAATATTTCAATTTGGAAAAATAGTAAACAAGTTCAAATGTAGTTATAAGTTTAAATGTTCTGTGCTAAGCAGAACTGTGGAAATTGGAAATATGACAACATCAAAATCCGGGATTTAATTGACAATGGCATGATTGAAACTCTATTTGTTTTTCTTTTATGTGCAATGTGTGTGTGATTAATATAAAAATATGTGCAGCTTCAAACACAGTATTGTGGTCAGATTAAAGAACATTCCTGACTAGCAAGTTCTTTTAAGAGTTGTTCTTAAAATGGCATGATCTATAATAGTTCAAATGGTAGGGAAAAAAATAATTTTGGATTATCGTGGAAGCCTTTACCAAAAAAAAGGAAGGGGAAGGCAAGCACCAGTGCACCATTTGTCAAAAACATGAAATCCCATGCATTTAACAATAAAAACATAGAGACTGTTGTTAAATTGGATGACAAGGTGGGGAGAGGTTTCCACATTAAAGGAGGTGGGATTTTGATTGTGTAATTGTAGTCAAGATGTTGAATTTTTTGATCCCACCATTGGAGTGGTCCTCACAATTTTATATATAGTGGTACCTTGGTACTCATTCTTAATTGGTTCCAGAAGATGCGATGACATCCAAACAATTTTTTCTCATAAGAGATAATATCAGTTGACATTGACAAGTTCTAGCTTGTACACTGAATACCAAATAAATGATGAGTAGTGAGACAAAATTTTCGCATCAAAATGCGCTGAGTACCAAACTCTATGAGTTTCAAAGTAGTTTAGTACCAAAGTATCACTATAAAACTATTTAGTGATCTAAAGTTGCAGAAAGTTTGAAAAGTGATACATCAGAGGGACCTCTGTGGAAGAAAAAAAATCAGACGATCGAAGAAGTCAGTACCTCCGAAAGAGAATTATGACTGGAATGGATTGGGCATATAATAGAGTTTAGATAAACAGAACTTCCAGCTTCAACTGTTGTATTCCGAAACAGAGAACCATGGGCTGTATTTTCTGTTTCTACCGTGTTTCTCCAACAATATGGCCTCCACCAATAGGAAGGCCCAGCATGTTTTATCGGCATAAAATCAAATTAAGCCCCTCCCCCAAAATTGAGGCCTATATTAAACATGCGAAATGGGGGGGAATGGCGGGGGGGTGACTTGCTGTAAGGAAGTACTTTTGCTGCATACCCGGATATGGTGCTGCCTGCGTTGACTTTGGCGTTGGTGGGGCACTTCGTATCAGGAGATCTTCCTCCACTGTTGCTTTCCCTTCCCCTTTGCTGCTGCGGTGTTTAGAGCAACGCCGTGGCATTTGGCGCAGCCACGTGCAGCCAGCCAGGGCTCCTCCCTGCAACCGGAGCCCGGCGGAGACACTCGGCTTCAGGTGCTCCTGTCGCCGCCTTCCCTTCGCCTTCAAAGGCAAAGCCAATTCTTTTAAAAACAACACCCTACTACCGGTACGACAAAGACTCCCCTGCCCAAGAGGGCAGCCCAACCCCACATGGGGAGGTGAATCTCCCGTGACTGTAGTGCGGGATCAGCCCATCCTGGGAGAAGCACCCAGCTGCCATCCCTGCCTGGCGCCGGGCAGAGTGTGAAGAGTTTCACCTGGGGCGCCCAGCGCAGTTGACAGGTGGGCCCTCCCACCTCGCCAAGGCAGTGAGCGCCTTCCCACTGGACCCTCTGCTCATACCGTCAGAGCCGTGCCAGAGCTGTGCGGGCTGGGCAGAGCCGGGAAAGAAAGCCACGGGTGTGCGCCCGCCTGCCAAGAGAAAGAGCCAGGCCGACCCAAGCTTGGCTTCCTTCCCAAGTCCCTCCAGCCCGAATCTGAAGGGGCCGACAGGAGAGGCCACCCAAAACAGTGATAGCACCCACCCACCCGTGAACAGGGAGGCAAGGCGACGGCCTGCGCTGTGTCTTCCTCCGAGCTGAGCTCTGCTGAGTCAGCGCCTCTGCCTGATGCCCGTTCCGCTGCAGTGTTTGAGCTGTTGGTGCATTTGGAGATGCGTGGGGACGGGCTGGGCGAGGGGTGGAAAGGATGGGCGGCTTCAGGCTCTCTCCGCCAGCCAGGGAAGCAGCGCTGCCATCACCTCGCCTCCCTGTCCGATGGTGGAAGGTCTTCTGATACAAAGTGCCCCAGCAACACCAAGGTCAACATCCAAGCTGTCCCTGCCTGCCCACCCAAGGATGCAAGGGGGGGAATTAAGTCACCCCTGAAAAGACGGCCTAGCTGTTTTTTGGGGGGTCAAACAAAAATAAGGCCCGGCCTTATTTTGTGAGAAACATGGTATTTGCTTCTTCAAATAGTCAGGTTTACTATTCTGGGAAGCAAAATGCTTACATGGATTATTTTATGTGTGATTTTTCAGGATTCTCTTGTTAAAACTGCTATATTTTTGCTACAATTTTTGCATAATATATTCTTCCAGCTATGGGTAGGTGCAAAATGTTTTAAAACTTACTGTTTTAATTTCATCAGCTTTTTGAAAAAAATGCACATAAATGTTTAATGCTGACATTCTTTACCGGCTTTAGAAGAATATGCTTAAATAGTTGATAACATTTTTACTTGGAGCAATGTGAGAGGCAGCTTAAGTTTGAACAGATATGCTGAATCTTAATTTGTTTAATTTTGACTTTATAAGCCGAACGTAACTGTGTGGAATCCAGCCACAGTGGAAACTATAGCTGGAGAAAACTATGGATTATTTTAGCTATCATAAACTCAGTCTTGATGGTGCCAGATAAAGCAAATTAAATATACACATTTAGGGATTGAATTTACTGTTTCAACTGTCCACTGAATTTTAGGGTAAGCTATTCTATGTATGGCCAAGAAAGTAGTAAATATTGGACTAATAATATTTTGCCCAAGTGGTAGTATGTAATTGTAAGAATAAATTGAGGGTCCATTCATTTTTAGTAATCAAAGTTCAATTTGGATTACTATAGAACTTTTTACAATTTTGTTTGTAGTTGGCTTTAATGGAAAAACTACCCACAACCTATTTATGTTCCTAGGTATGTATTATACTTGGATAACTTAAAAACTAATTTTTGGACTTTGAATGGGAGATTTTGGAGTACATAGTTATTCAAAAGAAGGTATTTTAAAAGGTATCTTTTTACATTTTAGTGTAATAAAATGGTCTCCTTGCCCATCCTGTTTCTAGTAGTAAAATCACTGACTAAATTTAATGAAACGGTAAGTACACACATGACTTGGTTTTACTATTAATCGCTCCCTCTACTTTTGTAGACACTGGACCTAATTTGTTTAACAATACATTTACCTGTGATTACTGAACTCAATTTTCTGGGTTCACATAACACACTGAACTAGAAACTAACCACATGCATGCTGGGCTTACACAACACTACTGTAGGCTAAAATGTAGGTCAGCTTTTCATTCAGTAGATTCTGTAAATATGAATAGAGCAGTACAGAAAAAAATGATGCATGACAGTACTTTTTGGCAGCTCCCATTTATTTAATAAAACTAATTAAAATTAGAGACCTTTCAGGATTGCTGGTCACATTGGAGATTTCAAAATCATGTGGGAGATACCATCACAAAATAGAACATGGTAAAGTACAGGTAATCTTCGACTTAACAATCATCTGTTTAGTAACCATTCAAAGTTATGATAGCACTGAAAAAGGTGACTTATGACTGATCCATATACTTGCAACCATTGCAGCACTGTGTCATGTGATCAAAATTTGGGCATTTGGCAACTGGTATGCATTTATGATAATTGCAGAATTCTGGGGTCATGTGATCATCCTTTGTAACTTTTCCAGCCAGCTTTTCTCATTGGCAAAGTCAGTGGGGATTTGCTGGATTCACTCAATGATTCTGTGATTCACTTAACTGCAGTAATTTGCTTAATAACCATGGCAAAAAAAAAAATCATAAAATTGAACATGACTCACTTAACTGCCTTGCTCAGCAACAGAAATTCTGGTTCGAATTGTTGTTGTAAGTCGAGGATTACCTGTATCGCATTTTACAGAATGATGGCTATTGGCCATCTTTCAAAAAAACAATTTATAAGTATCTTCTCTAGATCTCTGCTCTCTAACATACATACAGGAAGCTGCCTATTCCCTGACTAGAAGCTATCCAAGATCCCTTCCAACCACATTATTTTATGTTCTATGATTATATTTGCTGCTTTTCCTGCAAGCAAATTGTTGGCCTGCAGACTACCCTGTTTTTTAAGAAAACTTCTGGGGCCCAGGATCATCTTGATATTGGAGAGTGCTTTGTTTTGCAGCATGCCACTGTTCCAAATTGTTAAATGATGTATATGTGGAGGTGGAGGTGTAGTGGGGGGAGAGGCCTAGAGATGTCAAGGAAAGAATCTAGCAGAGAAAAGTGATTCTTTTACTCATGTGTGGATATTGAATAAACTATTTGCTTTTATCTCTAAAGGGGCAGTTACTCAGATACTAAGTGGATAGATATATCAACTGATCAACTGTTTAATAAAATCACCTAAAATTTTCTGAGATGACAACCAACTCTACTGTGGCAGGAAGAGATAGGATTATTTACTATCATATCTTAATGGGTTCAAATCAAATTAAATATATATATATATATATATATATAGTTAGCATGAAGAATCAAGTTGGTATTGAATAACTCAAGTAGATTTGAATTTTTCCCCACTACTATTATATTGAAGATACCAAGATGCTGATTTAGCAGCTGAGATCTTGTTTGAATGTTTCCCAAGTTGTTTAAAGAAAACTACCCTACGTTCTCAGCTTTGAATGCCCCCCCTTTCACTTTGTAATATGGGATAGATAATGCTCACAAAGTGGCTATAGGGATTATATAAAGTGTTTTGAAGCACTTAAAACCCTCCAAACTTGTTGCATTAAAATGCTGTATTTTTTTAGTAATCTTGGCATTAGTTGTTAAATTCCATTTCTTTGCCTTTGCTGTCTGTAGACTTATATGAAGTCTTACATGAAGCCTTCCAGGAGGGCAAGAATTATATGTAACCTGCCAAAAGACTGTGGGATTGAAAGGGCTAGAAATAAATGAAATTCAGGTTAGTGGCAAGGAAGCAGGTGTGCATGGACCACTTCCAAGAGGAGGGTCAAGTGTTTTTTGTAAGTGCTCAGTACATTTGATGCTTGGATTCTTTAATTGTTTAATCCACAAACCACTTGGATGGGAGGCTACAAATGCAATAGGATTTTAACCCATTACCTGTGGATTTAACAGCATTACCTGTGATTTTAGGATTGGATAAGGAAGACGTAATCTCTGTCTTTGAGCTAGGTAATTAAATCAAAGGAGTTAGCCCTATTATACAGTTGAGCAAACACAATGTAAAATTTGTGGGTTAATGCCAAAGAAATCCAGTGTTGTCACTGGACTTACCTGTATTTCTGGACCACTGTATCAATGCTAGTAAAGTTGAGCTTAGTTATGTGGTCAGAAACAACTTATTTGAGAAAAAGGCCATCAGTATTTTTAATTGACAAACTGTGAGTTCCAGAAATGAAAATGGGGGAGAGAAATATTTATTCGATATTAAAGCTAGGTTCACAGATCAAAATATGTTTTAATCATGTTGTTCAAGGAGCTATAATGGCTGGATTTACATCTCAAGTCATAAATCGTGATTTACAGACCATGTTATCTAGGTTCATGCAACATGTTAAAAGGACAAATGGCATATTAGTTAAGTGAGCTCTGAACCCATCCTATTGTGCTAAAATTATTAAAGCTGCAAGGTGTTGTAATTTTTGGTTGGCAATGGGTTGGGTTTTATAAATTGCAATGAATATGGAAATAAGATTCAATCAAAATTGAACAAGAGATACCAACAATATAAAAGCACCCATTCTTTGATTCAGTTGGAAAATAGGTATTGGGTAATATAATTGTAACAACTTAATATTTTACTTTGAAATGCGCAATGTTGCCAGATAGAAAATCGTTATAACTGAATGCCATCAATCTTGAATAACTTTCTAATATAGTCCTGTCCTAAAAATAGAGCTTAGAGTCTGCAGTAAGCCTGTTTAATGTTAATTGGAATTACTTCCAGGTTCATTTAGGATTGGGCTGTCTTTTGCACGCCAGGGAGTAGGCTTTTAATGGTTATTTCGATTCTCTTCAGGGCTACAGTGCAAAGGATCAGATATATAATCTTTAACTACTAAATGCAACTTGCTTCCCAGTGAAATGGATAAGGTTTTGCCTCTGCCTCCAGGAAACCTGGAAGGAGAGAAGCATTCAATTTCTCCAGCCCTTTGGGGGTCTGCTGAGCTTGGGATTTGGCTCTCCTGGTGACTTACTTCTGAGTAAATGCTCCCAAGGCCCTGTCCCCTGGGCTGATTCATAACCTCTGCCAGCCTTTGGGGAGTTGATATTATATCCACCCGAGGGTCTCCATTATTGGCTCATCACTAACTCGAAACCACTGAGGAAAAAAAAGGCCAAAGTCTGAGGGAAAATGTGCCCTTGTGAAAACCTCTTGAGGTTTCCTGAGGCGATTCCCTCCCTCCCCGCCATGAGGAAAGCTGTGATTTGAGAATGGGCTTCTCCTACTTTGAAACAAATCCGAGTGTCCGAAATTGGACATTTTTTTAAAAAAAGAAGCCGATTACAATAGTGGGTAGTTAGGGAATTCCCGCTCCTCGAGCTGCCTGGAGAGGCCTTTCTGCCCTTTCCTCCGCCACAGAGCACGTTCCGTTTCAAAACGACAGCGAGGGGCGGAGGGGGGAGTGAGCTAAAGGGAGCAGCCCCGGCCTTCACCCTCTCCTCCATCTTCCCAGCGCTCAAGAGACTCCAGCGCGGTTCCCCCCACACACACACTTTTTTTTTTTTTTTTATAATCCCCCTCAGCCGCTTGAGAGCGGGCCGTCCCATTCTCAGCCTCGGCAGGGGCGCCCGCCTCGCGCCCCCCACGCCCGACGCTGCACCCACACACGTCCCCCGCCTCGCACCGCCAGGAAGCAGTGGAGAGATGGGCGCGCGGCCGCCCCCTTTCCCCCCCCCCCGTCCCGGCTTGGCTTCTCTGGTTCTCCTCGCTTCTCTCCTTTCTCCCACCCCCCCCGTTGGCGGCGATGGTACGGCCCGGGGGTTAGCGGAAGCGCGGCCGCTGAGGCGCTGCCATGTTGAGCCGCCTCCGCCTCCTTCGCCGCCGCCGCAGCAGTAGAGGCAGCCGCCGCCGTTTGTGCTTTGTTGTCGGCTCCATGTAGCTGGGGGCCCGGGGGAGGGAGGCGGGGAGGGGGGCGGGCGGGGGAGAGCGCGGCCCAGGCGAACCAGCCAAGCAGGCAGGAAGAGCGAGCGCGGCGAGGAGCCGCCGCCGCCGCCAGGACCAGGCCGCCGGGCCTGAGGAGAAACCATTTATATAGAGAGCGACGAGAAGACATTTATTTTTACCCCCCCCTCTCTCCTGCGAACGGCTCCTCCTCCTCTTATTCCCCCCCTCCCCTTCCTTTCTCCCGGCCGCAAAACCATGGAGGCCAATTGGACCGCGTTCCTTTTTCAGGTGAGGGGGAGAACAACGCCCGACCGTTAAATATTTTATTTTAATTTTTTTTCGGTTTTATTTTCGGCTCCTTAGAACAACATCAACACCAACCGACCATCCAACCTCTTCCCCCCCCCCCCCCAAAGCGGCCAGCGTGCCCCCCCTCCCCCGCTTAGGCCTCTTTGCCGGAGGAAGAATCTGGCTGGCTGGCTCTGTCAGCAGCGGGCGCCCTCTCTTTTCTCTGCCGCCCCCCTCCCCCCCGCAGCGCAGCGCAGACGGGGGGGGGGGGGGGGAAGAGAAATCGCGGGAGGAGGAAGAGGAGGAGAATCTGGTTGCGTTCGCCAGCGCCGTGGGAGGCCAACGGGAGCGCATTTTCTCCCGCTTTCCCCCCCCCCCCATAAATAGCTTCTTTCCTCCTCAGCGCGAGGCAGACCCCCCCCCGCACAACCTTCGCACGCGCGCAAAACTAAAAGCGACCTCCTTTCCCCCTTTTGTGCGGGGGCAGAAGAAAAGAGAGTTAAGCCGTGTGGTCTGGGACGGGGCTGTGTGTGTGTGGGGGGGGGGGGGGGGGGTTATTTTTCTACTTTTTAAAGCTTTGTTCCCATTAGCGTTAGCCGTTCCCCGCCAAACTTATTTCCCCGGGGTTTTTTCTTTTCTTTCTGTTTCGTGTTCACGAAAAGGATAATAATGCTCTTATTGTGATTGGGATCGTGGGGTGTTTTTTGGTTTTGGGGACTTCTCGCTTTGGACCACAGTCCTGTCCTGGTTGCGTTGTTTTTTTAACGAGGAAAAAAAAAAAAGATTCTTTCTCCTTCTCTCTCCCGTGCTTTAATTTTGGTTTAAAGATTGCAACTAATTTATTTATGGGGCTTATTACACCCTGCTCTCCATCCCCTCCTGTATTTTTCCCCCTTGCTGCATTCAGTTTATTTTTTTTATTTTTCTTCCCTCCGGTTATTTCGAGCGATTTCATCAAATTCCCACTGTGGGAGGTTTTCTTCCTACTCTTTTCCTTGACTCAAAATTTTTGCTGCATTCCTTGTTTCTTCTTCATGGGTGGTGGTGGTGAACGAATAGATTTCAGTGTTACTCTCCTGCTCCTACATCCATTCTGTTTTCTTCTTCCTTCTCAGCGTTTCAGAGAGACACTCAAAATTATTTTCTTATCCCATGTGCTACAAAATGGGATTCTGTACACACTTCCCTCACTTGCTTGAATCTCTCTCCATCTTGTGTTTTCAACAGCTTATTTTCTCTCTCCAGTACTTTGGCAGCTTTATCATTGTCTTTTCTTGTTTCTCTGGGATTCCTGACTCCCTCCCTTGTGGATTTACGATTCTCCATACATTTTACTTCAGTCTCCAGTAATGTTTGCTTTGAATTATTTTCTTCTGTTACTTCATATTAAAGCATAATTCTCTTGTTTATTTCTTCTACTCACTTTTATTGTTTACTTTGCATGTTTCCTTATTTTTAAATTGCAGTTGTTTCCCATCATGTTGCTATCATTGGCATTCCCGTAAGCTTTTAAGATGCCACATGAGCATGTAGGTGGTGATCTGTGCTGTATTAGACTTAGTCACCCTGGAATTAATTTCTGGCTGTTACATTTTCTGCCTTCTGCACAAAACGTTACCCTTGATTGTCACTTTTTAAACATATTCTTCGCTGTTTATTCTATTTTCTTTCCACCATCTTTGTTCATGGGAATGATGGGTTCTTTTATTTTGTATGCAGTATTCTACTTTTGTCTCCATTGCTACTACCTCCTGTTGTCTTCCATTTTTGAAGTGCACTACTTATCTTTATGCATGACAAATTTAGACTCTTCCACAGCGGGTGTATAACTTGGTCCTCCAATTTTTTTTTCTGCTATGTTGTCTGCTTTTGTACTTTGCTCCCCTCTTTTATTTATCCAGCTCCTCATAATAAGTCATTGTCACCATTACTTTCTTTTGCTCCCCAGTGTTGTCTTTCATTCCATCTGCCTTTTAATTTTGCTGTTTTCTCCTTCATTGTCATCTCTTAAAGTAAGATCCTCTTTTACCACTTTCTGCTTTGCAGTTCTATCTTTATGACTTGGTCTTCCTTTCTCCTTTTTATAAACATGTATCAAGATGCTTCATTGTATCTTATCCTTTCTTTTAAAAAACAGTCAGTTTATCTACTCAGTTGTCTTTTGTTCTGCTCTGCTCTTTAGCCTTTAACCTATTTTTCATCTCTGCTAATCTGCCACATTAAAGCATTTGTTTTCCTGATTCTTTTTGCTGCAACTCTGGGAAATGCTACATGTCCATTTTAAATTATTTTATGTGGTTGTTTGCTTGATAACTTGATAACATCTTCAACTTAATAATAATATATTAAGATTCAGAGGCAGTCATTTTAGGAAATATAGCTTAAGTTATCCCTTAGATACAGGTTATGTTTTAGTCTGTTTTGACAATTCAGAGGAATGATGCTGTTTACTGACACTGAATTAAAATTAATATTGGGACAGAACTGATTTCATGATGGTGGTGATGATGGATAGGGTAGTTTGAAAGAAAACATTCAGCTTTTTTTGGTTGAGCTAAAAAAAAAAACTTGCTCAAGAGAAAATTCCAGAGATTGTTCTCATCAAATTTGGACTAAGTAGTATAAAGCATGTCTTCAAGTTAAGCTGTGATTTCTTTACAAAAAGGACTGCTGAGAACTGTTAAGGATTCTAGAAAATAAAATAAAAATGATGGTACATATCTTGCAAGTTGAGTCATTTGAAAGCATCAATCTTCTCTAAGGAATGCTGCATACCAGATTACTTTGTCTTTAAATCTACAAGCCAGATGAGAACCTAGGATATAATACATTTTCCTTTTTTAGCTTGAAACTGTATATACTAATTACAATACCTCTTCTCTTTCCTGAAGGTAAAATAATACCCTACAAATTATGAGTTTGCGTCATTTGCCCACTTAGTTTTCTGTTCTTTTTAAAATGCAAAGCATGACTCCAGTTTGAAAACATGAATTGTAGGAATAAATCTGAGGTGAATGCACTGCAGTTTTTCTTTTCTAAAAGCAAAAGTCTTCCAAGTACAAGATGAGTCACTTGCTTAGGTGCCCAGTCTCTGGAAACAGGCTTAGAACATGATCTTGGAATTTATTTGATCTTATAATTCATAACAAACTTTGTGTTCTTAACTACATACAGTAGGCATAAAGTGATTTATTATTAACAATTATGAAATATGTATAGTTCAGTTAAAAGTGTAATTCAGTAAGTTCTGAATTCTGTTTATCTATGTATAGTGAATATTGCATGAATTAGGAAGTAATGGCTATCCTCTGAATCCTTGAGGAATATTTTTTTTAAATAACCACCTAATTGATAGAATGTGGATTGTGGTGGGTTACAATGGTGCTTTTCTGGAAAATATTGACAAACCTTGTTTTGAAAAGCTATAATAAATGAAAATTTGCATTTTTTTATTCACTACAGTAAATAGGTAAAATGTTAGAATCAGTTCTTAAAAGTCATCTTCCAATCATTGGGTTTAAAATTAAAAATGGTTTTGATTGTTATGCCTCCTTATACTAAGTATAGTTTTTGGTAGCTAAATATATTTCTAACATATCAGAATTAACGTGTTTTAAAACAGTCTTTAAGTTGCCTAGAAAGTTCAGGCTGCATGTTAATAGGACATCATGCATCTAATAGCTCATTCAAGTTATGATTCACTGATGCTAATTAGCTACTCTGACATCAAGATACAATGCAAAAAAACTTTGCCTCTAGCAACAGAACTTTGTCGTGCCAAATTTTTCCACTCTTGGTTCGTATAATGAATCATGATTTTGTTTTATTATAAAAATCCCATTCATAAAATAGAAATCCAAAAAGTATAGAATATGTATAAGATATACCAAATAAACCATGCTTTTAATTTAGATCCTTGGTTTGGCTTTACAGGAGAAGGCAGGACTCAAAGGAATATATATTTAAAAATACTATTAAATGTTTTTATTTACAAATTAAGACCACTTTATAGGGTATAACATAAACAGCAACAAGATTTTTAGAATTGGTTCACACTTTTCTGTTTTAGGAAGCAAGAGCTGTCCAAATAATGTCCGCCTACCATTAGACAAAATAAGCTGGCAACTTCAGGCAATAGAATTGTAGTACATGAATGGCACCAACTTGACTTTTATTGTAATGTTTTCAGTTTCATGTGCAAAATAATTTATCCAGTTCTTAGCATACTGAATGCATTGGAGTAAAAGGGTGGCATCTTTGACTGTGACTCAAACTAGTCAATAACTGGGTTAATTTGGGGTTGGGGGTCAATGTGCATATAACCTTTATAATGGAAGGTATCAAAATGAGTTATGACATTAGTAAAGATTTGAAGCAAACACATACAAGAGCTTATAAATTATAGTTGCTTGAACCTTGCCTAGAGGATATGGTCTTTTAAAGCATTGCACTTTTCCATCTTCAGATTCTGTATTTTGTACTCTTAGGTCAGGAATCCGTTGCTGGAGAACTTGGGCTAGAACTGTTATCTCAAATTATTTTTCAATTGCACAGAGAAACAAAACTGGGTTTTTGCTGTTTAGTACTGTTCAGAATTGGGCATTGCTGAAAGAAAGTGGAATGGATTCTGCCCTGCCACTTTATATTCCCTAAATTTTCCTAAGATGTGTGGTCTTCAGCTTGCAATATATATAGAAAATAAAGAGGCATACAGTCCTAGTTTACTTTTCAGCATTGTGTTTGGTTGTATTGTTTCATTGCTCAAAAAGCTAGTTGCAGAATAATTTAGGTGAAATCCTCATGGAAAGTGGAATCTTGTGTTGGGGTCATTCTCTGGTCACCATTCTCCATTCATGCTATCAAATACACTTGTTTTTTGAAATGCAGGCTATGCTTGTAGATCTTGATATTTTTCTTAGGCAACAATGATTTGTGCAACGAAAATAGATTTTGGGGACACAGCATAGACCCTATTCTGAAAGCTACTTGCATTTAAAGGATAAAACAGCTGCAGGCATTGCTCCCATCTTCAGTAAGTGATTAATTTTTCCAGTATTGGTGTTGACAGAATTAAAATTAACTAGTATATAGCAACAATAGCCAAATTAAAAACATCTGGTCATATTTTTATCCCAATTCTTCAGATTGGAATACAGGGAAATTTCTTTGCAGACAAAACCTGTTTTCAGCTGTCCCAGGTCCTAGCTAGAAATGCTTTCTCATTTCCACATCTCTGTTCTCATGCACAAATGTAGTAGGCAAAGACAGAAGACTAGTCAGAAAAAGCGAAGAGCAAAATCACTCAATTGCCATTTCCTGTCTTATAGTGTGGGTAATAGATTGTGGAAGCTTGGCAAATCATGTTATGGATCACCAGCTGGTCTTTTCGTGCCTAAAAAGTATGAGCTATTTGACTTAGATCAGACTATTCAAGTGGAAAAAATCCTGTTGAAATGCAACTCATGAGTGTTGCAGGTTGTAGGCTGGGGCTTGGATCCAAAGAACTCTTAAGTAGCTTGGGGGTGGGGCATTCAATCAGTTTTTGTCAGACAAAAGCCTTCTGTGTTTCATGATAAACTGCTTTTGAAATGGAGTGTTTCAAAACTAACTTGTGATGATGCATATAGTGCAAGACTTTGGGAGAGCTTTAGCAAGTCTTTAGCCTGATTTTCTGCATTAAGCATACAGTACTGCAACCTTTTAACTTTTAAGAAAACTGTATCTAGCTGTAAACATTTCTGAAAATCTTTTTTTATTGCTATCATTATTGTTGCTCTTAGATGTGAACTTATAGAATAGAAAATAAAGTTATGTAGCTGTTGGTAGTGGTGGTATACAAAGAATGGTTCTTCCAAAATGTGGTTTTTTAAAAAACTTTTCTACCAAAGTGTGTTCAGTGTCATCAAGTCAAATCTATTTCAACCATTATTGTAATGGGAGAATAAATTCTGATTCAGAATAAGAACAATCCTGCCTATGATTAATTCTGTTTAAGCCTAAGTAAGGAAAACCAGTACTTTTTAATATTTTTATCCTAATTTTTCAGAGACTAACCTATAAAATAGTAAAGACAATTTGATAATGACAAGTGAATTAATAGATCAAACTTCGTTCATTTCTTTAGGTAGCAGTTCATTTGGAATATCTAAAGACTTGAGGAAAGTTATAGGATCTAGGGCTAATATAACTTACAACAGTTCATTTAGTGACTGTTCAAAGTTAAAATGGCACTGAAAAAGTGACATGACCATTTTACACACAACCATTGCATCCTCATGGTCATGTGATCAAAATTCAGATGCCTGGCAACTGACTCATATTTATGATGGTTGCAATGTTCCAGGGTCATGTGGTCACCTTTTGTGATCTTCTGACAAGTAAAGTCAATGGGGAAACCAGATTCACTTAAATATTTTATTAACTTAACAATTACAGTGAAAATTGTTCCTCTTCCTATTCTCTCAGCTCACACTCTATATTTTTAACATTGGAAATAGAAACATTAAAAATACATTATATCTGCTTTATCTCTCAGGTGGTAGGACTCTCTGTAAAATAAATTACTTGAACCATATCTCATTCTGTAACTTATTTGTTTCTGTTCTCATGCATAGTGATAAAATGAATATAATAAAATAGAATTCTTTATTAGCCAAGTTTGATTGGATACACAAGGAATTTGTCTTGGTACATATGTTCTCAGTATATATAAAAGAAAATATACATTTGTCAAGAGTCAAGAATCATAAAGTACAACACTTAATAACAGCCATGAGGTACAATAAACAATCAAATCATACTAGGAAACAGTCAGTAAAAATAGTTAGGATACAAGCAACAAGGTTACAGTCATAAGTGGAAGGAGATGGGTGAAAGGAAGGATGGCAGGATTAATAGTAATAGATCTCCAGGCTTCAAACTCAGAATAGTTTTAGAAATCAATATTTTGGAATTATGACCTTTAATTTCCTTCTAAATGCTTTTTTTTCAAGCAGTAACTGACAAAAAAGAATAATTCTTATTTTCTCCTGTTTTCAATTGCTTGGAATGCCATAGTCATTCTATTTTATTGTATTGTTTCAGAAGGTATGAATTTCAAATTGTATTCCGTATTCTGTAGATTACTTTCTAGTGGAGACAATCCATTTGCAAGTAACTGAATCAACTAGTTCTTTGTTCCTCTAACTGGTTACAACCAGGCTGTTTCATGGCTTTGCTATAGAAGCTAAAGCCTATCATTGTGCTATTCTTTGTTATGTATTCACAATCTAATAAAGTAAACTGGGTACTTATAATTATATTTGTAACTTATAGTTAACCAAATAGTCTCTCATTAAGATAGAGATCATGTAATATGTTGAATATCATGAAATACACCCAGTCATTAACTCAAAAATTGCTCCCCTCAGGGAATCAAAAGATGGGTTGCTGTAATGAGCACCTTACCACATCCCTTTGTGATGAGTGCCTGTGTTTAGAAAATAAATGGCTTATTGGGGAAATCACTGCGGGTAAAATTATGTAACTGTAGTATCATCTAGGGTTTTTTGGCTAAAGATTGGTTTTTGTTTTTATATAGAAAAAAAAAGATTCCTACATGGTTTTGTTTATAAGTGAAAATTGTTAATTTTTGAGTTGCCAAGACTATAATTTATGAATGCTCTCATGTAGACAGCAGATGTAAGGTGTAATAGTTTTCAGAGTGTCTTATTGAAAACACTAGAGTTATTTTGGAAATTTTTAGTTTTCCCAGTCAGATGTTCAGTATATGATAGGTATGAAATAGGCTTATTAAGACTGTCTATTTCCACACAAGGTACAGATTTGTACCACAACTCATTGTTGCAAACTAACTAGAAAAAATGAACTAGGGTGTGTATTCTTGGATTAAGACATAAGATGGGAATAAGATAAGAATAATAAAAGACAGTAATGTTCAGTTTTGAGGTCCCTGGACTGTGTATGACCACTAAATTGCTTTCCATGGCCTTCAGATTAGCTTTTAAGCCCATTTAAAAATTGTGGTATGGCTTCACATCAGGTAAATACTGTAGCGCAATCCTCAAAATAGGTTTATTATAATGTTTTAAAAAACATACTATTTTTCCAAAATCTAAAAAAAAATAAAAATCTAGTTCTGCCTCTATATGCACAGCAAGGGTTTTTTTCCAGTTTATTATCACCCCATCTGCCATCTTCAACCTTCTCAAAAACATTATGTTGCCCTCAGATCAAAAATTGTCCACTTAAAATCTCTTCAAATTTTAATGAAGCAAAAAAAATTCTGAATTTAATGGGAAAAATATTTGGGGAGAATTGAAAAATGTGCAGTAGTTCTACCCATAACTTGATGGTTCAAAAACATATGTTTGGTGTTGAAATACAATAATTATAAATGTTATTGACTGAACTTGCTTTAAAGTAATTTAATTATAAATAAACTACAGCTGCTGAACTCTAGCAACAGATTTTTATTTTTGCTTGCTAAAGAGAAGCAGATTGTCAAAAAAAGTTCACATCGAAGACAAAAAAAAAACAGCTGTGGTAAAACAAAATATGCTGTGTACTCTAAACTTTGTATTTCCAACAAGTACAAAAAGCACTGATATTTCAGAAAATGAGAAAAAAATTCAGAGAGTCAAAATTCAGGATACAGATTTGTCTAATCAGTCTCATTTTCTGAATCTGAAGTGCTATCATTGCAAGCAGTTTCTACTTTATTATGGACTCCTGAAAATTGATGAGTTGTATCATTTATGCATTAATCTTAGTATAAATATCTTCAAACATTTTATCAATTTTCATTTAAAATGAAAACATTAGCAAATGAGTCATAATTTTTTCTTTCTTCAATACTTTGTGAGAAGAAGATCATGGGACCCTTTACTCTTGGATTTTGATATTCTTGGCCTATTACATTGTTGATGGTCAACAATGAGTTCTAAGTGTTTTGAGTGTAGGAGTTGTGGAACACCAGAATATCTTGACATTCATAATGTTTAACAAATGTCAAAAATTTTAAAAAAAAACCTTGCTTTATATTTCCCTATAATCTATATTCACTACAGAACATAGGTAGCTCTGCTGGCTATAAAGCAATTAGTCTTCATTAAATCAATGGAAGACAGGCTTCTGAAAAGTTATATTCACATTTTTTCTAAAAATAGAAAAGGTTGGATTCTGCTGGACTTCCCAAGGGAGATAATTTTATAAAAAGCTGTGCACAAACTGTTGGCTGTCTGTATTAAAGGTTGTGTATATTAGAACAAGTTTCATTTGTTAAAACAGTATTTATAATAACTGTGAAATCTGAAAGTACATTAGCTAAGCTTGAAGATGTCTGCATAATTTTCAGCAAATGTAGCTCTGGTAAAATGTGGCATTTAAAGAATTGCTTGATGATTTTGCTGAGCACTATTTTTATTTACAGGTAGTCCACAACTTACAACCACAATTGAGCCCAAAATTTATGTTATTAAGAGATATTTATTTGTTAAGTGAGCTTTGCCCCATTTCTTGCCAGAGTTGTTAAGTGAATCACTGCAGTTGATAAGTTAAGTGAATCTGGCTTTCCCATTGACTTGGCTTGTCAGAAGGTCGCAAAAGGGGACACAGCAATGGTCATAAGTATGAACCAGTTGCCAAGCATCTGAAATTTGATCACATGATCATGGAGATGCTAAAAAGGCCATATGAAAATGGTCATATGTCATTTTTTTCATTCATGGTTGTAACTTTGAATAGTCACTATATGAGCTGTTGTAAGTTGAGGACTACCTGTATTTTTGATATTTTGGAATCTGGAGAATATGACTGGAGGAGGAATTCTGGTAGTTGAAGTCCACAAGTTTTTAAGCTGTCAAGTTTGAAGATCCCTTCTGTAAGTTTTCAGTTGGGAAAGAAAAGGTTGAATCTGAATTTGGGAAAGATCAGGTTGTTTATCCATTGGGATTCTGTGTTGCTGCAGTTCATGAGTCCTTCTGGACTTATGGTTCCTAATTCATCAAGTAGACTTGTTGCCAGAGAGGCTTATATCTAGGTTCAGCGGGTACACCAATTGCAATTGCCACTGGGTAAGAGGACATGGCCACAATAATTCACACTTTCCTCACCACCCATCTTGACTGTTACAATGCACTTTTCATGGGGCTGCCTTTAAAGAGCGCTTGGAAATTGCAACTAGCCCAGAATGCAGCAGTCCTCATGCTTACTGATGCTCACTACTACTAGCAATGATTTTCTGGGTCCTGCATTAACTATGGAATAGATTTCTAGGTACAGTAGAAGCTGCTGATATTGTTCTATAAAGTGTTTATGGCTTAGCATCTGATTCAGTTCCAGAGAAAGCTGGGAAGAAACATTTTGTAATTCAACCTTTCCAAGAGATTTGTGGGGTTGACATGAGTGACACTGCTTTTCTGTGGCAGCACTGGAACTTTGGAATAGCATCCCAAGGGAGGACAGGCAGGCCACCCCTTTGTTGGCTTTGTGGAAACTTAAGAACTGAGTTGTTTCAGAAGTCTTATCTGATGCCATCTTGCTTTTTGTGTTATTCTTTGTTGTTATTTTTGTATCATGTTTCTGATCTTATTATTGCTGTCATTATTTTGATTGCATTTAACCTCACCATGAATATTTTAACTTTGGTTCATGTAGCCTGTAGGCTACCGAAAATTGTTTGATTATGATGGGTAGTTGATGGATGGAGTGCTAATGCAGTATCTGCAAAAGTTTACTTTCATCGTTTTTGAGTAAGAAACTTTTTTTAAAAAAAAATGAAGGTATAATTTGTATGGTAAACATTTGAATGTAAGAATTTCAGCAGTTAAGTGGCTTCAGTTTCTTTTTAAGTCAGAGTGATATGTTGAATCTGTGTTTATAGATTGCTAAGTTGTGTATTTTTCTGCTGATCACCTGCACATTGCATCTCTCACTTCTGAAAGTATGAATATTTGGTTTTAGGCACATGAAGCATCGCATCACCAGCAGCAAGCAGCACAAAATAGTTTGCTGCCTCTCCTGAGCTCAGCTGTCGAACCTCCCGACCAGAAGCCCATTTTGCCCTTGCCGATAACACAGAAACCTCAACCCCCACCTGAAACACTAAAAGATGCCATTGTTGGGATTAAAAAGGAGAAGCCGAAAACCTCCTTTGTGTGTACATACTGCAGCAAGGCCTTCAGGGACAGCTACCATTTGCGGCGCCACGAATCCTGCCATACTGGGATAAAGCTGGTGTCACGGCCAAAGAAAGCCCCTGCCACAATGGTGCCCCTAATCTCCACCATTGCAGGGGACAACAGCCGGACATCGCTGGTTTCCACCATTGCAGGCATCTTATCAACAGTCACAACGTCTTCCTCCGCTACCAACCCAAGCAGTAGTGCCGGAGCCACAGCCATGCCAGGCACACAGACTGTGAAGAAGCCCAGCAAGCCCGTCAAAAAGAACCACGCCTGTGAGATGTGTGGCAAGGCATTCCGGGATGTCTATCACCTAAACAGACACAAGCTGTCCCACTCGGATGAGAAGCCTTTTGAGTGCCCAATTTGCAATCAGCGCTTCAAAAGGAAGGACCGCATGACCTATCACGTGAGGTCTCATGAGGGTGGCATCACCAAACCTTACACCTGTGGTGTTTGTGGAAAAGGCTTTTCGAGGTACCATGTAGAAAATCCCAGGCGAGCTCAAGTATTGGATTTTCATTCCGTGTTCGCGATGGATGGGAGGTGGGAGGAATTGTGATAGCAAAGTAAGAAATGGGGAGGGGGGATGGAGATGGGGAAAAGGACACCAGGAGTAGTATCCTTGCATTTAAATCTGCAGTCAGCCTTTGCTAATGGTGGGAAATAACTGCTTGTTTAAAATTCAAAATTAAATTAGCTTGCCTTTGGCCTGTAATGAAGGTATAGGGATTTTTTAAAACACTTTTGTAAGCATTACTATGTAAGGCATTAATTTAACAGCATTGTGAAGTCACACTACCTCCATTTTGCTTGGATAACCTTCCATTTTAAATGGCTAATAGCCCTTAAGACAATTTTTATCAATTTAGATTTTCCAGGGAAGGTTTACAATAATTACAGGAAACTTGCATGTGTAGCTGAAGTTTTGTGATATTATGAAGTTTTTCTCAAGAGTTGAGATCATAGGTCTGTGTATCTGGAAAATTCCTCTTGTGCAGGATGTTGGAGATTGAATAATTAATTAATTCTGTATTTGTGTAACAATTTGCTTTCTTGTGTTTACTTTTCTTCTTTTTCCACAGACCTGATCACTTAAGTTGTCATGTCAAACATGTCCATTCCACAGAGAGACCTTTCAAATGCCAAGTAAGATTTTTTTTATTGATCTGTATTGCTTAGCTTATTAAGACACCCAAATGGACTCGAGTACCATATATACTCACATATAAGCCGATCTTGAATATAAGCCGACCCTTAAAAAACTGTCCCAAAATGAGGAATTTTGCAAAAACTCACATATAAGCCGACCCCCAAATACCATGGTGTGTTGTTTGGGCTAATAACAAAAGAGTATCAATATGCAATGCACTGATGAAGGTTCATTATCAAAGCATTTATGTAGGAAACAATATTAAGTTAATTACCCGGTATGTAAAGACTCTGATGTTGTACATGACGATCGCAAACATGAAAGCGGTCACGTGAATGACTAACCAATCACAGCGTTTAATGATCCGGTGATAGAAAAAGCAAAATGGAGGCGCCCAGAGTAAAAAAAATGTGCTTAATTAGACCTAATTATGTTACATTTTATTTGAGGTACAGTTAAAATTAATATTGAAATTGAGTTGTAGTTTGTCGGAATTAACTTTATTTGCAGTCTCAATTTTTATGGCTGTATGTATGACTGAATGGTAATGTCGATGATATTGCGTGATCTGAGAAGTGGCATCATGTCAGTTTGTGTGATTTATGCGTGTATAAGCCGACCCCCTAATTTGATAATTTTTATTTTGAGTTTTAGAGTTGGCTTACATGTGAGTATATATGGTAAAGTCTGAAGTTAGACATCATTAGATGAAATGGAAGGTTCAGAGCCAAGTATTCACATTAGCCCCCATTATGACCCTTGGACAGCACATAGCTAATCTCTAAACGGGAAAGAGGGTTGGGCCTGATTAATATGGACAGACACCTGCAGAAAGTGCCAGAATCGTAGGCAACTCTGGAAAGCCAATAAAAGTTGCAAAATAAAGACAGTGTCAAATGCTTCTGTTAATCAGAAAATTACAGCCTGGTTCAGAAGACTATCTTTAAAAAAAGTACATTGGAAGTTAATAAAAGACTGAGCCTGGGCATTATCCCCATTAATTTGATTAAGTAAGAATCAGAAAGAGTTAGAAGGCTTATTGGAAATAGATTGAAAAAATTATGAGACCAAAGAAAGTCACACGTGAGCAACAACAGCCAAAAATTATTCATGAGAAAAAAACTAACTTGGACTGATGTTTACTAGGCCAACTGAAGGTTTACAAAATAATTTCGTTTTACAGTTTTCAAACTCTTTATTGATAAGTTTGTTAAAATCCAGTTTCCGCCCCCAAAGAATGATGGTAGAAAATATTTATGAATGTGGCAGGTTCCATAGTAAAATGGAATGAAAGGGCCTCCAAGGTTTGCAGAATGGGTTACATCATGCCAGAGATGGAGTTTGGCTGCATTTTACCAGAGTTATTGGTGCTTCATCCTGGAGGTTTTTTTAAAAAAAAGATTGGACATCCATTTGTCTGGGATGGTATAAGATCTCCTGATTTGAACAAAGGTTGAACTAGAAAACCAACCTCCAAGGTCCCTTGATTCTATACATCAAGAAAAAAAAAAGATAATTGATTACTCCCTATTCTTGGAAATACAAAATCTAGGTGATTATGTCAGAACTATTTTTATCCTATCCAATGTGCATGTATTTTAATAATGAGAGTTGTCTTTATCAGCACATTTTGAAAGGCACCAGACTGGGAAAGCTGGAGCGCAACAATGATTAACACACAAATAACCTAAAATGCAATGATAAAGAATATATATTCCACTGTTGTTGCATTACAGTATGTGGAGTATTTTTGAATAATGAGCTATGGTAATGACATCTAAAATACAGCCTTCCTTGCAGCCACTACTAAACTTCATTCAGTGAAGTACCAGGAGAGGGGCCTCAGAGCTTTATATAAAAGAAGGTGAAGATAGTTTCTCTTCATAGCTTGTGATGAGAAAAGCTGGTGGGATATAGGGATATGTAGGGGAAGGCGTTCTGAATGGTTTCAAACCCATCCAGTGAAAGCCTGAACATGGTTCTATTTTTATATATTTTATCTTTAGAATAGGCTGCTGGTTCCCAAAGCCTCTGAATAATTAACAGTCAGAAACATTGTCTCCAGTTAAAAACAACTGCCCAGAAAATAATATGTAAATCCACATATAATAAAATTAAAAATAATGACCATAGCAGAAGTTTCAGAAAAATATAAAGGCTTTCAATGAAGTTTCATTTTAGACACCATACTGTGGCTGCTATCAGATACTTTTAGTAGCTTTTGCATTAAGCCAAACAATTTTGGACTTAATAGTGACAATCTGTTTTAGTTATGGAGTCTTACTAGGACCAAAAGAAGAGCTCATAACTATTGATTGGATGCCAGAATTATTTTCAGATGTACAGCATGGGTAGGCAACCAATCGCCCTTGGAATTTTCCCCTTCAATGCCTGAGGGCTAGTGGACTTTCCAGCAATTTTAAAGGTGAAAATGCACAAAGGGAATATTTAGTATGAGCCCTAAAATACCCAATATTGAGTTTAAAAAGCAAATTCCAAAACCTGGGGGAACAGGATGAATCCAGAGCCACCTTATGGCATAGCATGGCTCTGTCCACCTTACTTTGCCACCTGATCAACTGTGGCTTCTCTTCTAAAAAGTAGAGTTTTCTGGTTACCAAAAGATTGCCTATCTTTGTTGGTTTGTTACTGTTCCTTTGTCCAGCTTGTCATTTTGCCTCTAATGTCAGACTCTGCACTTGTTTAGGCAGGCTAGCATTTTTTAAAGTGGGGTAATAATGTACATTATTTTTTAAAAAAATATTTATTCCTCTTCTGTTTAGCTTTATCAATGTGTTTCTAAGATGGTTCCTGATGACTCATTTTGGCCATTAAATGATTTGATTTAAAAGAAAGAGTGATTCATGACTTTCAATCTGTTTTTGGCTTTTTTAAATGTAACTGCATAATGGAAAAGAAAATCATGTCCACAGGCATTATCAGGAGATTGTTGTGGGAGATTACCTTGATCTGCTTGGATATATAAAAACACTCTGTCAACCTGATTAGTGTACTTGTCTTTGCTTCAAGGAATGAAGGTTTTTATACCTGAGTAATATTCAGCTCTTACACATAGTTTATTTAATCCTCTATAAATATACTGCTGTCTCTTAGTATGGTCAGTTTAATTTTATCTGGCTATATGTTTATTGAAAATAGTAAGAGTAGTTTAAATAGTATTGCTAGTGGCTCTTCATTCAGGCCTTAAGTAAGGACGGTTGATGTCCCGCTCCCTTTTTCCCATCTGTGTTTGTTTTTTCTGTTATCTTTGTTTTTTTATTTCTTGTACTGTTATTTACTTTTAAATGTTTTTAACAATTTGTAAATCACCTTTACACATATCAATTTATAATAGTTATTATTTGCGGTGTGAGAGTTAAAGCATTTTGGTATTTATTTGAATTCAGTAAACTTCATGTAATGTTATAGTCCAGTACTTCCAGATTGAAAACTTTATTCTGCTATGGGCACTTAATCATGATTCTTACTGACCTTGTATACCTATGAAAAATATATTTCCTGTGTACTACTACAGTCCAAATTTAGGTTTGCTAGTTTATTTTTTGTAAAAGTCGTATGTAGTAAGAGGCATTATTATTGTGGGAACAGTACACCTATTTGTTTAATTATATCATATTCATGTATTTATTGGGGTTCATTAAATGCAGAGTTTTGAACTGAATTGCATTACATTCCTCTGCAAAGATTTCTTGTGAGGAATTCAAGGTATTTTATCATGCACTTAACAGTTAACTATTAAAGTTAGTGTTCGGTAAATGAATATTCTGCTTTAGACCTTCTATTTCTTTCTGTATAGACCTGCACAGCTGCCTTTGCTACCAAAGACAGGCTGCGGACTCACATGGTGCGCCACGAAGGAAAAGTGTCATGTAATATCTGTGGTAAACTTCTGAGTGCAGCATATATTACCAGCCACTTAAAGACTCATGGGCAGAGCCAAAGCATCAATTGTAATACCTGTAAACAAGGCATCAATAAAAGTAAGTGGTAGCTTCTTTAAAAAAATGTCTTGTTTTGCCCTCCAATGTAGCAGCATGCAATTGTTGAAAAAACAAACAAACCCTGATGATTTAGGTCATATAAAATGGGACTGGTATCTTACATATTAGATCCGCAAAGATGGGAGTTTTGGGAAACTTTTTTCTTCTTAAAAGAAACAGTCTGAAAACGGTCAGGTTTAAAACTTTGACTGCAGTCTCTCTCCAAAGAGTTGGAATCTGCAAGGATTGGTTTCAGCTGTCTTTGCTGCTTCTATGTTTTTGGCATGCTATGACTGGCGGCTAAACAAGTACTTGGAAAAAGCATGTATTCATCCTGATGCAGTTATTATCGAAGGTAAAATCTTCCGCTGTTTCAGCAAAAATGTCCAGTCATGTCAAGCATTTGTAAAAAGTACAATTAGGGAAAATCTGGAGATTACTGGAGACTTTGTCAGCCCAATAATTCACTTTGGTTCCTTTCTGAAGCCTTCCATTTCTTTCAATTTCTAAGCCAGAAGCCCAAATGTAATCATACTACAGATAGTCCTTGACTTACAACCATTTATTTAACAATGATTTGAAGTTATAACAGCCTCAGAAAAAGTGATTTACAACCTGCCCTCTGAGTTATGACTGTTGCACAGTCACTTGAATACCATTTGAGTGCTTGGCAACTGGCTCATATTTACGATGGTTGCAGTGTTTTATGGTCATGTAATCACAGTTTGCAACCTTCCCATCTGACTTCTGACAAAAATCAATCTGCGAAGCCAGATTTGCTTAAGGACCACATGATGTGCTACAACCTCCACTTGGTTGTAAATTTGGGTCTAGTCATGTAATGACTTGCTTCATGACCATATCAGTTAGCAACCAAAGCTCCCCTCCCAATTGCGGTTGTAAGTTGAGGACTACCTGTATAAGCAAATAAAATAACAAGCCTACCTGTGGTGGCAAATAAAACTGGAAGATCTATGAATGCATTTACCATGGGTTCCTCTAAGAGTAGATTAGGATTACATTCAAAATTTGCAGAAGTCTAGCTATATTTGTAAACAGTTAACTAGGTTGTGTAAGGATTTTGCATCATGTATAGGAAGGAATTCTATGAAAGTTAGATTTCTTTGTGGATCATAATGAGTTCTGGTTGCTGAATGCAATAGAATGAGACAGTAAAAAAATGAGGCAGTACAATCAATAGTCTGTGTACCTAAAGGAACATGTATTTTTTTAGCTGTTCTGCAACTACAATTATGGCACAGGAATCCACCTATAATAGAATATTCTTTCTTGTGTGCTAGTTTTTTTCCAGTTATAGAACATGTCAAAAGACATCTGCCGCCTCTTGCCTCAATCTTGCCTACAAGACTTGTCTGCCAGCTGTGTCATCCCCTTCTTAATGGTTATGCAGATCACATTTGATGAAAGCATCTGTGTAAATGGATACTTTTGGGCTCATATCTCGGCCCTATTTCCATGGTTGCCCAAACATAGATGAAATAATATAAATTTATGCTTAAGAAAAATGCAACTGTATTTCAATATTTAGTCATGGGAATCTATGTAATCAAAAGTTTGTGTGAAGGGTTTTGGACCAGCCCATCCCAATACTGTCATTCCTCTCCTAAGTTTTTCAGATCTTGGTTTGTTCCGAATAACTTTTGTTCCTGCAGCAATCCAGGGAAGGTAAGTTAGGCTGAATCAATTTGATGAGCTTCGTGGCTTGACAAGAATTTCATTCAGGCTCTCCATATTTAAAATATAAGTATCTATTATTCCAACTCAGTACAATAAATTATACAGGGCTGTTTCATTTACATTGCAGAATTTGGGTTTTTCAAGCAAGAAAATCTACATCTTCCTGCGTGTGAGTAACCATGGTTTAAATTTGATATGTTTTAGTATGCTGATCAAAAATGCTTTTTGCAAGATTGATATCTTGTATTTACTTTAAAGCAGTAGTTCTCAAAGTGGGTGGTACTGCCCCTGGGGGGCGCTGAGAGGCAAGGGGGCTGGCAGGGGGGTACTAGGAGGCAGCAGGGGGGTGCTGGAGGTAAGCGGCAGGGCACAATTCAGGGGTGAGAAAAAATCCTGCTGTGTTCGAGGCGGGCCCCGCAGGATCACCCCATTGACTTGCACGCCCTGGTGCAAGGAGCTCAATGGGGTGATCCTGGGGGCATTGCCCCGAACACAGTGTTGGGAAAGGAGAGCAAAGCCAAAACCAGAGTGGCTTTGTTCTCCTTTTCAAACATCCCCCCGCCACCATCGTGTTCGGGGCAGCAGGGCTTTGCCCCGAATGCAGCATTGGGAAAGGAGAACAATTTAGTCCAATGACCTGCTCCAGCAGGGTTGGAAAGGAGTTTGTGTATATGTGTGTGCATGGCTGTCAAAACTGCAAAAACAGGTCAACTAGTTCTGGGAAGGCCAGTCATAAATTAGAACACTTGCTAAGCAACAGGCCATTAAGTGAGGACCACTTGTATTTGGTTTGCCAGTCACCAAACCATGCCCACCCAGTCACGTGACCAGCAAGACATGCCAACAGTCACGATGGGTTTGTAGCACCAAGGCGGTGGTGGACTGAAAAAGTTTGGGAACCACTGCTTTAAAGATTGTTTGCATTCCATTTTCTGTTGAATGATGTTAAATATTATATTAGCCTTTATGGTGGAAACTTCCTATTGCCTCCCATTTGTTTGTTGTAGCAACAACTGTGATCACTATGGAAGAAACAACTACATCCTCTTGTCCTCTGTGTACACACACATTGTATCTTAGAACTATGTGCTTCATTTTGGCAAATCCACATAGAAATTTTGTAGTTCCAGTATACATTTACATGAAGGAAAGCAGTTACAGGTAGTCCTCGACTTACAACTGTTCATTTAATAACGATTCAAAATTACAATGCCACTGAAAAAAACTTACAACCAGTCCTCATATTTATGACCATTGCATCATCTCTACAGTTCCATGATTTAAATTCCAGCGCTTGGCAATTGGCATGTATTTACTACAGTTGCAGCATCTCGGGATCATGTGATTTTCCCAACTGGTTTCCAACAAGCAAAAACAGTAGAGAAGGTTGGATTTGGTTAATGACCACATGACTCACTTAACAATTGCAGTGATTTACTTTGAAGTTATGGCAAATATATATATGTATGTATGTATGTATGTGCTGTTCAGCTTCCTTCGGGTATTATCCCACGTCATTGTAGTGCTTTTAAAGTTGTAGCAACGTTTCAGCAGAATCTGAAACAAAACAAATATACATACATATATACATACATATATATATACATACATATACATGTGTGCTGTTTAGCTTCCTTCGGGTATTATCCCACGTCATTGTAGTTCTGTTAAAGTTGTAGCAACGTTTCAGCAGAATCTCATCTGCCATCATCAGGCTTCTGTATAGAGTTAGTTCCTGGTTTTAAATTTGAGGCTGGTCCATTCTGACTGGCTGGGAGCCTGGATCTGTGTTCATTGGACTTGGAGTTTGATTGATTGGTGTTTCTGGTTTCTTCTGTCTGTTTTGTGGCTTTGATTGGCTGGCAACACTCTGTTCTTGTGTTGGAGGCTTTCAGTGCAGCTTGGCTCCGTGTGAAGGGACGGCTGCTCTTCATTAGCAAGCTGCTCTTCATTAGCAAGCTGGGTTTCACCAGCCTAAGAATACATATACATACATACATACATACATACATACATACATACATATATGTTTTTTTTAAAGTTTTCGTGGGTACTTAACTGTGTGCTGTTCAGCTTCCTTCAGGTATTATCCCACGTCATTGTAGTGCTTTTAAAGTTGTAGCAACGTTTCAGCAGAATCTCATCTGCCATCATCAGGCTTCTGTATTGTGTTCGTCTGTGAGATTCACAGCATGTCCTTTCCTTGTGGGAAAGGACGTGGGAAAATACCCGAACAAAGCTGAACAGTATGATAGATAGATAGATAGATAGATAGATAGATAGATAGATAGATAGATAGATAGATAGATAGATAGATA
>BLBF01000036.1:25628096-25675165 GCA_015471245.1 Laticauda colubrina | reverse complement strand
ATAGATAGATAGATAGATAGATAGATAGATAGATAGATAGATAGATAAAATTTGGCATATCTCTCTTAACTACTTTGCTTAACAGTGGACATTCTGGTCCCAATCGTGGTCATAAGTCAAGGACTACCTATGTCTCCCTTCTTATAGAAGTCATCTTAAAACTTAATGGGTTGAAAGGGTTAAGCTACATTTGGAATACCAGCAGTAGATTTCATGATAAGGATTCAATTTTTCTTCTTAAATGTGTTTAAAATGGACTTGTGTGGCTGCAACTAAGATGTCTCAGCAGAGGGTAAAATTACTGTCTTAAAAATTGTATAATTTAGATAAGGCACAAAGATATTAAAACTCCCACTCCCTCTCTCCTATCAATACTAGAATATTTAAAATACCTGCTGTTTATAGCTTGAAATGAATAAGATAGATTCTAAGTTTTATTACATTTCTGTAGCTTCATTTACTTATCTGGTCTTTCAGTCATGGCAGACTGTAAACTTTGTAGATTTGGTTGAAACTTCAATAGGGATTACATCTTAACAATTTCCTTCTGATGGCAAACAAGCCTCCAAAAGCAGAATGGCAAACAAGCATCTAAAAATTTACTGTTCTTGTGCTGAACTAACAAAATCACTTATTTTGTTGTTTATTATGGGGGAAAAATAATACTGTATTCAGAGTCTGTAAAATGTGGTTTTTAACTTAAAGTTTCTTTCTAATTGAGAAAATTCTAATTTGCACCTGTATGTATTTTTGCATCTTTCTTAAAAAATAATGTGGCTGGAACAGCTTGTATGAATGAAGAGAGCAACAACCAGAAGCAGCAGCAGCAACAGCAACCACAGCAACAACATGTCACAAACTGGCCTGGAAAACAAGTTGAGACTTTGAGACTATGGGAAGAAGCAGTTAAAGCAAGAAAGAAAGGTAAAAATTGATGGCAGCAGACTGTTGTTCATATGTATAAATGACTGGTAATATCAGGCAGGAAACATGGAGTAAATTCATGCTCTGTAAATATGCAGGGGGTAAGAGCTACTTGATAATCTCTGGTGATTGGTGGTGATCAGCCTGCTTGTCATATATTTTTACTTCCTGATTTTGTCAAGCAGTTACTTTATGAAAGCAGGCTAGGAAATGTTGTGTAGGTTGCCCATTGTTGTTTATGTCAAAATTTTGATCCCTTGCCCTATTTTCAAATTGAGGGCATGATTTCTGAGAGGATCTGGCTTTTCTTGTTACTTAATCAGTTTTGTGTGTAACATATACTCAAAATCCTAGCAGCTTCATTAGTGCTTCAGTATGATACAGATAGGGCTACTTTATCACATTGGTTTCCAGACTTCCATAGAGGAAATTCCCTATAGCTTGGAGAAAACCTGATCACTTATAATTTATAATTCTTCATAAAGTGGATAATTTTAGTTTTTCTAAAATACTTTAATTTGGTTAGAAGACATCCAACCTCCATGATTCTTGACCTTGATGCCAGTCTTAATTGCAGTTGCATCTATCTTTCAGTTTTATAAAGTTGCTTTAACTATTGTTTGTTTTTACAAATACAATTTACTAGGGTTCCCATTTGCCCTGATGACTTCTGTTCATGGCATTTTGTTGCCTTTTTATGACTCATTTGCTTTTAACTGGAAAACTAGTAAGACAAGATGTTCAATAGCAGTTACAATTTGAAAGAACTGGAATTTCATATGGAATTGTGTGTGAACGTGTATGTGTTTCTGTTCTCTCCATATCAAGGGAAGGGGGGGAGAGTTATATGTGTTTTGATGGCTTAATAAAATAATCAGTTTTTGTTGCTATAGCCATTTTTACAAAGGTATCTAATTCAGTGTTTAAAATAGCATTTATCTTTATTATATTATTTTAAATTGATACCACTTTTCATTGTGAAAAGCAAGCATAGTAATATATATTACTAAGCAAGCATAGTAATATATATATCCAATGTCTACTATGCAGATTAGAGATCTGTAGCATTTTCCACCCTTTGAATTAGTTAGCCTTGTTTTGATTTTTACTTTTTTACAAGTCGATGGACTTGTTGTTTTACTAGTCTTAAACCACACTGGTTTAGGAGTTATATAGAAGGATTACTGAGCTCGATATGTTTATGTTAAATATGATGAAGAAATGTGAATTCAGAATGGACTGTCTCCCTGCACAACTTACCCCTTCCCTTGAAATTTAGAGTTTTGAAGAAGCCTATAATAAACTTTCATGAATCGATTTGAATATATTCCTTGCTTAGTCTTCCCTGAATGCTTTGTAAAAAAGTTGACATTTCTGAATACAGCATCAGTTAATGAATCCCATCCATGTGGCAATCTTTAGAGTACCCACAGACATATACCCCTGCTCTTATGGCATATTTGTGTTGCACATTTGAACTGAGAATGTAACTGGACCACAACCATCTGTTGAGCTCTGGCCTGGATTTTTGCAGTTCGCATCCAGTTTTCTTAAGTATATATGATGCACCATGATGAATTATTAGAGTTTCCATTCATTTTTCAAATTATCTATAAATCTTAATTCCTCCAAATGTGCTGTTTTCATTCTATTGCTGATGCATATTATGAGTTTTAGGAGTTCGGTCCCTTTTTTATATAGAACTCTGCATGCACAGAACAGCAATTTTCAAGGAGCTGGCATTGGAGGTGAGGTAGAGCTGACTTACAGAATACTAAGCTCCCGAGGAGCAGGCCATACTTTCAACTTAAAAAGGAAGAAAAAGTGGGGTTCTTGGTGCTCTCTGAGCTTGGTTGCTTTCTTGCAGACATTTAATTACCAAACTAGGTAACATCATCAATATTAGACTGTAGCAGAGCTCAGAAAAGCACCAAGGATCCCACAGTTCAGCCCTGAGCTACAAAAAAAATCTTTTTTAAGGAGAAAAATGCTGGTGGTGGAAGAGAGCCTGGGATCCTGCAGGTGATTGGCAGTCATCACTCCTCAAGATAGATCAAAACCCAGCCACATATGAGAAATGTTCTTTTACGTGGTTGCAGAATAAGCATTTGTGTAATTTCTGAAAATGAGAGACAGGTAATCACTGAAGAAATCCTAACGGAGGGTGTATGAAGAGAGCAAAAGGAAATTGGAAAGCAGAAGGGGCATTATTTTGGTAGATTCTGATTCTCTTGCGTGGAAGGCTCAGCAGTCTTACCTGTTGAATTGATATCGTACCTTTTCACAAGATCAGGGCAGCATATATAGCGCTCTTTCCTCCAACCACAAACCTGTGGGTATATTAGACCAAGAGATAAGAGCTGGTACAAAGTCATCCAGTGAACTAACAGTTGTGGGTGACTTGAACAAGTCCAATCCAGCAACCTGATGGCTACACCACATTTTACAGCTGTACGGTAAAATGCAACAATTGCCTTACCTCTAAAAGTAGAGCTGAATGGCTAAAGCAGAGACCAGTTGCAACACAAGACTGCTCAAAAGCAGCAAATCTGATTGCTTTCCTTGCTTTTGCTTCCTAGCACACGAGGAAGATGTTTGGCATCTTGAAGCTTATATACCCTGTTGCTTTCCATCTTGCTTTCGGATAAAATTCTTTCAGCACACCCTTTCCCCCTCACGTACAGTAATTCTAAATGAATTTTGCGTCCTGGTTTTGAGTTACTATATAGAGTACCATGATATATGCTCAGTATTCTAAGGAGCATGATGATCAGGACATTTAAATGCTACATTGGTCTTCTCATATAGTTGGGCACATGCATAACAACCCAGAACTTGGTAGTGAAAAATAAAGAGTCTGCTCTGGCATTGTGACAGCAAAAAATAATTTCGATTTGGAACAACCATTGGAGAGAACCTGCAGGTCAGGCTTGAAAGAACTATGCAGCATTGTTCTTCTCATACAATCAGTCTTGTAGCATGCATAACCAAGTCAGATCTTGGTTGCATGCACACTTGCTAAGCTCAGTTAATGTTTATTTTGAAAAGTTTTGTGTATGTATATGTTTGCCTAGCTACTCATTCATTATGGAGCCAATTTAGAAAATGGGTTAATTTGGCAACTTGATTTAGTTGACTGTGAATATAGCTTTTAAATCATGCCAGACATAAACACCTGACACCATGACAGAATTTTCGAGCTAGACCTTTTAATCTTGCACATGCTCAAATGCAATCTGGATGATGTTATGGGAAAGGGAAAACTAGAATTATGTATCATTGAATGGCTTAATTGCAACACCTTTCCTCCACCTCCCAATTTTGATTACAGAAAGTCAACAGACTCTGAGGCCAACTTCAGTCAAGCAAGGTAGGGTCAGATACATTTATATAGCTTGTATTATAAGGCTGGACTTTCAGCTCTCCCACTTTGAAGTATTTTGGGGTACAAGGTTGCAGTTTCCATACTGAACATAATAATTGCTCGGCACAAGAAGGAGCACCCCAGATCCTTCCCTTGCATTGCACCACCTGCATTCTCTTGGTCTTCGTAAATATGTCCAGCTCTCTTACATGCGCTGAAGTCAGTAGCCTAGGCCTCTCACAAAAACCATGTTGTTGCCACATAGTAAATGCGATCTGATGTACCCCAAATTGACATGAGTGGCTTTTATGTCTGTTTTTTGGTTTAAGCTGAGATTCCCAATTGCCACTGCTTTTCCCAATACCAGAAGTTCTTTTTTCAACTCCATGGGAACACAAGTATTCTATTGATAGCCAGCAGGTGGTGCTGATATATAAAATTAGCTAACTTTTCCAGTTCTCTCTAGCTCAAATAGTGGCAGAGTGCCCTTGGTGTTACAGCAGAGAATCCATTCTTAATCATTAAGGTGAAAACTACCTGACTGGTGGGGTTTGATGCACTCATCTTATTGGCTGGGGTTTTACAATAACAAAAATACTACACTGATTGAATGATTCCACGAGTTGTGGTTAAATTTATTTTAAAATGAAATAATCAGGTAATAGTGAAAATTAGCTTTGTGTATTGGTCCCTAATAATGACTTTTTAAAACCTTCACAGAATGTCAGTACAACTTTGAGAAGGCTATAGAGTACGTACCATTCGGTATGTACACTCTCTCTACTTATAATATTCCTCTTCAGAGGACTTTCTGCTAATACTGTGCTGCTTTAATGAACAAATCCCCCTCTTTTTATTACTAAAAATTGCCAGATGTCTTGAACACAGATGAATTGCATGACTGAAGATATTATAGGTTGTAGAATTAGTGTTTAATAATTGCATTTCTGCGTATTCTGCTTGAGAATATTTGTTATTGTATAATGAAAGAAATTATTAAAATACATAATATATTCATTGCTATTAAAAAAGTAGTTTGCCAGTTTACCAGAATACATGAGACACAGGCTTATTAACTTGTCTGCAAGCCCTTAATTGCTGATAGGCATCTTGCATTGTGATTTGTATGTTTTTGTATTGTGACATAAGCTGTCAGCAAAATGGACTAGAGTTGGAAAGGTCTAAAATGTCCAGTGGGAAAGGGGTTTGTAGATAAGAGAAGGCTGACTGGCATTGAAAAAGCTTGCATCAGAATTTATTCTAAGGACTGTCCCGTTGGTGTTTCAGAATCTTCTCTGCTCTGTCCATTTGTAAAGCCACAACTTTGGTGTCATCTCTTCTCTTGTTTTCTAGAAGCTGCCAACTTGTGCCAAACGTCCACTGCTGCCCCTACGCCTGTGACTCTCTCTACTCCCTTCAACATAACCTCCTCAGTGGCATCCGGGACGATCACCAACCCAGTCACTGTGGCTGCTGCAATGAATATGAGAAGCCCAGCCAATGTTTCAAGCGCGGTTAACATCTCCAGCCCAATGAGCTTAGGCCACCCTGTTACCATAACCAGCCCTTTGTCCATGACTTCTCCGTTAACACTCACCACACCTGTCAATTTACCAACTCCAGTCACTGCTCCAGTGAACATCGCACATCCAGTCACTATCACCTCACCAATGAATCTTCCAACACCAATGACTTTAGCTGGCCCTTTAAATATAGCCATGAGACCTGTTGAAAGCATGCCTTTCCTTCCCCAGGCATTGCCAACGTCTCCCCCCTGGTAAAAAAAAAAATCTAGAGCAAAAACTTCATGCAGTATTAAAAAGAGGAATAGAAAACAAGTCCTTAAGAGCAATTAACCTTTTTTAAGTTCATAGTAATGAAACCAGGCTAATTCATTTGATGCAAAAAAATCATGCTCCAGTTTAAAGGGAAAAACACCATAATCAGATCCTTGTTCGGTTGGTTGGCTGTTGACTTATTTCTGGGTCTTTTTCTCTCCTTTAAACTGGCAATGATGTTTGAAGAAGATCAGATGAGAACTGAGCCCAGTTTCTAAACATTTTGAAAAGTTATCATTATTGATAACTGAGGAAATTGTAAATGAAAAAAATAAACCTCTTTATCTGAACACTAGAAGGCTCCATATATGGAGATTTCCACAACTACAGTGTGGAGATGAATCACTAACTGGCCAGCTCTGTGACTCTCTGATTGAGAAAGTATTGTAACGTTTTTTTTTTTTTTTAAGTAAATACATTTCATGGTCCTATTTTTAAAAAAATGCATTTAAGTAATTATGCATTTTACCTTTTGGGAATATGATGATTTCAGGCCGAATTCCCTATGGGAAAAGTGATACCAACTCTGATATGCAAAGCATATGGTAACTTTTATCATTCTAACTTCTAAATAACAATAGGGATTATGACCTGGTATTTTGGAAATGTAAATAGTAAGTGACATATTACCCTAAGGGAATATAACCTTATAGTCAGCATATTAAAAAAAAAAGAACTGTTTCATGTTTGGCAAGGAACAGCTGTTGCTGGTAGAATAGGATTTGAAATCTATGTGAATGCGGTCTCTAGTCGAAATCCAGCTGGGACTCTTTATTATGGAGAGCATACAGTGAGCTTTGAAACATGGAAAAATGGCTTTAAGCTTGAAGACTGTGGAAGTGCTGGGTAGAACATGTGTCTGCTCTCACTCTCTCAAGCAGAACCTGCTTATGTGACAAGAGAGCAGGTGTTGTTCGCTGAAAGTTTTTTTTTGTCTTATATTATAAAATGGTATACAGTTTTTATTCTAACCACTAACTAGTTAGGATGCCCCTTCAGGACAAGCCAAGAGAGTGCATCTTATTATTTTGTGTTTCATTTTTTTACCTTTTTTGTTCCCCCTTTAATCAAGTGTGCAGATTTCTTCGACTTTGTAAATATTTGCAGAAGAAGCAACAACCATCGTTTGTACTTTTAGTTAATTGTGTTAACAAATAGTTATTGATTTGTGGAGGTTTTCCATTAACTGACCTATCCAGTGAAGGGAAATCCTCTCCCTCCCTGCCAAACAGTCCCATTAAAATACCCAAGAATACATCCTTTATTTTATCTGTACATAAAGTAGGATGGAAAATCTAGGGAAGCAATTTTTTTAGGCTATCATGTCACAGTCACTTTTTAATCTTTGTTTTTAAAGACGTACCCTATAGCCAAGACAGTATAAAAAATAATTGGAAGGGAAAAAGTGAGAGGCTTTCTGAGAAACTCACAGCAAGGATGCCAATCCAATAGCAATCAATATTTTCATTTTTTTTAAAAATGGGATGCTGGCAAGCCTGAGAGGGTGGAAGTCTGCTGTTTTTGTGTTTATACCCATCGTGTCAGTGTAAAAGCAACATTTCGTATTTCTGAGGCAAACGTCTGGGGTAGACAGATGTCCAGATTATGTGAAAATGGTTCTAGGGGCTTGGACTACATAGTAAAAATGGGGGAAAATAATAGAATTTAGTGTAAAATAATTTTATAAATGAACTTTTGTACCTTAGGACATCAAATTGTACAACTTTTGTATATATAAAAGCTTAGGAACTTCCTGTGTAGCAAAAAGAACACATTCCTACACTTTTAATGTATATGTTTGTTATAATGTCATGTAAACATACGCCCCATGTTTGTGCCTTTTAATTAGTTTGTCTCAATAAACAGAAATGTAGAGACTTTGTAGTTGAGTTGGTGCATTACCCTGCAGAGTCTGCAAATGGCTACCCTGTTTCTTGTTTGGCTCTTAAAGCTTCCTACATTTGAAATGTGTTCCTGAAGTACACATAAGGATATGTTCTGTGGGTAGAGGGCATAATTATTGTGTTAAATGTGTATACTTTTTATCCCAATCCACAGAGAAAACGGATGCAAAGGACTTGGAGCTACAATTTGTAAGTATGTACATTGACTGTGCTATAATGGGTCTGTTTGAGAAACCCACAGTTTAAGGTACTCGAAGTACTGCTGGTGAGAATACATTTAAATATTCATTTCAGGTCAAATTTTAAAACAGTTTTATGTGATGACCAAGCCTAGCTTTTATATTTTGGGATGCTTTTTTCAACATTTATCACTGTACATTGATTGTATCTATTTTTGACTACAGCTTATTTCCAAGAAAGATCGACAAATAGGCCAGCAAATCTGGACTATGTCTGCTTCAAAGCCAGTTTGAAAAATAATTAGCGCTAAGCAAATCATGAAATGCCTGAACTTTAATGCATCTTTTAAATAATACAGTGAATAAAAACTCATAAAGGGAAGGTTTGAAACTCAACAAATGGGATACTATGAGGATACAGATGCAAAAGAGAAATGACTGACTAGCTAATTAGCAAAAAGAATTCAGAGTAATGTAAAGCATGGCAATTCATGATGTGAATGAAACAATTCCATTTGAAGTCATAGGTAAATAAGAGTTCCATATACAAATGTCAGGGTCTTAACGTAAGAAACTCCTGGAAGATTGTGCCCTCCTTGTAGTAGATTGCTACTACATGGAGCAAATTGCTATTTGGAGTGTATCTCAATCATCCTTGAATAATACACTCCAAATGTGTTGGGACTACAGTTCCCATTGCTTATCAGCCCAAGTGATCAAGTTAAGAGTGTTGAGGACAGCAGGCACCAACACATCTGCACAAGCATTAAGATTGTTAGCCTGGCTTTACAGTACAAATTGATCTAATTGTAAATTAATTGTAAAACTATTTGTAAACAATGGATGGAAACTAAACAAGGAAAAAAGCGACCTAGAACAAAGGAGAAATTTCCTAACAGAACAATTAACCAGTGGAATGACTTGCCTTCAGAAGTTATGAGTGCTCCAACACTGGAAGCTTTAAAGAAAAGACTGGACACCATTTGTCTGAAATAGTCGAATCTCTGCTTGAGCTATGGGTTGGACTAGAATGGGTCTCCAACCTTGACAACTTTAAGACTTGTGGATTTCAACTCCCAGAATTCTTCCAGTCATGTTAGCTCAGGAATTCTGGGAGTTGAAGTCCATAAGTCTTAAAGTTGCCAAGATAGACCTCTGTACTAGAAGACCTTCAAAGTCCCTTCCAACTCTGTTATTCTGTCATCTGTCCAACATAGTTACTGAATTAATCCATTCTGGAGGCTCACACCTATGAAGAGTTGTACAATAAGCCAAGCAGCCCCCTTCCTCATAGACCGGTTTGACACTGGTCATGTTTAGATGTTCACTGAATGGCATCCACTGCCCTGGTTAAGCAAGCTATGTAACTTCCAGTTACACTTGGGAGTAAATCGTATTAAGTCAGGCATCTATACAACAGACTTTATAATGTGGTATGCATGTTAAACTAGAGAGAACGAAATACTTCAGAATGGTTCAAACAATGACGGTGTGTCATTAAGAAGAGCGTTTCTCTATAGCTGTTGCTTTTCCAGTTAACTAAGGATGCTGCAAAGATTCCAAAATGGGAATCTTGCTTTCCTGTCAAGAGTGGTCTTGAGGAATCAAATGGCAGATCTGAGATGCCAAATGTAGTAAATTTGCTTGATAAAGATGAGCAGATCAATCATGAGTGCCAGACCCTAATTTCAGGATTAGAATCCTGAACTTTCTGCGTGCCAAGAGCTGCTTGTCCATTGGGAGAATTATCAGTACAGGTACCTGTGGTTCTCAACGGCTGGAATTTGGCTGAGTATTACAGTCATCAATCGCCATTAAGTGGGTCACTGTGACTGCTGGATTTTATGACTGTTTTGCATTATTGATTGTAAAACATCTTTTTTACTCTGGGAGTTTTTTTGCTGGTAACTAAAAACAAAAACTGGCCAACAACCGCCCCCCCCCCCCCCTTCCCCCCCCCCCCCCCGACAAAAATTGTGAGCACATGACCCCAGGACACTGCAAAAGATCGTAAATGCGAACTTGTTGCCAAGCACCCAGATGCAGTCATGTGACTGACTGCAAGGGAGGGGTCACCATTGAGACCCTGGAATTGGGTTGTAAGTAGCTCTGTTGAGGTCTGTCATAACTTTCAATGGTTACTAAGCAAGGCTACTTGTATGTTTACAAAATGAAAAATGAACTCAGTTTTTTTTTTCCTTAACTCTTATTATTTTTCATTGAGCAGGTGGTAAACCAATGCAGAGCTGGCCTAAGAATATTGGGATAAATGAATTTTTGGAACAATGTAATAACATTTATATCCTGATTTCCTTAGATTCTTGCAGATGCAAATCCCAACCCAATTTCCTGGATTCTTGCAACACAATGAAACATAAATTAACCTCACAAACCGAGTTCATATGGAAAGCTACACTACTGCTTTGGCCTTGGCCTGTAAGGCAATAAATACAAACCAAATAAAACAGGCTATGCTATGCTGCAATGGGTGACTGATTTGCGGTCTGTGTATGAACACAGCTAGGCACTATTAATGAAGCATATGATGAAAACATTCTTGCCCTGAGTGCTATTTAATGCTTGTAGGATGTGTTTGCACAACCCGTTATGGACTGATCTATTGTGTGATAGCTAATTTGTAAAGCAATTATGGCTTGGTGTTTTATACAAGCCATTGTGTGGTTAAAAAACTTGGGTGTCTTTTGAGCTTTGCTATCAAGGAATCCACACCCCCACCCAACAAGTCTTCCTCAGTAGTGGTGAAGCCACACTTGCTTACCCACGAGAAGAAAAAGTGGGATGTGGATCCTTTGGCTACAGACCTTCCCCAAAGTTTTTGATCTTCCTGATAGCAGAAGTATCAGCGAGTATGCATTTATTTCCAAATCAAGGAACACTTAAAATTTTTCCAAGTTCAACAATGATTTAAAAAAAACCATTTATGGTTTGGTATGCAAATACACTATAGTAATTACGAGATAGTAAGACAGACAGCATGTATATTTAATAATTAAAAAAAAATGTTTGTGAAATGGTCTCTTCCCGCTAAGAAATGCAAGTTATATCAATCAACAAGGCCTTTTGATGATTGTACTACCAGATTCTCTCCTATCTAACATGGAATCAAACCTAGTGCAGTTTCCAGGCAGTAAAAAAAGTATCCTAAAAGTAATATTTGACTTTTTTTCTTCAGTTTGTCAGAAAATGGCAAACCCCATCTCTATCGTCTTTAGTTGGAACTGATTTTTGAATTGCCTCAGTCTTGAGGTTGCCCTTCATTTTAATCCTAATGATCTTCCATTTTTATTGTTAGTTTATGTAAGCTATTTTGAGGAGATGATGGATATAGATTTTATAACGATACTGGGGGCAAAAAGTGTCTCTAGCTTGTGGCCAAGACTCAGGGTAGCTTTCATTGAGAAATACAGGTAGACCTCATGACGAGTGGGACCAGAATTTCCATTGCTAAGTGAGATGGTTATTAAATGAGTTGTGTCCCATTTTATGACCTTTTGACTATGGTTAAGTGAATCATTGCAGTTAGGCAAATCATGTTGTTGTTAAGTGAATTTGATTTCCTGAGTTTGCTTGTCATTAAGTCAGCTGGGAAGGTTGCAAAAGGGTGGTCAGGTGGCTCTGGAATATTACTCCAACAGCCAGTGAGTGTGACTTTGGTCCAGTCACACTCAGCCCAACCCACCTCAGAGTTGTGGGGAAAGTAGGAGGAGGAAAGTGCTAGATATGTTTGTGCCTGGAGTGATTTGTAAACAATAATAAAGGTGGCATACAAATAAATAAAACAGTCATAATTACATGCCATTTGACAAGCACCCAAATTGTGGGGTGCTGTGATGGTTGTGAGAGGACAGTTTTTTCAGTTGTTATTTTGAATGGTCGCTAAGTGAATGGTTTTCAGTCAGGGACAATCTGTAGAAGTCCCAAAGGTGCTTTTTTTCAAGAGGCAACTGGACTTTTGTTTGTTTGTTTGTTTTGAAGAGGTTTCGCTTCTCATCCAGGAAGCTTCTTCAGCTCTGACCTGGATGACTGAGAATCTCTACAGACAGATCTGTAGCAAGGTTTTCTAACCCACCTAGGATTTGCTTCAGAACAAACATGTAAGACATAGTCTATCTTCCCAATAAAACGAGAGAAATCTCTCTCTGTGTGTGTGTGATAACGTTTGTTAGGGACAAGACACCTGTAGACCAACTGGACAAATTTGTGGGTTTCTTTGCAAATGGTTGTTTGTGTCTGCTCTGGTTTAGATGCCACTTGAGCAGAACCAACAGAGGTGATCTTGCATTTTATTTGGGGATTCTTTTGAGTTGGTGGGACTCATGGAACTGGATCATGTTTTGGGCAATATGAAACCTACCACTTGTGGGCTAGATTCATGTCATGGCTGGCTATTTGGGGGGAGGGCAAATAGGGCTGTGTGGTTGGATTCAGGTGATATGAAAGGGAGCAGGTGATGTCTCCTGCCTTGAAGGTGGTAATGCACCCGCAACCAAATTTGGTGTCATTCTGGCCTCAAGAATAAAACATTAGCATTACCATAGGATCCAACATGCCTTGGGCTGTTGTAGTGCCTTCCCTATGAAGAGGCTGCCTCCTATATGGCCCCACCCTGCTTATATTTAGGATAGGGCTAGAAAGATCTGGCTCTGTCTACAAGTATGGGCCAGGATGCTGCAAAGACTCATTACATGTACATTTTATAGTTTATCTTGTCTCAGTGCAGCTGCTTTTATTTTAGTGGTGCTGGTTTTTTTTTTTTTTTTTTATTTGTTTTAATCTAAGAAATGCCCAGAAGTACAGTTTAGACACTGGAGTAAGAAATAAATACTTCACAGTAATTCCCAGCCAATTCTGCGGGTGGAGAAGAGAAGAGGGGTGGAGTGGGGTAAGGAAACAGATTCAGAAGCACCATAATATGGGCTGTATCTCCAAAAGATTTCACACCTTCAAAAAGTGACACCTCTTCCCACTCATCCTTATAAAAAGAAAAGAAAAACCTTGAAAAGTTATTAAAAGGGGGATTTGATGGTTAAAATACTGGCTTAGAAACAAGGATACTATGTGTTTACTCCCACTTTTGGCATGAAAGCCAGCTAGGTGACTTTGGGCCAATCACCAGGAGTCGGTGAGTCCCAATCTTACCTTAGGCGTGAAAAATGGCCCAGTGATCTTGGGCCAGTCACTCTCAGCCCAATCTACCTCACAGGGTTGTTGTGGGGAAACGAGGAAAGAGAATTAGGTATCTTTGCCACTGTGAGTTACTTATAAAAGTACTAAAGGCGGGTTAAAAATCAAACAAACCCAATCACGCCTCCCAATTTACCTGAAAGAAATCTGAGGGATATACCAGTTTATCCCACCCCCATTTTGTGATCCAGAGGAGAAAATATTCATAATTATAGCGTCATTACGTTTCCTCAGGTTTTCATTCATGCAATGTATATGCTGCCCACCTCGCTCTCAGCGGGCCAAATCATCTCTTCAAAGGCTTGCGGACTTCAGCTTCCAGAATTCTCTGCTGGGAATTGGAAGTCCACAAATCCAAAGTTGGACAAACCTACTCTGATCATGGATCTTGCACTGGGAAAGGGGTGGGACTAGATGACCTCTACGGCACCCTCCCAACTCCCACCAGCAGCAGCAGCAGCAGCAGCAGCAGCAGCAGGAGCAGGATGAGCTGACCCGAGTCCAGCCCCAAGAGCGGTGGCCTCTCCCTCAGCTCCCACCCCCTCACGCCCCTTCCTCTCCCGATCGCCTGGGCAGCCTCGAACCCACCCTCCCCTGTCCCTTCCTCCGAAATCCGTGTCACTCGAAGCCGGGCCAGCCTTCCCACGAGGTGTGTTGTACGTGTGTGTGTGTGTGCTCGAGCTGCATTTCAAACCCTCGGCCGCTAGGCTGGGGAAAGGGGGAGGGGGGGAGAGAGAGAGAGAGAGAGAGAGAGAGAGAGAGAAGAAGGGAGGGGAGAGGCAAGGGGAGACCCAGCCAGCCCGGCCTGATACGTTCCGCTCCGGTGTGGTGGCAACGGGGCTCCGAGCGCGAAGCTGCCGCCGCCTCCGCCGCCTCCGCCGCCTCCTTCGCCTTCAACCCGGCTTTGAAGGGACGGATCGGCTCCGGCGCTGGCGGGGAGCCTTTCGGACGGAGCAGGAGGAAGGGGCCCAACTTGAGGAAACTAACGTAGGTGGCGACCGGGCTGAGGGGGGACCGGGGTGGGGGGCGGCGGCGGCGGCGGCGGCGGCAGAGGATCCCTCCAGCCTGGCGGCTCCGAGATCGGTCGTCCCATCCCCGCTGCCTGCTGTTTTCCTTCCGCTCGGCCGGCCGCCTGGCTGAGCGGGGCCTTGCCCCGGACCGGGCTGAAGCGCCCCCGCCGTCCGGCTTTGTGCGCTCCCGTCTGCGCCGATCGCGCCGCGCCCGCCCCTTGCTTCGCCTGCCGCGCACCGCCGAGCCCACGCGGAGGCTCCGGAGCGGCCTTTCGGAGCCAGGGATCCCCCTCGAGCCGGGCCGCTCGGGTCCCCGCGGTTTGGAAGGGCCGGGAGGCGGGTGTGGGGCGCCGGGGTTGGGGCCGCTTCCCCCGGGCCAGAGGGAGCGCCAGCAGCGGCATCCGCTGGAAGGCGCCCGGGCTGGCTCTTGCGCCTGAGAAGCTCGAGGGAGGAAACCCGGGTGGGCGAGCGCACCGGGCGCGCCGCCGGGGGCTTTGATGGACAAGGACAGAAGAACCGAACCGGAGAGGGACCTTGGAGGTCTTCTAGTCCAACCCCCCTGCTCGAGCAGAGCGGGGAAAGCAAGCGAGGCCGGCAAACGCGGCGTGGCGCGGCCGAAGCTGCGAGCGGGGAACCGAAAGATGGGCCGGAGTCCCGGTCGGTGGCTTCGCCGGCATCTGGCTCGGAAAGCGTCCGCGGGAAGGGGACGGGGCTTCCCCTCGTTACAGGTAGTCCTTGACTTGCGACCACGGTTCAGGCCCGAAGATTTCTGTTGCTAAGCGAGACAGTTGTGAAGTGAATTTCGCCTCCCTTTGCGACCTATCACTGCAGCGACCAAGTTACTGGCAGGGTTTTGTGAAGTGCAATGGGCTTCCCCATTGGCTTTGGCTGGTCAGAAGGTCGCAAAAGCAGATCGCATGACTCTGGGACACTGCAAAATGGGTCAGTTGCCACGTGTCTGAATTTTGATTGGGGAGGCTGCAATGGTCTTAACTGTGAAAAACGGTCATCAGGCCCCTTTCTGTTGTAACTTCGAATGGTCACTAAATGAACTGTTGTAAATTGGGGACTACCTGTCGAGTTCAGGAGGATGTGGAAGAAATCCAGCAACGGCTATATCCTTCTCTTACTCCGTCCCTCATCATCCCCTTTTCAACAGCTGAGTGTTACCTAATCCATACGACGCCCCTGCAAAGTAGGCCTGTGGGATTGTTCCTAGATGACTGAAGGCTGAGTCGAAGGCAGGAAATAACAGTTCAAGTGCTTGTTAATCAGGTGGCAATATTGGCTTGTTTTTATTTATAGAATAGCTGCCCATTCTGATCTTGTGGCTGTTCACAGGACAAAACTTACACGTGAAATAATAGAAGAGGGGTCCTCAAACTTGGCAACTGTAAGACTTGTGGACTTCTGGGAGCTGGAAGTCCACAAATCTTAAAATTGCCGAGTTTGGAGACCTCTGTAATAGAACATTACAGGTCGTCTTCAACTTACGACAAGTGGGATCAGAACTTCTGTTACTTAGTGTGGTGGCTGTTAAGTGAGTTGCACTCGATTTTATGACCTTTTTTTGAACCACCATTGTTAAATGACTGGCATGCTCGTGAAGCAAACCCAACGTTTCTCCATTGTCTTTGCTTGTCAGAAGCCAGCTGGGAAGATCACCAGGTGATCAAGTGATCCCCAGAACACTATAACTGTCATAAATACCTGTGGTTGCCAAGTGCTCTAATTTTGATGAACTTTCCCATGATTGTTAGTGGGAGGACTGATCATAAATCACATTTTTAATGCTGTCCTTTTTTTAACATATCCCGCTATCCCTTTCTGTTTTGGATCTGCCAGGGCTACAAATAAACTTCCTAATTTAGGAAATTCTAAACATTTCCAGAATTGATTTTTAATATGGACGTTTTGCAGGCACGCTATTTCTCATTTCTGTTTGGCTAATCTACACTGCTCAAAAAAATAAAGGGAACACAAAAATGAGACATCCTAGATCTGAATGAATGAAATATTCTTATTAAATAATTGGTTCATTACATAGTTGAATGTGCTGACAACAAAATCACACAAAAATTATCAATGGAAATCAAATTGAGCAACCCATGGAGATCTGGATTTGGAGTTACACTCAAAATTAAAGTGGAAAAAAACACTACAGGCTGATCCAACTTTGATGTAACGTCCTAAAAACAAATCAAAATGAGGTTCAGTAGTGTGTGTGGCCTCCAGGTCCCTGTATGACCTCCCTACAACGCCTGGGCCTGCTCCTGATGAGTTGGATGGTCTCCTGAGGGATCCCCTCCCACACCTGGACTAAAGCAACCCCCAACTCCTGGACAGTCTGTGGTGCAACATGGTGTTGGTGGATGGAGCGAGACATGATGTCCCAGATGTGCTCAATTGGATTCAGGTCTGGGGAACGGGCGGGCCAGTCCATGGCATCAATGCCTTCGTCTTGCAGGAACTGCTGTCACGCTCCAGCCACATGAGGTCCAGCATTGTCTTGCATGAGGAGGAACCCAGGGCCAACCGCACCAGCATATGGTCTCACAAGGGGTCTGAGGATCTCATCTCGGTTCCTAATGGCAGTCAGGCTACCTCTGGCGAGCACATGGAGGGCTGTGCACCCCCCTAAATAAATGCCACCCCACACCATTACCGACCCACTGCCAAACTGGTCATGCTGGAGAATGTTGCAGGCAGCAGAACGTTCTCCATGGCGTCTCCAGACCCTGTCATGTCTGTCACATGTGCTCAGTGTGAACCTGCTTTCATCTGTGAAGAGCACAGGGCGCCAGTGGCGAATTTGCCAATCTTGGTGTTCTCTGGCAAATGCCAAATGTCCCGCACAGTGCTGGGCTGTAAGCTCAACCCCCACCTGTGGACGTCGGGCCCTCCTACCACCCTCATGGAGTCTGTTTCTGACCTTATGAGCAGCCACATGCACATTTGTGGCCTTCTGGAGGTCATTTTGCAGGGCTCTGGCAGTGCTCCTCCTGTCCCTCCTTGCACAAAGGCAGAGGTAGCGGTCCTGGTGCTGGGTTGTTGCCCTCCTATGGCCTCCTCCACGTCTCCTGATGGACTGGCCTGTCTCCTTGTAGCGCCTCCATGCCCTGGATACTACGCTGACAGACACAGCAAACCTTCTTGCCACAGCTCGCATTGATGTGGCATCCTGGATGAGCTGCACTATCTGAGCCACTTGTGTGGGTTGTAGACTCCGTCTCATGCTACCACTAGAGTGAAAGCACTGCCAGCATTCAAAAGTGACCAAACCATCAGCCAGAAAGCATAGGAACTGAGAAGTGGTCTATGGTCACCACCTGCAGATCCGCTCCTTTGTTGGGGGTGTCTTGCTAATTGCCTCTGCTTCCCACCTGTTGTCTCTTCCATTTGCACAACAGCATGTGAAATTAACTGTCAATCAGTGTTGCTACCTAAGTGGACAGTTTGATTTCATAGAAGTGTGATTGACCTGGAGTTACATTGTGTGGTTTAAGTGTTCCCTTTATTTTTTTAGTAGTGTGGATGGTATCTGTTTCCTTTTAATGGGTGAGTGAGACCTTTTATGTTTAATGATAATAGCTTCGTTTCCATCTTTCTACTTGTGGGATATTATCTGTCTTCTGTTAATTCTAGTCTCTCTTTGTGGGCGTGTTCTTAATCTTCCTTCAGTCTCCTCCTTGCCCTCTCCTTCTTCTTCTAGGCTTCCTGTATCTTGCTGTTGTTGTTCTTGGCTTTCTGTCTCTAGCACCTCTCTACCACTGCTTTCTTCTTCCGTTCCTCCAATCTGCTCATAAATCTTGCGCCTTGTCTAAGTTATCTATCCTGATCTCTTTTCCTGCCATGTTACCAACAAACCTTCTGGAATTAACCATCAAAACTTTATGTTCTTCTGGATGAGTTGTGTTGCAAAAAACTTATAGTCTTTTCTTTATTCACACATCTTCTTGGGAACCTGCTTCAAAATTTTCACTTCTTTATAGACCTGTGTTATCTTGTATATTATGTGAAGTACTTGTTTCCTGGCAAATCGCATGCGGACTTCCCTCGATAACCTGTTACCTCCAGCGTAGCTCGTTTGAACTCTATAGGCCTCCTCAATTTTGAGCAGGATCTCTCGGGTCTCCCTTTGTAAAGCTGGTGCAAGTAATTCTGCCATAAGCAGAATGCTGTCCTAAACGGTTATACAAGTTGAAATCTACCTGTACAACAAAGCTGAGGGGGTCTGGAAACCAGAATCCCATCAAACCATACAGATGAGATTCTGCCCTTGTGCCAGAAAAAAAGGAGCCAAGTTTTCAAGGCTTTCTGGAAAAAGCTAATGGGGTTGAGATCTCAGATTTGTCAAATGGAGCGCTCATAAGTTTTGCTTTTGTTTCTTGACAGTGATCTGTCACCCTCACCTCACGTCTGATGAAGTCAATGCAACCTTTTGTAGCCCTGTGCTGAGATCCAGATTCAAAGGTGATTCAGTGTTAGTGGGTGTCCGTGGAACATCTGCTGTTATCGAAGCTCAGCTGTTTGTGAGCTCCTGAAGGAAAACGTGTTTAAGTTATGTGGAAAGCCAATGGGTTGGATATGCGTGTCCATACATGCTCCAGATTGACTTTTCTCCTTCAAACTGGATTTCCACCCAGGACCAGTAATATTAAGCAGCTCTTTCAGGATTTTCCAGGGATCTTCTCAATCCAATCGGCCAACCTGATCTGTTTGTCTTCCCTTCCAAATCCTCCAATCCCAGTTGTTGTTTTTTTCAAATTCGGAATCCACTTGTAGCACATGCTCAAATTATATGAGCTTCTACTGCTGCTGATTGCCTCAGGGTGTCATGCTCCTGTCGGAATCTGACTCGAAGGAGGAAGCCAAACAGCTGACAAGGAGTAGGAATGTGGCTCCGTTGGTGTGGAAGAAACTGGGGAAGGGCAAAGTCCAGCTGGGCAGTGCAGGGGAAAGGTAGAACAAGGGAGAGGGAATTCAGAGGAAGACCCAGGCCCAACCACTCTTCATCCTAGGGCATGCAGGAAGGAACAGAGAAGAGAGCAACATGGCTTACAGGGGAGGAAAGGGCCCTGATTCCCTTCATTAGGTATAACTGGGAACACGATGTATAAAAAAAGGCAAGCTGTGTGCAGCAAGCTGTTGGGAGAAAACATGAATTTATCTTGTATTGTTGTGGCTTATCTGGGTTCCTGTCATCTTCCCCACTGTGTGAGTTTTGCCGTGCTTTGAAGTCTGAAATTCCTTCTCCTGCCCTGTCAAGCTAATTACTTCAGTTTGGTTTGTTTGGATTTTAAGTTACAGTTTGTTTTGGACTTAATTTTCTACAATCAAAGGCTGTTCCAGGGAGAGTTTTTCTCCAGCCGAAGGTAACCTGGACATTGGGGGCAAAGTTGGAGATAATAAAAAGGCTCTTATTGCTTATTTGATTGTGTTGCCTTTGTGCCACGCCTTAGGTCATCACACGGGGAGCTATCTGGTCCCACAGGTAGTCCTTGACTGACAATCATCCTTTTAGCTGTGGTTTGAAGTTCTGACAGCACTGGAAAAAAGTGATTTACAACTGAACCTTGCACTTATGACTATTGCAACATCCCTATGGTCATATGATCAAAATTCAGCACTTGGCAAAGACAAGCATGTATTTATGATGGTTGCAACATCCTGGGGTCATGTAATCTTCTCAACCAGCTTTCAACGATAGCAATAGCACTTATATACCCGCTCCACAGTGCTTTACTGTAACCTGGTATTGGGCTGGCCCCTATTTGGAACTGGGCAGTGCAAGTGGAGGGCGAGTGTGCTCATCCATGCAGCTGCACTTGTGCGAGTGGCAGGTGTGCAAATGGAGCTGCACGTGTAAATGCAAGCATCCCCTGCTCACACAATTGAAGCTGCGAGCGCCTATGCCTGCCAATTGCGTGGCCTGAAACCATCTCCTCCCCCACTGCTGGCCCACAAAACCTGGAAGATTGGGAACTTCTGCTTTACAGCCCTCTCTGAGGAAGTTAAACAAATCAGCTTATTTCCCCCAACAATCTAGGTCCTCATTTGACCAATCTTCAAAATGTCAGCGTTCCAAATAACCAACTCTAAACCAATAAGCTCAGAGACAAACATGACTTCCAAGGCTGACAAAAAGGATGGAAGGCAGAGTCAATCTTGAGCCAGTCAGGATCGAATTCCTGGTAGCGGACAGAGTTAGCCTGCAATAGCAATAGCATTTATTTATGCTATTTATTTGTTATTTATTAATGGGAGCCTCGGTGGCACAGTAATTAGAGTGCAGTACTGCAAGCTTCTCCCACTGCAATTTGGCAGTTCAAATCCCACCAGGCTCAAGGTTGACTCAGCCTTCCACCCTTCCGAGGTGGGTAAAATGAGGACCCAGATTGTTGGGGGCGAGAGGCTGACTCTGTAAACCACTTTGAGAGGGCTGTAAAGTACTGAGAAGCAGTATATAAATCTAAGTGCTATTGCTATTTAGACTTCTGTACCGCTTCATAATGCTTTACAGCTCTCTCTGAGCAGTTTACAGAGTCAGCTTATTGTCTCCAACAATAAGGGTCCTTCATTTTACCCACCTCAGAAGGATGGAAGGCTGAGGTCAACCTTGAGCCGGTCAGAATCGAACTCCTAGCAGTAGGCAGAGTTAGCCTGCAATACTGCATTCTAACCACTGGGCCAAACAAAGTCAATGGGGAAAGCTGGGTTTGTTTAACGAGAGTGTGATTTACTGAACAGCTGCAGTAATTCATTTAACTACCATAGCAAAAATAAGGTCATACAATCAGGCACTACTCACTTAACAACTGCCTTGTTTAGTGATGAAATGGTCAATGAGCAACGGTCCCATGGTAGTCATAAGTTGAGGAGTAGCAATATTTGGTTCTGAACTTATCTAGAAAGGCCATGGCACCTATATCTTCATGCGATCCATGGCACCTATAAAATCAAATGCATTTATTTTATTTTATTTCTCTCTTGCTCAATGTCCAGCTATCACTGGAATGACAGTTATTGCACAACTCCAATCTTTGTTGTTGTTCAGATATTTTCTTTTCTGTTAGGATCTTGCCTAAGGATCTTGCCTGTTGTGATCTTGAACAGTTGAATTCTGAAGAATAAATAATATGGAACAATCACAGATCTAAGTTACAAGTCGTTTCTGGTTTCATCTGGGAAATGCACTGTAAATGAACTGTTGTAAGTTGGGGACTACCTGTATCATTTCAGACAAATAGTTATCCAATCTCTTCTTAAAAATCTCTACTGTTGGAGCACCCACATAATTGGAGGCAAGTCATTGCACTGATTAATTGATCTCACTGTTAGGAAATTTCTCCTTAGTTCTAGGTTGCTTCTCTCCTTGGTTAGTTTCCATCCATTGCTGCTGCTTCTGCCTTCAGGTCCTTTGGAAAGAGTCGGTCAACGGTGGTATTCTACCAGTTTGGCCCGGTTCACCTGAACCGGTAGTTCCAAGGATCATCTGTGAGCGAACCTGTTAGCTCTGATGATCAGCTGCTCAGCCCTCCTACTTGTCCCAGCTCTATACTCATCTTTATTTCCTGGTTTTGAAGCTCAGCTGTGCCCAGTACGGATTGCCGCACGTCAGCTGTTGATGACACAGGAGGGGGTGCAGGATGACAGGAGGAGGTTAGTAACAAACCCTCTGCGCGCACACAAAGTGCGCCCACCAAACCACGCCTACAGAACTGATGGTAAAAAAATTTGAAACCCGCCAACTGGAGTAGGTCATAACAACTGTCTGAATTATCCTTTGCTATGATTTAACAGTCAGTCTCATTCCAAAGACCACATGAGTTCCCCAATTATTGGCTCTTTTTGCACAACCATAGGGTGAGCAAAGAGATTTTAGTGGAGATTAAACAGTATAGCTAGTTCAGTGTGTCAGGCGAAGGTGAAAGCTAGTTAATAGTTAATTTAGTCTATTAATAGTTAATAGACTAAATTGTGATTAACTTAATCATAATCCTGAGTGATCAATTATTTGCTTTATCCATTCTTTTTCTAGTCCTTCTGCTTGTTTGGTGAAACTTAGAAAAGAAGCAAGTCATGTGATATAGCACACAAATACACCCACACACATATTCCAGCAAATTCAATGTATTTTCCTGTTCCTTCTAATATCTTGGTAGAGATAATGTCATTATTATAGATCAACAGATCCTTAATTCCCCTTCAAAAACTGCAATATAAATTGGAATAAAGATACTATTTCAGGAAAAATGAATTCAGTGAGAAATAAGAATTTAATTCAGGAGTTTACACATGCAAAGTATGTAAAAAAAAAGGGAGAGACAGGACTTCAATGGTGTGGTTAGATATTATCTTGGTTTTTTTTTACTCCTGAAAGATGCCTCACTTCAATTAATTAAATAATCTAATTACTGAAGGTGCAACCTTAAATCTATGCTTAATCTGTTAATTAACTTGGCATGATTTTAGCCAAGAATAAAAACTAGATTCGTTCTTTGAATAATAACATAACCTTATTATATACTTTACCTTTGATGTCAGCTATTTTTCTATCCTTTTTATAGCTGATTGTGCGCAGCTGTTTTTGCTGCATGTATCTTAAGTCAATTTTAATGACAGAAAGCAGGAAACAAATGTTTAGATAAATAATTAATATGAGGAAGAGGAGAAATCTCATCAAGTTTTAATGTTTTATTTTAGGAATAAGTTTTTATTGAAACCCTAAATTATAAATGCTGCAATTTAAAAATCTTTCCATATAATTTTTGTTTTGCAGGACAATAATTAAACAGTGCACTTGTTTTGCATTTTTAAAAATGGGATTTAAGCTTTTTGCAGGCCATATAGCCTGGTTGATAATGCTGATTGATTTAGGAATTCTGAAGTAAAATTCAGTGCATGTTCTTTGGAATTGCAACCTATAAATACAATAGTCCTCAACTTATGACAATTGAGCCCAACTGAGCTAAGCAAGATGGTTATTAAGTTAAATGCCTCATTTTCATGATCTTTCTTGCCACAGTTGTTAAGTGAACCATTGCAGTTATTGTTAGCAACATGGTTGTTACGTGAAGCTAGTTTTCCCATTTAATTTTGCTTGTCAGAAGGTCACAAAAGGTAATCACATGACCTGAAGACATTGCAACTGTCATAAATACATGCCAGTTTCCAAATGCCCAAATTTTTATCACATGATACACGGATGCCACCATGGTCATAAGTGTGGAAAAAAAGGTCCCAAGTCATTTTTTTCAATGTGTTGTAACTTCAAAACAGTCACTAAACAAATGGTTGTTAAGTCAAGGACTTAACAAGTCTTCACTTATACTTAATAAGTCTTCACTTAAGTCTTCACTTATACTTGAAGATTTGCTTTTGAACAGACAGAGGACTGGTTTGTAACTGAAGCATCTGGCCCAGGAATGTCAGTGTCTGTCTGGAGGAAAAACTCAGATTGTGTGTGAAAACCAGGTATGAATTTCCTCTCGGATGTAGCTTGGTTTCCTGTTGTGTCAGGATGAATTTCAGGTTACAGAAGTCTACTTCCTAAAATGTCAGACTGTATGTAGTGTGACTACTATTGTGAGACATCCAGGAGCAAAACACAGCACACACAGAGGCTTTGTCTTCTTAACAGTGGTTTATATACAAGACTGCGATATGCATACATATACCTGTTAGGGCATATACCAGGCAAGCAATCATTCTTCATTACTCTGCACGGAGAACTACAATGGAAATAAAACAGGAGGAGAGAGAGATATGCCCTCTCATGGCCGCCCTTATATATACAGCTTCTTAAAGTGGCAATAACCTGCTGACCCATCCTCAGTCTTAAAGCAGCAATACCCTACTGACTCATTCTCATCGCATCAGCATTTACAGCAGCCTTACAACAGCTGGTCAGCTATTAAATCTCAATACCCTAACATAAAAAAACATAGCATGTTTTGCATTGTTAAAATTCATCTCTCTATCATCTGGCTGTCTATGTCTCCAGGTTAGACATTTCCAGGTTAGGATACAGTAAATTTCCTGCTGGATCTGGGTTTTTAGCTCACACTTGGCAATTATAACATGACAGGTAGTCCTTTGACTTATGATCAAAATTGAGCCCAGAATTTGTTGCTAAGCGAGACTGTTGTTAAGTGAGTTTTGCCCTATTTTACAATCTGTCTTGCAATGGTTGTTAAGTGAATCACTGCACAAGTAAACAACAAAGTTGTTAGGTGAATCTGGCTTTCCCATTGACTTTGCTTGTCAGAAGGTCTCAGTCGATGATCACATGAGCCTGGGACACTGCAACTGTCATAAATACATGCCAGTTGCCAAGGGTCTGAATTTTGATCATGTGACCATGGGGATTCTCCAGCGGTCACAAGTGTGAAAAATGGTCATGAGTCTTTTTTTTTCAGTACCGTTATAACTTTGAACAAATGGTTGTAAAATGAGGACTACATATATATATATATATGGACTTCAACTCCCAGAATTCCTCAGCCAAGTTGTACTCATCTCTGATTGGAGTGCAGGAAAACTGTTAGATAAGCTTCTTACACACAAGGTCTCCAAACTTGGCAACTTTGAGATTTGTGGAATTCTGGGAGTTGAAGTCCACAAATCTCAAAGTTGCCAAGTTTGGAGATCCCTGTTCTAACATCTCTTCCTCCTAGAAGGTAATTTGAGAAGCCATCAGATCTATTTGAGGTAAGTTGAGATTGTTGACTGCTAGCCAAGAAAGCTATATATACGATAACTATGGTTACAAGTTCTTAGGGTTTTTTTGGCCTCAGCCCAGCCAACTTGAAGTCCATCTAAGATTGTGAGCCAGCTGACACGTTCAGATCTTGAAAGGGCCAGTCTTTGTAGTCAAATCTTGTTCTCGGTAATAGGGTTGGCATGTCAAATAAAGGGCTGGTGTTCCTTTTAGAGCAAGAAAAGAGAGTCATCAACAGGTTGGATAATGACTATAATTGCAGCGTAATAATATACTATATGGTGGTTACACTGTGACATCTATCATTTAAAAAAAGGCAATCTTTATTATATTGGTAGAGGTAAAGTCTCCCTTGAGTTCAGCTCTGTGAACCTGCTTATGTGGCCATCTTGGCAATAATACTGAACTGTGTTCCACTGTCTTCGTCTAGACTCTAGAGCAGGGATCTCCAACTTTGGCAACTTTAAGACTTGTGGACTTCCAACTCTCAGAATTTCTCAGCAAAGCTGGCTGAGAAACTCTGGGAGTTGAAGTCCACAAATCTTAAAAGTTGCCAAGATTGGATCCTTGCTCTAGAGGATCTTTCTAACTTATTTTATTACATTTATACAGCTGCCCAACTTCTATACCATGGGTGGAGAACTAGTGATCTAGACCACGGGTATCAAACTTGCCATGTCACATTGCTGTCATGTGATGTTTTTCCCATTTGCGGAGCTGGGGTGGGCATGGCCTGTGAGTGATGCATCCAGCCTGTGGGCCATCAGTTTGACACCCCCGATCTAGACCCAGTATTTCTCAACCTTAGCAGTTTTAAAATGTGTGGACTTCCAACTCCCAGACTTCCCCAGCAAGCATGCATCGAGTGAACCCAGAAAAAGGGCCTCCTCTGTGGTGGCTCCCTCCTTTTGGAACAGGGGTCTTCAAACTTGACAGCTTGAAGACTTGTGGACTTCAACCCCCAGAATTCCTCTTCTAGTCATGTTAGCTCAGAAATTCTGGGAGTTGAAGTCCACAAGTCTTAAACTTGCCAAGTTTGAAGACCCTGTTCCACACAGTGACTCTGGAAGGTGTATAGCCTAAAAAATCCACAATTTAAACCCCATCCCATCTGTGGTTGTGACAATAGAATCAAACAAGTCACTTGATTGGATCTGAGGCTCATTGATAAAACCATGTCTTCAACACCTTGTAGAAAAGCAACAAGGAAAGGGGTCAATCTTACTCTGAGAGAATGATGTTCCAAAGGGAGGGAGCCATGACAGAGAAGGCCCTTTTTCTAAGTCCACCAGATTCATGCTAGGGAATTCTGGGAGTTGAAGTTCACACAGTTTAAAACTGCCAAGTTCAGAAATATTGTTCTAATCATTCCTGGCAATGATAACAACAGCAACAACAACTTATATTAAATTACATTAAGACAAAACACTTTCCTGATGTAGAGCTATTTTCTGACTTAATCAATTTCCTGGCTTTAAAAAAGGACATTGACCCAAAACTAACCCCATCATGCCGAGTTACAAAAAGCAAGCATAACCCTTACCAGAATTATAATGTACATTGTGACACTACTAATTCTTTAACTTAATTGGTAAAGCATGTTGTGTGAATACATCCATAGTATTAACCAGAAATAGAGGAAAGGGGAAGTTCAGTCAAGAGAGGTATGTCTCTCCTTAATCTTTGTTTCAATTCCAGTTTTTCAGGTGCAGCTGGAGTAGAGAGCGGCTTAAATCCTGGAGAGTCATCATCCTAGACCAATAATTAGATCACCTGGAGTTTTGCAGGTGTTTTAGATTTTAAGTATGTGGCAATAACCATTGTAGCAAGTGGCAAGAAACTGTTAATTTTAGTCTAAAACATCAGGAGGTACCAGATTCCAAGGTTTCCCAATCTTAACTATTTTAAAATGTGTGGACTTCAATTCCCAGAATTCCTTACCCACTGAGGAAGTCCACATATCTTAAAATGGTTCAGTTTGGGAACAGCTACTCTAATATCTGATTTTGAATATTGGAGTAGGTTTTTTTTTTTTTTTTAGAAAACCAGGCATGCCTTACAGGATATAAGATGAGAAATCGGTATAGTATGAAAAGAATGTGAATTAAAAAGCTAAACAGGATAAGACTTTATTAGTTCTTAGATGGGAGATCCAGGAAATCCTAAACCAATAGATGAGGCAGGCAGTCTCAGTCTCAGTCTCATCCTTCATTTTTGGTAGTTCTTGTGCCACCACTTATCTTCCATGGGAATGCCACCGCCTGGTGTCTTCATGAGGGAGATGAAGGAGATAGGACAGCCATAGGCTGTTTAAGCTGTGTGTTTGCTTTTGAGTCAGTGTTGACTCCTAGTGACTGCTTGGACTAGTCCCTACAGTTTTCTTGGTAAGATTTTAGAAGTGGTTTGCCATTGCCTGAAAAAGGGAGATTTGGTCGCAGGATACAAACCAGGAGACTGTGAGTTCTAGTTCTGCCTTAGGTGTGAAAGTTGGCCGGATGGCTTTGGGCCAGTCATTCTCTCTTAACCCAACTCAACCTCACAAGGTTGATGTTGTGGGAAATATAGGAGGAGGAAAATGTTTTGGATATGTTCGCCACCTCGAGTTATTTAGGAATACAATAAATAATCTGGTTCAGTGGCTAAGACGTTGAGCTTGTCGATCAGAAAGGCCAGCAGTTCGGTGGTTCGAATCCCTAGCGCCACGTAATGGAGTGAGCTCCTGTTACTTGTCCCAGCTTCTGCCAACTGAGCAGTTTGAAAGCATGTAAAAAATGCAAGTAGAAAAATAGGGAACACTTTGGTGGGAAGGGAACAGCGTTCCATGCGCCTTTGGTGTTTAGTCATGTTGGCTACATGACCATGGGGACTTCTTCATACAGCACTGGCTCTTCGGCTTTGTAACGGAGATGAGCACTGCCCCCTAGAGCCGGAAACGACTAGCATGGATGTGCAAGGGAAACCTTTATCTTTACCTTTAAATAAATAGAAGTTATCTCTCCACCAGTATGACCTCCAATCTTTTGGGCACCAGGGCACAATTCCATGGAGAGAGGTTTTTCCATGGACTGGAAGAAGCGTGGTTTTACATGCTGCCTGCATCCCATGGATGGGACTTTGCTTGTTTGTGCGGCCCAGTTTCTGGCATGCCACGATCCAGTGTCAGTCAACAGACCAGGAGTTAGAGACCCCTGACTTAGATAACATGTCTTCTTGAAATCAGAGTTACATCTCTGTTGCTTCTTGCCATTGCAAATTTTTCTCCTCTCCCTCCTGCAATTTCCAGAAGTGTGTGTGCATATGGGGTGTGTGTGTGTTATACTTGGAAAATAAGATTATATATATATATATATAATCTTTTAGCTTTGCTTATGTGCTAAAGTCAGCATCTCTCCCTCAGAGGATCCTGCTTGAAATAAATATTCCCGATCTGGACAGCAGCAGTTAATCTTGTGAACATGGACCCAGAATTCACAGCATGTAAATTGCCTCTGCTTCTGTAGCTTTAAACAGCTCAATGGGTGTTTCACCAGTGATTTTCTATTTGGCAAGCTGGTTTATTCCCTCTCATCCCTCACTGTGTAACAGGAGTTCAGTTTGCCGTTCAGTTCCTGAATAGATTCTTTTTCTGCAAATGTTTCTGCTGTTTTGCAACCTCATTGTAAGTGTAAAGGATTTCAGAATAGATTTTCCTTCTTTAAGTTTTCTCTTTTGGGGTCTATTAGATTTTCTCCATGATCATTTATACTATTACTTTGGTCGTATTCTCCCCCCCCCCCCCCAAGTTTCTCTTGATATTTTTGAAAGCATTTCTCAGATGGCTTTTTAAATTATTTTATTTTATTTGGTGCCATTCTTGATTGATATATCCTTGTCCTTTCTTATTTGATATTGAAAGTTTATTTTCAGGCTGGCTGGGGAATTCTGGGAGCTGAAGTCCATACATTTTAAAGTTGCTGAGTTTGAGAAACACTGGCTGTTTCTCAAAAACATCCTCTGTCTCTTGCTGATTAGCATAATATCTTATTTTGACTGCTTCTTGAAACTTTTCTTTGAAATTATAATATTTTTTCTGCTTTTCTGCTTTCCCTATATCTCTTATCTCCTGCCCTAATTTATCTTTTGCAAGTATGCTGAATCTATTCTATTCCTTTCATAGATCATAGGTTCTGACTATGTCCTTTCCGGCATTTATACTTTTCTTTTAATTTTTGATGTTAAACTTAAACTGATTATGTGCTATCTGGTCTATGTTGATTGATTGTGTGCCATCCATTTATGATCACATAGGCAGACCTGTTCCAGGGTAATTGGTCTCTAATCTGGACCTTATGATCTACAGATGGTGCCCTTAATTGGTGGTATAATTGAATTGATCCACCTGGATTCTGATTGTCTCCTATTTCTTTTCCTTTCCAGCATTTCTATAGACAGCCAGATCCTTGCATAATGTCTCCAAAATATGATAATGTGAACTTGGTCATTTGCATATTGAATGAAAACTCTGAATTGATTGATTAATTGAATTTATATTGCTGCCTATTCACCCAGGGCAACTCGAGGCGGCTTACAGAATGTAAAACCATATTTAAAATAAAAAACAATAAAAGCTAACAAAAAGAAGCAAATAAATTAATAAAGTACAATAGAACAAAATCTGGAAAAAAATAAAAAAATCACCAACTCCCACCCATTGCCCCAATGACAGCAGATCACACTAGCCATTTCATGGGCTCCATCCTGCTCTGGGTTCCCTAGGCCCGCTGGCAGAACCAGGTCTTCAGCGCCTTCCAGAAGAATGCTAGTGGGGGAGCCATTCTAATCTCTGGGGAATGATGTTCCAGAGAGGAGACACCACAGAGAAGGTCCTCCTTCCTGGTCCCACCAGGTATATCTTCCTCAGGGATGGGACCTGCAGCATTCCCTGTCTCCTCATTCTAATGGATCAGGTAGATATGACCAGCAAGAGATGTTCCCTCAGATAACCTGGTCCCAAGCCATGAAGGGCTTTAAAGGTGACAACCACCTTGAATTGCACCTGGAAGCAAATTGGCAATCATTGCAGTTCCCGCAGGAGAGATAAAACATGTGCATACCGGAGTCTGCACAAAACTATGTGGGCCGCTGCATTTTGCACCAACTGGAGCTTCCAGATATTTTTCAAGGTGAGCCCCATGTGGAGTACGTTGCAATAATCAAGATGGGAAGTGACTAGGGCATGAATGACCTATGAGTAGTCATTATATAGTCATATAATCATATAGTAGTCACCTGTGAGAATGAGTAGGGACCATTGGTCCAGGAAAGGGTATAACTGGTGCACAACCCGCAGTTGTACAAAGGTCCTCCTGGCCATGACTGCCACCTGCTCTTTGAGCAGGAGTCGTGATCCAGGAAAACCCCTAGATTTCTTTGATGGGCCATTTATTTGTTTCTGTCAGTTGGTGCTCCATTCAGAAATCAAGAAAGAAATACTTAGACTCTTTAAATTAGAGGAAAGATATCTTTCACTGAAAATGAAGCAGTAGCAACCATAGAATTCTGAATCTGATAAATTAGGCGCGTGAATCACATATACAAAATGATGGAAATGTTCCCACCCCCAATAGTTCAACTGAATCTTCCAATTAGAAGTTGTGAATATCATCATGTGGACATCTTCAGGTGGTGATGAGGTCTCTGTCCGTTGATCTTGGCATATTTTGATAAAGGGTTGCAGCTGCGCAGAGAAAAGAAAGCTAAGCGAGAAATAGAAACCTAACTCTATTGTATGCTCCCCCCTCCTCATTCTATACAACAGTAGAATGTAACACCTCCAGCTCGCTTCCCAGACTCACCCCCTCGTCCTCCTGTTACTTATGACAGCCAAAAGATGCAAAACGATCATAGAAGATCTTGAAGGCTGACATTTGGCCCTCCTAGAAAAAAAAGTCAGTCCTAGAAGAGAGAGAGAGAAAAAAATAAAGATAATAATTAATCATTAGATAATTAAAATGGATACATTTCTAGGTTTTATCAGGATACTTGCTGACATTTCTAGGTTTTATCAGGATACTTGGTACGAAAGGCTTTGATCAGCTTAGGGGCTTTAACGTCTTTTTCGTTGACCCACTCGGCTTGGGAAGAAGGGAAATGTTTCCAAGCGACTAAATACTGGAGCCGACACCTCCATTTGCAAGAGTCCAAAATTTCTTTAACTGCAAAATGTTGTTCACTCTCAATCAGGTATAGGAGGATCAGCCTGGATGGGTCTTAAATCAGAAATATGTTCAGGTTTTAACAAAAAAACATGGAGGCTCCTTTCGTGATCCAAGCCAATGCGAGTGATGTGGCTGTTGGAGTGGTGTTACTTCAAATCAATGAGAAAGGGACCTTATAGCCTTGCGCGTATACCTCCCGTAAACTATCTGAAATCGAAAGAAGGTGGGACATCTGGGAAAAAGAAGCTTTTGCAGTTCGTTGGGCCTTACTGACCTGGAGACATTTCCTGGAAGCAAAACATCCATTTGAGGTATGGACTGATCATAAAAATTTGGAGGCACTAAAAATGCCTCAGAAGCTGTCCCCTAAGCAAGTTCGCTGGGCCCAGTACTTCAAGCAGTTCAATTTTTCACTGAAGTATATTCCAGGGGGGAGGAACTTCATGGCGGATGCTCTCTCTAGACTACCCCAATATAATAGTGTTCGTCAGGAAGTGATATGCCCGATTGTTTCGACCAAACATTTAGCCGCTCCAGTGATCACCAGAGCCCAGAAGAAACAAGAAGTGGATTTATCGAATGACTTGACTGCACAACTAAAAGAAGCCCTAAAACTTGATGATTGGTTCCTGGCTCATTTGAATGACTATACAAAGTCATTAGAGATGGTTTGGCTTGGGTAGGAACCAAGTTGTATGTGCCACAGACGCTGAGGGGCCAAATACTACAACAAGCCCATGATTCTAAAGCAGCTGGCCATTTTGGATTTGTGAAAACCTTACACCTGGTTAAGCGGCAATTCTGGTGGCCTGCTTTGAAGAAGGACATTGAAGCTTATGTAGCCAGTTGTCCAATTTGTGCATCGGCAAAGAGACCTCTTGGTAAGCCAGCAGGGTTGTTACAAAATGTGACCAGACCAATGGCTCCCTGGAAGGAAATTTCTATGGACTTTATAGTAGAACTACCCGAAAGCAGCGGAAACAGCGGATTCAGAATAATGTCAGTTGGTAACATTGATCAAAAATCAAGAAAGAAATACTTAGACACTTTAAATTAGAGAAAAGATATCTTTCACTGAAAATGAAGTGGTAGCAACCATAGAATTCTGAATCTGAGAAATTAGGCGCGTGAATCACATATACAAAGTGATGGAAATGTTCCCACCCCCAATAGTTCAACTGAATCTTCCAATTAGAAGTTGTGAATATGATCATGTGGACATCTTCAGGTGGTGATGAGGCCTCTGTCCGTTGATCTTGGCATATTTTGATAAAGGGTTGCAGCTGCGCAGAGAAAAGAAAGCTAAGCGAGAAATAAAAACCTAAATCTGAATGTATGCTCCCCCCTCCCCATTCTATACAACAGTAGAATGTAACACCTCCAGCTCACTTCACAGACTCATCCCCTCTTCTCCCCGTTACTTATGACAGCCGAAAGATGCAAAACAATAGTAGAAGATCTTGAAGGCTGACAGTTTCCTTGGCTCTTTGTGGTACAGGTAGTCCTTGAGTTATGAATATAATGGAGCTTGCCCATTCCATTCGTAACCCGAGGATCCATGGGAGTGAATCTTGTACCTTTTACTGGATCACTCCCTCCTTTCCCCCACACATTTGTGAATCAAATGTGAGGCTCGTTAAAAGAACATGAGGTATTTCAGGGTGGGGAAGGCCATGGGGGTTCTAGAGATGGAACTGGCTACCTGCCTAAGACCACCCAAGGCCTCCATGACCCACTGAAATACTTCATGCTCCCCACAAGTGCTTTTTCCCCCACCTAGGGGAAGGCTCACGGAGACCCGAATGGAATGTCCGAGGATGGATCCACCCCCCAGAAGCTCCATTTTGGCCTGTAACATGCCATGTGAGGCCTCTGGAGAATGGATATGTAGAATGATCTTCCTGAAATCTAACCTGTTTCGTGCTTTATTATTTTTTGCATTTACATGGCTGCCCAACTTGAGCAATGCATCAGTGGCTGACATATAATGATCAAACAAAAATCCCTCAAACAAAATAAACAACATCTGATACTAACTGATGATTGACTTAGGTGTCATCAAATTGTTGTTGACTCTTAGCAACCATGCAGATTTTCTCCAGGATGATATCTTCCTAACCAGGACTTATCACCATCATAATTGAATTTACCCACCTTCCTCTTAGACATCCTCTTCTCTTTCCTTCCTTCTTTCCCAACATCAGAGCTTTCTCCAGAGGTTTAGGACTTCAACATAATAAGTCTGAAGTGAGATAATTGGAGCTATGGTAATAATTCTGGGCTCATTTGCAGCTTGATGAGAATTTGGGGTTGACTTCATCATCTGCAGGGATGCCCAACACATCCTCATGCATCTAGACAGAGATAGTGATAGAAAGAAAGAAAGAAAGAAAGATAGATAGATAGATAGATAGATAGATAGGGAGATAAAGATAAAGATAAAGATAAAGATGGAGAGAGAGAGAGAGCTGGAGCTAGAGAGGGAGAGAGGGAGAGAGTTAAAGAGAGGGAGAGATAAAAATGGAGAGAGAAAAGAGAAAGAAAGGGAGAGAGAAAGTGAAAGAGGGAGGTAGGGAGAGAGAGATGGAGATAGATCGCTATGGAGGGAGGTAGAGATAAAGAGTGGGAAGAGATAGGGAGAGAGAGAAAGATGGAGAGAGAGATGGAGATAGGGAGAGAGAAGGAGAGAGAGAAAGAGGAAGAGAGAGAAAGAGAGGTAGGGAGAGAGATATATGCAGACAGACAGACAGATAGATGTTCTCCATTATAATTTGCCCATAACTTGTTCTTTCAAGTCTCCCAATTATGTATCCGTTGCCACCCTAACTGAGTCCATCCTCCTTGCTGCTGGTCCTTCTCCTTTTCTCCTTTGTCCTACCTTTCCCAGCATTAAAGCCTTTTCCAGAAAGCTGGATCTTTGCATAATCTCTTCAAAAAAAAAAAAAAAGGATAATTTGAGCTGAAACCCAGCGAGCCATCTCAACTCTAGATGCTCAACCCCCCATTCAACCCTTACCTCTCCCGATGCAGCTTCTGCCCCAGCTGAGAGAAAGCAACCTCCCCTTGCTTTCCCACAGCCCTTCAACAGCTTCTCTTCCCTTTATGTTTTTTAAAACAGCTTTAAACGACCTTGAGAAGAAACACAGCTCCTTTATGACGCTGAATGATCAGTGTCATGAAAGTTTCCATGGATGTTCAGAGCAATCATCTACTTAGGAGTGAAAGAACAACCTGTTCCTTTTTTTTGTTTTTTGCTTTGATTATTTCCGCATAAGATCAAAGGGGGAGGAGAGGGAAAAGCTCATGTAAATGTCAGAGGAGATACTGGGAAGGAAGGGAGGGTGAAGACATCCATGTGTGCAAAAATCTGGGAAAGCAAAGGAAAGGGCCTAAAAGGAAAGAGGCAGGCACTGGGAGGAACCCCTTCTGCATGGTGGGGAAGGGCAGCGGGAGAACAACCAGTCAGATACACAAATTGGAAGGGACCTTGTAGGTCATCTAGTCCAGGGGTTGCCAACCTTTTGGACCTCAGGGACCACCAAACTCATAATTTTAAATCCAGCTGACCGTAAGTAGTTTTCAAAGATAGTAACTAGATAACTGAGGTTTCTGCCAACTGGAGAACATGATTGATGACCCTTGGTTATGGATGTGTCTCATTGAAGAATATGAATGATGATACACCCGGGGTGGGGAAAACCAGGGTCAAGGGTGACAATGATGTTTCTCAGAGTCGGCTACACCCAAGCAGTGCTGGACATGTTAACTCCCAATAAATCCTTTTGAAGTTTTGGAAGTTTGGCGCAAGACTCATGATTTAATTGGGGTAACTGCTGGAATCCTGACACTGACCTTCTCCTGCAATCCTGCACTCTCCCTGTGTCTTCAACAGCTGACAAGTGGCAATCTGCTGTGCCATGCAAAGCAGCTGAGCTTCAAAACCAAGAAATAAAGGTCGGTATAGAGCCAAGGTGGGTGGGAAGGCTCAGCAGCTGATTGTTGGAGCAAACTGGTTCTCTCAACAGATGATCCTCGGAGCTACTGGGCCAGACCGGTAGAATTGCCAAGGTCCCTTCCAACTCTGTTATTCTAGAATTGCTGACTTAGTGGCCCATTCTAGTCCACTTAAAATCTCTTATTCCTAAAACACCTAATTGAATGGGCTTTATTTTGGCTTTGATACTTTTAAAATTCTCTTTGGTTCACACTTCCTTCTCTTTCAATGCCATCACCATCAAGTGACCAGACTTCCTTCTGGCTTTGGTTTGGCTACTCATGAAATATCTTCCATAGCATCTAGAGCAGAGTTCTTCAACTTTTCTGGCTTTGTGAACCAGGAAAGGGGGAGGGGAGGAGGAGATAGTTCACTGCAAGTAGCCAGAAAGCGTGCACATGCAGCTCCATCAGTGCCAACAGTATGCGTGCAAGCCTGCTGCTCATGTAAATAGAGCGTGTACGCATATGCTCGCCTGCTGGTTGCGCAAGTCAGGATGAGCATGTGTGCACTCACCAGCTGTTTCCATGGCCCGGTTGCAAATCCCACCTGGCCCACTAGTGGGCTGTGGCTCACAGGTTGGGGACCCCTGATCTAGAGGATCACCTTCCACATTGGCATCCCATTGGTAGCACCCAAAGATTTCCAAATCTTTCAGTCCAGTCTATACAATTTCATTTGCAACAGGGCCTATGTGAATTCTGATTTTGTCTTCTTATTTTGATTTTGGAATCCTTGATGGTCAGATCTCTTAAGGCTGCAGAGCCCTAACTGTTCCCAACTTCCCATCTCACTCAGTGGTGGGATTCAAAATGTGTTACACCGATCCGATGGGCATAGCTTGGTGGGCATGCTTTGCGCATATGCACACACTTTGTGTGCGTGTGTGCACCAAACACACATTACGCAGGTGCAGAGGTGTTCCAACTCACCTCCTGCAAGCCTGCACTCTCCCAGCCGCTTCAGAGCTACTGCGCAACACTCTGATGTGCCGCGCAAAGCAGTTGTGCTTCCAAAATAGAGGATAAAGGTGAGTATAGGAGCCCAGGAGGGCAGCTGGGCCCAACAGCAGAGCAGCAGAGAGGTCTCTACTGCTCATCGCTGCTACTGGCTTGGCAGAATTGGGCTGAACCGATAGAATACCACCACTGATCCCATTCTGGATTATCCTTCCCACCAAAGTTGTTACCTATTTATCTGCTCCCATTTGCTGCTTTCGAACTAGGTGAGCAGGAGCTCATCCCGTCACGCAGCACTTGGGTCTTCAACCTGGGCCATCAGCTTTCTAGTTGACAATAGGGATGGGATTCTGCCAGTTTGGATCAGTTCGGGTGAACCCCTTGCTTCGAAGATCAGCTGTCTCTTCACTGGTTCGCTGCAATTATATGGGTCCACCAACCCACCCCTGTGCAGTACTGACCTCTATTGTCTCAGCTGATTAGCACGGAAGAGCAGATTGCTGCTCTTCAGCTGTGTTACTCCCCCAAAGCAGCATAGTAGTAAGGACTTTTGTATTGTGTTGACGTGTGTGCAGCGTGTGTTAGGTGCGAACACGCGTGATCACTGAACCAGTTGTTATACTGACAGCATCACATCCCTGGTTGACAAGCTCAGCATCTTTATCCTCTGAGCCATTGTGTCCCTTCCCCCTATCATATCAAAACATAACGATCAGAAATGTGCAAACACTTCTATTCCTCCTTTTAGACTTTGGCAGCCTGGTGTGGTGGCCTTTGTGGATTTCTGGGAATGGATCTTTGAACCGTATTATGGATATGGCAATTCTAGCTGAAATAACCAGATCAAAGGAGGAATGGAAGATTCCACACATTCCTAAAAGTTACATTCTGCCCAAACCGCACAGTTGTTATTATTTGCCTGTTCCTATTATAGGAGACCTTATTAATGTCAGATGGACCAAACATGCTCTTTTAAATTCTCTCTTATTCCACCAGGATAGTTTCATCTGCAGAAAAGTTCTAGGCTTTTAAATGAAAGGCCTGAAGACTAAAACATACAAAGAATGGTTGCAGAAACTGGGTATGGTGAGACTAGAGAAAAGAAAGACTAGGGGTGACATGACAGCAGTATTCCAGCCTTTGAGAGGCTGCCACAAAGAAGAGGGGGTCAACTTATTTTCCAAAGCACCAGAAGGCAAGACAAGAAGCAATGGATGGAAACTAATCAAAGAGAGAAGCAACCTGGAATTAAGGAGAAATTTCCTAACAATGAGGACAACAGATGGCCTTCAGAATTTGTAGGTGCTTCATCACTGGAGGTTTTTAAAGAAACTAGACAGCCACTTGTCTCAAATTGTATAGGGCAGGGTTTTTCAAACTGGACTTCAACTCCCAGAATTCCTCCTCCAGTCATGTTAGCTCAGGAATTCTAGGAGTTGAAGTCCACAAGTCTTAAAACTTGACAAGTTTTAAGATCCTTGGTGTAGGGTCTTCTATTTGAGCAGAGGGTTGGACTAGAAGACTTCGAAGGTCCTTCCAGCTCTATTCTGATTGACATTGGCTGCCATATTAGCCTGTCCAAACATTCCATCAGTTGATTTTAGGCCATTATTTCCCTACCTTGGCAATTTAAAGATTTATCAACTTCAGCTTCCAGCCTTGCTGGTTGAGGAACTCTGGGAATTGAAGTCCGTGCATCTTCAAGCTGCCACGATTGAGAAAAACACTGCTGAAGGAGACCAGTCCTGATCACCTTTTGAGCTGGCTCTTCTGTCTGATTAATCTTTTTTGTGTGAAGATTGATGGTTGCGTAAGTCTACGAAGATTTCAGTCATCCAAGTAAAGTTGTCTAGAAGGTGAGTCGTGCAAACTGGACGTCTTTTGGTTTGAAATGCTCTGGTGCTTATCCAGGTAGCTTCTAAAATAAAAAAAGAAACCAAAAAAGAACATAAGTTCAGTTGCCATGACTCTACTTCCAGATGATTGCTTAAAGCTTTGTAGGTGCAACCTCTACTCTGCTGTTTTGTTTATCTTTGAAAATGTAGACTCTGCAGCTTAAGGGACCTTACAAAAGTTCTGAGTTCATTTACCAGCAATGCTATTTATAGTAAGGGTCCCCAACAACGGGCCAGTAGTGGACCACAGCATTCCAGAAACCGGGCCACACAAACAAGCAAAACCCCTTCAGCAAGATGCAGGCAGCACACAAAACCACTCCCTCTGTGGAAAAACCTCTCTCCACAGAACTGGTCCCTGGTGCCCAAAAGATTGGGGGAGCGCTGATTTACAGGGAGCATTTTGCAGATTGACTGATAAAATAGTTCTAAATTCCTGTACCTAGAGTAGGCAAATAGAAGGAAATATCCTCTGACTGACTTTAAGAGAGCTCCTCCCTCCCCCCCTTTCTACTTTACTGCAAATCAAAGAGGGAAGATCCCAGTCCAATCTAAATTTCAATAAAGGGGATTTAATATCTACTTTAAGTAGAAAGATCAGCAGAGATATAAGAACAGAGAAAGGTAATGGTAGGAGAATTGAATTTAACATCTACTTTAAGTAGAAAGATCAGCAGAGATATAAGAACAGAGAAAGGTAATGGTAGGAGAATTGAATGCATGACTAAATCTTTTAATGTTGGGGATATATTGCACCGAGGGTGTATGGAATAAGATAAAAATGCCATTCAGTTTGTTTTAAGATAAGTTAAGTATTAAGTTTTTCCACAGCAAGAATTGTTGAATAAGCTATAAATATCTGGTTCTGGATTTACCTACCTAATCCATAAATCAGAATTTTCGAACAATAATAGCTGGATTCTCACAACATGCTAAACTGTTAGTCGTGATGAAATATATTGTGGGAACTCAGTTACTTACACTAGCAAGCAATGAAGGCATAGGAGGCAGTAATTGGAATTACGTAAATTTTTAATGGTGTTTTATTCATGGCAAACATTTTTGTGGTCAGGCATTTGTTTCACCCTGTTGATTTAATTTGTTTTATCCTGTTCTCTATCTTACTTGTTGTATTTGCTTTTGTTTTTATTGCATTGCAATTTGGAGAAGTGGTTTTTGTTTTCTGCTCTTGGTGATAATGATGGGCAGCTTTGAGTGGTGTTTCAGCAATAAAAGAGAAGGAAGGCTGATACAACTCCATGACAAACAAGTTTTAATTTCCCTTTATGTCAGTTTCATTAAACTTTACAGGGTCTGTTCTTGAAAAGTGTCTCCCTACAAATCAGCTAATGAAAAGTATGAAAGCCTTTTTCTTATCTGGAATATAGTTAGTTTAGAGCTAATATCTTACTTGGCCAATTACAAGCGGCTTTCAAATTAGGGCAGATTTAAGAAATGGGGAAGGGACCATGCAATCCCAGGTTTGGAGGGAAATCCCAGCAGCATACAGAAGTCTTAACATCAAGATGGATTCCTGCAAAGCATTTGGAAAACCTCAGACGCACAGCAGAATTGTAGCCATGTGAGACTCCCGAGGAACTATTTATTTTATTTATTATTTTTGTCAAGCGATTATTAGATAACAGGTATAAGTAAAAACATAGTTATGAATACATGGATACATATAAGAAAAATAAAAAATATAAAAGAAACAATAGGACACGGACGGTAGGCACGTTGGTGCGCTTATGCATGTCCCCTACAGACCTCTTAGGAAAGGGATGAGGTCAATAGTAGATAGTCTAAGGCTAAAGTTTTTGGGGTTTGGGGAAGAAACTACAGAGTCAGGTTGAGTATTCCAGAATACTCTACCTGAAGTTGTATTTCCTGCGATCTAGTTTGGTGCAATTAACCTTGAGTTTGTATCTATTGTTTTTGGTTGAAGCTGAAATATTCATTGACAGGTAAGTCGTTGCAATGTATGATTTTATGTACTATATTTAGATTGAACCAAAGGCGGCGTAGTTCTAGGTAGTCTAGGTCTAAAATTTCAAGTCTGGTGTCATAAGATATTCTGCTACAAATATACATATAGTAGGATACTATAAGTCTTCAACTTAAGACCACCAGGGAGCCTGGCATTTGATTCTAAGTCATTGCAATCATCAATCAAGGCACCTCGTGATCATTTGGTTTTACAACTCTTTTGCAATGACAATAAAGCAAGTGGCTGCGATTGTTAAGTGAACCAGTTATTAAACAAATCTAACATCTCGAATGGGCCTCTTTTGCCGTAACACATTATAAAATGCTGCAACTAGTTGGAAATGGAAACCAGCTGCCAAGCACCCAAAATTTGATCACATGACTGCAAGGGGCAGGCAGTAGTTGTAACTTTGAGGACAGATCAAAAGTAGCTTTTCTAAAGTTCACACATCAAGTATTGCAGGCCCAATTGGCAAAAGAAAGCTGAGGCCATATTGTTTGGAAATATGCAGAAGAGGTCTTTCTCTTGCAGTGGATAAAATGATGAGGATGAACTCCAAACACTTATTAAGCAACTATTTGTAAGTCAAAGACCGACTCTAGGCCCTGACATTTCTTGGGCAAGCTCAACTTTAGGGCCTAATATGTATGATCCACAACCCATTTCCTGCTACTTTGCTAGCAATTGCTATAGTACTAGGAAGTAACCCACTCCACCCCAAGACCTGTATTGTCTGTGTAGCAATTGCTAGTGGTATTTTCCTTGTAAAAAACAGAAGCTGAATTTCCAAACCAATAGTCCTAGCTGCTTTGTGTGTAAAATCTTATTAATGGAGAGTTGGAGAAGGTGGAACTGTTCTCTTTCTCCTGAGTTAATTACTGATTATCATGAATGTATTACATATGGGTCTGTTGCTCATTTGGAGTTTTTTCTGGTATTTTCCAGCTTGGATGACATTTAGCGGTGTGGAAGAAATTTAGGATTATTAATGCTGAGTCTGTAATCTTGCCACGAAGTTTTGCAATAGAGAAGGGAAATGAGAAAGGGTTATTTTAATGCTTCCTGGGATTAGGATTTTCCTTTTTCTTTAAGTGTTATTCTCCCTTTTGCCCTGCTGTTTGTGCCAGGTAGACTATCCCAAAAAGTATTCTCCTCCCCTGAAGTGGTTGCTGCTGGGCACCCCTTGAACATTTGTTGAAGTGGAGTGAAGAAAGACAAGATGGAACGGTCTTTCTGGCTGCTCCAATTCTACTGAAAAAGGTAGGAAAAGGTGCTTTTCAAATGGCAACTGGATTTTCCTGGATTTTTTTTCCCCTTGAAAACATTTCTTTTTGTATCCAAGAAGCTTCTTCAGTTCTAACTGAATGGGGAGGGAATGGAAGGATTTATATATGAGCCCTGGTGGCTCAGTGGTTAGAATTCAGTATTGCAAGCTGATTCTGGCAACTGCCAGCAGTTCGATCTAACTGGCTCAAGGTTGATTCAGCCTTCCAAGGTCTGTAAAATGAGGACTTAAATTGTTGGGGACCATATGCTAACTCTGTAAACCGCTTACAGCTGTGATGGCAAATCGGTGCCACACGTGCTGGAAGTGGCATGCAGAGCAATCTCTCTGGACACTGCAGCTGTCACCCATTGCTCTTTCACATGTGTGCGCTGGCCACCTGGTCTTCTGGTTTCTAACACTGGCCGGCGCATGCATGTGCATTAGAAACCAGCCGACCACCTGGTCTTCGCATGCGCATGCACATTAGAAGCCAGAAGACCAGGTGGCCGGTGTGCAGGCACATGTCAGAAGCTGCTCTTCCGGTTTCCAGCACACACACATGCATTTTGGCAGTTGGTGCAGTTTCAGCACGCGTGCGCTCCTGTTTTGGCACTCAGTGCTGAAAAGGTTTACCGCCTCTGGCTTAGAGAGAGAGGGCTGAAAAGCACTATGAAGCGGTATATAAGTTTAAGTGCTATTGCTATTTCGGCTTTAGGGTTTCTTTTTAATTCATATGTTGCTTATCTCCCCAGTAAAGCAAATCTTGTTACAAATACTGCTGGAATCCAGCACCCACCCATGAATAAAGTCTGATGAGAATACTGTGCCACATTAGTGTGCCTTTAGCGATATAGTAAATGTTTTTTTTTTTTTTAAGAGCTTGTTGAAAGGATGACATATTCTGTGAGCCCCAAACCTAGGCAGACAAAAAAGAAGGCATTTTTGTGACTGCAGTCACATCCCATGGTTTAGTAGTTTTACTGTGTTTGTGAGTCATCCAGGTTTGTGGATGAAACAACTGCAAGCAAGTAAATGCATCAACAAATGGATTGGAGCATTAAAAAACCCAAACCTAAATTCTACCTAACCAGGCCTTGTATGTGTGAAGCCAGTTGCTAGGTCTTTCGTTGACCCAGTTATCATTATGTGATTCTGTGATTTCCTCTGATCTTCCTTTTGGTCCATATCATAGGAGGTAATTTGGCTTTGTGTTGAGCCATTCAGACACAGCAGCATTATAACTGCTTTGTAGAAGATTCTGCTTGTTGCATGTCCGTAGGAGTTACTGCTTTGGATTTACATCCTTCTTTTGAGGAGCACATTCAGAACAGACATTCAGATAGGAATCAAGGATATATGAGTAGTCCTCAACTTACGAACAAAATTTATGATGTTAAGTGAGAAATTTGTTAAGTGAGTCTTGTCCCATTTTACAACTTTTCTTGCCATTTTTGTTAAGTGAATCACTGCAATTGTTTGCACAGATGTTAAGCAAATCTGCTTTCTCCATTGACTTTGCTCGTCAGAAGGTTTTAGAAGGTGATCATATGATCACATTTATATTGACTGTTTCCTAGTATGATTTGATTGCTTATTGTACCCTATGACTATTGCTAAGTGTTGTACCTTATGATTCTTGATGAATATATCTTTTCTTTTATGTATACTGAGAGTATTTGCATCAAAACAAATTCCTTGTGTCTCCAACCACACTTGGCCAATAAAGAATTCTATTCTGGGATACTGCAACCGTCATAAATGTGAATCAGTTGTCAAGTCAAATGCAAATCACGTGACCATGGAGATGATGCAATGGTCATAAGTGTGGAAAATGGTCATAAGTCCCATTTTTCAGTGCTGTTGTAACTTCAAACAGTCATTTAAGTGAACTAAGTCACTAAGAAAGTCAAGTACTACCTGTACTTGTTGTAATTTGATATAATTCTTTTTGACGTAGTAAAAGAAAATGTGAAAGAAATCCTCCTTCAACTATTGGAAGTTTTATTTAATAATAATTAAAATTATATATTAATAATATATTGTTGATGAAGTAGAGGATGCTGTCAGATCACAGTAAGTCCAGAAACAGGCTGTTTTCCTGTTGCCTTTTTAAAATCAAAAATTGAAGTATGCACTCTGAGCTTGAGTGATTAGGGCAGATTAATGGGTGAGGGGAAGATAGAGATTTGCTGCTGATGAGAACATGGGACTCACTTCTAAAACCAGCTTAATCTTGCCAGTTGGTTTTCTCAAGGAAACTGCCTTCTGTGGACTAGATATGTTAAAAGAGAAAAATAGAACATTCTTATTTTTTTCTCCTCCTGTAAATCTTTGCGTCTTCATCTTCTAAGTGAGTTCCATTCTACCCAGAGATGGATGATCCCTATGTAAAGACCTTGTATTTGGGATGCCTGTCCAGAAGATAAATGGATGTACTGTATTTAATTTGAAAATATTACTTTCCAGGTGGTGAAGGGTGGTGCTTCATGGAGACATTTCTGTTTATGCGCAAATAGATGGATCATTAATTCCATATCCAGCAGTGCGGTTAGATAATTTTAGGCTCTTTTTAGAAAGGGGCCTTCATGGCTGTTTTCAGGTTGCCATTATTAAAGAAATGGAAACATTTTTTCAATCCAAAACAGATCTCTCGGTCTAGCAAGTTTTGTGGAAATGCAGATCCATCAATCTTCGCTAAATGTGAGCCAATATTTGATTGAGCAGTTGGAAAAAATTGCCAGTAGGTATTTGATGGCTATCATAATCACAGTTCTTTTTCATTTCCCCTTGTAACCACAACTTGTTTTCATATCTCTGAGGTTTTTAATTCAACTCTAGCCAAAATTCCAATGTCTTTCTTTAAAAATGAGGTATTAATTTATTTCCTGAAAGTGCATTGAGGCTAATTTCATGTCAAGTTTTTAATACACTCGAATATTGTCAGTTGATAAACGCCAACTCATATGAAGATTGAACTGTTTTGCTGAGTTTTTCCTTGATTTGAATTGATGTTCCCATCTTTTCTTTCTTTCTATTATGGTACTGCCATTCTGTTTTACTTTTGTAAGGTTTTGTATTGGCTGGGTTTTCTATTTTTTTTTTCCTGTGCAAGTTGCTGAGATTCATTTTATTTCAGCAATCTAGATATATGTTTAATAAATTAATACCCTGACACCACCTTATTCAACTTTCTTTCATATCTCTCCTGACTACTGTGATGACTGTAAGTCTTTTGTTATAAAAGGCAGGACAAGAAGCAATGGATAGAAACTAATCAAGGAGAGAACCAACTTAGAACTCAGGAGAAATTTCCTGACAGAACAAATGATCAGTAAGCGATTGACAAATCAAATAAATATTAAAAATACTAAATATTAAAAGAGACCTCTAAGATTGGTTCCAACTGTGCTATTCTGTTTCACAAAGCTGTCGTTTAGATTTTATTTAATCATTTTCTTTGCTTTTGAATTCCTAAAGCAAAGTTATACACTTAAGCAATTTCATATCCTTATAAACCTCTTTGGAATTTATCCCATTTTCTAATTTGTTCTTTATTTTCTCAAGAAAATATGACCTGTGCACCCCAGACATAAATCTGAGGATGGAAGCATGCTCTTCCCCACAGTTCATTTTGCTTCTTTCTTTGCTTCTTTTGAACAGACCACCATATGACCTGTTACATTTCTAATGCGCTGAGTGTAATTCAGAATATTGTGGGTGCTTCCAAGATGGCAAGATGCAGACCACTCTTAGTTGCGTTGCAAGAAAGGGTCTAGAACAGGGGTCTCCAACCTTGGCAACTTTTAAGACTTGTGGACTTCAACTCTCAGAGTTGAATTCTGGGAGTTGAAGTCCCCAAGACTTAAAGTTGCCAAGGTTGGAGACCCTTGGTCTAGAGCAGTGTTTCTTAACCCTGACAACTTTAAGAAGTTTGGACTTCCACAGCCAGAATTCTCCAGCCAGCCATAATCTTAAAGTTGCCAAGGCTGGGAAGTTATAAGAACTGGGCTTGCATAAAATAATGATAATATGTTTGGTGGGAGAGAGCTGACCTCTGCTTCTGCTTCTGACCTTTAGGCTATAAGGTGTCCAAAAGAGAGTTAGCAAAGAATCTGCTAACCGATTTTCAGTTACAGCTTTTTCAAATTACAGTCATCTCTTTAGCGACCGTTTGAAGTTACAATGACACTGGAAAAAGTGACTTCCAGCCAGTACTCACCGCTGCCTCAGCCTACCCACAATCAAAATTCAGGCGCTTAACCATTGGCATGTATTTATGATAATTGCAATATCCTGGAGTCATTAATCACCATTAATGCGCAGTGGTTAGAGTGCGCATTACAAGCTAATTCTGCTGATTGCCGGCTGCCTGCAATTTGGCAGTTTGAATCTCACCAGGCCCGAGGTTGACTCAGCCTTCCATCCTTCCGAGGTGGGTAAAATGAGGACCCAAATTGTTGGGGGAAATAGACTGACTCTGTAAACTGCTTAGAGAGGGCTGTAAAAGCACTGTAAAGTGTATATAAGTCTAAGTGTTATTGCTATTGCTATTTGCAACTTTCCCAGCCAGTTTCTGATAAACATGGTCAATGGTTTGCTTAACAACTATGTTATTAACAACAGCAAGCCATGGCAAAAAAAAAGGTCATAAAATTGGGTATGACTCACTCAGCAACTGCCTCGCTTAACAAAGGAAATTCTGTTCTGAGTTGTGGTTGTAAGTCAAGGACTACCTATATAAACCGTTTGAACTTCATCGGCACATCTGTACGGCTTTCTTGGCCACAGAATGTAAGAGGTGCTTCCAAGATTATTATTTTTTTCTCCACTCTGCGAGATTGGCTGATAAGGAAAGAAAGAAATATTTTATAATCAACTTTCTGTATCCGGAGATGACTTAAGCAGCCTCATTTTTCTTATTTGTTTTTAGCTGTGCAATGCCTGCTGCCCCCTCCCTCCCTGTCCCCATTAAGTGGCGGTGGCAGCTCTCTCTGCATAAAGATTAGCTTTAAATCTTCCTTTCCAACTTTAATGGATGGAGGCCTGTCCTGCTTAAATAATGTACAGCCGAGGCCTGCTCCCCCTTGCCCACTTTGAAAGCCCACGGCATTGGGTTGCCATAGAAACGCAGTCTGCTTTAGCTTTGCTGGCGGCTAAGTTTATTTCTCTTCTCTTTCTGCAATCCCCCGTCTCCCCGCCCGATCCTTGTGGGGCCTTCTGGAGGAGGCCTTGAATGGGAAGGATGGCCAGAGTGAGGCACATAGATCTCTTGTTTGTGTAGTAGGGCCTAGCCTTTGATCTAACTACTGGGATTTTTGTGTTTCTGTATTCTCAGAAATGCATGCATGCGTGGAGCAAAGCATTAGCAGCTCTGATTTCTGCATACAGAAATTTGCAGACACAGAGACAGTTTTTTCCCTCTGCCATCACTCTGCACTAACACCTTATCCCCACAGTCCTGTCTTATGTCCAAGTGTACTTATCCATGTAGTATGGCTATATTATTTTTAGCCTTCTCATCTGTTCCACTACCTTCTCTTATCCGTATCATTATTATGATTATTGCTTTGATATTGTTATTATTATTATTATTATTATTATTATTATTATTATTATTATTATT
>BLBF01000036.1:25578215-25621545 GCA_015471245.1 Laticauda colubrina | reverse complement strand
AAATAAATAAATAAATAAATAAATAAATAAATAAATAAATAAATAAAATGAAGATATTGAAGAGTACTGGGTCTAAGTTGGAACGTTTGTGGTACTTGTTAGGAATATGAAACACCTAACAGGTATTTGGATAAGAAATATATCAACCAGGATAAACATTTTAATACTGTCTCTTTAAGGGAATGCAAGAGCATGCAATTGGGTGTGGTTTCTCAAATGGCCTTAAGATGGAGCCAAAAACCTGGATTGTTTTAGTCTGAGTCTCAGAAGAGAAGAGAGTGTATCTTTATTTCCTTCTGTTGGAAAGTATTGCCATTGCTCCATTTTTCCTAATTGACTGATATTACTGGATTTAATGTAAGTCTGATACTTAACTGTTTTTGACACTGGACTTTGTCACTGGAATATCCCTGGATTGAAAAACTGACTGATTAACCTGTGAATGACTTTTGGACTGCCTATTTTGAACTTTGCTTAAATCTTTCTGGAAGTAAAAACCTTCATTATCTGTACAGTGTATCTGTGTACCGTGTGTGTATTATTCCAACATAACTCTATACATCTCCCTGTGTGCGCTCATTATCCTAATGGGGAATTACCTCAACACTGGTTATGGGCCCAGGCCAACACTGGTTATGGGCCCAGATAACAGAGTTAGTGTGAATGCACAGTACTGTATACAGACAGCTGTTTACTGTTTAATTGTGGTTTATTATCCTGGTAAAGATGGCACAAGTCACTTCAACAAGTCTACCACTGATAACCCAGTTGGATGGAACAAACTATGTTTCCTGGTCTATGAAATGCAGTCTACTTCTACGTAGAGAAGGTTTATGGAATGTAGTTCAAAATGCTTGGGATCCAGAAAATGAGGATGATGCCAAGAAGATTGCTGACTTTAAACAGAACAATGAATGATCTCTTTGTATAATTGGACTAACAATGAAGGACCAGCAGCTAGTCTATATTCATGGAGAAGAGTCTGCTGCTAAGTGTTAGCAGAATTTGAAGAGGATTTATGTTCGTGACAGTGTAGGTGCACACATACATCTTACACGTAAACTGTTTAGAGCAAATCTTCTGAAAGGTGGAGATATGCTAGCTCATTTAAAGGCTAGGTCACACTGGCCGACGGATGCAAAACGTATGCAAAAAGGACACAGTGGACGAGCAAAATTTCCATCCGTTGTTATCCGCTCTCAAAAGTGCCCCAAATTTGCACAAACAGAGCGGACAACAATGGAAGGAACGGACGTGGGGAGGATGTAGCGGGGATGTAAAGTGGATGTTCGTAGGAAGGCTAGCGAATGGAAGCGGATGGAAGCAGATGACACATCCGCAGGGCTTCCGTGGTAGAACAGCGAAGCGGATGCGTAGCGGAAGGAGCGGATGCATAGCGGATGACGCGGATGCATCACGGACACCTATAGGATGCATAGTGGATGCATAGTGGATGCAAAGCGTTCACTGCGCATGCGGGGAGGATGAATTGCGTAAGCTCCGCGGATATAAAAGGAATGCAGCTCGCAAGCAGTCAGCATTCAGAGGAAAGACCTGCTGCCAGAGACATCTTGAGAGAACACCATGGGGAAGAAGAGGAAGCCTGTGCCTACTCCTGCCAGCCCTGGCAAGAAGGAGAAAACCACCATCCCACCCCTTGGCGCTGACTCTGAAGCTGCTGGTACTGCTGGTGGTGGTGCTCCTGGTGTTGCTGCTGCTGGTGCTTCTCCTGCTGGTGCTGCTGGTGCTTCTGCTGGTGCTGCTGGTGCTTTTGCTGGTGCTGCTGCTGCTGCTGCTAGTGCTTCTCCTGCTGGTGCTTCTCCTCTTGCTACTGGTGCTTCTGCTGGTGCTGCTGGTGCTTCTGCTGCTGGTGCTGTGGTGGACCAGCCCCAAGGCCCTCAAAGCCCTGCTGCTGAAGGCCCTGAAGCCCCTGCCAGAGGGAGGAAGAGGCAAGGCAAGGAGAAGGGGGAGAGGAAACAGTACTCCATTTCCGAAGACCATGAGGAGGAGGTGCTGGAATGGCTGAGGGAGAACGAGTACCTGTGGAGGAAGGGCCACAGGCTCTATCACGACACCAAGAGGAAGCAGGCAGCGTGGAGAGAGAAGGCGGAGAGCCTGGGCTACACTTCAGATGTACTCCTTGGATGGTGGAAGCACATGCACACCTGGTATGGCAAGCTGCACCTGAAGAAATCTGGCCAGGCCGCTGTCAAGCTCACTGACAGGGAGACCTATGTCATGGCCAGGTGCAGCTTCCTGGAGGGTGAGGTCCGCAACCGAGGAGCAGCCCCTCTGTCAACCCTCTCCCTCAGACAGCCCACAGAGAGTCAGTCCTCTTCCAGCCAGGAGACAGCTACCATGTCCAGGCAGGTATCTTTGGAGGGCCCCATGACAGAGACCCCCCTGACAGCTGCACTCCCCGTGCCGGAGGACGTGGAGGATCCCCTGTCTCAGAGGGAGCAAGAAGAAGCAGCCACCAGAGACCAACCCACCCCCACCTCCAGCTCCACCTCCACAGAAAGCAGGCAGAGAGGCAGACTGGAGGGACAGAGCCACACTGTCCTCTTGGAGATCAGGGACACAATAAAACCAGCATAGATCTCCTCTCCCAGCTGGTCCACTTCGACATACCATCCTCTAACCGCAAGCCCTTCATCACGTACGTGAGCCAGACCCTCATGGACATGCCCGAGGCCCAGTACTACTTCAATACGATGAAGGAGAGGATCACAGCTCTTCTGCACCACCCTCCAGGCCCAGCTGAACCTGCTCCTACCCACTCCAGGTCTGCTCCTCCACCCCAGGCAATGTCACAGCCCTTCCATGGATTTCAACAGCCCCTCGCCTACCAAGCCTACCACTACCAGGACTTCCCACAGCAGAGGCAGCCCTTCCCATTCCAGACCCAGGTTCCTCGGACGCCACAGACCCCACAGACGCCTCACCTGACCCAGCTGCAGACCAGACAGTCCCACTACACTCCTTCTTCCTCCACCCCATAGCCAAGCCCTTCCTCAGAACATCTGTCATCAGTCTTGGGCCTCACATCGCAGGTACTTGATGAAGGGCCTCTCAACCTCACGGGACTGAGTCAGCTCTCTGAGAGCTTCCTGCACACACCATCTCCTGTTGTACTCTCGGGGCTAGGCACTCCAATGGCGCCTCAGACCAGCACTCCAGCAACAGCCACCTCCACAGTCCCTGGCCCCTTGACATCTGAGACCATGGGCACGCCTCAGAGTGACTGAGAAGAGTGCCAGAGACTGAGTTGTTACCTGTTCACTTTATCTTTGCTTAAGACACTTTACTTGGGTCATTTTGCTTTTTAATAAAGTCATACAGTTTGTTATTAATAAAGGTTATCTTTGCTTCACACACTTGGTTCATTTTTTTAACTTAATAAAGTGTTGGGGAAAACTTTGTAAAAAGGGTTAAGCCTTTGCATGCTCGTGGGATTGGTAAGGATAGCTGTGGGATGGGTAAGGATAGCTGTGGGATAAGGATAGTTGTGGGATGGGTAAGGATAGCTGTGGGATAGATAAACCTCCAGTGCAAGCATAGTGGGACTGTGTGGTCCACCCTCCCAGCTGCCACACATATGGCCCTTTTTTATCAATAACAATTTATTCATTGATCAACACATTTCAAAATAAACAAAGCTCTTTATTAATGCCCTATTCATTGTAGGGCCACTCAGCATACATGGCACAATTTCATCAGTGTGATGAGACAGGCTGAAGGAAGCATCCATTAAGCATCTACCATCCTGTCTTGCCACTCCACTGCTCCAGCTGGGGAGTTGCACCAGTGTTTCAGGAGGTTGCGCTGCTTCTTCCCTTCACGTGAAGCTCTGCTGGGGCCTTGCACATCCTGAGTGTCTATCAGGTTTCGTCCTTGCCTCCATTCACCAGGCTCCATGTCCCGATTGCCTTGTTGACGGTCCACAAGCCTGTTCTGCAACACTGGGTAGCGGGTGCACATGAGATTGTGCAGGATGCAGCAAGCTTCCACGATGCTCCTCATGGTCTGTGGGCAATGCTGCATGGTGGTGAGAAGTACCTGGAACCTGTTGGCCAGGATGCCAAAGGCATTCTCCACCACCCGTCTTGCCCTGGACAGCCTGTAGTTAAAGATATCTTCACGGGTGAGGTATCTTGAAGTGTAGGGCTTCATGAGGTAGGTTCTGAGGGAGAAGGCGTCATCACCCACGATGAAGTAGGGCACATCTTGTGTGTCGTTGGGTAGGGGTTCTGGATCTGGGAAACCCATGATGAGATTGCGTTCCAGCCCATCCTTGAGGTCACTGGCGTTGTATACCTGGGCATCTGAACATGAGCCATTGCCTGAAGCATCGATGTACATGAACTTGTAGTCAGCATCAACCATGGCAAAGAGGATGATGCTGAAGAAGCCCTTGTAGTTGAAATAATTGGATCCTGAGTTGGCTGGAGCTTTGCAGGCCACGTGCTTCCCATCTATAGCTCCAACAGTGTGGGGAAAGTTCCACCTCTGATACCACTGCTCTGCAAGTTTCCTCCAGACTTCTTCAGTGGTGGGACACTGGAGGAGCTCCTCCAGGTATTCATTGATGATGGTCTGCACCATTTCTCTGACCACAATGCTGATGGTGTTGTGTGGCACCCTCCAGGCATACTGCATGTTTCTGTATGTGGTCCCAGAGACCAGGTGGCGCAGAGTCAGTGCCACCTTCAGTCCAGGGTCCAGGCTGGGACGGAAGTTGGTGCTTGGCTTGGTCAACCTTGGTCTCAGATGCTCCACACCTTCATCAAACATGGCTGGTGGCATCCTCATGAAGTGCTGGAATGCACGAGGGTCTTCATTCTTCAGCTCCACCATCAGCTTGTCATAGAGTCCAAACTCTACTCTTCTCCCAATCCATCTTTGGACCCAGACAGCTCTTGGACATCTCCTTCTCCTTGTGTAGAAAAGGTGAAATAATCTGAATTGGGCTTGGTTCTGGTGTTGAATGATGGCGGCTACCAAAAGGAGTGTGCAATGATCCATAGTGGACATCAATTGATGCTGTGGAAGAGCAAGAGCAAGGCTGAAGAGGTCTGCACACCAGGGCTGCTGGACTGATAGTGAGATCCAGGTGATTTCCTCCCCCTTTTTATAGGAAATGTCGGTTTTCCACTAGGTGTCCTTCCACATACTCTAGACATCCTCCAGACATCCTAAATATCTGAGATACATCCCATATACAAATGTTTTGTCCGTTTTAATGCTTTATATCCGAGCTGTATCTGCTTTCATCCTTTATATGTCCGTGCTGCTAACGCTGTGTGGACATTCCGCATACCTTTCGCTTCCTCCCTTTTTCCGCTCTCCACTGGAGCGGATGTGAGTTGCGCGGATACTCAGAGGATGCTGAGAGGATACATCGGACGTGTAATGGATGACAACGGACATAGAACGTTTGTTGCCCGGATGTGTCGCGGATGTACATCGTACGCGGCAGAAAGTTCATCTGCTCAAAAAGTTTTGTGCAGCTCAAAACTTTTTGAGTGGATGAAATAGCAGTAGACAGATGTTTGACGGATAGAGCGTATGAAAGACATACGCAGTGAGTACACAATGGATGCATCGCGTTTTCCAACGGATGGCAAGCTTTTTTGTCCGTTTTACATCCTCTTTGCATCCGTTGGTGCAGTGTGACATGGGCTTAAACTTCATGAAGAGAACTTTTCAAGAGCTACATGAAAAAGAACTGATATTTTACGAGCTGCATCAAGTTTACAACATTTTTTCCTCATTGGATGAAAGTTATGTTGACTATGTATCTTCACTGGAAGTCCTGCCCAGAGATAAACTGACATTGACTGACATAACTGGAAGATTGTTTGAAGAAGCAAGAAGACGACTTGATAGGGACCAACTGAGGAAGGAACAACCACAAGAAGAGGATTTATCTTCAACTGCCTATACTGTTAGGAAATGTTTTTCTTGTGGGGCTAGGGGACATATAGCTAAATTCTGTAAGAAGGGAAAACAACAGAATACTGATAAACACCAGAAGGCCAAGAAGAATGTTAGTTTAGCAATGTCTAGCAATTCAACTGTAAACAATAATTTGTGGGTTGTTGATAGTGGAGCATCACAGTGCCTTACTGAAGATAGAAAAAGGTTTGTAAAGATGTCCACGAGGAAACAACATGTTTCATTGGCAAATGGATGGAAGATGAAAGCATCAGGTGAAGGTACTGCATATTGTTCTTGTATAAATGAACATTTAACTATGTTATATGTACCTAAACTGAAATTTAATTTGCTATCAGTAAGGGCTTTAGTTAATCTTGGTTATGTAGTAACCTTTAGGGGAGATAACTGTATAATAGAGACAGAGGGTAAAAGTGTTACTGCTATTTTAAAGAATGATTTATATGTGATACATGATGATCAGCTGAAGATGGCTAACTCAGTTTATAACAATGTTAAGCCACATGATGAATGTATACATTTACTACATAGATGTCTAGGGCATATTAATTTCAAAATGCTCAAACTGTTCAATTATCAGAGGGAGTAAAACTGAAACTTTGTAGCAAATATTTACACTGTAATGCTTGTAGTCAAGAAAAGTGTAAAGTTACTCCTGCAAACAGACTAAATGGGTTTAAGACCAAAGAACCTTTAGAGGTTGCATTTGCTGACATAATTGGTCCTAAGAAACCAAGTTTAGGAGGTGCCTGTTATATTTTGAGGATTATGGACCATTACTCACAATATGGTTTCTGCTATCTTATGAAGACCAAAACAGAAACATTCCAACATTTCTTTAATTGGCTAAGGTTTGCTGAGAGAAAAATGAAAAGTAAAGTAATTACTTTAGTAACTGATAATGGGACTGAATTTGTTAACAAAAGATTCCAAAATATGCTTAAATTGGCTGGTGTGGAACATAAACGTTCTGCACCTTACAGACCACAACATAACTCGTTTATAGAACGAAGAGGGCAAACATTACAAGCCATGACTCGCACTATGTTATCTGATACAGGTTTACCTGAAACACTGTGGGGTGAGGCCATAATGTGTAGTAACCATGTTTTAAATAATGCAGTAAATACAACAACTGGAGAATTGCCATTCACTCGTTGGCATGGCAAAAAACCAAATTTAAGTTACCTACACACATTTGGAGCTCCAGCATGGGTGCATATTCCCTCACGAGTAAGGCTGAAAGGGCAACATAGAGCTAAGAAATTATTTTTTGTGGGTTATGAGGCCAACCACAGATCATTTAGATTTTGGGATCAAGGCACAGCTCATGTTTATTGTAGTGCTTGTGCAAAATTTCTTGAGCACATTGGGTGGGATAAACTGGAACAGGAATCCAGCAATGATATTATTATTGACACCCAAATAGTCCCTAAGGATAAAATCAGTATACCTCAAATAGCCATTAAAGAGGAAGGACAGGAGGAAATAGTAGAACAGGGACAGGAAGAGGTAGAAGAACAGGAGCAGATGGCACAGGAAAGTCCACCAGTAAGCCCTGTATTACCAAGACGTTCAACCCGAGTAACACGACCACCTGATAGATATCAGGCTAGTGTTGTATGCCAAGTGAATACAGTTCTGAGTAATTATAGTGAATTAAAACTGTATCCTGCTAAGGATCAGGCTGCTTGGCAGAAAGCAATGGATAAGGAACTAGAATCATTAAAAAAACTGGATGTATACGAAAATGTTAAGTTACCACCAGGTGCCATAGGATGTAAATGGATATATAAACTGAAGACAGGTGTAGATGGGACTGTTACCTATAAAACCAGGTTCGTAGCACAAGGATTTAATCAGACAGCAAATGACTATGATGAAGTGTTTACACCTAGTCTGAAGGCTACTACATTAAGGGCAGCATTAGTGTGGGCAGCTAAGGAGAAATATATTGTAAATCATTTGGATGTAGAGACAGCTTATCTGCATGCACCATTGCAACACACTATATATTTAAAGAAACCTCTGGGTCTCAAAAAGTGATAATACTGATGATGATTGCTGGAAATTGAAAAAGAGTCTTTATGGTTTGAAGCAATCAGGATATGAGTGGAACCAATGTATAGTTAAAGAATTAACTAAAATAGGTTTTGTAGCTGGCATGGCTGATCCATGTTTGTTTAAAAGAGAAAATAATGGTATGATTTCATTGTTACAATTAATTACTGATGACATAGCATTAATCACCAAAACTGAAGAAGAAGCTACTGAGATAATTTCACTATTGGAAAAGAAATTTAAAATAAAACAATTAGGAGAAATCAAACATTATCTTGGTTTGAAAATAGATAGAACTAGGGGAGGATACAAGATCTCACAGGTAGATAAAATTAACCAATTAAGCCCATGTCACACTGCCCAACGGATGCAAAAAGGACACAGCGGACGAGCAAAATGTTCCATCTGTTGTTATCCGCTCTCAAAAGGGGCAAAAATTTGCATAACCAGAGCAGATAACACGGACGCGGGGAGGACGCAGGGCGGATGGAAAGCGGATGCGGAACGGAAGCCCAGCGGATGGGAGGGGATGGCACGTCCGCTAGGCTTCCGGGGGGCCGCAGCAAAGCGGACGCGGAACGGATACAGCGGATGCGGAGCGGAAGCCTAGCGGATGAAGCGGATGCACAGCGGATGCACAGCGGAAGCCTAATGGATGCCTGGCGTTAATTGCGCATGTGGGGAGGATGCATTGCGTCAGCCCCGCGGATATAACGGAAGCAGCTCGGAAGCAGGTCGCCATTCAGAGGAAAGACCTGCTGCCGGACGGATTGGCTGCCTTGCTTGCCCTGCCTGCATGTCTGCCTGCAAGCCTTGCTGCCAGTCTCCCTGCCAGCCTCCCTGCCAGCCTTGCTGCTAGCCTCCCTGCCAGCCTTGCTGCCAGCCTGCCTGCAAGCCTTGGTGCCAGCCAGTCTGCCTGCCAGCCTTGGTGTCTGCCTCCCTGCCAGCCTTGGTGCTTGCCTGCCTGCCAGCCTTCCTGCCAGCCTTGCTGTCTGCCTGCCTGCCAGCCTTGGTGCCTGCCTCCCTGTCAGCCTTCCTGCCAGCCTTGGTTCCTGCCCGCCTCCCTGCCAGCCAGAAACCCCACAACCATGTGGAAGCACAGCAAGCCTCAGCCATCTGCTGCCAGCCCTTGCAAGAGGGACAGGGCTACCATCCCGCCCCCTGGCCCTCACTCTGGTTCTCCTGGGGCTTCTGCAGCACGGGCTCGCTCTTCTGGGGCTGGCGCTTCTGCTGCTTCTGCTTCTGGAGGAGCTGATGACAAGCACTCCAGCACAGGCCACCTCCACAGCACCTGGACCCTTCACCCCTGAGACTGAGCGACCAAGAGGAGTGCCAGAGACTCATTTTTGTTTTATAGCTTGTTGTTAATAAAGTCTATTTATGATTCACACACTTGCTTTATTTCTTTTTTTAATAAAGTCTTGATGGAAACTTTTAGAAATGGTTTCAGCCTTTGCATGCTTGTGGGATGGGTTAAGATAGCAGTGGGGTGGGCAGGGATACCTGAGGAATGAGCAGGGATACCTTTGGGATGGGTAATAGCTGTGGAATAGATAAACCTCCAGCGCAAGCATAGTGGGACTGTATGGTCCACCCTCCCAGGTGCAACACCTATGGCCCTTTATTATCAATAATAATGTAATAATCATCCACACATGTCAACATAAACACAACTCTTTATTAAACGCCCTGTTCATTGTAGGCCCACCCAACATACATGGCCCAATCTCATCCGTGTGATGAGACAGGCTGAAGGAAGCATCCATTAAGCATCTACCATCCTGTCTTGCCACTCCACTGCTCCAGCTGGGGAGTTGCACCAGCGTCTCAGGAGGTTGCGCTGCTTCTTCCCTTCACATGAGGCTCTGTTGGGGCCTTGCACATCCACAGTTTCTATCAGGTTTCGCCCTTGCCTCCATTCCCCAGGCTCCATGTCCCCATTGCCTTGCTGACGGTCCACAAGCCTGTCCTGTAACACTGGGTAGCGGGTGCACATGAGATTGTGCAGGGTGCAGCAAGCTTCCATGATCCTCCTCACGGTCTCTGGGCTATGCTGCATGGTGGTGAGAAGTACCTGGAACCTGTTGGCCAGGATGCCAAAGGCGTTATCCACCACCCGCCTTGCCCTGGACAGCCTGTAGTTGAAGATCCTCTCTTTACGGGTGAGGTGTCTGGAGTTGTAGGGCTTCATGAGGTAGGTTGTGAGGGAGAAGGCGTCATCTCTCACGATGAAGTAGGGCACATCTTGCGTGTCGTTGGGCAGCGGGTCTGGATCTGGGAAGCCCACCATGAGATTGCCTTCCAGCCCCTCCTTGAGGACACTGGCGTTGTATACCTGGGCATCTGAAGATGAGCCGTTGCCTGAAGCATCGATGTACATGAACTTGTAGTCAGCATCGACCATGGCGAAGAGGATAATGCTGAAGAAGCCCTTGGAGTTGAAATAAGTGGACCCTGAGTTGGGTGAAGATTTGCAGACCACGTGCTTGCCATCTATGGCTCCAACGGTGCCATCCTTCTTCAGTGGAGGGGTACTGGAGGAGCTCCTCCTTGTATTCTTTGATGATGGCCTGCACCACTTCTCTGACCACAATGCTGATGGTGTTGGATGGCACCCTCCAGCCGTTCTGCATGCTCCTGTAGGTGGTCCCAGAGGCCAGGTGGCGCAGAGTGAGTGCCACCTTGAGCCCAGGTTCCAGGCTGGGGCGGAAGCTGGTGCTCTGCTTGGTCAACCTGGGTGTCAGCCGCTGCACAAGTTCGTCAAACATGGCTGGAGGCATCCTCATGAAGTTCTGGAACGCCCGAGTATCTTCGTTCCTGAGCTCCACCATCAGCTTGCTGTACAGTCCGTCCTCTATTCTTCTGGCAAACCATCTTCGGACCAAGACCCTTTTTGGCTGCCTCTTTTTCTTCTCGCAGTAGAGTTCACAGAGCCTGCAGATGGCTTCGCACTGTTGCAGAAAGATGGTGGCTGCCGAAAGGACTTTGTCACAATCCATGGTGGACATAACTGGATGCTGTGGAAGAGGAAGAGTCAGATGAAGGCTGCAGAGGTCTGCACCGCTGGGCTGCTGTTCTGAAAGTGAGATGCAGATGAGTTGCTCCCCCTTTTTATAGGAAATATAGGTTTTCTGCTAGGCATCCTCTAGGCATCCTCTAGGCATCCTTAATATCCGAGATAGGTCCCCTCTGCGAACGTTTTTTCTGTTTTAAACGCTTTGTTTCTGTGCTGCATCCGTTCTGCGTCCGTTCCGCTTCCTCCCTGCGTCTGAGCAAATGCGAGTTGCGCGGATGTGTAGCGGATGCCTAGCGGATATATCGGATGCGTAACAGATGCGTAGCAGATGCGTAGCGGATGCAGAACGGACACATTGGATACATTTTCTGCGCAAATGTTTTGGGCAGCCCAAAACTTTCTGAGCGGATGAAACGTCAATAGACGGATGCTGGACGGATAGAGAGGAAGCAAAACGGAGGCAGTGAGTACATCGCGTTTTCCAATGGATGGCAAGCTTTTTTATCCGTTTTACATCCTCTTTGCATCCGTTGGTTCAGTGTGACATGGGCTTTACTGAAAAACTATAAAACTTTGTCAGCCGGCTAAAACACCAATGAGCCAGAAGTTTAGCCATAGTGATGTTCAAAGTCCTGTTTTTGATAAGAACATTTATCAGATAAAATGGTAGTTTATCTTATCTCAGTAATTGGTCAAGGCCAGATATTGCCTACAGTGTTTATCAATTAGCGAGATTTAACACTGAGCCCACTGAAAGGCACCGGTAAGCTGCTAAATGTGTGTTAAGATATCTGAAACAGACAATGCATTATGCATTGTATTTGGAGCCAAAAGATGAACTGAATTTGACTGCATATGCTGATGCAAGTTTTGCTACAGACATAAATACACAAAAATCTACATCGGGTACTGCTGTATTATTGGGAAAAGCATTGATTGGATGGAGATCTATTAGACAAAAATATCTAAGTTTGTCAACAATGGAAGCTGAATTCTCATGTTTGTCTTTATTATGTCCAGATTTAGTTTTGTATAAGCAATTATTAATTGACATGGGAATTAATGTAACAGATCCTATTGTTGTTTACGAAGATAACCAATCAGCAATACAGATGGCTTCAAATATTGCTATTAAAACCAGAACGAAATGCACAGATTTAAGATATTTAAATGTGAGAGAATGTGTGCAAAGTAAGATGATTAAGCTAGAATACTGTATGTCAGAAAACAATATAGCAGATCATTTTACAAAGGCCCAAGGCTCTACAAAGCATAAGCCATGCTGTGAAGATTATGGACTTAGAATGTAAGGTTGTATATATTATCTTACCCAAAAGGGGAGAATGTTAGGAATATGAAACACCTAACAGGTATTTGGGTTAGAAATATATAAACCAGGATAAACATTTTAATACTGTCTTTTTAAGGGAATGCAAGAGCATGCAATTGGGTGTGGTTTCTCAAATGGCCTTAAGATGGAGCCAGAAACCTGGATTGTTTTAGTCTGAGTCTCAGAAGAGAAGAGAGTGTACCTTTATTTCCTTCTGTTGGAAAGTATTGCCATTGCTCCATTTTTCCTAATTGACTGATATTACTGGATTTGATGTAAGTTTGATACTTAACTGTTTTTGACACTGGACTTTGTCACTGGAATATCCCTGGATTGAAAAACTGACTGATTAACCTGTGAATGACTTTTGGACTGCCTATTTTGAACTTTGCTTAAACCTTTCTGGAAGTAAAAACCTTCATTATCTGTACAGTGTATCTGTGTACTGTGTGTGTATTATTCCAACACTACTCTCTATACGTCTCCCTGTATGCGCTCATTCTCCTAACGGGGAATTATCTCAACAGTACTTCACTGCTTACTTCCCTCCACGTAAACATAGACCCTGTAAGGACTACTGTCAGCCCATTTCCCTAACTTCTCAAGATCACATTGGGGTTTTTTGCCCCTTCCTCTCAGGATATCCGCCATTCATTCTAGTTTTGCATCATCTGCAACTCTGAAGGAACTCTCCTATCACTTATCCTTAAGAAGATGGCCTCCACTTTCAAGTTTGTAGTTTTCCACTGGGTGTGGATAGCTTCCTTTGTTTAGTAGGTTGTGCATCGACTGTTATGCCATGAACCCTGATTTAACTGGCTGCCCATCAGAATAGCTGAAGCATTTTGTTAATTGCTTTTCTGAAATAACAATATATCTCTTACAAGATTTTTTTCTTGATAAAATCCGTGTTGGGTTCTGGTAATTATCACATTATTTTCAAAGTGTCTGCAGGGTGATTTGTAGGATTTCCCTTGATATTCATGACAGGCTGATTGGTTTTCAATTTCCTGGAGCTTCCTTTCTGATTTTTTTTGAAGATAAAGACAGTATTTATCCTTCTCCAACCATCTGGCATTTCCCCTTTTCTCCTAGTATTATCTCAAAGATAATACATAAAAAACTTTTGACTACTAGGCCATCACAAATTTTCCTCAGTATCTTACCCTGGAGCTAGAAGGGTCTGCTGGAGGGAAGAGATGATGTAATGTACTTCAGACCTTTGTATCACAAGTTCTGTCTCTTTGATGTATGTGTATTCATGTTTAATTCATTTTTATTCATTTGTACAAAAGCATAGGATCCTGCGAACACCTCTGCCTATGGAAGTTAAGCTCCTTAAAAGCAAATAGATAATTATTCTTTAGACCAGTATTTTTCAAACTTGGCAATTTTTAGAGGTGTGGATGTCCAGAATTTTATGCTGGCTGAAACTGCTGGTAGTTGAAAGCCACAGATCTTAAAACTGCTAAGTTTGAAAAACTCAAAGTAAACATCAACAACTTTTATTTTGCTTCTACTGAAAAGAAGGACAAGGATCATGATAGCAGTGTTCCAGTATTTGAAAGGCTGCCACAAAGAAGAGGGGGTCAACTTATTTTCCCAACCACCAGAAGGCATAACAAGGAAAGATGGAAACTAATCAAGGAGAAAAGCAACCTAGAACTAAGGAGAAATTTTCCAAAGATGAGAACAATTAACCAGTGGAACGACTTGTCTCCAGAAGTTGTGAATGCTCCGTCACTGGAGACTTTTAAGAAGAGACTGGACAGCTATTTGTCTGAAATGGTATAGGGTCTCCTCAGAGGTGGGATTCATATTTTTTAACAACCAGTTCTGTGAGTGTGGCTTAGGTGGTGGGTGTGACTTGGTGGTCATGTGACTGGGTGGACTTGGTGGTCATGTTATTGGCTGGGCGTGGCCAACTCAATATCACTCACATTGAAGCATGCATCTCCTCGCCTGGCCTCTCATGACTGTGGAGATGCTGCAACAGTCGTAAGTGTGAAAAATAGTCATAAGTCACTTTTTTCAGTGCCCATTGTAACTTTGAATGGTCACTCCACATAAGCAAAGTCCCAGCAAAGGAGGGGGAAAAAACTCCAAAGAAGTTCCTGAGACAGGAAGTCTAGTCCTGCAAAGAATTTAAAAGGGTTAATGGAGAGGCAGTTTCTGTAAGCAACAGCAGAATGTTTCCTTCCTACCTTCCTTACAGGATTAGCCCAGTAATTTCTTCTAACAGCCGGTTCTCCAAACTGCTTAGAATGTCAACAACCAGTTCTAGAGAATAGGTGCGGACTGATAGAATCCCACCCCTGGGTCTCCTGCTTGAGCAGGGGTTGGACTAAATAACTCTGTTATTCTATATTCTATGTCAGGGCTATCAAACTCACGGTTTACAAGCCGAATGCCTCACATGCTGGCCATTCCCCCTCCTGGTTTAATGAAGGTGGGGAGAATCCCAATACATCACGTGATGCCGCATGACGAAGTGAGTTTGATACCCCTGTTTTATGTCTTAACTCTCTTTCTGTTATAAGCTAGCAGTCCAGAATTTTGCCCTCTTTCATGGCTCCTGAAAGGATTTCCTTCCTGATGTCAACATTTAGCTTTGGCTTGTTTCAAACATTTTGCTTTCTCTCTTGCCAGCTTCACCTACCCAAAGCCGTCGTTTAGGAACTAATGGTAGCATTAGAAATCAGAAAGGCTGCTGATAGACCGATGCACCACAAAAGCAGGACTTTCATCTACAAAGACTTGAACTACCTCATCCTTAAATAAGGATTTTTGTTTTTTACTTTGAAACAGGTTTCAAAAACAAATGCCTTTGTCAAATGTGAAAAGCCAGGAGGAAAAAAATTTCTGTGCAGCAGCACTGTGTAAAGCCACAAATCCGGCTCTATCTCCCAGGGGCAGCTAGTCCTTGCTTTTCCTTGCCAAGCTAGGAATCTCTCTGTTCCTTGATCCTACCCGCCCCCACCTCCCTTTTCAAGAAAATGTTCCCTGCCTCCCTCCATTCACCCATCCGTTTTTGTATTTCTCACCCATTTTCTTTCCTTTCCTAGTCTTGGAGAACCAGTTGCAAAGGGACGCGGGTTTGCCTGAACCAAAAAGAACAAAGATTGGGTTTTCTTCTTATTTCTTTCTATTTGTTATTTTTATTTTCCTCAGGTAGCATAATCTCCGTGATTTAATACAGGATTATGGATTGTCTCAGTGGCCTGGTTTTTATCCAAAGTTTTAAAAGCCAAATACCTCCTCCCCTTCTGCTTCAAACTCCCTTCTTCTGACATTAACCCATAAATGTGATGACCCAGGGCGTGGCACAAAGGCAGCACAGTCAAATAAGCAAGAAGAGTCCCTTTATTATCTTCAACTTTGCCCCAATGTCCAGGTTACCTTTGGCTGTAGAGAAAACTCTCCCCGGAACAGCCCTTGACTGTAGAAAATTCAAGGTACATACAAACTGTAACTTAAGATCCAAACAAACCAAACTGAAGTTATTAGTTTGGCAGGGCAGAGCAGGAATTTCAGACTTGAAAGCCCAGCAAAACACACATAATTGGGAAGACGCCAGGAACATAAATAAGCCTCAGATAACTCACAATCTGCTCCCAATGACTTGCTGTGCGCAGCTTCCCTTTTTGAACAATATGTTCCTAGCTGCAGCTAATGAAGGGAATCAGGGCCCTTTCCTTCCTCATAAGCCACGCAACTCATGTTGCTCACTTCTCCGTTCCTCCCTGTGTGCCCTAGGATGAAGAGGGGGTGGGCCTGGGTTTTCTTCTGAATTCCCTCTGCCTTGCTCTACCACTCCCCTGCTCTGCCCAGCCGGGCTTTGCCCTTCCCCAGTTTCTTCCACAGCCAATGGAGCCACATTTCCACTCCCTGTCAGCTGCTTGGCCTCCCCCTCCGAATCAGATTCTGACAGGGGCATGACAATAAATCTGTTTCAAAGTAAACTTTAAAAAAAGAAAATTGGGAGGAACCATTAACTTCCAGTCTATTCCTTTCCTTGTTCAGGTAGTCCTTGACTTATAGCAGTTTATTTAGTGACCTTTTGAAGTTACAATGAAAAAGTGATTTATGACCATGTTTCACCATTTATGACTATTTTGCAGCATTCTCATGGGCATTTGATCAAAATTCAGAAACTGGGCAACTAACTCATATTTATGATGGTTGAAGAATCCTGGGGTCATGTGATCCCCTTTTGCGACCTTCTGACAAGCAAAGTCAGTGGAGCCAGATTCACTTAACAACCATGTTACTAATTTAACAACTGTGGTGATTCATTTAACAACTGTGGCAAAGTTCGTAAAATGGGGCAAAATTGTCTTAAATGTCTCGCTTGGCAACATAAATTTGGGGCTCAGTTGTGGTCATAAGTCGAGGACTATCTGTATTCTAGTTTCTCCCTGGAAGATTCTTCCAGATTCATCATACTAAAATCTCATGAAAATCTTTCAGAAAATTATATAGAGAACCCAGTTATTGTAATCACCATGTCACTTTGAAAGAGGTGTGTGTGTGTATGTGTATACGTACAAACATATACACATATTTGAATACCCTTATACTTTATCACTTAAGACTTTCAAGAAGAGATTGGACTGCCATTTGTCAGAAATGGTGTAGGGTCTCCTGCTTGGGCAGGGGGTTGGACTAGATGACCTACAAGGTCCCTTCCAACTCTGATTATCTGTTATCTGTTATTTATATTCTGTCTTCTTTCTGAAAAGGGAACCTAAGAGATTTTTAAAAAAACCAAATTGTGCCCAATCTGTGTGCTCAAAACAAACTGGATTACCACGCTGCAGCTACCAAACTGGCTGTGGATAAATACGTGTTGCATCCCTGTATTAGTTTCCCCGTATTGTTTTTCAGACAATTGGATCCCTTCCTTATGTACATGGGGAAAAGGTTAAGCCTTTAATGAAAGTAAACTTGTAGAAACAGAAACCTAAGGGTAAAAGATGTCCTGTCTGCTACCACCTAATTGGTATCTGACTGATAACACACAGCAGCTGCGTTTATGCAACATATTTAACTAGGTCATCTAAAGATACAGGAGATGGATTTGCAGGATGACCTTGGCTAGTTTTTATTTGGATTAAGGATGTGGTGGTGACGATGATGCTGTTGGCTCAGTGTGTGGTGTGATGACAGCCCTCTGATTCAAGGTCAAGGGGTATTACGCAGATCCATAGAACTTTTTACAGTAAGTAAAGGATGTTGTATAAATGAAGTTATAATCTACCCTACAGCTTACCTGTTTGACAGCTCTTTTTTTATGGCCTAATGTACCTCACAGCAGGGGTCCCCAACTACCGGGCCCCGGACCAGTATCGGTCCGTGGATCATTTTGTACCAGGCTGCAAAGAATGAATAATCGTGATTAAAATATATATATAAATATGTTTTTAGTAAAGAAATAGCAAAGAAGCCCTTTACTATTGGGGAAGAATTGATTTTGCTGGTCCTTGAAAAAGTGTTTCTGCGTGAAACTGGTCCCTGGAACAAAAAAGGTTGGGGACCACTGCCACACAGGATTGTTGTGAGGACAAAAGAGGGAAACCTAATGAGCTGTAAAAGCACAATATTCCCCCCCCCCCCAAAAAAAATAATGTTTGTAGTGCAGGGCTGTCAAACTTGCAGCTTGTGTCCCAGATGCGTCGTGCGCTGACAACTCCCACGCCCGGTTTAGCAAAAGAAAAAAAAGTTGTGATATGTCATGTGACACAGCTGGTGACAATGCGAGTTTGACATCTCTGTTGTAATGGGTATCTGGTCCTTGGAAAAACCTCTCCATGGAACTGGTCTCTGGTTCCAAAGAGGCTGAGGGCCGTTGCTGTAATGTGAATTAAATGTGAATTTGAATTTGGATTGGATTGGATTGGATTGGATTGGATTGGATTGGATTTGGATTTGGATTTGGACTGGATTTGGAATGAATTGATTTGAATTTGAATTGAATTTGAATTTGAATTGAATTCTTTATTGGCCAAGTGTGATTGGACACCCAAGGAATTTGTCTTTGGTACATATGCTCTCAGTGCACATAAGAAAAAAATAAATATATATTCATCAAGATCATAAGATAGAACACTTAGACATAGTCATAGGTTACCAATAAGCAATCAAAACATACTGGGGAACAAATAAAACTATATAAATTGTAAAGATGCAAGCAACATGGTTATCGTCATAAATGGGAAGAAATAGGGTCTAGGAAGGATGAGAAGAAAATAGTAATACAGTCTTAGTAAATAATTTGACAGTGTTGTGGGAATTATTTGTTTAGTAGAGTGATGGCATTCAGGAAAAAACTGTTCTTGTGTCTAGTTGTTCCAGTGTGCAGTGCCCTGTAGTGTAGTTTTGAGGGTAGAAGTTGAAACAATTTATGTCCAGGATGTGAGGGGTCTGTAGATATTTTCACAGCCCTCTTTTTGGATCATGCTGTATACAAGTCCTCAGTGGAAGGCAGGTTGGTAGCAGTTGTTTTTTCTGCAGTTCTAATTATCAGTTGAAGTTTGTGTCTGTCTTGTTGGGTTGCAGAATCAAATCAGACAGTTATAGAGGTGCAGATGACAGACTCAATCATTCCTCTGTAGAACTGAATCAGGAGCTCTTTGGGAAGTTTGAGCTTTCTGAGTTGGTGCAGAAAAATATTTGTTGTGCTTTTTTGATGACGTTTTTGAGGTTAGATGTCCATTTTAAGTTTTGAGATATGATAGAACCTAGCAACTTGAAGGTCTCTAACTGTTGATACTGTGTTGTCTAGTATTATGTGGAATTTGTCAACTGCACTAATCAAAACCTGTTTGTAACTGTAAATTATATATTTCCTTATCAGTCTTGTGGTTCCACTAGACACATTTTTATTGTTGCAAGTACAGTTCTTAGGCTGAAATGAATAGAGTTGTCATTTTAGTGAATAAATATCCTTTCCAAGGATTTGCACACCAATCTTGTCTAAAAAGCACTCATGTTCAAAATTTTGGCATCATAAACTCCCCAAAAGTTATTTTGTGGTACCTCTTATGCTTATAACATGAGGTTTCCCTCCTTGTTGGTAAGGGAAGCTTTCAAAGATAGGTGATCCCAACTTAAATTGATGTGAAATGCCTGGGACTCCCAGGTAGAAGCATCAATTGCCAAGAATGTATACACTTCAATTCAAGAACATTGTCTAACTCTGCTGTTCGAACAGAGTTCAGGTGTCCGGGAACCTGTGTGGACTTGTCAAAGTGGGTGAGAAAAGACTCTTGCTGAAACATTGGAGGACTGTTTATCATGCATGCTTAGCTAATTTTGGCAGCTATGTAGGGTTGGTGTGGTTAGCGCTTGACTGCTTGGGATTTACAGAGCTATTAACTAGTTTGGAGTGTTTAAAAAAAAACAACCCAAATCCAAACAGAACAAAAGGGCAAAGCATTTGCCCAAGGCTGTTAAGGCAGCTGTTGCTATGAGTCAACTCAACTTTTTTTTTTTTAAAGAAAACCTGCCCTGCAAAGATGACATTTATTTCTTCATTGCATGAATAGCTTTTTTTTGTCACAGTTCATTTGTAGGCAATTAAGCATAGGGATGGATTAAGAAACCGCAATCGTACTTGGATAGGAAATCCCCAGGGGTTTAGGTTAGATGGGAAGCCAAGCATCTCTGAAGAAGCTAATGATGGATTGGTTTTTGTATGGTTGTCAAATTACCTGAACATGCGTATGCAGACACCAGAAGCTGGATGCAAGGAGTCTATACTTCTTACTTAACAGAATTCCAGAGTTGGAAAGGACCTTGCAGGTTTTCTAGTCCAGGGGTCCCCAACCTAAGAGCCACCAAGCTGCCTGAGTAGCTGGACGGGATGCATGTGCATGCGCACAACCACACTCCTGCTTGTGCAAGCATCACAGCGAGGCTTGCGGGTACTCATGGCCCCACTTGTGCGAGTGCTGTCACAGGGTCCCCACTTGTGAAAGCACTTGCAACCTACTCGCGCAAGCAACGGGTGTTCAAGTGCACACATACACACGCACCTGGCCCTCCCACTAAACCATCCCTTCTTTTCCCCCTCCTCCCCACTTCGGGCTGCCAACACAGGAAGGTTGGAGAACTCTGTTCTAGTCCAACCCATTGCTCAAGCAAAAGACCCTATACAATTCCGGACAAACGGCTGTCCAATCTCTTCTTTAAAATCTCCAATTACATATTCTGACAGCATCAAGAATAATATACGCACAGTGTTGGAAACAAAATAACATGCCTTCTGAGGAATTAATAATTCAAAAAATTCTAGACGGTGCTGAAATGGAGAAATTGACATAAAAATTAAAAGAGAAAGAAGAGTTGGAGTATTATGAAATTTGGGATAATTTGGTATAATTGATTGAATAATAGAAATAGAGATAAAGGAAATAAGAAAAGTAGATAAACGTATATAAAGATGTATAAATGTAGATACTTATATGAGATTGGTGTGTAGAATAATTTGTATAATAATGATGACATAATACTGTTAAAGTCAAGATTAATGTGTGTTAAGGGTGAAAAAGAACAATAAAAAGTATTATATATATAAAAAAATCTACAGTGTTGGAGAACCCACAACTTTTGGAGGCAAGTTCTTCCATTGATTTATTGTTCTTGCTCAATAGCTATTGATCTGCCTTGATACCCACTTTGAAAGCAACCGGGTTTCCATTTGTTGACGGATCTGTCATTAGACCAAGAATCTTAGCTTTCATTAAAATCATGAAACCACAGAGAAGAACCCAACCATGCATTTGTTGCATCAAAGGGCAATTTTAGGTAGGCTTAGTAACAAACAGCATACAAACAGTCAGTCCTTGACTTATGATCAGAATTGTGACCAGTATTTGTGAGTCACGCCTGATTTTATGACCTTTTGCCATGGTTGTTAAGCAAATCCCTGCTGTTGTTGTTAGTTGTTAAGTAAATTAAGGAGTTATTATGCAAATCTAGCTTCTTCCACTGACTTTGCTCATCAGAAGCCAGCTTGGAAGGTTGCAAATGGCAATCACATAACCCTGAGACACCGCAACCATCATAAATATGAACCAGTTGCCAAGTGTCCAAACAGGGAAGTTGGTCACGTGATCAAAGGGTCATAAGTGTGAAAAAGGGTCATAAGTCACTTTGTCAGTGCCGTTGTAACTTTGAATGGTCAGTAAATGAATGTAAGTTGAAGACTACCTGTATTTCATCTGAATGGACTCTCTGCTTTTCCATCTCTCCCTTGTATGTATATAGGGATTGGGCCTTTGATGGCATCGGGATATATACCTGTGGTGGGAGTCAAATTTTTTTACTACCAGTTCTGTGCACGTGGCTTGGTGGACATGGCAGGGGAAGGATACTACAAAATCCCATTCCCTCCCCACCCCACTAACCCATATTTTCTTCTTTAAATTTAAAACTATAGAGTACAGGTACCGTATTTTCTGCACTATAAGGCACACCGGCTTGTAAGGCGCAGCCTCAATTACGGGGTCTATTTCTGTACTTAACCCATACATATGGCGCACCGTATTATAAGACGTATGCTAAAACATACAGTCTACAACAAAAAGGTAATGGAAGCAAAACATTGAGTTTATTTGAACTTCATTCTACTATTTAATTACTCACATTATTTTTTTAATCAATCTTCTACAAATCCATCAAAGTCCTCATCTTCTGTGCCTGAATTAAACAGCTGGGCAATTTCGCCATAAAACATGCCGGGTTCCCTCTCATCATTGTCGGAGTCAGTCTCGTTGCCAGGTGGCTGTTCAGCAATGATGCCGGATTTCGCGAAAGCTCGGACAACAGTTAAAGCAGATTCCTTAGCCCAGGCATCCACAATCCATTCACATATGGTGACATAACTCGCCTGGTGTTGCCTCCCAGTCTTAGTAAAGGTGTGTTCACTGTCTGTCATCCATTGCTCCCACGCCGCTCGCAACTTCACTTTGAACGCCCTGTTTACACCAATGTCCAGCGGTTGCAGTTCTTTTGTTAATCCTCCCGGAATGATGGCAAGCTCCGAATTAATTTACTTGGTTAATGAAGTAACTGAAGGAATGAATGAATGAATAATGAAGGAACGAATTCATTTACTTGGTTAACTTCATTACTTGGTTTTTCACAGTAGCGGTGAGATGGGTGTGCATGGAGTCACAGATCAACAGGGACGGTAATGCATGGAAAAAAACATCCAGTCTCTTTACATACACCTCTCTCAGCCACTCTCTCATTTTGTCATCGTCCATCCAGCCCTTTTGATTGGCCTTAACAATGACTCCGGCTGGAAACTTTTCTTTTGGCTGTGTCTTCCTCTTAAAAATGACCATAGGTGGTAGCTTCTGTCCATTACTGTGGCAACCAAGAACAACAGTGAAAGCCGACTTCTCATGCCCCGTGGTGCGTATTGATACCGTGCTGGTCCCCTTTTTCTCCACAGTATGGTTCACGGGGATGTCAAAAGTGAGGGGGACCTCGTCCATGTTGGTGATGTGGTTGGGCTGGATCTTTTTGTCTGTAAACTTGTTACTGCAGTAGGTGCGGGAGATGGCCAGCTTTTCTTTGTAATCCGCTGGCAGTTGCTGCGCCACGGTAGTCCTTGTGCGGATGGAGAGATGACGCCTTTTCATAAAACGAAAGCACCAAGACGGACCTCCTTTAAAGTGTTCGATCTTCATGTCTTGTGCTATCGTTATTGCCTTCAGTCGAATGGTGACTGTATAGACGTTTCTCCCGGCTGTTCTTTGTTCAATAATCCATTGTTCAAGTTGGTCTTCTAACTGTGGCCACCTCGCTTTGTTCCCGTGGAAACTCTGTTTCGTCTTCTTAACTTGGCGCAGTTCATTTTCTTGCTTCCTCCACTTCCGAACCATAGATTAATTGATGTTGAATTCTTTCACAGCTGCTCTATTCCCATTTACAACCGCGTAACTGATAGCCTGTAATTTGAATTGTGCCTCGTAAGCATGTCTCTTCACTGGTGCCATTTTCGGGGGTCCTTAGACAAACAAATGCTGTTGTGCAGTATACTGGTAGTATATCTACCGGAGGCGTAGCGGAGGTACCGGTAAGCGTACCGATACGTATTGTACCTATTACATAATGCGTACGTACTGCATGTATTACTTAATGTTCTCTGATTGGTTTATTGCTGCCAGCGTACGTAGTGTACGTATTATGTCCCGGTGTCAGCAGGAAATGGTCCAACAGTCAACCAAGGGGAGCACTTACCAAAGTCGTACAGCAACATTTTTACAGATTTTGGAAATCAGTGCACACATAAGGTGCACCGGATTATAAGGCGCACGGCCGATTTTTGAGAAAATTTAAGGCTCTTAGGTGCGCCTTGTAGTCCGAAAAATACGGTAATCCTCGACTTGCAATTGTTAATTTAGTGATTGTTCAAAGCAATGGTGGGATTCAATTTTTTTTTACTACTGGTTCTGTGGGTGTGACTTGGTGGATGTGGTGTGGCTTGGTAGGCATGGCAGGGGAAGGATATTACAAAATTTTCATTCCCAACCCACTTCAGGGGAAGGTTACTGCAAAATCCCCATTCCCTCCCCACCCCACCCCATTAACCTGCTTTCCAGCTCTGTTCTCCTGTGCAGGGCAACACAAGAAGAGCCACCAATCGGCTGGGACTCAATGAGAGGCAGAGAATAGATGGGGGCAGTGCCAGTAAGAGGTGGTATTTGCTGGTTCTCCGAACTATTCAAAATTTCCACTACCAGTTCTCCAGAACTGGTCAGAACCCGGTGAATACCTCCATAATGTTTAACGCAACAGCAACCAACAACAGCTGGAATTCCTAGCATTGTAGTTCTAGTACATTTGCAGACAGTTTGAGATCGTTTGCTGGCAGGGAGACTTAACAACAGAGTATGACAGAATAACAGAGTTGGAAAGGACTTTGGAGGTCTTCTGGTTCAACTCCCTGCTCAAGCTGGAGACCTTATACCCGTGTTGGCGAACCTATGGCATGCATGCCTGAAGTGACATGCCGAGCCACTTCTGCCAGCACATGAGAACTTGTCCGGGAGAGCCCCACTGTACATGCGTGCACCACCGCTGCCCGACAGCTGATTGTTGGATATCTGGTGTGCATGGGGGGGGGGGTGCGGGAGTCACACGTGGATGTGCAAAGATGCACGGTGCATGTGGGGGGGCACGCATGCACGGATGGTGCATAGGGGTGATCGTGTATACATGCACAGATGTACCGTGTGCGGCAGTGGGAAATGTGTGTGCGGACTCAGAGGCGTGTAGCACGTGGCAGGGGAATCACAGGTGTCGGCGCACGGTGCTTGGCAGAGGGATTGTGCGCACATGCGCAGAGGATGTTGGGGGGGCAGCACACATTGTCTTCTGGGTACTGAGCACATGAGCTCGCACACAATTATTGGCACAAGAGCGGCAAAAGGTTTGCCACTACTACCCTATACTATTCCAGACAAGTGGCTGTCCTATCTCTTCCTAAAAGACTCCATAACTCCATTGTTAAAGGCAAATTGTTCCACTGATTAATGGTTCTTACCATTAGAAAATTTCTCCTTAGTTCTAAGTTGCTTCCATCTGTCGTTCTCTTGCCTTGGAGAATAGGTTGAGCCCTCGTCTTTGTGGTAGCCCCTCAAGTATTGGAACATTGCCATCATGTCAGCCCTTGTTCTTTTTTTCACTGGACTAGATGTACCCAGTTCCTGCAACTGTTCTTCATATGTTTTAGTCTCCAGTTCCCTAATCATCTTGGTTGCTCTTCTCTGTACTCATTCTAGAGTGTCAGCCTCTTTTTTAACAGTGGTATTATCCAAAACTGGATTCAATATTTCAAGTATGGTCTTTACCAAGGCTTTATAAAGCAGTACTAATATTTCACGTACTAATGTAGACTTATAATGGAAAGTCTAGGGCCAAGTAGCATTTCTAGATGCAACCCATCTGATGTAGACTTATAATGGAAAGTCTAGGGCCAAGTAGCATTTCTAGATGCAACCCATCTGAAGCTCTTGGATCAGAAAGCAGGCAGGAGGTTTTTGGCAAGTTTAACTCCTTTCAGAATGTGAAAAGAAACTTCCTTTGTCCCCCCCCTCCAGCTGCCCCATTCGGTTGTTCTGAGAGAAGCACCCTGCCAGCTTCCAAGCTGGAATCACGAGTGCGTTTGTGGTCTCTTATGGAAAATGATTGAGAATTTCCAACTGCGCAAGGTCCAGGCCAAATGAAAAAGCTTTGAATGAGGCACGTAGGAGCTTTTTATGGGCAAAACCTGTCTGAATGCCAAATGCTGTGAATTGAGGAGTTTTCCATGGCTTGGGTGCGTAGGAGAAACATGTGTTTAAGAACTTGGAAAGAGGTGCTGGTGGACAAATGCAGGAAGAGGACAATATGGCTTTGATCTAGGGCGGGTGGGGGCTGGCAGCAGGCATGGCAGATGGCGGGGGCATCTGTGTATTCTTTAGGCAGGCACTTTGTGTGTGTGTAAGAGCTGAAATTTAATACCCAAACAACTTTCGGTAGGACTTTGAAGTTAGTCTGATGCAGGGGTGGGCTTCAAAAATTTTAGCAACCAGTTCTCTGCCTGGTTGCTGGGTGGGCATGGCCATAGTAGGCGTGGTCTAGTTGGCCTCCTGCACCATGGCGGGGGAGGGGGGAGGGTTTAGCCCTCCCTGGGCTCTGGAGGCTTTCCTTGAGTCTCTGGGAGAGTGAAAACAGCTTCCCCCAGGCTCCAGAGGCCCTCTGGAGGCTGGAAATGGGCCTGTCTCCATCCTTCCGGAACTTTCAGGAGGCCCGGTTTTTTGTCCTCCCTGTGCTCCGGAAGCTTTCTTTGAGCCTCTGGGAGGGTGAAAATGGCCTCCCTGGGCTCTGAAGGCCCTCTGGAGGTTGGAAACCTACTCCTGGTCTCATCATAAATAATATTTATTTCTCCCTAGATTGTTTTATTTTGGAGCAAGGAGGTCAATTATTCCTCATCTTGTTGAGAATTGCTAGCTGTGTTACATGTGCAATTGCTTTCTAGTGGAGTTCCATGTTTTGAGAATGTATCTGCCTGAATTCCAGATACTCCGCAAATATTTTTTTAAATGCCAGCTTCCCAGAGTGTATACTGAATGGCTGTGGGAACTGGGTATGTCTAGTCTAAGGAATAGAAGGACTGGTGGTGATATGTTAGCAGTCTTCCAGTACTTAAGGCACTGTCACAGAAAAGAGAAAACCTATTTTCCAAGGCACCTGCGAGCAGAACAAAAGAAGTAATGGGTGGAAGACCATTAAAGAGAGCTCCAACTCAAAATTAAGGAAAAATTTCCTGACAATGAGTAGACTGTGCTCCCTCACTGGAGGTTTTCAAGAAGAGATTAGATAGCTGTTTCTTCTTTGGTGATTTGTTTGTTTGTTTACTTATTTATTTAGCATATGGTATATCACACATAAACTAGCAGTATATATCAGCATTTCACTTAGATTAGTAAAACATAATAAAATATAAATGTTAAAAAGATCTATGTTCAAATACCAATGTCTCTAGGTCATCTAACTGTGGAAGAGTAGCATCGTTTATATTTTAAATAAAATCACATCCTACTTATATATGTCCTCAGTTTACAATCGGTCATGATGTAATCTACAGTTTGATGTTAATTTTATAAATAAATAAATAAAATTTATAAATAACAACTGTTGCACCATCTCCATGGTCACGTGATTAGAATCCAGACACTTGGCAACTGGCTCATGTTTATGATGGTTGCAGTGTCCAGGGGTCATGAGATCACCTTTTGTGACCGTCCGACAAGCAAAGTCCATGGAGAAATCAGATTCACTTAACAACCATGTTACTAATTTAACAACTGCAATGATTCACTTAACACCTGTGGCAAGAAATGTTGTAAAAGAGGGCAAAACTCACTTAACAACTATCTTGCTTAGCAATTTTGGGCTCAATTGTGGCTGTAAATTGAGGATTACATGTACTTTGGAGATGTTCCTTTAATTGAATGCAATCTGCCATCAGATTAACATCCCGTTACTTCCCAGCTAATAATGCTGCTCCAAAACCTCCTTGGCATATTTCCCAGTTTGCAACAACAAAGCTCTGGAGATTTATGAAGAAATGTTCAATTTTCTTGGACTCTTCTCTGAAGTCAGATCCAAAATTGAGAATCATAAGCTGAATAAACATTTGTCCCTCAGAGAAAGACTCATTCTGAAGTGAGCTTGATCTTTCTTTAAATTGCAAAGACAGAAATCTCCCACATTTCAAGACAAAATAGGGCCTAGTTTGCACTTCAGAAACCACAGTGTGATTTGTTTGCTTTTAGCATAATAGATAAGCCTGTTTATTCAGCGTTGTCCTGTGTGCAAAACTGGCTGACTATTATATGTTTTGTTCAGTGAGCTATGCCTCAAAATCTAATTTACTGGGATCTAGCTGTTCTAAATTACTGGCATTGGCTTAAGGTGTTAAACTAGAATTAATTCAGTCTTCAGACATGATAGCTCAACATGAGAGTTTGGGTTCCTGTCTACAAATAGACCTTGGCTGTGGAATCTGTCCATCACTCTGTGGAATTATATTCCAGTTTTCTGCAAAACTGTGATAGGATAGGATAGAAGAGTTGGAAGGGACCTTGGAGGTCTTCTAGTCCAACCTCCTGCTCAAGCAGGAGACCCTAATACCACTTCAGACAAATGGTTGTCTAATCTCTTCTTAAAAAACTCCAGTGATGGAGGCACCCACAACTTCTGGAGACAATTTGTTCCACTGGATAATTGTTCTCACTGTCATGAAATGTGATCATGTGACTGTTTGATGCTACAAATGGCTTCCCTGATGAACCAGTCAGCTGTGGGTTGGTGTCTAAATCACATTCACTTCTTCCACGGGTGTCAAACTCGCCGCATCATGTTGCTGTCATGTGACGATCACGATGTTTCCCCCATTCACTGAGCTGGGGTGGGCGTGGCCTGTGTGGGATTCATCTGGCCCGCGGGCCGCCAGTTTGACACCCCTGACTTAATCCTTTAACAGAAAAATATGACCTTGTAGTGCTCCTAAAAAGGAAAGGCCCTCCATATCTTTCAAATCCTTGTTGGCTGCAATTTCTACGTCGGATTTTTGCCATCTACCTGGACAGTGGCTATTGTCAAAATGAAACCTTGCCAGCAGTTTTCAAATGCGACAGAAGGCAAGGTTGAAGAAGTTGAATGGGCTATTGACCAGCTTAAAGTAAATTGTGTGCTGTAGCTTCCCTATAGGTCCATGATGGCGAACCTATGGCACGTGTGCCAGAAGTGGAACACAGAGCCACTTCTGCCAGCATGTGAGAGGTTGCCCAAAGAGCCCCACTGCGCATGCATGTGCTCCACCCGCCGCCAGCTGATTGACAGGTATCTTGGCACGCATGCGCGAGGGGATAGGAGACGCGCGCGCATGCACAGAGACACTCGGGGCGCATGTGGAGAGATCACATGCGCATATGCAGAAATGGGGGGTGCATGTGGGGGGGTCATGCGTGCATGCGTAGGGGGCATGGGGCCCCTCGTGTGCATTGCCTTCTGGGTGCTGGCATGCGCACGCGCATGCAATTTTCTGCACAGGAGCCCAAAAAGGTTAGCCACCACTGCTGTAAGTAGTCTGCTACTTACAACGGTTCATTTAGTGACCACTTGAAGTTACAAAATCACTGATAAAAGTGACTTATGACTGTTTTTCATACTAATGAGTAGTGTGGAAAACTACTTTTGACTGGGTAACAACAGATCTCATCCCTCATTCAGCTCCTGCCCTCCCCCCCCATTTGTTCTTGGTTTTTAATTCTTGCTTTTAATTTACCATATTTAGGGTTTAATTTAGGGTTTAATTTACCATATTTAGGGCTGTATCTTTTTGATTGTAACTTGCATAGGGTTATTTAAAATTTTATAAATAAATAAAAATGTGTAAATAACAACTGTTGCTGCATCTCCATGGTCACGTGATCAAAATTGGGATGCATGGCAACTGGCTCATCTTTATGATGGTTTGCAGTGTCTTGGGGTCATGTGAACGATCCCCTTTTGCGGCCTTCTGACAAGCATAGGCAATGGGGAAAGCAAGATTCACTTAACAGCAGTGTTAACAACTGCAGTGATTCACTTAACAATGGTGCCAAGAAAGGTCATATAATAGGACAAAACTCACTTAACAACTGTCTTGCTTAGCAATTTTGGGCCCAATTGTGGCCATAAGTCAATGACTACCTGTAGAAAGTTCTGATATGGTTTACTGTTTTTTGTACTTTTTGATGTTGTTGTTACTATGCAGTGGACAGGGTTGTTCTGTGACGGACAACTTCCTCGTCCTTTTCTATCATCATCCACAAGTTTGAAATTTTTTTTAGAAGACTCTCTTAGGACCCTCTTGGTTATTAGGATTGTTCTACAATCTAATTTCTGAACGAATCTAATTGCGCTCATGAGGAGAGCAATTAAAACTAGAGTGATGGCATTTGCATGGCATGCTAATTATGTGGCTGTTGCTTGGTTCACTTAGGGTTCAGTGCCTTGCGTAAAACTCAAAAATGGGTCATTCCATGACCAGCTTAAATACATTCATGGGAACAGATCTCTCAAGGGCTATTGAGTTACGAAGCATTGGTGTAAGGCCAAGACACACAGGCAGGGTCTGTGCCAGATTGATGAAAGCTTTTTCTATGTGATTGGCAATATCCCATGCCTGTCTCAAACCTGAATCAATTTAAAAAAAAAATTATTAAACAAAACAATTAAAAATATTGAACATGGTGAAATCAGTTTGACATGATTTTGGGTCAATATCGCATATATATACATATGGTATGGTATGGTATTCAGCTTTGTTGGGGTATTTTCCCACATTATTATAGTTGTGCTTTTAAAGTTGTAGCAACGTTTCAGGAGAATCTCATCTGCCATCATCAGGCTTCTGTATTGTGTTCATCTGTGAGTCAGACTTTTACAGTTGTGTAAAAGTTGTGTAAAAACTCACAGATTAACACAATACAGAAGCCTGATGATGGCAGATGAGATTCTGCTGAAATGTTGCTACAACTTTAAAAGCACAACTATGATGACGTGGGAAAATACCCGAACAAAGCTGAATACCATACATGTAAGTCCCCATGAAAACTTTAGAAAATATACATATACATATACATATACATATACATATACATATACATATACATATATATTTGTAGATTTTCATGGATACAGGTATGTAGATCTAGGTGTGTTCGGGTCTTTTCCCATGTAAGATTAAGAATATCTTGGTGACATTTTGGCGAGGTCCCACTCGCCATCCTCAGGCTGGTGCTTTCGGCTTCGTGCCAGTGTAAGCAGTGTGTGATCGGAGCTGCCGTCTCTCTATAAATACTGGTGGTGGGGGCTGGTGTGCTGGGTTCGTTGGCTGCGCTGCTGTCTCTTGATTGGTTGATGGAGTTGATGTTGGTATAATGGGCTGTGTGATGGCCTTGTGAGTTTTGTTGTGGAGATATCCTGGATCTTGTGCTGTAATTTCCTGGGTTGTTTGTTTTGTAGTGATCTTTTTTCATTAGCCTCTCGTGTTTTAACGGCTTGGGTAATGGGTTGTGTGATGGGCTTGCGAGTTCTTTTGTTGTGGTATCCTGGGTCCTGCGTTGTAATCTCCTGGGTCGTTTGTATTTTGATCTCTTTTCCATTAGCCTCCTGTGTAGTTATGGCTTGGGTAATGGGCTGGGACTCGTTTGTTGGTGAGGGCTAGCTTCCAGATGGCTGGGAATCATCCTGTCTATTCATGTTATGGGGGTGTTTTTCTATCTCGATGGCTTCCCTGATTATTCTTTTGCTGGAGTGTTCAGTGCTGGATGTTAATTTGGTTTCTTTGAAATTTCATGTCCTGTGGCTTTAAGGTGCTGGAAGAGGGAGGAAGTATTTTCTTCTCTTCTGACTGTGTTTTTGTGTTCTGTGATACATGCATTTATTCTACTGTTGGTTTGTCCAATGTATGTGGCTGGGCAATTGTTGCATGGTATTTCATAAACTCCTTGGTTTTCTAGCTGGATCTTGTCTTTGGGGTTTCTTAGGATGTTGGTAATCCTCAACTTACAACTGTTCATTTAGTGACTGTTCAAAGTTACAGCTGCACTGAAAGAAGGGACTCATTGCTGTTTTTTCAGAGTTATGAACTTTGCAGCGTCTCTATGATCACATGATCAAAATCCAGATGCTTGGCAACTGGTTCATATTTTTGACCGGTGCTGTGTCCCAAGGTCATGTGATCACCTTTTGTAATCTCCTCACAAGCGAAGTCAATGGGGAAACCACATTCACCTAAATAACCAGGTTACTAATTTAATATTTGCAGTGATTCACTTAACAACCGAGGCAAGAAAGTCGTAAAATGAGGCAACACTCAACAAATGTCTCACTTAAGAACATAAATTTTGGGTTCAATTGTGGTCATAAATCAAGGACTTCCTGTACACACACACACACACACACACACACACACACACACACGGGTTCTAGCACAAGTCTGAAAGTTCGGGGGGAAAAAAATATCTGGTTGGATTGGATCCTGCAACATTATCCCAAGATACATACATTTGCCTTCATGCATTTTGGTTTTTGGCTGGACTTTGCCCGCATCCATAAATTGCATGCAATAATATCTGAAATGACATCCATTAAAATGTTTTTTTTTTTTTTTTTGCAGGTTGCTATGCCTTTTTCTCCATCCTTGTGGACAGACAGTGAAAGAATCTCTTTCTCTGCCTTGACCGGAAACAGTTTGTTCAGAAGTATTGGAGGAATGAGCTAATGACGTGGCCCTGAGAATCTTTTCCATATTCAAAATATACTTCAGAAGGTATGGTTTTCAACTCTTACTTCCTAAAATTCCAAGGTTCATCCGTTAGACCAGGATAGGCAGTTATCTTAATGGGTACCAGTGGAGAGGCCAGGAATCACAGGAATGCCTGGTCCCCCCTACCCTCAAATAGATCCTCTTAAGTACCTCCAACATGGAGAAGGTTGAGCTCCTCCAATCATTTGTTGATGGAGAAATACAAAATAGATTTTAAAAGGAAGGAAGAATACCTTTAAGATAAACCAGTGATGATGAACCTATGGCACGCGTGCCACAGGTGGCATGCAGAGCTATTTGTGCTGACACACGAGCCGCAGAAAAACTTACCTCAGTGCCCATGCGCGCGCCTCACAGCTGATTTTTGGCTAGTTTGAGGCCTTTTTCGGACTCCCAGAGGCTTGAAAAAAGCCTCGGCAGGCCAAATAGGCCCCTTTCGCACCACTTTCTGTTATACCGGAAGTGATGAAACGGGCTTTTTATTCATCCGGAAAAGCCTTATAGAGGATTTTTTCAAGCCTCTGGGAAGCCAAAAAAGGCCTCAAGATGGCCAAAAATCAGCTATGAGGCGCAGTGCAGGTAAGGGGGTGGCAGGGTGCGGATGGCAGGAATTGCGCACGTATGCACAGGGAGTGTGGAGGGGGCATGTTAAGCCTGGGTTCCCCAACCAGGGTTAGGTAGACAAGCTAAACAGAATGTGCAGCGTAAGTCAGATAGGCACACAGATAAATGAGTGAGCTAAGCTTGTATGTTTATTAGCATACAGTAAAAATAACAGATACGCTTGTGCTATCAAGAATATATTTTATTCCAGTATAAGTTTATAGCATAGTCAAAAAACAGTCCAATATTCATTTACCATGTAGTCAGTCCATTCAGGGATATTCAGTTAGCAAAGTCCATGTAGAATATCCTATTGTCAGTTCACATAAATCAGTCCGTTGTTGTCTCTCCCGTTCGAGCAATGCAGTCTTGATTCCAAGCAGTAATCAGGGATCATCAAAGCCAGAGAGAGAGAGAGCGAGCAAGCTGTAGCCTTGCTACTTTTATATGGTTTTCATAACCACACCCACAGTTGCTATTTTACAGTTAAAGCTGCATACACTAACTATGATTCATAGTTAGTATTTCACCTAAAACAGTTAGGGTGAACAATGTTATCCCTAACAGGGCACATTGCTTTTTGGGTGCTGGCATGTGAGAGTGCACGTACCAGCGCACACACAGTTTTTGGCACAGGAGCCTAAAAAGGTTAGCCACCACTGAGATAAACCATTATACAGGTAGTCCTTGAGTTATAACCATTTGTTTAATGACCAAAGTTACAATGGCACTGAAAAATCTTATGTTCAGCCTGTCTTTACATTTACAACTGTTGCAGCATCTCCATGATCATGTGATCAAAATTCAGGCACCTGTCAACAAGCATGAATTTACAACAGTTGCTTGCAATTGTCATTTGTTGACCTTCCCAATTGGCTTTGACAAACTGAGGAAGCCGGATTTGCTGAATGTCTGAGTGATTCACTTAACAACTGCAGTGATTTGCTTAACAAACATGGCAGAAAAGGTCATAAAATGGGACACAACTCACGTAACCACCTTTATTGTTCAGCAATGGAAACTCTGGTCCCAAATTGTAGTTGTAAGTTGAGGACTACATGTACTGCCCTTCTTTTATTTGAATTATTTTTTAGGGATAGTTAGGCCTCATTAATAGTTATTATTTTAAATTTGAAGTTACAGATTTATCTTTTTCATCTCAACTAAACATACACCGGTAGTCCTCGACTTACAATAGTTCATTTAGTGACTGCTCAAAGTTACAGCGGCACTGAAAAAAGTGACACAGGAGTATTTTTCACAGTTACCACCTTTGTGGCATCCCCTTGGTCACATGATTAAAATTCAGGTGCTTGGCAACTGATTCATATTTATGACCATTGCTGTGTCCCCTTCCGACAAGCAAAATCAATGGGGAAGCCAGATTCAGTTAACAACCAAGTTGCTAACTTATCAACTGCTGTGAGTCATTTAACAACTGAGTCAAGAAAGGTTGAAAAATGGGGCAAAACTCACTTAAACATTTCACTTAACAACAGAAATATTGGGCTCAATTGTGGTCATAACTCAAGGACTACCTGTACAGTGGACAGTATATATAAGGACAGTAGCACAGAGATCAAATTCTTTGACCAGATAATAAAACAGATAAATATGCAAATCAAAACAGCAATAGTCCTGAAGAGTTATTGCCATCCCTTGGATGCTCTTCACTAGAGCTCATTTACTCCATAAAATACCTAAAAATATTCCAGTCAAGGCCTGTAGTTAGATTAGGAACATAATTGGCACAAGAAGAGAATTTTAGTGCATAAGACATTCATATGGTAAGGGTGTATTTATTTATTTATAACATTTACATACCCGTCCATCTTATTTATGTTCAATTGTTTTCTAATGATGTTAAGCCTAATTTGCCTTTTATTTCAACTTTGCATTTTATAACATGTAAGTTCTGTTCTTTCTTTTGAGTTTTGAAATCCCCTGGGTGCGGCTAGATGGAAATGGAATGATTTTTGTTTCCTCTTGTGGATCTGAGGTATTTATTGTGTACCTGAGCTGTAAACTTTTAACAATGTCAGTTTTTAGAGGTTTTTTTAAATTATTATTCCAGTCTGCTAAGCTGTGGATTTCACCTCTTGATAAATTGTTCAGGGGTGTTTGGAACCTGACACAAAAGCAAAGTGAAAGTGTCAATGAAATGAGTCCATTAGTTCTGTATTGGGATGCTGCGGAATAACCTTGGATTACTGAGGGGAATATATTGTACAGAAAAAATTAACTAGTTAAGGTTGTTGAGAAAATAATAATAATAGCAGATTGAATGAAGAAATATTTTGCCATCAGTAAAATTATTTTCTCCAGTGGCTTTTAAAAAGTTATTATCTTTAAATCATGATAATTTGTACAAAATGAACTTACACATTGTAGAAAGCAATCATACTGGTTTAGTGTTGACTTTGAAGAGTGATTTCCTCTCCTTGTGTAGAGGACCATATCATCAAGGAATGCCTATAAGTGCCTTTATTTCGAGGAGTCCCCAAAAAACACATATACACACACACAAACACACACACATACAGAGGCTGGATTTGGACATGCAGATATTTTGTCCTTGAAGTCAGTGACTCAACTATAGTCAAACAATTAGTTGGATCTCCAAATGTTTGGATAAGTTCTTTGTGAGTGTTTTCTATCAAATCTCAGACAGCTTAAAATTGTCTTTAACTGTTCTACTATTAAAGTACAACTCAGTGTACTTAAAGTACTACAACACAGTTCTTTCAACAGTTCCAAGAAGGCTCCATACCCATTTGTACAACTCTGATGATCCTGAGGACACAATTAAACCCCCAAGTGGGCTCAACAACTATCTAAGAATGCAAATGACAAGTTGTCTGCAAGGAGTATACATCTTTCCATTCCCCATCATCCAGTCAGAGCTGAAGAAGCTTCTTGGATGAGAAGTGAAACGTCTTCAAAGGCAAAAAAATGGAAAGTCCACTTGCTTCTTGAAAAAACATCTTTGGGACCACCATGACCTGGATGACTGAAAATCTCCATAGACATATTAAAATACACTTTTCTATTTAGACAGGCAATCAGCTACAATAATTTTACCACGAGTACCTCAAATTTACTTCACTGTCCACTGTGTTAGGTGACTCATAAGGAGTGGGATCAATTTTCTTGGCTGCTTTAGACTGGTGTGGCCGTGACACATATTTTCCCTCCCTTGGGCACTGGTTTCCTTCTGCTCTGAGCTGTAGGAATATCTGGTTTTTTTAAAATAGACATTTTCCTAGGCTGGGCTCTGAAAGTTGGACCCTAAGCCTAAGCCGTCGCTGATAAGAGGTGGCCATGATTTTGTGTGTGGATGTTACACAGTCGAACAAGTTATAGGCAGTCCTCGACTTAACAACCATTTGTTTAACAGCCATTCAAAGTTACAATGGCAATGAAAAATACAACTTATGACTAGTCCTCACACTTATTACCCCCAGCATCTCCATGGTCATGGAATAACATTTGGACACTTGTATTTACAACTTTTTTACAAATTGTTTAGTATCCCGAGCTCATGGAATTGCCATTTGCAGCCTTCCCAGGTGGCTTCCCCCAAGCAAAGTGAATGGGAGAAGCCAGATTTGTTAAACAGCCTCATGGTTCACTTAACAACTGCAGCTATTTGTTTAACAACTGTGGCACAAAAGGTCATTAGTTGAGGATTACCGCAATAGGCAGTCCGTGAATATGAGTTCCAACTTATGGACAAATTTTATTTAAAAGGCAGACTTAGGAAATAATCTCGTTCTTAAATCAAGGACCACCTGTATCTTTAAATAAACATTCTAATTTATAACCAGAATTGAAATTTTATTAAGCAATCTGTCTTTTAGGTAGAAGAAAGATTTCCTACACTGAAAATTCCTGCTTTTGAGTAATGATGTTTGTATCCTTTAGTCTCCAAAATCTGCCTCACTGTATACGGGTAGTTCTTGACTTACAACAGTTCGCTTAGTGACTGTTCCAAGTTACATCGGCCCTGAAAAAAGTGACTGAGGACCATTTTTCACACTTATGACCATTGCAGCATCCCCATGGTCACTTGATTTACAGTACATTCGGATGCTTGACAACTGATTCAGTTTATGACTGTTGAAGTGTCCCGGAGTCATGTGATCCTGTTTTGATGATTCACTTAACAACCCTGTTGCCAGTTTAACAACTGCAGCGATTCACTTAACAAACGAAGCAAGAAAAATCGTAAAATGGGGGGAAACTCACTTAACTAATTTTTCAGTTAGTGACAGAAATTTTGGGTTCAAGGGTGGCCGTAAGTTGAAGACTACCTGTGCAGTATTTTGAAATACAGGTAGACTTCAACTTAGGACCACAATTTCTGTTGCTAAGTGAGACAACTTAATTTTGACCCATTTTACAATCTTTCTTGCCATAATATGTGAATCACTGAAGTTAAGCTAGTGACACGGTTCTTAAGAGAACCTGGCTTGCCCATTGACTTTGCTTGTCAGAAGGTGATTACCTACCCTGGGACACTGCAACCGTCATAACTATAGTCAGTTGCCAAGTATCTGGATTTTGATCATGTGACCATGAGGATGCAGCAGTGGTCATAAATGTGAAAAACTGTCAAAATCCACTTTTTTCAGTGCTGTTGTAACTTCAAACAGTCACAGAATAAACTGTTGCAAGTCGAGAACTATCTGTGGTAGAATTTTTGAAAAAAATCAGGAATTTGTTTTGCAAACTCATCTCAAGTTCTGTAAAACTATGGAAAAGTCATATAAAGGAGGATGAGAGAGGTATTGATATTGGCTTTCTGTATTATAACATGACTTACTCCTTTTTAAAAAACACATTTCTTCATTTTTCAGCAAAAGAAATGCACCTGGGGCTTTGGACACTCTTATAACTCTGAAGAAGTCCTTCTTCACCAATTTCCTCCTGTCGTGGATCGATCCAGCGCTGAAACTCTGCAGGCTTCTTTGGCTCCATCTTGTTTCGCCATTTCCAATGTGCCGCCATTTTGTGGTGGATTATTGGCCAGTCGTTCTGCGAGACCCTTGCGTTGCTTCTTCTTGACCAGAAAACTGGAAGGCAGATTGTGCCTCACCCTCCCTTCTCCTTGGATTTATACGTTTCTTCTCTCAGATCTTCCTTTTCCTACCTCAAAAGCCGATTTGACAAAGTTTAAACATTTTCCAAAAACGGTTATCCAAAATGACAAGTCTGTTCCGACGGAGCAGCAGCAATGGCGGCTCGAGGAACAGTTCTTCCGCTCAAGAACTTAACAATAGCCGCCCCGCAAGGCAAGTACGGAGGCTGGAGTTTAACCAGGCGATGGAGGATTTCAAGACCATGTTCCCCAACATGGATTATGACATAATTGAATGTGTCTTGAGGGCCAACAATGGTGCAGTAGATGCCACCATTGATCAACTACTACAGATGAATTTGGACTGCAGCGAATGTGATGAGAGTTCGGATTCAGACGACAGCATTCCTCCGGAGGTAAACTGTGCCATGTTTTGGAATACAGGTAGTCCTTGACTTACAACCATTCGTATAATGACCATTCAAAATTACAATGGCATTGAATTTGAATTTTGAATTTGAATTCTTTATTGTTATTGTACGGATATACACAGTATACATACAACAAAATTCACACAACACCCAGAGACCAGACCCAACACACACACACACACACACACACACACACACACACACACATGACAATCCCCAAACACACATCCTCACCTGCCAAAATTCCCCGCCCCCTAAAAACACACAAGCATTCACACAACAGACCAAGTAATACTGTCCAACGGCTCACTGATGGTGGTCCTTAAGTTCATTGTTAAGTGCAATTATAACTCTGGGATAAAAACTGTTCAGAAAATGTGTGGTCCAAGTTTTAATTGTTCTGTATCTTCTGCCAGAAGGCAACAGTTCACAAAGATTGTAAGCAGGATGGGAAAAGTCTCTGAGAATGTTGGAAGAGAATGTTGTGCAACTTCCTCAAACAGCGAGATATCCTTTAACTCCAGGGCTGATAGCTGGAGCCAGATGATATTCTGGTGGTTTTAATGATTCTCTGTAGAGCATTTTTGTCCGCTACCGAGCTGGTCTCATACCATGCAAGAATGCTGTATATCAGGATACTCTCAATGGTGCTGCAGTAGTAGGACAGAAGTAGATGCTGAGATAGATTTATCTTCCTGAGCATTCTCAGGAAGTACAGCCTCTTCTGTGCCTTCTTCACAAGCATGTTAGCGTTGTTAGTTATTGTTAAAAGTGAATCATTTTTCATACTGCCTTGGAGCTTTTGCTTGCAATGGATCTGTTGCTTGGAACCATGACATACAACTGTTGAAGCATCTCTATGGTAATGTGATCCAAATTTGGAGAGTTGGCAACTAGCTCATTTATGACATTTGCCGTGTCCCGAGGGGGCACATGTGATCCCCTTTTGTGACCTTCTCACAAAGTCAATAGGGAAGCCAGATTCGATTAACAACCATGTTACTAACTTAACAATTGTAGTGAATCCCTTAACAACTGGGGCAAGAAAGTTTTTTTAAAGGGGCAAAACTCACTTAACTGTCCTGCTTAGCAATGGAAATTTGGGGCTCAATTATTATGATTGTAAGTTGAGGACTTACCTGTAGTTGCAAGTTTGGCTGAACGTTTGAGGAAAGATTTTCGGAGAGATTTTCTTTTGTGCTAATTGTATGGGGTGGTGTTTCTCCAACCAGACCCAACTTCCATTTTAAGTGCCTCGGATGCCCAACATAACATTGTGAGAAATAAAAATGGTGGTCAGGACAGTCAGTCCCTATTTCTCCTCCCAAAACTATTTTATCATCCAAATCCCAAGATTGTCCTCTAGTCACCCTCTGGTAATGATGGATCCCACCTTTATAGCATGTGTGAGGTCAGCACAATGTGAGGAAGTGATTAAATTGTCCTTGGGTTAAACTTGATTAAATTGTTTCATTATGCTGCCATTAAGTTATTACACTACTGTCTATTATTCTTTATAATCTTTCTTCTCTTTTGATTTAATTTTTATGTTCACTGCTAGAGCTACAATTATTGTTGGTCTAGTAGCTAAGGCACCAGGTTTTGTTCCAGACAATAACTGTTTTAGTAACTCATTTACCTTTTAAACAATGGCAAAAGGAAATATCTGCACTTGTGTGGCAGGGGAAAAAAAAACTACGAATTAAATGTCAAGAAAGACGAGGGTTGGGCTTACCTGATTTACACCTATATTTTGCAGCTTACTGTTTGTTTATGGTGGAAGATGTTTGCTGCTTAGAAAGAGAAGCCTTTTGGAGTTAAAGGACATGACCTGAGAATTGAGTGGCACTGCAGGTGTTTTTGTGGATGGAATATGGGCTTTGGCACTCTCTGAGCTTGGTTGTTTTCCTGCAGACATTTCATTACTAAACCAGGACCGTCAGTCCTCAGAGGGCACCAAGGACCCCACAGTTCCACTCTTAGCTTACAAATATGATCTTCTATACAATATGGAATAGATACAAATCCAGGTTGTGCCCAAAAACATCTTTGGGGCTCTTAAGCACGCAAACAGGTATAGTCCACCTTGTACCGCATTTAATTTCTCTGTTCTAGTTGGCTACTACGGTGTGCATTGTGGCAGGAATGCCTGCTATCCTCTTGTCACTGCACATTCATTTTACAAGTGAAACAGTGAAATACTGGGTTTTTTCTCCTTTTAAACAAAATCCAAAAATTTATGGAACAGTGAAATCTGTCTCTTCTTCTGTTTCATTTTCAAAAAATGAATGCACAGGGGAAAGGTTAAAGGGTGAACTTTGCTTTTCTTTAAGCCACTGAAATTGACAAAAGTGAAATTGACAGAAATCTTGCCACTTTGTCCTTCTAGTTCAAATGACAGGAAAAATTGAAAAAAATTTCCTCCCTCCCTCCCTTCCCTCCTAGAAGAATTTTGTCAGAGTATATTGATGAACTGGAATAGAACTTGGTAACAAGGTCAGCCAATGAATAGACAAAGCAACTAAGTCAGTCAATGAGAACTGTTTTGGAAACTGAAACTAGAAATAGCCTAGACTGGAAACTGAAACTAAAAGTAGCCTAGGAGTTGTTATATATTGAGCTCTGCAACTCTGTAGAGCTCTGAGTCTGTTTACTGAAGATGAAGCTAACTTGCTTACTTGCTTGCTGAAGACTGGAGTTCTGCTCTGAACTTAGAACATGTCTCTGAGGTTGCTCCATGTTGGAGAAATCTACAACTGGTTTGTAAAATCTACCATGTATACTCGCATATAAGCCGACTTTAAAACGCAATATTTTTTTTTTCAAATTTGGGGGTCGGCTTATACGCGCATAAATCTGATCTCACACAAATGACATGACGACATGACGCCACTTCTCAGATCATGCAATATCATCAATATTACCATTCAGTCATACATACCTACAGCACATTTTTTTTACTCTGGGAGCCTCCATTTTGCTTTTTCTACCACCGGATCATAACACGCTCTGATTGGTTAGTCATTCACGTGACTGCTTTCGTGTTTGCGATCGTCACATGCAACTTTGTGTCCAGTTTCTTTGCATTTGTAGTAGTAAAATACATTAAAATGTACCCATGCCTGATGTTAAAAGATATGGGGGTTGGCTTATATGTGAGATCGGCTTATATGCGAGTATATATGGTACTTATGTTTATAAAGATGTTAAATGAAGCATCGGCCATCTGCATTATTTTTCTGGTGCTGAATTATCGCTGTAAAACTCTCAATAAATTTGCTGATCTAAGCTGTGGTCAGTAAAGTCTGGACAGAACCTCAAAATGGCCAAAATGGAGGAGGAACCAAATTTCTAAAGCCAGCTTCATTGCTAGACAATTTATGCTGAGAAATGCCAAAACTTAAAACCACAGAATTTCAAAAGGCCCTATTTAACCCAATAGACATCTGGTAGAAGTAACAACATGATGATATTGTCAGTTCATCAACTTCTTCCCTTTGTGGACGGCCTGTATATTGTAGGGTTTTTAAGAGTGCTTGTTTGCTTAAGGAACTTGGTTTTTAGGCATTCCTGGATCATGAACAAGGAAAATTCCCCCACCTCTGTGAGATGACAAAGGCAAACCAAAAAAAGAAAAGGCAGAAAAAGGGGGTGAATGGGTGGGACACTGAAGCAACAGTGGCAAGATGGAAGGCATTTGCACACGCAGCTTGGCATCACTTCTGGGTTGGCACTGCCCTCATATTCTCACAGTACCATCTTTGGACAGCTGAACCAAGTTACTTTTGGCTCAAGCGAAGCTTGCAAGTGCAAGAGGAAGAAAAAAACCCACTATGTTTTTTTCCACTGGCAGGATTTCTTCCCTAATCCTACCATCTTGGCTGTCTTTCTTCCTTAAGCCCATGTCACACTGAACCAACGAATGCAAAGAGGATGTAAAACGGACAAAAAAGTTTGCCATCCGTTGGAAAATGCGATATACTCACTGCCTCCGTTTGGCTTCCTCTCTATCCGTCCAGCATCCGTTTATGGACGTTTCATCCGCTCCAAAAGTTTTGGGCTGCCCAAAACTTTTGCGTGGAAAATGTATCCAGTTCGTCCATTCTGCATCCGCTACGCATCCTTTACACATCCGCTATATCAGCTAGGCATCCACTACGCATCCACGCAACTCGCATCCGCCCAGATGCAGAGAGGAAGCGGAACGGACGCAGAACGGATGCAGAACAGGTGCAGAACGGATGCAGCACGGAAACAAAGCGTTTAAAATGGAAAAAACGTTCGCAGAGGGGACCTATCTCGGATATTAAGGATGTCTAGAGGATGCCTAGAGGATGCAAAGGGACACCTATACTGCCTATAAAAAGGGGGAGCAACTCGCCTGCATCTCACTTTCAGAACAGCAGCCAAGCTGTGCAGACCTCTGCAGTCTTCATCTGCCTCTTGCTCTTCCACAGCATCCAGTCATGTCCACCGTGGATTGTGACAAAGTCCTTTCGGCAGCCACCATCCTTCTGCAACAGTGTGAAACCATCTACAGGCTCTGTGAACTCTACTACGGGAAGAAAAGGAGGCACCCAAAAAAAGTCTGGGTCCAAAGATGGTTCGCCAGAAGAGCAGAGGACGGACTGTACAACAAGCTGATGGTGGAGCTCAGGAGCGAAGACACTCGGTCGGTCCAGAACTTCATGAGGATGCCTCCAGCCATGTTTGACGAAGTTGTGCAGCGGCTGACACCCAGGTTGACCAAGACAAACACCAACTTCCGGCCCAGCCTGGAACCTGGGCTCAAGGTGGCACTCACTCTGCGCCACCTGGCCTCAAGGACCACCTACAGGAGCATGCAGTACGGCTGGAGGGTGCCACCCAACACCATCAGCATTGTGGTCAGAGAAGTGGTGCAGGCCATCATCGAAGAATACAAGGAGGAGCTCCTCCAGTACCCCTCCACTGAAGAAGGATGGAAGAAAGT
>BLBF01000036.1:25510151-25573215 GCA_015471245.1 Laticauda colubrina | reverse complement strand
ACTTTCTTCCATCCTTCTTCAGTGGAGGGGTACTGGAGGAGCTCCTCTTGTATTCTTCGATGATGGCCTGCACCACTTCTCTGACCACAATGCTGATGGTGTTGGGTGGCACCCTCCAGCCGTTCTGCATGCTCCTGTAGGTGGTCCCTGAGGCCAGGTGGCGCAGAGTGAGTGCCACCTTGAGCCCAGGTTCCAGGCTCGGCTGGAAGCTGGTGTTTGCCTTGGTCAACCTGGGTGTCAGCCGCTGCACAACTTCGTCAAACATGGCTGGAGGCATCCTCATGAAGTTCTGGAACGCCAGAGTGTCTTCGCTCCTGAGCTCCACCATCAGCTTGTTGTACAGTCCGTCCTCCGCTCTACTGGCGAACCATCTTCGGACCCAGACTCTTTTTGGGTGGCTCCTTTTCTTCTCGCAGTAGTGTTCACAGAGCCTGCAGATGGCTTCACACTGTTGCAGAACGATGGTGGCTGCCGAAAGGACTTTGTCACAATCCACGGTGGACATGACTGGATGCTGTGGAAGAGGAAGAGGCAGATGAAGGCTTCAGAGGTCTGCACCGCTGGGCTGCTGTTCTGAACGTGCGATGGAGGCGAGTTGCTCCCCCTTTTTATAGGCAGTATAGGTTTTCCGCTAGGCATCCTGTAGGCATCCTGTAGACATCCTTAATATCCGAGATAGGTACCCTCTGCGAATGTTTTTTCCATTTTAAACACTTTGTTTCCGTGCTACATCCGCTAGGCATCCGTTCTGCATCCGTTCTGCGTCCGTTCCACTTCCTCCCTGTGTCCGTTTACCGCTGGAGCGGATCGAGTTGCGCAGATGCGTAGCGGATGCCTAGTGAATGTAGCGGATGCGTAACGGATGCATAGCGGATGCGTAGTGGATGCAGAACGGACGAACTGGATACATTTACCGCGCAAAAGTTTTAGGCAGCCCAAAAGTTTTGGAGCGGATGAAACGTCCATAAACGGATGCTGAACGGATAGAGAGGAAGCAAAATGGAGACAGTGAGTACAGAACGGATACATTGCGTTAACCAACGGATGGCAAGGTTTTTTGTCCGTTTTACATCCTCTTTGCATCCGTTGGTTCAGTGTGACATGGGCTTAAAATAGCTTTGGGAAGGTCTGATAATAAATTCAAATGGTAAGCGATGGTGGTAAGTCGAGGACTACCTGTGTTGGTAGCAAGCAAAGGGTCTCTAATGCAGCAGCCCCCAACCTTTTAGGCACCAGTTCTTTGGAGATTTTCCCCTGGACCGGAGGGTGAATGATTTCGTGTGCTGCCTGCATCCTGGTAATGGGGCTTTGCTTATTTCCATGGTTTGGTTTCTGGCATGCCTCATCCTGGTGTCGGTCCATGGATTAGGAGTTGTGAAACCCGGCTCTAATGAATACGTGTTATGGCCTGCCAGCAGCCAGCAGAGCTGGTGGCAGACTTGGACAATAAGGAGGTTGGGGAAGAACTTGGGTCAGTTCTGGAGCCTGGGGAAGGCTCTGATGGATGCTCAGCATCAGACACAGAGATAGAGTCAGGTCCGTCTGGCATTGCCCAGTCTGAGAGGCAGCTGCCTGTGGAGTCAGAGATGAGTGAGGAGGAGGAAAAGCTGGGGCCTGTTCCAGAGGTATGTATGTGCAGAGCAGACAGGAGAGGTGAACAATGGAGGACAATGAGTCGGCTCAGGAAGCAAAACAAACATGGACACTGAATGGCTCCTCCCTGGTTGGGGAATAAATAGGAGAAAAGGGGAGTGGTTTGGTTGTCGCAGACAATGGTTCTTATTTCTAGAAAATTGACTCCTTGTGTGTTTTATGTGACAAAGACTGTCTTGCCAAAACTGAAGTTTGTCTATTTCTCTAAGTTAATTTGCAGCCTTATGGCTGGGAGTTTACAGTCTTGCATTTATCAAAATGAGCTATTTCTTCAGTTAACTCCTTGCAGGATTCTTGCCTGGACTTTCTCTTATTGAATGCGGTTAGCTCCCAATGTGTAAATAAAGAGGGGTTTTTCTTTGCAGGGAGCCTGTTTCTTGCTTCTGCGAAAGCCGGGTCAGAATAATATGTATATTTTTCTCATTTGGTTTAGATTCTGGAACGAACTTTGGAACCAGACAGTTCAGACGAGGAGCCCCCTCCAGTGTATTCTCCTCCTTCCTACGATATGCATATATATGACCGAAAGTACATGGAGACTCCTCCAGTACCACCACCCAGGTTTGTAGGCAATAAGATCCAGAATCACAGAGCTGATGGTCCAGCAACCTCAAGATTAGAAACCCAGTGGTAAAATCTTTGCCAGCAGATGTTTTCCCAGCCACTGTGGATAGGACTTTAATGAGGGAGAGATACCACAACAGCTTGAATCAGGAGTGTGTGGTTCTCCAGATGTTGATGAACAATAACTTCGGCCAGCATGGAAGAAGCAGAGGAAAGATGGGAGTTGTAGTTCTGTTTCATGTGGTAGATCAGAGATTGCCCTGCTTGTCTCAGATCAGGGTGAGATGCAAGATCATCTGAGATTGCATCTCAGATGTAAATATTTTTACTACTGGTTTTGTGAGCGTGGCCATGTGACTGGGAGGGTGTAACTCCCTCCCCCCACTCCCCCCCCCACATGTGATAAAACAACAGTTATAAATGAGAAGATTGGTCAGGAAGTTTTTACATTGTTATAACTTTGAATAACTATTAAACAAGGCAGTTGGCAAACAAGGATTGCCTATATTTATCTGTAGCTTAGAGACCTGTAAAGAATTTAATGTTCTGTTGGGGAGGGGAGAGTAATTAAAATGCAAACCATGTCTGATCTAAGCTTAGTACACAAAATTGTCTGCTACAGTGCCCTACCTGTCAATGACTACTTCAGCTTCAACCGTAATAATACATGGGCAAACAATAGAAACAAACTCGAAGTAAACCTTTCCAAACTTGATTGCAGAAAATCAAGTATTTTTGCCTCCTGGGCCTCAAGGAAGCCTCCTGGGTGAAGCAATAAGACAGCGAGGGGGATCCTGGCACAGCTGATCATTGGAACAGCTGATTGTTGGGAAGAAAAAAAAAGAAATATCAGTTCAGCTGAACTGGTAGCTGTTTTTTTATTACTGGTTTGGCCAAACGGTAGCATTTTCACCCAAACTGGGCTGAACCAGTATAATACCATCACTGTCTCAGATTGGTATTTAATACAGTTGAAATTTGATGTATGTGGACTTCAGATCCCATAATTCCATAGCTTGCCTTCAGAAATTGTGGGTGCTCCATCGCTTGGAGGTTTTTAAGAAGAGTCTAGATAGCCATTTATCTGAAATAGCATAGGTTCTCCTGCTTGAGCAGGGGGCTGGATTAGAAGACCTCCAAGGTCCCTTCCAACTCTTCATTCCATTCCATTCCATTCACCGTTGATGAGAATTTTGGGAATTGACGCCTACACCCCTGGAAGTTGCCAAGGGAAGTGGAATTATATTATTGTAATTTGTTTTTTTTTTCCCCAAGCAGAACTGATATCCAAAATTCCAGCGGTTCACAAGCACAAAGGCGATATAGGGACTGGAATCCACCATTATTAGGGAATCTTCCGGATGACTTTCTCCGCATCTTACCACAGCAAATGGATATGGTGCAGGTGGGAAGTAGAAAACTTTTGTATTTAGAGTGGCGTATTGCCCAATGCATAACACATTGGACTGTAACATCTAATTGTAATCTGCTACAGGTCTGCAGCAGGTGTAATAGTTTTTTTTTTTTACACACAATCTCTTTCTAGAGCACCCAAAACTGTCATCAAAGCACACAGAGTCCTGGGAACCAGAGTGCTCAGGGGTCATTGGATCAGGAGAAGAAATGGAAGCAGTATTTGGAAGACGAACGGATTGCTCTGTTCCTCCAGAATGAAGAATTCATGAAGGAACTTCAGAGAAATCGAGATTTCCTCCTGGCCCTTGAAAAAGGTAATTTCAGGAATCCAAATATTAAAAATAGTCACCATCTCCTTTCCAACCAATGTGTGACAATCTTGATTTTGCCACTATGACCCTGTCAAAGATATCAGGGCATGTTGATAGTTTTTGACTTATTACCGTAATGGAACCTGCCCAACTTGCCATTATGGTCATAAACTGTGATGGTTATAAAGTGTCACACAACCAAGCCAATTGTAGAAGCCAATTTTTTTTGTGATCATTAAGTGAACAATGCATTTGTTTCAACTTCATTGTACGCATGTTGTACATTGACAACAAAACCATCGTAAAATGCTGTCACGTGGATGTGGGATGCTACAAACGGCTATAAATGCGGCCTGGTTGTTAGTACCCAAAATGCAGTCACATGACTGGGAGGGGGCTGACCATTGCAACTTGAAATCTACGTCATAAGTAGCCCCCAGGTGGGTCCATTTGAATGGTCGCTAAGTCATAAGTCAAAGAGTAACTGAGTTTTATGAATATTGTAGTTCTGGTGTTTTTCTACTGCAGTGGTGGAGGTTCATCCTCCAAGCTTGTGTGTTTGGTTCCAAACATTTCATTACCAGCCTAGGTAGCATCTTCAGCAGGGTTTAGGGAATGTCTGTGTTCTTTTGCTGATAAAGGCTTTGTGTGGGCCATAGGTCTTCTGATGGGTCAGGAGTGGGTCTGTCAAGTGAGCATTTTCTAATGGGTCTTGTGATGGAGAGGTCATGTCAAGTGAGAATCACTGGAAGGTGAAGTGGTGGTCGAGGGGGAGTTGTGTCAGTGGAGGGATTCAATTTTTTTTTACCACCGGTTCTGTGGGCGTGGCTTGGTAGGCATGGCAGAAGGAGGATACTGCAAAATCCCCATTTCCTCCCCAGCCCACTAACCTGCTTTCCAGCTCCGTTCTCCTCTGCAGGGCAATAAGAGAAGACCCAGCCGATCAGTTGGGACTCGGGAGGCAGAGAAGAGATGAGAGAGGGGCCAGTCAGAGGTGATATTTGCTGGTTCTCCAAACTACTCAAAATTTCCGTTACTGGTTCTCCAGAAGTGGTCAGAACCTGCTGAATACCACCTCAGGTTGTATAGATTGGTTGTGGGTCAGTGCTGTTGTGTGGTTGATTTGAATTCTGAAGGGGTTCATAGGCTGGTTGTGTTTTACTTTTTTCTACTGTGTTGTAGTTAAATTCTTGATCATGTTGCTTTACTGTTAACCGCACAGTGTCCTTTATCTAGAAAGTTAGCTGGGCAATATCCTTTCAAACATTTGTTTTTCCTGTGCTGTCCTCTAGATCGGTTAAAGTATGAATCAAAGAAATCCAGAATGAACAGCGCTGCCCTCAGTTCAGATCCCGCTTTGTCCTCAATATTATCAGGTAAGCATGTAAGGCTGTAATTGCATCTCTGTTGCCAAGGGTACTATTAGTTTTGTGGCTAGATGTTGTACTAAGTCAAGGCTGTCAAACCTGAGGCCCCAAGGGCGGGATGCATCCCACTCTGGCCATGTCCATGTCCGGTTTAGCATAGGGGAAAAAAGTCACAATACATCATGTGATGCTGCCGTGACGCTGTGAGTTTGACACCCCTGTACTAAATTGTGTTGCAGGATGGTGGTTGGTTGGAATGCCCCTATGACATCAGCCCATGGGTGGGACTTGAATTGCAACAATCTGCCATCTTGCAAATTTTGATATTGTCCCTAGGAATGATCAATTAGAATAGAGCTGGAAGGGACCTTGGAGGTCTTCTAGTCCAGCCCCCTGCTCAAGTAGGAGATCCAATACCATTTCAGACAAGCGACCGTCCAGTCTCTTCTTAAAAACCTCCAGTGATGAAGTATGTAGTAAAACATAGTCACCAAACCAGTGGTAACACTGGTTGAATCCCATCCCTGAGAATAACTCCAATTCAATGATATTGTACAAAAATCTTCTTCCTTGCTAGAAAACAAAAGCCACACGTTTATTTTGAGGTATTTTTTTTACTGGACATTAAAGAAAATACATAAACAAGCATAGAAATAGGCAAGAATGGATAAAAAGTAAAAATTCAATGAATGAACAAGGAATTCAGAAATGTCTCAGAGAGATTATAATTTTCTTCTACAATATAGCTAGTTGTAAATAAACAAGTTCAAATATTGACAAATATACTTATCATTGCTGTAAATCAGACATAGATTTTTCCTTCCAGTGTTGAATCATAATGTTGAGTGAACTGCCAACAAATTCTGTAAAGTAAGTTAAACTTGGGTTTTTTAAAGTCTGCTTTTTCAGAATTGAGTTGATTCACAAAAATATTTTGAGTGGCCCAGTTTACTGCAAACCAGAGGTGCTTGCTCTCTTTACGTGGCATTGCCCTGCAGTATAAATTTCTTATGAGTAATTTATCAAAATGATATTTATCACTCAATGTTTTCCATTAAAATCTTAAGATTGCAACAATTGCCAGAATTTCAGTGAGTCCAATAATTACTTGAAAAATTGAACCCAAAAGGAATTTAATTCTGAAGTTTATTATTCCAGATTGGAGTTTCTCAACCTTGGGGACTTTAAGATGGGTAGACTTCAATTCCCAGAATATTGCAGCCAGTTATTCAAAGACGATCTATGCTAAATTTCTTTCTTTTTTCTCAATATCATGGTGCAATATACAAACAATTCTGTTTTGGAAGAGAAAGTTTATTTTAAAAAGTTTATTTTGTTCCCTTAGTAGGGAATAAACATCTGTGTTGGTTAGTAATGAATGACTTGCATTTAAGGTTAATCATCCTTTAACATTTACCACTAAAAAATTATCTATAGCCAGTTTTCACTTCATCTCATAAGTGCTTATTATCAGTTGATCACAAGATAAACACTTTGATTGTTCTTGTATCAAGGCAATGATTTAACTAAGTCGCTGTTAATACAAAAATATCCTGTCATTTCCTGTTCCATCTGCTTCATAAAGATCTTTCTTTCAGCAAAGAGTTTTTTTCAAGGAGCTCTTCAAAATTTATTTGATTTTTTTTTCCCCAAATGGAAAATATTTCATAAGACCATGATCTAAAACTGTAATATGTTTTACATTGTATTGGTTTTGATTTCAAATGTCAGAAAGAAATATCAGGAAATTAGCTAATCAAAAGCAATTGTTGTGTACAGATAAAAGGAAAATATTACTATGTTAGAAGGGATTACTAACATACCAAATACCCCCTAAATTAAAATCATATTTGGAATTTTGCAAGGTATTATAAATCACAGTGCTTTTCCACAGTATGGGCTTAGGCTGTTCCAGTCCAGAGCTCTAATCAAGTGGGAATTAAATAATCTTAATATGTTTTTTTCTGGATTTCATCTCCTTCTGTTTTGGCAGTTTGGTTCTCACTTCCTCTCACAATAAGTGTTGTCACAATTGGCATCCGATTTTCTGTTGCCAAACAAGTTGTTGTTTAGTGAGTTGTGCCCAATTTTTGACCTTTTTTGTCACAGTTGTTAAGTGAATCACTGCAATCATTAAGTGAATCATGCAGCCTTTAAGCAAACCTGGCTTTCCCCCTTGACTTTGCCTGACTTGGGATGTTGCAATGTCCTCAACTTACAACAGTTCACTTAATGACCGTTCAAAGTTACAATGGCACTGGAGAAGTGACTTATGACCGTTTTTCACAATTGAGCCCAAAATTTATGTTGTTAAGTGAGATATTTGTTAAGTGAGTTTTGTCCCATTTTATGACCTTTCTTGCTTCAGTTGTGAAGTGAATCACTCCTGATAGGTTAGTAACCCTGTTGTTAAGTTAGTAACCTGGTTAAGCGAATCTGGCTTACCCATTGACTTTGCGTGTCAGAGGTCACAAAATGTGATTGTCAGGGCTCCAACAAATCCATCTTCATTCAAATAAAAGTCTCTAGCCGCATCTCAGAGAAAAGTAAATTGGTTCATTGGAGGTTGCCATGTTGGCGTGTGGCTGGGTACAACTGATACTAAATTACATCATACATTTTCCCCTGGACCCTGGTCTTTTCCCCACCCCCTGGATGTGACTTCTCCAATGGGACACATCTGTCTTCAATAACTTTCTTATGCTCCAACAACTTTGGGCTGCTGAAGTGATTATCTAGACATTTCAAGAATGCTTTGTTTTCCCCAACTCCCTTTTTCTTGGCAGCTAAAAAGACCAAAGGAGTATCTTTTTAGTTGACAGTGATAATTTGACTCTGGCACATTGCAACCGTCATAAATATGAGTCAGTTGCCAAGGGTCTGAATTCTGATCATGAAGATGCTGCAATAGTCATAAGTGTGAACATATAATCATAAGTCACCTTTTCCAGTGTCAGCGTAACTCTGAACAGTTACTAAATGTAAACCAAGGAGTACCTGTAAGCATAATCTATATATATAAAAGCGAAATACCACTCATGGATCACCACAAAATCTCCAGAACCTCAAAGCCTACAAACTTGAAATTTGGCATGTGTGTTGTTCTTGGCTTCTAGGTGCTCACTAAGAAAGGATTTTTCAAAATGATCACCAGAGCATTAGTCTTTCATATATTACTATTAACAGGCTCTGATGCTAAGGAGTTCTACTCCCACTTCGCACCTGAAAAGAAATCTGTTCCAAATGCAAAACACAAGCAGAGGAGAGGAGTTTCTGTTTTAGTTGCACAGCACCAAGCAGCTTTAGTACAGAACAGTTGAGCTAAGCCAGGCCCAGGCTTTAACAAATTTAACAGATAATCAGAGTTGGAAGGGACCTTGTAGGTCATCTAGTCCAACCCCCCACCCAAGCGGGAGACCCTATTCCATTTCTGACAAATGGCAGTCCAATCTCTTCTTGAAAGCCTCCAGTGATGGAGCACCCACAACCTCCAAGGCTCCTTGCTGTCTCCTTCTTGCTCACACAGCAAATACTCTCAGTTTCCAAACAGCCCTCAACTCTCTCACACACTGACAGTAGCCCGATGAATACTGATGAATGCTGGTAGGCAGAGGCAGAATTTTCCTCCCTTATTTTCCTCCCCAAAAACTAAGCCCGACCACATAGTTTTGTAGCAAAGCACAGGTGTCGAGCTAGGAGTAATATGTAAGAAGAAAAATCAATCCTCTTCTTTCAACAGGAGCTTGAATAGGTAAGAAGTTTTATCTCCTACATGACAGAAAATAATTTTTGAGTTTTATAAAAAATTCAAAAACTGATAAAATATTGAAGGGTCCCCTCAAGGAATATTTTTTACAGCATTGAATATCTCTCTAAATTGCTGAAGTACCTTAATGCCATCTGGGAAGCATTGCCAGTATTTTTTTTTATTTTCACATTCGGTTATTCAGACAGGCGTTTCTCAAAAATTGTATTCCTCATGGCACGTTTTAAGGAACTTCAAGTCTGAGGCTTGCTAAAAGAACAAAAAAATGTTTTTTGCACCTAACAGAAGGTAAAAGTAACAAGATAAGAATGCAAGCAATAAATTAACCACCTTAATGAAATGGGCCCATCTGCAGGTTAGCCTTTGCACTGGGGCCTCTGGAAGTTGTATGGTTAGATAATAGTTTCTCTGTTAAATGAAGAGAAATGAAGATTATAAATGAAGAAATAAAGGTTGTTTTATTTATTCATCACATGGCAGAAACTGAAATAGAAGAGATGGAAGAGTAAGAATGTCCTTTTTTTCCCAGCAAGTGCTGCAAAATTCATTGAATTCATCTGAACCACAAATAGGGAAAATTCATTGAATTTCCTGGGGAATTCTGGGAGTGGAAGTTCGCACATCTTAAAAGTTACTGAAATTTAGAGACACTGCTCTATAACAGTGTTCATAGAAGGCTAGGAATCTACAAGCAGGGGTGGGATTCTATCAATTCGGCCCAATTCGGGTGAACTGGTATCTTTGAAGATCAGCTGAGAGCAACCAGTCCGATGATCAGCTATTGGGCCCACGCACCCACCCTGGCTCTTGTCTGTGCTTTATTTCTGGGTTTTCCAGCTCAGCTGCTTCGCGCGGTACAGCGGATTGCCGCATGTCAGCTCTTTTACACACAGGGCTTTTAGCAAAAGATGAGTTGCAAATGCTGTGCGCGTGCAAAGCACATGCTCACCAAATGGATTGTTACACCGGTTGAATCCCACCCCTGTCTAGAAGGCAGCCATACCAGAATAGCCAAGGATTGGGAAGGATGGGATTTGAAATCCAAGTTGTCCAGTGGGGTGGGATGCAAATATTTTTACTACCGGTTCTGTGAGGATGGCTAGGTGGGTGTGGCCATGTGGCTGGGTGGGGGTAGCTTTTTTTCCAGCACCCCCCTGCACACTCCATTTTTTTTGCCTCCTGGCCCTCAGTGAAGCCTCCTGAGAGGCCATTTTTGCCAGCAGGAGGCCTCCCTGAGGCCCAGGAGGCAAAGAACAAGGCGCAGGGGGGAGCACAGCACACATACCCTGTGCGCCCCTTTTTGCCTCCTGGGCCTCAGGAAAGCCTCCTGGGTGAAGCAGTAAGACAGCGAGGAGGATCCCAGAACAGCTGATCGTTGGGAGGGGAAAAAATATCGGTTCAGCTGAACCAGTAACTGTTTTTTTACTACCAGTTCAGCTGAATGGTAGCATTGTTTACTACTGGTTCGGCTGAACCAGGCCAAACTGGTAGAATACCACCACTGTTCCAGTGGGATAGAAAGAGTGCTCAAAATCTTTCTCTTGGCTTTGGCTGCTTCCTATTGATCCTAAATATGCTTTACCTTGCCTTGCAGATGAGGTCACTCGCTCCTTAACTGGTGTGCCCAGCGGGGCGATCTCCGACGATGCCTTATTCAGGGACAAGTTGAAACACATGGGAAAATGTGAGTTATATTGTGGCAGATTGCTGGGCGGAAGCCAACACCATGATGCATATTTCCTGACATTGTCTCTCTGTAGCAGGGGACTCCAAACTTGGAAATCTTAAGATTTATGTCTCAAAGGTGCTTTTAAAAAGGCAATGGGAGTTGCTTGATTTTTTCTCACCTTGAAAATATGTCATTTCTCATTCAAATTTCTTCACTTCTCATCTTTCTTGGATGAGAAGCGAAACATTTTCAAGGACAAAAAACAAAGAAAGTCCGGTTGCCTTTTGAAAAAGCATCTTTGGGGCAACCATGACCTGGATGATTGAGTATCTTCACAGACCTTTAAGATGCCCTACAGACATGCTAGCTAGGGAATCCTAGGAGTTGAAGTCCACAAATCTTAAAGTGGCTAAGTTTGGAGATCCCTGCTCTATAGGATTGGATGCCAGCTTCCTTGCGCCCCCATTATTCCAGCTGGCATTAGGCCAGCTGGAATTCCAAGGAAATTAAGTCCTAATAGACAAGGTAAGTGGTGAAGGTGTTGGATTCAGAGCAAGGAAAATTTTAATTTCTCCTCTGCTCCTCCCCCCCACAGTAAAACCACTGAACCAAATTGACTCTAGGCCAAGTTATTTGTTTGGCATATGTTATATCATAACATGCACTACATATATACATGTATGTATGTATGTATGTATGTATGTATGTATGTATATGTATATATTTTCTGAGGTTTTCGCAGATATTTGTATGTGGATCTTTGGTTATTCGGGTTTTCTCCCATGTAAAATTGGAAGTATCTAGGCAACGTTTCGATGAAGTCTCTTTCATCATTTTCAGGCTTGTGTCTTCGGTTTTGTGCTTCTCGGAGTAAATTTGTCATCAGGCTTCTGTATTGTGTTCGTCTGTGAGTCAGACTTTTACAGTTTTACAGTAAAACTGTAAAAGTCTGACTCACAGACGAACACAATACAGAAGCCTGATGATGGCAGATGAGATTCTGCCGAAACGTTGCTACAACTTTATAAATACAACTATAATGACGTGGGAAAATACCACAACAAAGCTGAATACCATACTTACACACACACACGCACACGCACATCTCAGGGATCAGAAGCAGGGAGCAGCAATAAGATATTAGAAGATATCTTCTAGAACATTCTTGCTTGCATTCCCCAAAAACCTTGTTATCATCAGGTCAGGGCATGTGGGTAAGTTTGTGTGCATGAGTGTCAAAATTGGGAAGATGATAGATGGAATGTCATACATTCATTCAAAAAGGTCAAGGTTTACATTACATCTGCTGCCTCCCTGATTCTGATACACAGATAGATGGTTGTAGCTGCATCAGACTTATCCCATGTAAATTCTGGAGTAAGAAGCCAGTCCCTTCTCCTTTAGGAAAAGAGGAAGCAGTCTTTTCTTTAGACTCAACCTGCTTGGATCTCCCGCTTGGGCAGTGGGTTGGACTAGATGACCTACAAGGCCCCTTCCAACTTGATTATCTGTTAACCCTGCAGAAGGATTCATTGGAAAAATAGGCAGAGATCAGGTCCTAAGGGTAGGGTGACCTCTGCCTTTTTCAGAGACCCCCCTCTATTTTTTTCTTCAGTTTATTCAGTTCCTAAATGTAGTACAGTTGCAAAATTCAGGTTCTTGAAGGAGTTACAGTTTTTATCTTAATCAAGTTACTAGTCCTTAAGCCTCTCACTTTGGCAGCATGAAGTCCATACTTCAGGATAAAAATGCTTGGAGGTAACTGTTCCTCTCCCACTCCCCCCCCCCCCCGTTAAAAGTGCCACTGTTTTTCTTTTCAGCTACACGCAAGAAGTTGTTTGAACTTGCCAGAGCTTTCTCAGAAAAGACTAAAATGAGGAAGTCAAAAAGAAAACAGCTTTTGAAGCACCAAGTGTATCCTTTCCTGGTTGTATGAAGTGACCTCCTGTTGGTCGCCCAACCTGGTGATCTTGAGGGTACCCAGTCGTGGTATTCAAATTTTTTTTACTACCGGTTCTGTGGACGTGGCTTGGTGAGTATGGTTTGGCTTGGTGGGCGTGGCAGGGGAAGGATACTATAAAATCTCCATTCCTTCCCCACCCCACTAACCTGCTTTCCAGCTCCGTTCTCCTGTGCAGAGCAACAAAAGAAAATGCAGCCAATCAGCTGGAACTCGGGAGGCAGAGAAGAGATGGGGGCGGGGCCAGTCCGAGGTGGTTCTCCAGAACCTGCTGAATACCATCTCTGGGGTCCCCCTCTCCCTGCTGTTATCTTTTCATGAATGAGAACATCATTCCAGGCCTTGGAGTGTAAAGAGACTATAATCCAAGTGCAAAGAGAGATTTATTCTAGTGTGGGCTTCCTCACGTATTCCTTTGTCATCCTGGCCATTGCTGAGCATTTTGGGAAATGAAGTCAAACAAATTAGGAACAGGAATTTGAATGCAGAATTCTTTGCCTTTCCCCATCAGCTGGCTACTTATTGTGTTCTGGTGGCATTCAGCAGTTTGGGTGATTTTCTTGGCTCTCTTCCTGCTCCAGATGGGACCAGGGATTAAAAATAGGACCTCTCTTTCTTGGTTAGTTAACCACAAAAGCAGAACAATCAGATTTATCTTTGTTCCATTATAGCATCAACCTTGTTAACTCTCAAGACTCTTTTCCCCCCACTATTTATTCAAGATGATTTTTGAATGTTTTTTGTATTACTTGGTATTTTGGGGGTTTCTGTTGTTATTGTATTATTATTGTTCTTGTTGGGATGGTGACATTATTTGGAGGATGAACCAGACATGGGAATTTCATTTTAATGAGCGTTGTTGTGCATGACAGTAAAGGTTATCTTATCTTGTTATCTTATCACCCACCTTGAGTGTGGACTTCGAGGAAATGGATGTGGAGGCCATTCTCAAACCTCAGGCAGGTTCAGATCATCTTCCAAACGAGGACAGTTTTTAAGCAGTGTTGCTCTCATTGGTTGGGAGTTTTAAGATTTACCTCTGATGTATGGTGTGGATTATGGTCTCCTTAACACCAATCCAGGATGGGGACTGCAGCCTCAACAGCAAACCTTCTTGATGATGTTGAAGGACATTCATGTGGTAAGATCTGGACCTTAACATGCACATCAGGGAGTTCAATTGGCCCAGTTCCTTAATTGCACCCTGAATTTTGGGATTCTGAAATTATATCATCCAATTTGCTGTGGGTTTACAAAAAATAAATTCCTGTTCCAAGAGGAATGTGTATGTAAGGTGGTCTTAACCTATGACCACAATTGAGCCCAGCATTTATGTGACTTAAGTGAAGTATTTGTTAAGTGAGTTTTGCCTCATTTTATGACTTTTCTTGCCACATTTGTTAAGTGAATGACTCTAGCTGTTAAATTGGTAACACGATTGTTAAATGAGCCTGGTTTCCCCATTGACTTTGCTGGTCAGAAGGTCACAAAAGGGGATCACATGATCCCAGGACACTGCGACTGTCATAAATATGAGCCAGTTGCTAAATGCCAGAATTTTGACCATTTGGATGCTGCAATTGTCTTAAGTGTGAAAAATAGTCATGGGTCACTTTATTCAGTGCTTTTGTAACTTTGAACGGGCAATAAACAAATGGTTGTAGAGGACGACCTGTATTATAGAAATGGACACAACTAGGAGGATTGCCTGTGGAGATTCTCCCTCATCCAGGTCATGGTTGTCGCAAAGGTGCTTTTTTCAAGAGGCAATTGGACTTTCTGGTTTTTCTTTGAAGACATTTCCCTTCTCATCCAAGGAGGTTCTTCAGCTCGTGAGGAATGGAAAGATTCCGGTCAGAGCTGGAGAAGCTTCTTGGATGAGAAGAGAAACATCTTCAAAGAAAAACTGGAAAGTTCAATTGCCTCTTGAAAAAAACACCTTTTGGGACATCTAGGGTGATGTAAGGCTGCCAGCTGTAATCAGGAGCATTGGTAGTAATGGGGTCGGGAGCTAATGATTTTTTTGAAGTAGAATGAGAAACCTTGATATGGAATCTGGGGTAAATAAGAAAGTTGCTAGAAATAGCAATAGTACTTAGACTTATCTACTGCTACACAGTGCTTTACAACCCTCTCTAAGTGGTTTGCAGAATCAGTATATTACTCCTCAACAATTTGGGTCCTTAATCTCGGAAAGAATCAAGCTTGAACCTGTCAGGATCAAACTCCTGGCTGTGGGTAGAGTATGCCTGCAATACTGCATTCTAACCACTGCACCATCATGGCTCTTCAATCATCTTTATAATTGGCCATAAGAACAGCCTGTCTCTGATGCTGCCTTTTCCTGCCTTTGAATTGACACCAATTTTAGTCTAGTTGCAAAGTTGGGCCATTGCAGATCTGCATGCTTTAACCATCTTCTACCTCTGTGTTTCAGATGAGGACTGCCAAATAAGAAGAAAGTTACCTGCAGCAGAAGAACCATCAAAAGAAGTACAATAAGGTATGCTCATTTTTGTTCCAACAATCATCAAGTTTATTTGCTAGGTCCTATGAACAGAAATATTCAAGGTTATTGCTGCTTGCAAAGACCAAACAGCATTCAAAAATATCCTTATGTTTGATAATATATTCTTGTAATTTAAAATTAAAACAGGACAGCTATAATAAATAGAAATAGGTGCGGTTGCTAGTTACCAGTAGTTAGTGGGAACGGAGAAGACTTTGAAAACAATGATCTTAAGCAACCTTTTGCCCTGAATTTATATTTATACAATCCTTGGTTGCATAAAAAGAGACTAGAATCAAAATCACGTGAAATTTTAGTACTGTTTTATAAATACTTAGTAAGGTCATACCTGGAATACTGCATCCAGTTTTGGTCACCATATTACAAAAAAAATGTTGAGAAAAAGTGCAAAGAAGAGCAACTAAGATAATTAAAGGCCTGAAGACTAAAACATATGAAGAACAGGTTGCATGATTTTGGTATGGCCAGTCTAGAGAAAAGAAGGACTAGGAGGGACATGATAGTAGGATTCCAGTGTTTGAGGAGCTGCCACAAAGAGCAGGAGATCAACTTATTTTCAAAAGCACCAGAGGACAGGACAAGGAACGATCAAGGAGAGAAGCAACCTGGAATTAAGGAGAAACTTCCTAACAGTGAGAACAATTAGCCATTGAAAAAGCTTGCCTTCAGAAGTTGTGGTGCTCCATCACTGAAGGCTTTTAAGAAGAGACTGAACAGTCACTTGTCTGAAATGGTATAGGGTCTCCTGCTTGAGCAGTAAATTAGACTGGAAGACCTTTAAGTTCCCTTCCAGCTCTATTCTGATTAATTGACCTCTGGTTTTTCTGGTCTTATGCTACCTGACTTAATCCAGTCCATGTTGCTACCCAGTGTGAAAATACGTGGAATTGTGCTGCTTTTTTAAAAAAAAAAATGCTGTTATGCCCATGTTGGAAGAAGCAAGATCAAGAGGCAGTGGTAACAGCAAGAGTGGAATCTAACCTCTGGCCCAAAGAATTTTTTAAAACATATTTTGCTCAGTTCCAACTAGATGATAGCAAGTCTCTGATCTTGACTGATCTTCAGAAGATATGCAGAGGTATAACTGACTGATCCTTAAATAGGAGACTATGAGGAAATCCAAGAATGGACATGTGATGACCCAGAGTATAACACAAACATAACAAAATCCAAAACGTAAATAAATGTCCTTTAATGCCTCCAACTTGGCCCTACTGTTCAATAATTCTCAGCTGGAGATAAGACGTATTCAAAAATAGTCTTCAAAAGAAAGCAATATAGTCCGAACTTAATGAGCAGATAGAGATGAAATAAAAACTTAAAACAAACTACAATGAAGGAAATTCCACAACGGACCAGGATATCACCTTCAAGAAGATAACAAGGCACAGTCTGTTGGAAAGACGCCAACCAAGATAACTTCAGCCCAAAATAACACACACTTTGCTTCTGGCAATGCTATGTTTTAACAGTCTCTCTTATATATTATTCTCCCCAGCTGCAACCAGTGATGGGGCCATGGCCGCTTCCTCTCTTGTAAGTCAAGTTGTTGCCTTCTCCCTTCCTCCCTGAGTGTCCTAGGATGAAGAGGGGATAGGCCTGTTTCTTCCTCTGACTGCCCAACTGGCCTCTGCCTTTCCCAGCCTCCTCCTCAACCTCTGGAGCCATACCTCCATTCCCTGTCAGCTGTTCTTCCTCTCCTTCAGAGTCTGGCTCAAACAAGGGCATGACAGGATGTTTTTTTTTAAAAAGCAGCTAAATAGGAACCAGTTGTCAAACCATTTTGTACTGTTACAAAGAAAACAGCTTGGAGATATTCGAAGGAGATTTTATCTTCCTCCAGTTCCTCTTTGCTCAGAGCTAAGAAGGATACTCTTCTCCAAAATTGAGGTAGTCCTCAACTTAAAAGTGACTTATGACTGTTTTTTTTATTACAATTGTTGCAGTATTCTTTTAGTTGCATGATCAAAATTCAGACACTTGGCAACTGTCTCATATTGATGACGATTGCAATGTCTGGGGATCATGTGATTTCCTTTCTCCATCTTCTGGCAAGCCAAGTCAATTCAGTTAATGACCATGTTTGTAACTTAACAACTGCAAGTGATCCACTTAACGGTTGTGGCAAGAAAGGTTGTAAAGTGGGGCAAAACTCACTTAAGAACTGTCTCGCTTAGCAACTGAATTTGGGCTCGATTGTCATAGTAAGTTGAGAACTACCTGTATTATAAAGCAGGGGTCTCCAATCTTGGCAACTTTAAGACTTGTGGACCTCAATTCCCAGAATTCCTCAGCTAGCTAGCTGTGGAATTCTGGGAGTTGAGGTCCACAAGTCTTAAAGTTGCCAAGGTTGGAGACCTCTGTTATAAAGCACTAAAGCTTTTGTTAATATTCCCATTTTCCTCTCTTTTTCTTTTCTAGATCCAGAATTGGCAACTGGGGGGAGGGGGGAGAAGCCAAATAAGATGATAAACCATGATGGTTAAAAGGGAAGATAATTTTTATGCTGGTGACTCTATTCTGGAATGATCCGAGGCTTCTCCGAGTTCAACCACATGGAAACATGAAGGCACGTTTTGATTTTTTTTTTATCCAGTGACAAAGAATTTGGGTCTTACTCTTCTGTCTTTTTGTTTCAGCTCTGAGGAATCCAGCTCCCCTACCACCACACAAAAAAAAGGGGGGTGGGTGGGAGAGAAAATTGACAATTCACCTAATCTTTTATACACCAATCTTTGAAGCTGGATAATGATAACCTGTTATCAAATGTGGTTCAGAATGTTTGAAAAAAAAAAGCCCCACCTGTTGTTCCAAAGTGGTTTCTGGCCAGTGTTTTTGCATCATGACTTTTGAACGAATGGATACCTCTGTCCTTTCATCCAGATAGAGGGTGGCCCATCAGATTGTGGATGATGATTTTTACTATAATTATATAATTGTTGCTGCTAATAGAAAAGAAACCTGAATCATGCTATTTGAGTGTGATAGTTAGAATAATAATTTTTCCCCTCCACGAAAAAGTGTTCCACAATCAGAAACTATTCATGATAAATATATTTCCCCTTATTCAGGGTGTATCTGTGTGTGTGTGGGGGGGGGGTTTGTCAAAAAAGTCAAGACCACATCTTCAAACAAGATAAAAACTCAACTTTTTCAAAATATTTTCTTTAATCAAGTTTTACAAAACACAGTCAATCTAACACAAACTAATAAAAGAGCAGAAGAAAGAGAAAGTTCTGATTTCTTTGCAGCAAATATAAATATAGTTACAAAATTACTCCATGATTAAAAGAAGACCCTCACTTTTTAGTATTCTATTTTTCCTAATCATCATTAGCACAAATCATAAATGCATTTTTTTTTCTGTTTCATGCAAAAAATCTATAAGGGTTTCCAGTTGTTCATAAATGTTTACATTGTTTTTTCCCTGATCAAAGAGGTTAAATTAACCATCCCCGCAAGTTCTGTCATCTTCACCAATTCATTCCCTTGTTGTAGGTACCATAGTGCTGAGTCTTTTCATTTTTGAGCATAGAATAATCTTGCTGCAGTTGTCATAAATAAAACTAAAGTTCTGGAACTTTTGTTCTGGTTGTTTGTCCATTAGACCAAAAGAAAAGCATCTGGGTTCAGCTATACTTCAAGATCTTCTGAATTAATGCATGTATTTGTATCAAATATGTTTTGGCTTTTTTACAGGTCCATCAAACATGATAAAAAGTCCCTTCTTGTTCACGTTTCCAGCAAAGATTCAAACTCCCATTATACATTCTAGACAGTTTCTCTAGTGACAAAAAAACCAGCGATACATCATTTCATAAAAATTCTCTTTAAGGTTAGAGAACATCATATAAATGTGAATTCTTTCAACTGCATGTTTTCCTATTGGTCCATTTGTACATTATAGCCAGTTTCCTAGCCTTATTTTTCATACCACTTTTCAGTTCTCATATTTCAGCAAAAGTTTATAATTTTGGCAATAACATATTCATCACTGGTATATAATTCTAATTCTAATTCAAATTCAGTCTTGCTTTGTTCAGAATCGTAAAATCATTCATCCACATTAAACCTTTCTGCTAATTGTATATAAGAAAACCATTGGGAAGCATACCCTCCTCTTATTAAATCTCTTGATTTCAATTCTCATAAGAAAATTCTAGTCCATCTTGGAAGGTTAACCATTTATGTTTATCCAGAATTTTTCATTTACAAAATGCTTCTGGGTGCTGACAGGCTCCCACTTTTTTACATGTAAAAGAAGTTGGATTCTGATGTCATGTTGATGGATGCCATATTGACTTTTTTGACCTCCTGGGACATTTCTGCTGTCGTTATTCCTATTGTCTCTCAGCCCAACTTGAATTCCCTCCCATCTTGCTTCCGTGCAACCTCTCTGATAACTTTGTATTCCTTGCATTGCCAGGAAAGAGAACCAGATTGAAAAATAAGAATGGTGTGAAAACTTACATTCGATATAGTGTCCTTTTCCCGTTTCTATGAATTCAGTGTCTCTTATAGACCTCATGACAGATGCCCTTAGTCTTGTCCCACCTTTGCAGGGGTGTCAAACTTGCATCCCGCAGGCTGGATGTGTCATGCGCTGGCCCCACATGCCCCTGGTTTAGCGAAGGGAAAAAAGTTATGATACATCACGTGACAACAAATGTGTCAAATGTGTCATTGCGAGGTTGACATCCCTGATTTAGAAAATTGGGGCTAAGCTTCACTGGAGAAGATTGGACTACAGTAGTCCACATTTAACAACCATAATTAAGACTGGCAACTAGGTGCCCACCTATGTTTGTGAAATAAGGGGATACCTTTTTTTTAAAGTGACAATTTCTCTTTAGAATTTTTTATAACTACATAGATAAAAGCACAAGGATGCACATTGGCCTCTTAAATGTAGACAGCTTCTTAACTGATTGCCTCTGAAGGGTAGAGTTCATACTAATGGCAGGACCTGTATTGGAAGCCTTGAAAACAGTCACCAATTCCTGAGCTCATGCATTTATGCTATATTTCTCAAACTCAGCAAGTTGGTACGTGGACTTCAACTCCCAGAATTCCTCAGCCAGCATAAACAACTGACTGGGGAATTCTGGAGCTGAAGTCCACATATCTTCAAGGTTGCTGAGGTTCAGAAATATTATACTCATCTTTAGTCTGTGGAGATACTCAGCCATCCAGGTCATGGTTGTCTCAAAGGTGCTTTTTTTCAAGAGGCAACTGGACTTTCTGGTTTTTCTTTGAAGAGGTTTTGCTTCTCATCCAAGAAGCTTCTTCAGCTCTGACTGGATGGTGGGGAATGGAAGGATTCCAGTCAGAGCTGAAGAAGCTTCTTGGAGGAGAAGCGAACGTCTTCAAAGAAAAACTAGAAAGTCCAATTGCCTCTTGAAAGAAATACCTTTGGGTTGCTCAACTTTAGCTTGCCCAGCTTTGCTGTACTGAATAAACTATAAACCATGAAGTATAAGCTGTTTTGCTGTTTCCATCTCTAGCGATGACAGACAATGGTAGCAAAGCTGCCTGTTTCCAGATGTTAGTCTGTTTTGATCATGTGTCTAATGCAGAGGTTTGAGTAAGAGCAAAAGGATTATATATACTGTATATGTTCAGTCATTTGGGGTATCTCTTTCTTGAAGTGAAATCCAATAACAAGGAGAATCCTGCTGGTATAAAGGGAAACATTGTGTGCAAATGCAGATTCAGGTAGTCCTTGACTTACAACCACAATTGGGACCAGAATTTCAGTTGCTAAGCAAGGTGATTGTTAAGTGAGTTGTCCCTGATTTTACAACCTCTTTTGCCATAACTGTTAAGCAAAGCTTTTTAGAAACCAGCTGGGGAGTTCTCAAAAGGTGATCACATGACTCCAAGCACCTGAATTTTGATCATGTAACCATGGGGGAATGCTCTGGAGTCATAAGTATGAAGACTGGTTGTAAGTCAACTTTTTTCACTGCCATTGTAACTTTGAACAGTTGCTAAATAAATGGTTGTAAGTCATGGACTACCTGTACTTTTTAGGACTTCTCTGCCCAGGTTCCCTGGCATTTTAAAAAATATGGGTTCAATTGGGGCCTCTGCTATAGCTGGACCTGTAGCAGTGAGTTCCTGAGCATGCAAAGAGTTACTTGTATACCCCTCTCTGTTACTAATGCACTTGGTTAAACCAAAATGCCCAGCAATAGATGCGAAACATTGTAAAATTTTACTCAATTTTAACTGTGATTGTTTTTCACTAGAGGAGAATGTGATGCAAGGAAACGAGCTGGCAAATTTCTTGGTCTCTTAGGATGGCTTTCTTTCTGTCAGCTTCACTGAAGTTTTATAGATGCAAGATTTAGCTTTGCTATCTGTACCCGACAAAATTTAATTGGAAGCCAATTCTTGCCTCACAGTTTGGAAGAGAATGGAACAATGCATACGGTCTTCTGTTTGGCCGATTATTGGGATTTTTTCTCAACTAAGAGGCTTACAAAAATCAGGCCAAGACTATATATATCCATGTTGCTCTAAAAGACTTGGATAGTTCTCTGAGGCTTAAGCCTTGCTGGTGCTGGGAAATCCTGAATGATTTTTTTATGCTTTCCAAGCCGGGATTTTTATTATTATTATTGAAAAGCATCAGTGCATCTTGGGAAAAAGGGAGCTTTTTACTCTGGGGTTCCATCCTAGCTTCCAGGCTGTTATGAAGGTTGGAGAAAATAACCTTGCTTGCAAAATAAATTGTGAACAGGAAAGGCAGCTGAACACCATACCTGGGCAGGCAGTTGATTATTAATACCATGCCAATCCAGGTTCCTAGGTTAGGGTACTTAATCTTTGCCCTCAGAGCAAGCTAGATGTTTGGCCAAAGCTGGAAAGAAAAACATCCATAAAACTCGAAAGCTCTTGTATTCACACCACCTCTTCTCCACTGTTCCTTAACTGAAAATACTGGGTAACCAATTTTCCATTTTTATTGAGATCCTGGGCCTTTTCCTGACAGTTGGGAAGAACCAAATGGCCAGAATTAGATTCTGTTGTGCAAGCATTTCACAGAAATTCCAGAATGGAAGGTAGCTGCCATTTCTCGCTCCAGTTTCCCCAAAATTAACCCATAATTTTTAATTTTTTTTTGCTATGCCAGCCTTCCCCGCTCTAGCAACATGGATGCTCTTTTAAGCTTTACCAAAACTGCTTGCACTGCTGTTGCATTGCATAAAAGCAAAGTTTGGAAAACCTTTACAAAATACCTTTTGTAAAAAAAAAAAAAAAAAGGATTATTGTCTCCGTGTACAGATTCTCAGTAAGTTTCATGCCAGGAGTTCTTGCTCAGTTTTGGAAGTGGTCCGGAAAAGAACAGTTTGGCTCTGAGGCTTTGGAAATTTCCATTAATGATATCCATGGAATAATTTTGTTAAGATGGTACAGTAAATGCTTTTTTGTTCAGTTTCTCATATTCTCCCCCACCGTCTCCCCCGTAAATGGGTTTTCAGGTCTAGAAAGATCAACACCCAAAAGCTAAGGGTTCCCCCTCTCCCATCAAAACAATGTACAATCCATGACAGTAATGTCTGTATTGCTTTCTCTCTTCAAAAAAGTAAGAGACTACTGAAGGGGGCAGGAATAAAACACATGAGAGACAGTTTGTGATGTTTGTGAATGTTGGTCTTTTAGAATTTATTTCCATACATACTTTTTTCTTAAAAGATGTTTAATATTAATTCGTATAATAAACTCATATTGTACTCTCTTAAACTTTCCTCTTTGTGAGGCTCTGCTGTCATTTGTGGGTCACCTGGCAGTGAATTGAATGCCAATAAAACTTATTGATCAAAGGTAGATTTACAAGAAAAAAAGCTTAATGAATGTAGGACAGCCAATTCTTGGAATGGGATGGGATAGAATAGAATAGAATAGAATAGAATAGAATAGAATAGAATAGAATAGAATAGAATAGAATAGAATAGAATAGAATAGGAGATACGGAATGGAATGGAATAGAATGGAATAGAATAAGAGTTGGAAGGGATCTTGGAGGTCTTCTAGTCCACCCCCCCTGCTTAGGCAGGAAACCTTACACCACTTCAGACAAATGGTTATCCAATCTCTTTCTAAAAACTTCCAGTGAAGTCCAATTTCATTATCTTCTGTGATGTATTTAATTTAACCTATTTTCTATTAATGCATTGACTCCTCACAAAATGACCTGATTTGCAAACTATTGTTTGCTTAAATGCTGTTTTCTTTTAATAAATCAGGTTTGGCTGGGTTTATAAAACAAGTTACACCACAGTCAAATAAGATACATTTTGACTTAGGAATGAATCATAATTATCAGATTCCCCCTTAGTCTTATCTTATTGATGAAGGATTTTTGGAAATTCGAAAGCATGCTATTTAGCTTCATAAAGAAATTATGAGTTTGATAAATATGCTTTCCATCTCCCCTTCAGCCTATATACTGCTTTTGGTATTTATCCTAAATGTAATTATTCTAAAGCAGGGGTATCTGACCTTGGCAATTTTACGACCTGTGGAGTTCAGCTCCCAGAATTCTCCCAGCTGGCCATACTGACTGGGGAATTCTGGGAGTTGAAGTCCGTAAGTCTTAAAGTTGCCAAGGTTGAACACCCCTGTTCTAAAGGAACTTTCTTTACATTTAATGGAGCCTTATACCTTTTGCTAAACCAGTTGGGATCTGTTGGATCTATGTTTCAAGGTAATCCTTGGTTAACAATGGCAATTTGGGACCAGAATTGTTGTTGCTAAGGGTTAGGGTTCTTGCAAAGAAAACTACAAAAACTCAAGAAAAGTACAAAAACTCAAAAACACGCACCTACACATACTTCTCTTGAAAGCACCCAAAAATATTCTGCCTAAAATGGATCCTCCCACAGTCAGCCAGAGCCCAAAGCATGCAGTTTCTTTTTTAAGGCAAACATTTTGTATTTGGCTCAGAAAGGAGTGGGAAGCAAACTCGGATCACATTGTCATGCCATTCCCATGAAAGAAGTCCAGTCAAAAGTGTGACTGCTGGTTTTGGTTCCCCCTTCAGCTTCCGTAAAGTGGATCGTGGATTACAATACATTGAGACTTTAGAAAGAGTGCAGAGAAGTGCAACTAAGATGATTAAGGGGCTGGGGGCTAAAACCAGAGGTGGGATACAACAGGGTTAACTACCGGTTCCGGATTTATAAGCTTCCCTGCACACTGTGAGCCACACGCCTGTAAATCAGCATGCTGTGTGCAGAGAAGCAGCCTTTGAAACAGCCCTGTTTTCTAGCTTTTATAACTGCAGCTGTGCCTCATTTGGCAGTTGAAGTTGAAAAATCAGGAAAAAAAGATCAGGTAAGAGCCTGGGTGGGTGTGTAGGCAAAAACATCAGCAGCCATAGAACCGGTTCTATGTCTGCTGCTCTTCAGAGCTACTGGTTCTACAGAGGTGGACAGAACCAGTAGAAACCCACCCCTGGCTAAAACATACAATGAATGATTGCAAGACCTGGGTATGTATAGTAGTGTAACAAAGAGAAGTTTAGGGGTGTCATGATAGCAGTCTTCCAATATTTAAGGAGCTGCCACAAAGAAGAGGGGGCCAATCTACTCAAAGCACCTGAGGGCAGGACAAGAAGCAATGTATGGAAAGTAATTTGAAGAGAAGCAATGTAGAACTAAGGAGAAATTTCCTGACTGAAGAATTACTCACTGGAACGGCTTGCCTTCTTCAGAAGCTGTGGGTGCTCCATCACGGGAGGTTTTTATGAAGAAACCGGGCAGCCATTTGTCCAGATTAATATAGGGTGTCCTGCTCAAGCAGGGGGTTGAACATCCCCAAACTCTGTTATTCAGATAGCAAATCTTTGTAGGATTGTGATCTGGAAAATTAAACATGCAGGACATGCTACTGTCCATCCCTGCTTTAGATTCATTCAAACCACAGGAAACACTAAATCCAAAAGGACCCTCCCAAAAGTGCCTTCCGAAAGACAGCAGATGTGTTTGTTGTAGTAACCTTGGTTCTGCATGTTAACAGAGATGCTGACTGGGGTAAGGAAGAGACAAAGACTGTCGGAAATACATTGTACCAGCTGCCATCTGGCGGCATAATTGGGAAGCACAAAAAAAAAAAAACCACAAAAAAAAACCCCAACCCCATGCCAAGGCTAAATTATAATCAGTGCTGAGGATTAGCTGGCTGGCACCCTGTTCTCTCATCCTGTGGTCAAGTACCTGTGAGAGACTGTAGAAGCTGAGGAAAGAATGGAAGAGAGACTAGATATAAACAGACAGCTTGTTTCATAAAGGCAACTTAGCCCAGGTGGGGAGAAGTCTAGGAAGAAATGTTTCAAAGCATTTAGAACCACTTAAGGGTTGGAAGGGATCTTGGAGGTCTTCCAGTCCAACCCCTCACTTAGACAGGAAACCCTATACCATTTCAGTCTCTTCTTGAAAACCTCCACTGTTGGAGCTTTTTCAACTTCTGGAGGCAAGTTGTTCCACTGATTAATTGTTCTCTCAGGAAATTTCTCCTCAGTTCTAGCTTGCTTCTCTCCTTGATTAGTTTCCATTCGTTGCTTCTTGTCCTGCCTTCTAGTGCTTTAGAGAATAGCTTGACTCCCTCTTCTTTGGGGCAGCCCCTGAGATATTGGAACACTGCCATAATGTCACCCTTAATCCTTCTTTTCATTAAACTAGACATACTCAGTTCCAGCAACCGTTCTTTATGTTTTAGTCTACAGTCCAGTCCCCTTTGTTGTCATCTTTGTTGCTCTTCTCTGCACTCTTTCTAGAGTCTCATTATCTAGAGCATTCATTTACATTCAGGAGGATGACTGAAAAGCAACAACACAGGAGGAAAAAGGTGGAATTGGAGGGGAAAAAACCACAATGACATTGTCTTTTAGTGATCTTCCTGTCATGATCAATTGGGATAAAAACAGCTGGGAAAGTTAATATTTTCCAACCTTGGGGGATCTGGAGTAGCTCAGTCTCTCACTTGAAGCAATTCAATAATATTCAGTTGTAATTTTTCATGATTAAATATCATTGAATGAACGGAGTCAGCTGCAGTTTATCCAGCACAGGGTTAAACAAACCATAGCTTTACATGATGTGTGAACAACCTTCTTCTCCATCACTGGGCCGCCCACTGGAATAGATTTGATAACCCAAACAGACATTTTTGTTCTGATCTGCAAAAATAAGGTTTTATATCCCAAGAAAGAGTCTTGTTTGAATCAGAAGAAAGGACAACAAAGTCCCAAATTCCGTTTCCAAACCTGATGGTCAAACAATGTCTCTGAGAAGTTCACAAAATGTTCCCAAGAAATGAATCAACTAGCAAGAGCTGGGTTGTGCCCAGAACATGCTTCACCCAGGCAGCCATTGATCCAGCCAGTTCTGGCACCATATAATAGTTCCAATCAACTGAAAATATGCCATTGTAAGAATACATTCTCTACCCACTTCAGGAAATGCCTGAGATCCCTCAAGCCTTTTTACTAGGTGAGCACTGGCAAATCATTACATTGATGATTTTCAACCTTGGTCACTTAAGACGGGGTCCCCAACCCCCCAGGCTTCAGCCCAGTACCAGGCTGTGGCCTATTCAGAACCGGGCTGTGCCAGTGGCAGGAGAGCACATGCACAGCTCCATTTGACACTCTGTCAAATATTTAAAGCCTCTTTTAATGCCTTGAACTACAATGCACCTTGGAGACCATCTGCAACTTCGGAGGCAGTCTGCAAGTAGTCCTCAATTTACAACCCGAATGGGGACTAGAATTTCCATCGCTAAACCAAGACAGTTGTTAAGTGAGACATGCCTAATTTTACAAACTCTTTTGCCATGGTTGATAAGGGAATCACTAGTTGTTAATTGAATCATACGGTTGTTAAGCAAATCCGGCTTCCCCCCTTCACTTTGCTTTACTGGAAGCTGGATGGGAAGGTCACAAATAGCAATCAAATGACCCTGGAACATTGCAACCATCATAAATTCCCCCAGAGATTAGAATGCCCCCCTCACTAATACTCTTCTGGAAGGCACTGAAGACCTGGTTTTGCCAGTGGGCCTGGGGAACCCAGAGTGGGATGGAGCCCATCAAATGGCTTGTGTGATCTGCTGTCATCAGGGCAGGGGGTGGGAGTTGGGGGTGATTTTTTTCCAGATTTCATTCTATTGTACTTTATTAATTTCTTTGATTCTTTTTATTAGTTTTTTTATTGTTTTTTTATGTTAAATATGATTTTACATTCTGTAAGCTACCTCAAGTCGCCATGGGTGACTAGGCAGCAATATAAATAAATAAACACACGCCAGTTACCAAGCACCCATTTTTTTTAATCACATGACCATGGGGATGCTGCAATGTTTGTAAGACTGGTTGTAAATCACTTTTTCCAGTGCTGTTGTAACTTCAAATAGTTACTAAATGTGTGGTTAGGGACTTCTGTCCTCATAGTGAGTTGTGTTGGGGTGGGAAGATGCACGAAGGGAGGCTCAGCCAATCTCATTGAACACATGTTGTACTCTGACAATAAAGGTAATAATGGTTGTAAGTCTACTTGCACTGCAGTGGCTAAATTGATAAAATCGATTTCTAGATAGATCAAAAACCATCTTGGGGAAAAATATTGGCTAACCACTTTTGTATTTTCATTTTAAAAATGCAATAAAGCATCCGTATAGTTAGCAGGATCTGAGCTCACCTGAAGAGTATTCTTATCCATATAGTGTGTTATGTGAACCAAGTCAATCCAGTAAACCAGAATGTGCAATCTTGGCTAATTATCAGAGTGGTAGAGTTGGCAAGGACCTTAGAGGTCATCAAGCCCAACCTACTCACTGCATGATTCACTCCCCATCCCCAATAGGTTATTCATCTATTTCTGTAAAGAAAAGAGAGATGAGTGTGGAAAAGGTATGAACTGCCTCCTGGCGAGTTGGGTGGTATACAAGATAAGAGATGAATGAATGAATGAACCATTAAAGTATAATGATGAATGGTCTGGTCTAGAAACCTGGAAACTGTGAGTTTAACAACAATAAAAGGAAATATTATGAATAATTTCCGAAAGATGAGATATAAATCTAAAAAATATGATTTCTGACACAAAGCCTAAAATCATGGTTTAAAAACCAAAGTGGCTGGATTCTCACCAAACGAAATATGCCACATTATGTTCATGAAGATGTCAAAATGTGAACTCAACCATGATTTACTTTATAAACAATAGTTAAAACAGCCATAACATAGTACAGTGTTTTTCCACCTTAGCAACTTTAAGATGGGTGGACTTCAACTCCCAGAATCCCCCAGCCACTGAGGAATTCTGGAAGTTAAAAGGGAACACACCAGTAAAGTCATCACAATTGGGAAACGTTGCCTTTACAGTGGAAAAGTGAGCTGAAGAATCTTTTATTATTTAATTCTGAAAATACACATTGCACATTTAAGCAAACCACCATTTTGTTGTACATATGTACAATGACAATAAAGGTTATCATCATCATCATTTTGGCTTTGCAAATTGCAGGAATCCAGCCTCTGGTGCTCTATTTCAAATAATAATTAATAGGAATATGCACTGTAAGCCCTATATTCCGCAAGTAAGCTCACAAGAGCATCTAAATGATTTTCCAGTTTTGATTATTTCGCTTCTTGCGTGAACCCAATGCGATCCTTCCTTCAGCGGCGCTCTTTTATCGATTGCTTCTGTCTGTCTTTGTAATCGATATTGCTCCTCTATCGGCTTGCCACTGTCGCGCGGCGGTTGTCGTCTCGCGAGATCCCTCGGTTTCCGTTTCCGTGACTCGAGGTTGCCAAGGGCCGCTTTGAGTTGCCAAGAGAGGCCTAATTAGGCCTAGTTTGAGAGGCAATGGCGGGGAGTCGGTTGGAGAAGTTCGGAACAATCTTTACCCGGTGGGTCTCTCGGTTCCTCCCCCTTCCTGCATTTTGGGTTAAGGCTTGTGAAAAGCGGCGGTAGTAAAATTTATACGGGGGGAGCATGAAAGCAGCGGAATGAAAGCGTGGCTGATTTGGGGCAGTTAATTAAAAAAACAGTCTAGGAAATTTGCGATAAATGTGCTCCCTGTAAAGATACAATGTTTGGATAGCAAAAGCCCGGGGAATCCCTGAAAGGCACAAAGAATTGTGGTTCTTTTTGGGCAGGACGGGGTTATTTGCAAGCCCGAAAGTGGTCGAACCTCCCGTTTCAGAGGCAGTCTACTTCACGTGTACCTCCTTCTCGAAAGGAACTTGCTAAGTGCTGGCCTAGTTAGGAAATATCTTATCATTGTAACCCACCCTTTAATGAAAAGGATCTGTTATATATTTTATATATTATATATTTTATTTATTTTATTTTATTAAATTAATTATGGTTTCCTATTCTCTTCTGGAGAGGGTGGCTTTACACAATTTAATAAAATAAACCCATAAAATATCAATAAAAAAACCATAATCAATAGTATTCATTTATATACATGTAAATATATATATAAATTTATAAATGTATATAATAAAATTATTTTATATATGTGTGTGTATATAATGTATATAAATTCATATATTTTATTAAATGCATTATAGCTGACCAATGTCTTCTGTTATTGGGCAGCCATAGTATATTAAACACATAAAATATTAATTTTGCTATTAGTATTGATTAATATGATAGTAATGATAGTTTCCCCACTTTTCTTTTTTATGCATATTGTCTTCCTATTCTTTACTTGCAGGGTGCAGAACTTGCTACGCTCCGGGGCTATGCGTGAATCCCAGAAACCCATTTGGTACGATGTTTATGAGGCTTTCCCTCCCTTGCGAGAGCCCATTTATCGCAATATTCGCCCATTAGTGGGAAAGGTAACAGATACAGTGCCCCCCATACTGTACCCGGAGGATCAGATCAGAGCGTAAGAGTCTCTCCTTTCTTTTCTCACTTTTATTTCCCCTCTCCTCCTATTTATTACAGGTTGTCCTTGCTTACTGAACTGCTTTTTCAGTGCTGTTCAAAGTTATAAACAGCCCTTATTTATTTCATGTGGCATACATTTGTCAGGGAGATCTTTACAGAATAGTCCTGACAGCTTAATTGCCAGTTTGTTCGGTTTCGTGCCTGTGCCCTTGTCCAAGATGTGCCACAGTAGACGAACTAGCTTGCACCAAGTAGCTAGTGGCATTTGGATTGATGGCATCTTCCAGGCCTCTTCTGCCATTCCTGCCTCGTGTCCAGGCAGGTCCACCTCCAGCTCCTCTTGCAATTAGCCTTTTCCACCGGAGTGGTACCCATTGATCTACTTGCAGTAATGCTTTCAAACTGCTAGGTGAGCAGGGCAGGAGCTAGAGGCAAATGATGGTCACTCACTCCATCCCGTGGTGCTTTCAGCTCTCTAACCATCGGAGTGCCAACCATTCTTGGTCAGCAGATCCAGCATCTTTATGCTGTGGCACTACCGCACCTCCCACAAACATCACTAAAAAAGATTTACTATTGCTCCTTGAAGATGTGGCCATTGCAGTGTCCCCGCAGTCACATGACCTCAATTTAGGTGCTTGGCAACCAGTATGTATTTATGACAATTGCAGCGTCCAGTGGCCACGTGATCTCCATTTGTGACCTTCACAACTAGCTTTTGAGAAGCAAATTCAAGGGGGAAGCTGGGAGGAAATTGCAAGTTGCCGTCCCTGCATGATTTGGTAATGACACAGCCAGAGCTGTCGTCGTAACTCAGATGCAGTCAAGTGACATTTTAACTTTAAGAACTTGTTGCTTAGTGATGGAGTTGTCGGTCTCTATTATAATCAGTAAATGAGGACTGCTTATATTCAGTTTTTATAGGCATTCCTCTCACATGTGATTCCAGGCAACTTGCAATAAAAGTGATGAAATGGAATATTTGTAACTTAAAGTCTGTAAAGATTGTCAGTCCTCCAGGTCATAGTTGTCCCAAAGGTGCTTTACAAGAGGCAATTGGTCTTTCTTCGTTTTTTGTCCTCGAAAACGTTTCGCACAACTTTTCAATTCCTGGGGCTTTTACATCTAACAGTAGCCTTTCAGATCTAAAGTTTCTTCTTCCTTTCTTGCAGTTTGAAGTAATAGGGATGTTATGGTGGAATTTCTTGCGTGCAAACTTTGTCCCTTACTTTTATGATGGTTTGGAAAATGCCACAGGAAATGACAAATGTAGTTTTCGAGATATGATTGTCAACTGGTTGTAAGTTGTGATGATTGCAAAATGGGTCACTCATGGGTCACTCCTAACCCTTTATGTGGCAGTCATTAAGCAAATGCCATGGTTATTAAGAGAAACCATGGCTTGTCGTAGGCACGGTTTTCTGAAAACTGGAAGTTAGTGCTGGTTTTCAGCAAAATCTTTATAAAATGTGACTACGGGATGCTGTGAATTTTGTTGCTGAGTGGCTGAAGATCAGTCATGTGACTGGGCGGAGGGGGCTGTTGGAACTTCAGAACCTGGTCATAAATAGCTCCAAGGTAAGTCCATCATAATTTTGAACAGTGGTAAGTCGAGGACTTGCTTGTATTGTTAAGGTCTAAGTAATCTGCTTCCCCTTGTGATGTTACAGATCTAATGGCAGAGAAGGACTAGAGCTGATACCTTATTCTTGTTTTGCAGCTTTTTAAATCTTCCAAACTTTTCCTGTTACACTGAAGCAGAAAATTGCTAAGCGATAGTGTATAATTTCTCAAGAATTTCTGGGGAAAGAAATCAAAGTAAATATAAATGAACATTTGACAAGCATCTTTAAACAACCCCTTTTAAAAAAGAAAAATAGTAATGAAATCCTTGTTTCCTTGGATAAGGTAGCATCAACATCTCCTGCAGGAAAAATGATAGTTTTTGTACCCTAAATTAGACTAAGACTTCAAGTGAATAATTCAATTTGTAAGAAGCCTGTTCATTTCTCAAGGTGGGAGAGGAAATACAGCACTATTAGAGCTAAGTAGTATGTATTAGCCACCCAGTGACATGTATTTGAGCTGGATAAATACTAACATAGCAATATTCTTTGTCTTCCTGGAGATAAGTCCTAAATTGAAATTTCTTATCTAATCCATTAGGAAATTTTATGAAGCCTATGGAACTGGTTCAGGTATATTTGAACTAGCAAGATCAAATTATAAATCTCCCTGTCAGAGGTAAGTGAATAAACTCTCCCCCAAGGTCTTTTTTTCTTTCAAGTTCACGGACTGTAAATTACGATCTTCCCTCTTGGAATTCCAGGTTTGTTGAGAAATACAATGAACTGAAGAAGAAACAGGGAGACATGGACGAAGACCTACTATTTGCAGAAACAGGGAAAGCACTTTTGGCAGAGGGCCTGGTTTTATCAAGAAAGAGCAAAAAGGTAAGTGTTACAGCCAGAAGCCAATACCATTTTTTATCACGTTGGAATGTGCAGCTGTCATAAACGTGGCATAGTGATTAAATCATAGCTATGGTAACCATGTTTTAGTAGAAATCTCTTAAATCTTTTGAAAATGAAGAAGTACAGTGGCTCAGTGATGCCGTAGATGGTCTTTGCTTCAGCGGTTCCAAGTCCTAGCACTGTGTTGCAGGGTGAGCTCCCATCACTCACCTCAGCTCCTGCTGCATGTGATGGTTATGTAGGTACCACTTTGTTGAGGAGACAAGCCAGTGCTTCATGAGGATGGTCAGAATTCTGCAGGCACTGAACCTTCCCAGTTGCAACGCCTATTTGCCAGGCCTTGGAGGAGGGAAAGGGCTCCAGATGACGCTTTAGGAAAGCAGCTCGTCTTTCTTTGTGGTGCGGAACTAGCTCGCTCCCTGTGGCGCACCTTGGAAAGCGGTGCAAGCATGAACCAAACCAGGGCTAGCAGCCTTAGGCAGCCAAACTACTCTGCATTAGCATTATAGCCTCCTGGCTTATGTAACATCCCCATATGCTAAAACAGTGATTGCTAACCTTTTCAAGCACTGAGTGCCCAAAGCACACATACGCGCCCCCAAAATGCAATATGCACATGTCCTCTGTGCATGCGCCCCACCCCACTCATGCACAGCAGAGATCCGAAGACCAGTTGGCCGATGAGAGGCACATGCTGCGCAGCAGAGCTGAGCTGGGGCAAAGGCTCACACACCCACAGAGAGGGCTCTGCGTGCCACAGGTTCGCCATCACAGTGCTAAATAAAACAAAAACTTTGAAAACTTCAGGTTTTCTGGAAGGATTACAAGGGGTTAAATTTCAGAGATTTAGCAGAGAAGGCCTCATGCCTGTCTGAAGTGATCCATAACATAAGGTGGTATTTTCAGCCGAGCCTCATTAATCTGCATAAGGGTTCATACCTAAGTCATTATTGGATAAGAGACAGATCCAGATTAATTTATCTTCCAGAATAAGTAAATCCTTTTAATTTAAAAAAAAAAAAAAAAAAGGGGGGGGGGGAAATACCGACATTTTGCAAAGCAAATCACTAGTCTCCTAGCATTGCCTTCAGTATTGAGAATGCCCTAGACCCCATACCATGGACTCTATAAAATGGAACATTGAGGGAGGAATTAATTAGAAAGGATGATGGCATGTTGAATTATTCAGTGTGTTATTTCCTCCATTAATAAGTGCTTGTTCTAGGAATAAAAAATCAAATGGATTATTTTGGAGACATGGTATGCACCTTCTATCATTTGCTAATATTGTCCCATGTTGTCCGACTTTTTGTGACCCCATGGACCCCTCCCTGTCCTCTACCGTCTCCTGGAATTTGCCCAAATTCATGTTCATTGCATCAGTGCCACTGAATTAACCATCTCCTCCTCTACTGTTCCCCTTTCTCCTTTTGCCTTCAATCGTCTTTCCCTGAAAGTGGCAGTTGGAGAGATTTCTTTCTCATCTTGAATTGCTGAGGCAACTTTCTTTTTTTTTTTTGTCTTGGCATTTGCCTCTCCCAACTATATCCTTCCATTCAAATCTAGGTCCAGCAGTTTTGGGGGGATGGGAAGAGAGCTGTTACGCTGTTACTGTCAGTCACAGAACAAAGCTAGCTGGGGAAATTGAAGGCTAGGAATTGAAGTCGTCACATCTTAAAAATTGCCAAGGTTGAAAAACGCTGTATTAGACCAATAGCTATCTGCCTGCCGTTGTTTTCTTTATCAAATAGAAAATCCTCCAGTGAATCCCTACATAGGCATGTACCACAAATAAGTCCAATTCCAGAGCAGCGTAAGACTGCAAGGTTGGCTTGCAGGAGGAGGGAGAACTGAGACTCTAAGGTTGATCTCTGTTGACACAAGAGGCAGCTCTGTTGCCTGTAGACGCAAAAGACAGCTAGGTCAGAGATCTCCAATCTTGGGCACTTTAAGACTTGTGGAGTTGAAGTCCACAAATCTTAAAGTGGCCAAGGTTGAAGACTCCTGAACCAGAGTAAGTTGATTTTGTGCAAACAGCTGTGTCCTTGGGAGCAATCTGGATCAGGAGTCCAGATCTCAATTTGCAATAACCATCTATCCTACACTACTTATATGGATAGAGTTGGGCCTTTCCCTGCCAACCAGATTATGATATACACACTTGCTCTTTGCTCTCAGAACACCAGCTACAGGCAGTCCTCGACTTACAACAGTTCATTTACTGACTCTTCGAAGTGTCAGTAGCATTGAAAAAAGTGACTTGTGACCATTTTTCACACTTAACAACCGTTGCGGTCTGCCCATAGTCACGTGATCAAAATTCAAAGCATGGCAGTTGACTCACCTTTATGATGGTTGCAGTGTGCCAGGGGTCATATGATCTGCTTTTGCGACCTTCTGACAAGCAAAGCCAATGGGAAGTCAGATTCACTTAACAACCGTGTTACTAATTTAACAACTGCAGTCTTTCACTTAGCCATTGTGGCAAGAAAGGTTGCAAAATGAGCCAAAACTTACTTAACAAATGTTTCACTTTGAGACAGAAATTTTGTGCTCAGTTGTGGTCATAAACCGAGGACCACCTGTATTGCCTTTGCCATCTTTGCCATTGCCATCCTATTGATGTTGCTTCTGATTTGACTCCCTTTGCATGTAGAACAAAAGATGATAATTCGTTGGTTTGACAAGTTGCTCACAAGCTGATTGGGACCTGAAGCTGTGTTACTTTGACCTGGAAAGATTCATTTTCTGGTATCATTTTTGTACACTCTATTCCTCTGCTTTTTATCCAATAGGTTGCTCCAATGCCTCCATCGACCATGCCTGTATTAAAGCTTCAAGAGATATTTCAGCAAGAAGAGGTTAACACAGAAAATCCAGAGCCAAAAACAGAGCCCAGCGAAAAACCAAAGGAAGAATCCTCCTAATAACTCTGTGATTCTATTTCAATCAGTTTTTATTGACTGTGTGACTTTTTGACAAAAAGACTCATCTCAATGTTCTGATTTTTCTCCTTGTTAGAAATGCTGAACCTATAAGAACTGTCTTATGGCGTGCTTCAGTGAGTCAGATTCCATAAAGCGCATGTTTCAGCAAACAGTGGATTTGATTATTAAAATCGTTCTCTGGAAACGTTCCTGAGGTGGATGTTTTAGCTTTCAGTTAAAGTAGAGATGAATTCCCTGTGGAATAATCCATATGCTAAATTCCATTTATCCTTATCTGGGCCTGACCTGTAGGAAGCTGTACGAAGGATCCATGATAGGACATTAGATGTGATTTCCCCCCCCCCCCCCCCCAATGCTAGGGGTTGGAGGTTGGTTGATGTGCATTTCTCCTTTTCACTTTAACCATTATAGAGCATTGGCAGCTGGCATGAGCAGAGGTGATGTTTCTACAGGCAGAATGGTGCCAGACAAAGCTAGGGTTTCTTAACCTTGGCATATTTAGGATGTGGTGGCTTCAACTCCTAAATGATTTGCTTTACAATTGTGGCAAAAAAGATTGCAAAATCTGGGCATGACTCACTTAACTACCTTGCTTAGCAACTTAAATGTATTTATTTATTTATTAAATCCTGGTCTTGATTGTGTCGAAGTCCCAAAGGCTGTTGGTCATCTGGAAGCAGCTTTTAATTTAAATTAAAAACAGGGGACTTCTGTTCTGCCAGCACCACATTTCTCTCAAATCTTTTCCCTCGGTGTAAAAGCCTAACCCTTGAGAATCAGAATAGAGCATAACATAGTTGGTACAGACTTTTCGTGTTTTCCTGAAAAAGCTGGCTGAGGAATTCTGGGAGTCGGAAGTCCCCACATCTTAAAAGTTGCCAAGGTTGAGAAACACTGGGTTAAGGTGTTGAACTTGGAACAGGTTCTAGTCTGCCCTTAGCCATGGAACCTCTCTCTCAATATTTCTCCGCTGGATCCAGTTCAAAGTGCTGGTTTTGAGTTACAAAGGCTTACATAAGATAAGACTGGCTGACATCAAACACCACTTTATGAACATTGGATCGCCTGTCTTGTGAAACTATATCATGAATGATTAAAAACTGAAAACTGATGTAATCTACCTGATTCTCTTCATGGATTATCTCTGTAACTACAGACAGTGCGGAAGGCAACAATCAGATTACAAGAACACAAGTGAGCAGTCAGATGAGGAGAGCCAAACTCATTGGTAGCCTCACACTGCAATGAACAAGGACTCACACTCAATTTTGCAGCTACTAAGATTGTTGAGCGAGCAGGCACAAAAACAGCCAGCAAAGTGATTGAAGCCTGGGAAACAGGCCCCCTGTCAGTCAACAGGAGTGCTGATTTGCCTCCAGCCTATCAAGTACTTAGAAAGTGAGGATAGGCAGCACAAGCAAATGACAGCCAAGAACTTAAAAACCAGCCATCAACACACACCAATCAACATCTAAAAAGCCACTTACAACGGGCACTATAAATACCACACACCGCTAAGAAGAAGTTCCCTGTAGATGAGCTCCAGCATGAGTCCAAAAGTTTGGAACCAGACAAAATATCTGGCAAAATCCCAAGGTAGTCAACTGGTCCAAGATCCAAACTCCCATGTTCTGTTTCAGATTTGGCTTGATCTAGTGCCATTTCTCGTGAAGCTTCTCTAACTGGACATGCTGCCTGAGATGACAGAGGCCAAGGAGCTGGTAATGTCCAGTGAACAGGAAAGATTTGAAACAGTGGATGGAAACTAATCAAGGAAGGAAGCAACCTGGAATTGAGGAGAAACGAGGACAAATTAACCAGTGGAAATGCTTGCCTCCAGAAGTTGTGGATGTTTCATCACTGGAAGTTTTTAAGAGACTGGACAGTTATTTTGTCTGAAATGGTATAGGTTCTCCTGCTTGAGTGGGGGGCTGGACTAGAACAGTGGTCGCCAAGTGGTGGACCTTCCTTAGCACTGGAGCTTCTATTATTCAGTGCAGGTAGCCGATGGCAGGTAGATAGATCTCTAAGTGACTCTGTGATTCTGTGAGCAACTCAATCTGCCTGCTTTGCCTGATTTTGGGTAAAAGTTGCTTTTTTATACATAAAAAAATGGTATTTACATACATGGCGTGTTATGAGTTAATTTTGTGAGTTTGCTTGCAACCAAATTTTATGTGACAGACTCAGGTAGCCAATGGCAGAAACAGATCTCTGAATGAATCTGATTCTGTGAGCAACTCAATCTGCCTGCCTGCCTGCTTTGCTTGATTTTCGGTAAAAGAAAATCTTTTTTAATTAAAAAAATCAATATTTATGTAAACATTTCTATTTACATACAAGCCATGTCCAGCCAGTCACATGACCACCAAGCCACACCCACAGAACCGGTTAAGAAATTTGAATCCCACCCCTGCCTCTGTGCATGTGTGTGTGAAAGAGGGGGGGGGAGGGAGGGAGGGAGAGAGAGAGAGAGAGGTTAGATCTCTCTCTCTCCCACCAACGTCAGCAAGCCACCGTCAGTCAAAATTCATATTAGTGGTTCCCGGGATTTACAATTATGAGTTTGGTGGTCCCTGAGATCCAAAAGGTTGGCGAGCCCTGGACTATAAGACCTCTAAGGTCCCATTCATCTCTATTCTGATTGTGATTCTGAAACACATAAAACAATGTCTTGCCAACTCAAAAGGATTAGCAAGGGCCTTCACACCGAGGATTGAGAGAAGTGTGGTACAAGCAGAAGAAATGCACCCTCTTTTTAATTTAAATTAAAAGCAGCTTCCAAAGTGAGAAACAGCCTTGGGATAAAGGTAGTCTCCAACTTACAACCACAATTGGGACCAGAATTAAGCAAACAAATACATTTCCATTCCTAAACAAGGCAGTGCCTGCTTGGGGGAGCTTTTTTGTTTCAGTTGTTAAGCAAAGGTATAAGGTATTTTAAGTGAATCACACAGTCACTAAGTGAATCCAGCTTCCTATATTGATTTTGCTTGTTAGAAGCCGGCTGGAAGGACTGCAAATGGCGATCATACGACCTTGGAAAGCTATAATTTGTAAAAATACATGCTGGCTTCCAAATGCCTGAATTTTGGTCACGTGACCATGAGGACACTACAACGGATATAACTGCAAGGACCAGTCAGTTGTAAGTCAAGGGAGGTACTAATGCCACTCTAGAAAGCCTTATAGAAAGCCTTATTAAAGCCTTAGTGAGATCACACCTCGAGTACTGCATCCAGTTTTGGTCACCACACTATAAAAAAGATGTTGCGACTCTAGAAAAAGTGCAGAGAAGAGCAACCAGGATGATGAGGGGACTGGAGGCTGAAACATGAATAATGGATACAGGAACTGGGCTTGGCTAGTCGAGCAAAGAGACCAGGGGAGACATGAGAGCAGCCTTCCAATATTTGAGGGGCTGCCACAGAGAGGAGGAGGTCAAGATATTCTCCAAAGCACCCGAAGGCCAGACAAGGAATAATGGATGGAAACAGAACAAGGAGAAATTCAACCTGGAAATAAGGAGAAACCTTCGGACATTGAGAACAATCAACCAATGGAACAGAAGTTGCCTTTAAACGTTGTGGAAGCTTTCAAGAAGAGACTGGACTGCCATCTGTCAGAAATGGTATAGGTATAGGTCTGCTTGGGCGGGGGGGGGGGTTGGACTACAAGGTTCCTTCCAACTCTGTTAATCTGTAACTCACTTTTTTTCAGTCACATTGTAACTTTGAAAAGTTGCTTAATGAACAGTTGTAAGTCGAGGACTATTGGAAGCTGTTTGTTAGCTAACCTCACTGCCCAAAACTTACTTACTTAGTGCATAATGGCTAAGTGATCTTCATCTCTATGCCCTCTCACTGCCTGCTAAGGACAGCAAATGTAGTAAGTCACCTTTTAAAACGGGTCCTCAACCACCGGGCCCCGGACCGATACCAGTCCATGGATCATTTGGTACCGGGCTGCAAAGAATGAATCATTATTAGAATATATATACAAATATGTTTTTAGGAAAGAAATAGTAAAGAAGCCCTTTACCATTGGAGAAGAATTGATTTTGCTGATCCTTGAAAAAGTGTGTCTGCGTGAAACTGGTCCCTGGTACAAAAAAGGTTGGGGACCACTATTTTAAAACATGCAGAGTCCCAGGGAATTTTTTTTCCTTTTGCCTGAAGAATTAAAGGCAGCCCGGAAGGAAACACCCTGTGTTTAATTCATGCTCGTGGTAGGGGCTTTTGTCATTCAGTGCGACCTTCCAGGCTGAAGTATTTTAATTAAAAGGTTGTAAGCAAAACCACCCCAAGGCCTGACCTATTTACTTATTTATCAAGCATTTTCCTTCCAGCAGTTAGCAAAAGGTCACCCAGTTTCTCTCCTGGTTTAAAGTTATGATTTGGCATGTGTTTTTTGAACACACTTCCTTTTGAGATCCGATGCAAATAAAAAAATACAAAATGCACAGCCTAACCTTGAGTGGAGGGGGTGTGGGGGTGTCAAACGATCCCTGCCAATCAAGACACTGACTTGCAGGACAAAGAGTCTGCCAAACACACCAGAGGCACACACAAAAAAGAGAGTTTCTTATAGAGGGCTGCTTCCACAAAAGCCAAGCTACCGGGGAGTGATTATGGCCAATAATGAGATATTGATTGTTCTGCAAATGTCACTGCCGGAAGGGCAGAAAATCCCAAGTCACGAAAGAGGCTGGTTCTGTTTCCTCCACGAGGTGGTACTGTAGGGTTTCCAATGAGGATGGCTCCTTTTTTCTTTTTTCTTTTCAAGATTTCAAGATTCTTTAGAATTCCAGTTCTAACAAGTCTTTCGATGATACGGCCACCCACTTCAATGACCTTCAATGAGAAATTTCTGAAGGATAAACCCATCATTGTAGTCGTAATGGTGTGAGAATGGAGAATACAGAGAGCAAATAGCACTGAGACTTATATACTGCTTCACAGTGCTTTCCAGCCCTCTCTTAAGCGGTTTACAAAGTCAGCATATTCATCCTCCTCTTTTAACATAATCCCTTGCAGGATGGAGTCTGGGCAACTGAATGGAGCTGAATGTTTACTGGCCGAACGCCCTTCCTGTCGCCAATGTGGAGATATATTCAGCAGATATATTCTCAGTGTGCCCAGAAATATCTTATCTGTCTCTACCTATGATTGAACTCATAGCCTCCTGATTGTGAGGCAAGAGCTCCACACCTCTAGGTCACCGCACTATTCACAGAGTCAGCATATTGCCCTCAACAATCTGGGTCCTCATTTTACCGATGTCAGAAGGATGGAAGGCTGAAGAATCAAACTGCCAAACTGCTGGCAGCTAGAAGTCAGCAGAAGCAGACTGCAATACTGCATTCTAACCACTGCACCACCCAGCTCTTAAGATAGTTCTTGAGTGACAACAGCAGGTAGTCCTCAACTTACAGCAGTTCATGAAATGACCAAACTTACAACGGCACTGAAAAAAGTGACATGACCGTTTTTTACAGTTACCACCTTTGCAGCATCCACATGATCATGTGATCAAAATTCAGAGGCTTGGCAACTGGTTCATACTTATGACCGTTGCTTTGTCCCAAGGTCATGTGATCTCCTTTTGTGACCTGAGAAGCAAAATCAATGGGGGAAGCCAGATTCACTTAACAACCGGTTTACTAACTTATCAACTGCAGTGATTCACTTAACAACCATGGCAAGAAAAGTTGTTCAATGGGGCAAAGCTCACTTTAACAGATGTCTCACTTAACAACAGAAATGTTGGGCTCAATTGTCATGAGTCAAGGAAAACCTGTACATGCAGCTCGGGATTAAGTGATAGATTTTGGAGAACATCAAGAACTTAGCTATGACTTTTTCTTCAAGTGGTGTATGCTTCGTCCTGTATTTCCTCCAAAATAAGACTGGGTCTTATATTAATTTTTCCTTCAAGGGACGCATTAGGGCTTATTTTCCATTTAGGTCTTATTTTTGGGGAAAGTATGGAACTAAATTCACCCATCAGGCTGATGATCTTAACTGGGGTTTCTTTTGTGAGTGGGGTTTATATTACAAACCTCCTGAAATATCACACTAAGGATTATTTTCCAGTTGGAAACAGATGTTGAGGAAGAAAATAGTGCCCTAGTGCAACATCCCTTGGACACATGATCAAACTTTCAATACCTTTAAGATGAGTGGACTTCAAGTCCCAGAATTGCCCAGCCAACATGGACATTAAACTCAGCTGTTGGCTTTTTTCCTTTATAGCCATCAGATGCAGGCCTCAACTTCTCACAGTCAACATTGTACAAGTCAGCAAAGAGGGATGTTGCAAGGACCAGTTGCTCCCAGACATCTTCCCCAAGTTCCAGATCCACTATCCCCTCATGAAAGACCTTTCCATAGTAGAGAAGATCTGGAGGTCAGTTCACCTTCTCTTAAATGAGTACAAGTAAACCTTGACTTACAATCATAATTGAACCCGCATTTTCTATTGTTAAAGGAGACAGTTGTTAAGTGAGATTTGCCCCATTTTACGACCTTTCTTGCCATGGTTGTTAAGTGAGTCACTGCAGTGATTGGTAAATTGGTTGTTAAGTGAATCTGGTTTCCCCATTGACTTTCTTGTCAGAAGTCCACAAAAGATGATCACATGGCCCCGGGACACTGCAACAGTCATAAAAATGAGTCTACTGCCAAGCAACCAAATCTTGATCATGTCTCCACGGGGGAAGCTGCAACAGTTGTATCCTATCACCAACCAGTTGCAGGTTGTAAGTGTGAAAAACAGTCATAAGTTACTTTTTTCAGTACTGCTGTAATTTTGAACAATCACTTTAAGCTAATGGCTGTAAGTCAAGGAATACCTGTATTTGAGGAGCAACCGGCCTGGCAGGGAGGAGGGATCAAGTGTGGAATTAGCCTGGAGTCGCTGTGCAATTGCAAAAGGGCTATGATTACCCCCTTCTAAGCTCCTTGGAGCCTCACCTATTTTTTCCCAAGAGATGGCTGCCAGCCTGGACAGATTCTTGTATTATAGGCAGAACATAATAAAGTACTTAGCTTGAACTCTGCATGTGTGACTCTGGTTGTTCGTGCCTTTTATTTTGTGCCTGGGTATGTCCATCATGTCATCCATTTTGTGATCATACCTATCACTCAAAAGAACATCTTGGAGGAAAACATTATCAAAACCACAACTCAAGTCACCATGAGTAGAGTTTGACTCAAAGGAAGGATTCCTGTTATCCTCACCATAAACAATTTGGCCGTTTCTGGCTCATTTTGTGGGGAAAAGGGGCAGTTAGGCACAGAGAACAAGAATTGGGTCCCATTTGCCCTGCTAGCTGAGCATTTTGGGAGGTGTAGTCTCTTGCAGCCAGGGAATATCATGTGGTGATCCTTTTAGGGCAGTGTTTCTCAATTTTGGCAAATTTAAAATCTGGAGATTTCAACTCCCAGAATTCCCAAACAGCATGTGAATTCTGGGAGTTTGAAGTCCGCACATTTCCAAGTTGCCAAGGTTGAGAAATATTGTCTTAAAGACCCTTCAGCCTTCCCAGAATTTCAATTCTGCACAAAATCTTGATGTCTTCGAGGCACAGAAAGTGTGATTGTACGGTCAATTGAAACTCTGCAACGAAGGCGCCTGCCTTGCTCATGAGTTGGATGGCAATCACTTTCCCGGATCTCATTGCAATTCCAGTCTGCTGCTTAGTTGGATAATGAGATCCTTCATCGGAAAAACTAAGTAAAAACAACAAGCCCTCCCTCAGGACTTGTAATAGGAAGCAAAGCTAATATAGTATGTAATAAGAAGGATTATCTAATCTTGCACCAAACAAGGAGCTGAAATATCCTCCTCCTCTTGGTGTGTTTCTGGGTGTGCACGAGCGCCCATGTCTGGGTGTCTTAATTCACATAAAACAGATCCTCTTAAAAATGCACATTTTGGTTGCAAAGAAAGTGTTACTCTCCTTTCTATTCAAAGGGCAAGACTTGCAAACGATCAGGAACAAGATTCCTCTCTGGCTGGAGACATGTACCCCATTAAGGGGTCAGTTTGATGATCTCTGTGTCCAAAAGTGTTGGTCTCTATCTGGGAGAGCACCATGTTGGAGAAGAGGAGAGGGCATGGCTTCTTCCCCTCTTTCCTTGGTCTTTTGGCAAGGTTCACTTGGGCACATCACAAAACAAACTTATTAGCATCCAGTGCCAAGAGGTGACTTCATTTTCACCCCTTTCATTGAGAGTTTCAGGAAAAAATTTTTTGCATTTCAGATCAGAATGCTGAAATGTTTTTTTCCCCTCCATTGCTCCCCATGCAATGTTTGCTTGGAGTCATGTATCTCAGATGTTTCCCAAAGAAAAGAGTCAAGATAAATCCTTCTTGCGATACAGGTAGTCCTCAACTTAAAATAGTTCATTTAGTGACCATTTGAAGTTACAATGGCACTGAAAAAAGTGACTTATGACCGTTTTCACATGTATGACTGCTGCTGCTGCAGTATTCCCATGGTCACATGATCAAAATTCAGACACTTTGTCAGCACTCCGAGTAACACACCCATTGAAAGCAGAACTCCAAGGCAGGTAGATTCCTCAAAGAACATGTTTATTGGACACATCATATTGGCACAGCTAGGGAAAACCAACTCTGAAAGTTCCCACAGTTTTCACCTAATTAAAAGAGTAAAAATCCCCCTTCCCAGGTGTCACCAATTGCATTGTCCATTGAATATAGCTAGCAAGTTCCTGTCCTCCTTCAACAGCCACCTGCTACGATGACCTTGGTTCCCACAGGAAAACTTTTTGTTTTGACTGCTACTTGGACTATTTACTTCCCCCTCCCTTCCCCCTCTTAGGCTTCATGGCAACTATGAGGCAGCACAAAATGACTTCAGCCAGGTTCGCTTCAGTTGACATGCTTAACAACTGACTCATATTTATGACAGTTGCAGTGGCCAGGGGCCATGTGATCACCTTTTGGGACCTTCTGATCAGCAAATTCATTGAGGAAGCTAGATTCACTTAACAACCATGTTATTAACTGCAATGATTTGTTAAGTAACTGTGGCAAGAAAGGTCGTAAAATGGGGCAAATCTCACTTAACAAAAGTCTCACTTAGCAAGGTAGGTTTTGTAGTCGTAAGTTGAGGACTACCTGTTCTTGGAAGTAAGCCTTATTCAAACAAAGCCTTGTCTTAGGCAACCATCAAAAAACCAAGCAGAAGATTTTAAAGCCAGTTAATTATGTTAAACTCAAGGATTTACAAAAGCAGGCATATACTCTACAATTATAGTGTGCTGGTTAATATCCTGGGAATTTATAACACATGCAACACATTTGTTAAAAATATTTATATTCTCCTTTCAAAATGTTTCCCAGAAGGGGAAAAAGTATGGTAAAAGTAAAATAATACGATAAAGGATACTTAAAATGTAATCCCCGGTGATCAGATCAGCAGGAAATAAGCAATAAAAGTGGACATTAGAGATAACAAATACGATTTAGGATTACTGATTGCAGAATGGCTTCGAAGTGGGCCCCAGATAAGCATGACGGGCTGGAACAGAGTTGGAATTAAACTCCTTTGGAACATTAAAATATATATATATTTGGAAATGTTCATGAGACATTCTATAATTTCCATCCCTTCATGTTCTCTTTTCAATGAAATGCTTCAGAGAAAAAATATAGACAAAAAGATGGAAGAGAAAGGTAAAAGGAAGAAAAGGGTAAAGTATAAATAGTAAGATACAAATAAAAAAATGTAGGGTATAAAATGTTATGGAAATTAGTTTTTTTTATAAATGAAAAATTATTTATGAAATAATGAAATCTAATATCCCTATGGAAAAAAAATGACTAAGACTCACTATTAAGCTTTAAAGTAAGGAGAACTAATTAACACAGTGTAACTTACTAAAATTATAAACTTTCATAAATTAGAGTTATATTAGACATCTAATTTAAAAATTGACATTTGAATTCTACATATAGAACCCCCCAAATTTAGAAGGCAGTACAAATATGTGTATTAAATTATAGCTTAGGAATGATTTTCTGGTCACACCAATTTCTGAATTAAAAATGAATACATTAATGTTTAAATATAAGCTGAGTCTTTTTGAGGAAGTATACTATAGTATAATCCTCAGTGTAAAGTATACGAATGAGTTCCAAATTTTATTTGTGTTGTATTGTACAGGTAGCCCTCAACTTACAACAGTTCATTTAGTGACTGTCCAAAATTACAATACTGAAAAAATGACTTATGACCGACCCTTCTTGCTGGGGGATTCTGGGAATTGAAGTCCACAGAGTCTTAACATTGCCAAGTTTGGAGACTCCTGTTTTAGAATATAGAACATAAATAACAGGGTTGGAAGGGATCTTGGAAGTCTTCTAGTCCAAATTTGTTTCAGTCCAGGGAGTGTTGTGATTTTCTTTGATGGAGCCTTTTGTCTTAACTCTGGGTTTCCTGGTAAGCCATGAAAAGGAAAGCCAATGAAGCAGGAAGGTGCTGTGATGAGTGTCTGAATTTACCCATTGGTGCCCAATGCTCACAGTATCTTAAGTTCACATTCATAACCTAGGTTAGTAATAGCCCGAATGCATTTGTTAAGGTTTCAGCTGACTGGGCTTAAACATTGTCAGTTCTGCTATAATGTGGTGGTTTGAACATGTTTATCCCAAAGGTGCTTTTTCAAGAGGCAACTGGACTTTCGGTCAGAGCTGAAGAAGCTTCTTGGATGAGAAGAAAACCAGAAAGTCGAGTTGCCTCTTGAAAAAGCACTTTTAGGACAACCATGTTCTGGATGACTGAGAAACTCCATAGAATTTCAACAAGTTAGCATGGTTAGAAGAATTTATGGTGCATGTTTAATCCTTTTCTGCATAAGCTGAGCAGCTTTTCACAATGGGTGTAGAGTCTAACAGATAATCAGAGTTGGAAGGGACCTTGTAGGTCATCTAGTCAACTCCTCACCCAAGCGGAAGACCCAACACCATTTCTGACAAATGGTAGACCAATCCCTTCTTGAAAGTCTCAAGTGATGACGCTCCCACAATTTCCGAGGGCAAAAGCTGTTCCATTGGTTGATTGTTCTGTCAGAAAGTTTCCCCTTATTTCCAGGTTAAATCTCTATGTGTTTCTCTGCTCTGGTTTGTGGTTGATGATAATGATAATGCTTTACCTGTTCAGTTGTGTCTAAGTCTTGATGATTCTATGATCTCTCCACATCTTCTGATCTTGTGCTACTTCTTTGAGTTGATCCATGTTCTGGCTAGTTTCAGCTTTGATGGTGTCCAGCCATCATGTTCTTTGGTGACCTGGTTTTCTTTTACTGTTAAATCAATCAATCAATCAGAATAGAGCTGAAAGGGACCTCGGAGGCCTTCTAGTCCAGCCCCTTGCTCCAGAAGGAGATCCTGATACCATTTCAGATAAGTTGCCATCCAGTCTCTTCTTAAAAAACCCCAGTGATGAAGCTCCTACAACTTCTGAAGGCAAGCTGTTACATTGGTTCATTGTTCTCACTGTCAGGAAGTTTCTGTCAACCCTGAAACTGACTTGAGCAAAGCCATTTTGGAGCTTCAGGGTTGTCACACTGAAGCGAGGGATAGGGAGGGGGGTGGATTAGAGATAGCTGGGCTTGTGTAGTCAAAATATAATACTTACTCAAGATTTTCTCCTGGGAACCAAGGGCATTTCTCACACCTGGCTGAGAGAAGAAGGAGTCATGTCAGCAGACCAGCCAAAGCTGCAGTGATTAGGCCATGGGACTGATTGTTTGGGGTTGAGGGGAAAACTTTGATTTTTCGTTAAGGAGAAAACCAGGGGGATCTTCAGAGTTGGTTCTGATCAGATATTATGTGCCAATATGATTTTTCCAATTAAGCTATTCTTTGAGGAATCTACCTGCGAGTTTTTGCTTGCAATGGGTTTATTACTTGGAACCCTGACATTTTCTCCTTAATTCCATTTTCTCTCCTTGATTCCATCTGTTGTTTATTCCAGACAATTGTTTTCCAGACAATCCCCTGCTTGGCCTGACCAAAGTTAAAGTGAGATGCAGTTTTGTGATTTTGCCTTCTAATATGTCTGTTATTATGCTCTCCAGTACTTGCTTCTGGGTCACCTTTGCTGTCCAAAGAATACACAGGAGTTTTCTCCAGCACCACAGCTAACAGGGACACAGCATCACAGCAGGCTCAGTGGCTAAGATGCTGAGCTTGCAGACTAGAAAGGTCAGCAGTTCGGCGCTTCGAATCCCTAGCACCACATAATGGAGTAAGCTCCCATTACTTGTCCCAGCTTCTGCCAACCTCAAAAGCATGTTTAAAATGCAAGTAGAAAAATAGGGACCATGCACCTTCAGTGTTTAGACATGACCACAGAGACATCTTCTGACAGTGCTGGCTCTTCGGCTTTGTAACGGAGATGAGCACTGTCCCCTAGAGATGGAATTGACTAGCACTTACATGAGGGGAACTTTTACCTTTTATGTCTACTGTTATGCTCTCCAGTACTTGTTTCTGGGTCCCCTTTGCTGACCAAGGAATATGCAGGAGCCTTCTCCAGCACCATAGCTCAAATAAATCAATTTTCTTCCTGTCTTTCTTTTGTAAAGTCCAACATTCCCAATCACAAACCTACTGCAGATGAGGGGTAATGGTGGCCATCCTGGCATGGCTGGACCTACCTGATTTCCACCATCTCACCACCCCCAATGAAACATACTCCAAGCTTATTCTGCTGTATGCTAAATGCCATTATCCTCCTGAAATTAAATATCAGGCTCCAACCTATAATGTTTCACAGGGTGGAATTGGGGTTATATCTTCTTGGATAGCACCACCTTCCATTTCCATCGTGGCATTTAATTATGATGGGTATGTTAGTGCCCACTGGAGCATAACAAATTGTCATTATGTTATTCTGCTGGGTCTAATTTAATTGGCAAATTGTCACAAAAGCAATTATCCGTCGTTTATGTTGTTGCCATAACCACATCTTGGAGAGCACCTGTGGTCTGCAAGGGGAGACGGCTTCTCCAAGCCCATCGAGCTTGGTTTTCTTCCATCTCCACCAAAATGGCAGAGAAGGGTCTCTTACCTGGCAGTTTCTCCTTTTTGTTTCGTTTTTGGATCAGGGAACGGGGGGGGGGGGGGGAGAACCCTCGGCCAGTCCTTCTTAAAAGCCTCCAGTGATGGAGCCGCCACAACGTCTACAGAGAGGGAAATTCAGTGAGGGAGGGGGGGGGGGGAAGGGAGAGAGGGAGGAAGGAAAGAAGATAGAAAGAGAAAAAGGGAAGAAGGAGACAGAAGGGGAAAAAGAAAAAAGGAAGGAGACAGAAGGAGAGAAGAAGGAAGAAAAACGACAGGGGGAGTAAGGGAGAATAAGGAGACAGAGAGCAGAAGGAAAGGAGGAAGGAAGGAGCCAGAAGAAAGAAGTGAGGAAGTGAGGGAGGGAAGGTGTAAGGAAAGAAGGAAAGAAGGAAGGCCTCTTGCTTTTGATCCAATTACCTAAATACAGAAAATGACTGCTATCATCAAGTCAAACCTCTGTGAAAATATCAAAGGAAAACATAACGGGCGTTAGAAAAAAGCTTACAATCGCCAGCCTGAGAAGTGGTTTCATGTGACTGTGGTACAGGGAGGCAATCCACTGTGTTATATTTAGGGAAAACAATTCTGCACTTTATAACTTTTAGGGGAACAAGACTCTTGAAGAGGGTTGGAGTAAGCCGGCCACATATTCCTCCTCTGAGCTGCCTGAGATTGCAGGAGATGTTCCCCCTTGATTTTTAACGGCTGGGACTGAGATTAAAGCTAATCTTTCCACTCTCCAGACAGTTGCCACAGCCTGATTGCTGCTGATTCCCTATTACGAAGAGGACTCAAGTCTCGCTCGATGCAAATAAATCCTTCCACCAAAGCTAGAATGACTGGGATAGATTTTTCTTTCAGCATCAAGAAAGATTTCCACAATTGATTAGAAGGGGAAAATAGCCTGAAGTCAAGTTTGCCTTCTCTGGCTGACTTCATGTACTTTTCTGAACAGGACGGAAGGGATTACCTGTTGCTGCCTTCTGGGCTGTTTCACCTCTTCCCAATCTATCCTGTGGGGAAAAAAAACCAGGAGACTGTAAGTTCTAGTTCTGTCTTAGGAATGGAGCCAGCTGGGGGATTTGAGCCTGTCATTTTCTGTCATCCCTACGAAGAAGACAAAGGCAAACCACTTCTGAAAGATCCTGTCAAGAAAACTGACAGGAAAACAACCTTCTTTCCTTCCTTTTCCTGTCTCCTCCCTCCCTCTCTTCCTCCCTTCTTTCCTTCCTTCCTTCCTTCCTTCTTTAATTTTCCTGTCTCTTCCCTCCCTCCCTTTTCCTGTTTCCTCCCTCCTTGCCTTCTTTCCTTCCTTCCTTCCTTTTCCTGTCTCCTTCTTCCCTTCCTTTTCCTGTCTCCTCCCTCTCTTTTTCCCTTCTTCCCTTCTCCTTTCCTTTTCTTGTCTCTTCCCTCCCTCTCTTCCCTTCTTTTCTTCTTTCCTTCCTTCCTTCTCCTGCCTCCTCCCTCCTGCCTTTCTTTCCTTCCTTTTCCCATCTTTTCCCTCCCTCCCCCGTTCCTTCCATTTCCTTCCTTCCTTCTCTTTGAACTCTGTGGATTTTCTTCTCACCCAATCATCCAGGTACTTGCTGAGAACCAAGCCTGACTCAAAGAGTAACATAGGCTTCTTTTAAAGTCTGGTCTTTCACCTGCACAGAATGTCCCAAAGACACTTGTTTTCAAAGTATTCCAGATTTATTTTTCCCATCTTCCTTGTGTGTCCCAAAGGTGCTTTTATTTTAAAGGCAATTGGACTCTCTGATTTTCTTTGTTTCGCTTCTCATCCAAGAACCTTCAATCCTATAAATTCATCTTCTTGAGCCTCCCATCTTAAGCCAAATTCTGACCTAATTCTAGTATGAACTGTGCCTCAGATTCTGACAATTGCAAAACAGGTTGCATGATATCTGGAAGTGAAATGTCTTGTACAGATAGTCCTTGACTTGCAACCATTCATCCAGTGACCATTTAAAGTTACAAGAGCACTGAAAAAAGTGACTTACAAGTGATTTTCACACTTCCTCACCTTCCAGAATCTTTTCAGATTGTGGTAGATTATAAATGCAGTGAATACATGTTTAAACAAATAAATAATCAAAAAAGATTGGCACCGCTTGATCTTTTGCTAAAGCGACAAAAATATTTCTTAAAGTAGGGTTGGTCACCTTTTATCTGCAATTTCTGCGAAGGTTTTGATTTGAATTCTTTCTAAACTTTTTGATCTCCCTCTTCATAGCTTCTTACTAAATATAGGTAGTCCTCGACTTACAATAGTTCATTTAATGACCAGTCAAAGTTACAACGGCATTGAAAAAGTGACTTATGACCATGGTTCACACTTATAACCTTTACAGTATCCTTATGATCATGTGAGCAAAATTTGGATGCTTAGCAACTGGTTCACACTTATGACCATTGCAGTGTCCTAGGTGGTCAGGTGATCCCCTTTTGCGACCTTTTGACAAGCAAAATAAATGGGGGAAGCCAGATTCACTTAACAACCATGTTACTAATTTATCAACTGCAGTGATTCACTTAACCACCAAGGCAAGAAAGGTCATAAAATGGGGCAAAACTCACGTAACAAATGTCTCACTTAATAAGAGGATTGTTGGGCTCAATTGTAGTCTTAAGTTGGGGACTACCTGTATCGCTAATTTTAAACAATGGGAAACAAAAAGAAGATTAAGAAAACCATCTTATTTTCACATTTTTTTTATCTTTAACATTTTTATTTTACTATATAAAATATAAAATACAAAAAAAAGAGAAAAGGACATAGGAAATTGAGGTCAGGAAAGGGGATGGGGAAAAGGGAGTGTGAAATACAAGGGGGAAGAGAAAAAGAAAGAAAAGGGGGCATTGATTTCCAACTCTTCCCAGCACTGTACAAGATAAGCACACTGCAGCCTCAACTTCTTACTTTTACACATTAATACAGTATATAACTAGCCATTTCTATTACATCAAATCTTTCCAAATCAACAAAACCAAGAACAAATTTCATTTTCTTTCTTCACAAGCACAAATTCCAGAAGTACTATCCAAATAAGAACATATTTTCCTCTTTAAATAAAGCAATCAATTTAACCATTCCTGCTTTATCTTCCTTGCTATGGAAATAACCTGTATTTCTATTTGCATCTAGTCATCTTTGTGAGCTGTCACCATTTTTATTTACAAAATGTATTCTTTCAAATTCTTTGGCCTAAAAAAATGAAGAGGAAAAAAAAGAACAGGGAAAGGTTCCCTCCCTTTCCCCCTCCTTTTTCCCTTCAAAATACCAAACTTTAAAAAAACACAAAAAGGCACTTTTTTAAAAAGTCAAAGCTTTTCAGAGTTCTGCAGCGTTAATTCAGTGCCAGAAAAATAAATACAGATGGCTGATGCTTCATTTAATATCTTTATAAACGTAAATAGATTTTACAAACCAGTTGTAGTTCTCCAACATGGAGCAAACTCAGAGAGAAACATACTGCAAGTAACTTCAGCAGTTCAGAAACAGACATCAGTTTCAATTTAGTTCAGCAAGCAAGCAAGTTAGTTTGATCTTCAATAGACAGAAACAGGGCTTAGCTTCTCTAGTCTACTTCTAGTTTCAGTTTCCAGCCTAGGATACTTCTAGTTTCAGTTTCCAAAACAGTCCTCATTGGCTGACTTAGTTGTTATGCCTATTCATTGGCTGACCTATTCCAGTTCATGAATATATTCTGACAAAAGCTTTCTAATACATCTTGTTCTTTAACTTTATCGCTTTATTTTTTACATTTTTCATGCACCTTTCTTTTAAGAAATTGTACTTCTTACTTACTAATGATCGTGTAGCAAATAAGAGTGGGTGGAATGGGGGAAGCCTTAAGCCCATGTCCCATTGCACCAACGGATGCAAAGAGGATGTAAAATGGACAAAAAAGCTTACCATCCGTTTGAAAACACGATGCATCCGTTGTGTACTCACTGAGTACGTATTTCATACGCTCTCTCCGTCAAACATCTGTCTACTGCTATTTCATCCGCTCAAAGTTTTGAGCTGCACAAAACTTTTTGAGCGGATGAACTTTCTGCCGCGTACGATGTACATCCGCAACACATACGGGCAACAAATGTTCTACATCCGTTGTCATCCGTTACACGTCCGCTGTATCCTCTCGGCATCCTCTGGCCATCCTCGCAACTCACATCCGCTCCAGCTGAAAATGGAAAGAGGGAGGAAGCGAAAGGTACATGGAACGTCCACACAGCGTTAGTAGCACGGAAATAGAAAGGATGTAAGAGGATGCATCGCGTATATAAAGCATTAAAACGGACAAAACGTTTGTATATGGGACGTATCTTGGATATTTAGGATGTCTGGAGTATGCCTAGAGTATGTGGAAAGACACCTAGCGGAAAACCGATATTTCCTATAAAAAGGGGGAGGAAATCACCTGGATCTCACTATCAGTCCAGCAGCCGTGGTGAATAGACCTTTTCACCCTTGGTCTTGCTCTTCCACATCATCCATTGATCTCCACCATGGATCATCACATACTCCTTATGGTAGCTGCGATCATTCAACACCAGAACCAAGCCCTGTTCAGACTGTTTCACCTTTTCTATGCAAGGAGAAGAAGGAGACGTCCAAGAGCTGTGTGGGTCTGACAATGGATCGGGAGAAGAGTGGAATTTGGACTGTATGACAAGCTGATGGTGGAGCTGAGGAGTGAAGACCCTTGTGCATTCCAGCACTTCATGAGGATGCCACCAGCCATGTTTGACGAAATTGTTGAGCGTCTGAGACCCAGGTTGACCAAGCCGAGCACCAATTTCCGTCCCAGTCTGGACCCTGGACTGAAGGTGGCACTGACTATGTGCCACCTGGCTTCTGGAACCACATACAGAAACATGCAGTATGCCTGGAGGGTGCCACACAACACCATCAGCAAAGTGGTCAGAGAAGTGGTGCAGGCCATCATCGAAGAATACGTGGAGGAGCTCCTCCATTGCTCCTCCCCACTGAAGAAGGCTGGAGGAAAGTTGCAGAACAGTGGTATCAGAGGTGGAACTTTCCCCACACCATTGGAGCCATAGATGGGAAGCACGTGGCCTGCAAAGCTCCAGCCAACTCAGGGTCCTCTTATCACAACTACAAGGCTTCTTCAGTATCATCCTCTTTGCCATGGTTGATGCTGACTACAAGTTCATGTACATCGATGCTTCAGGCAACAGGTCAGCTTCAGATAGTGAGGTATACAATGCCAGTGACCTCAAGAATGGGCTGGAACGCAACCTCATCATGGGTTTCCCAGATCCAGACCCCCTACCCAATAACACACAAGATGTACCCTACTTCATCATGGGTGATGACGCCTTCTCCCTCAGAACCTACCTCATGAAGCCCTACAGTTCCAGATGCCCCACCCATGAAGAGAGGATCTTCAACTACAGGCTGTCCAGGGCAAGGCGGGTGGTGGAGAACGCCTTTGGCATCCTGGTCAACAGGTTCCAGGTACTTCTCACCACCATGCAGCATCACCCAGGGACCGTGAGGAGCATCGTGGAAGCTTGCTGCATCCTGCACAATCTCTTGCGCACCCGCTACCCAGTGTTGCAGAACAGGCTTGTGGACCGTCAACAAGGGAATTGGGACATGGAGCCTGGTGAATGGAGGCAAGGACTAAACCTGATAGACACTGTGGATGTACAAGGCCCCAACAGAGCTTCACGTGAAGGGAAGAAGCAGCGGAACCTCCCGAAACACTGGTGCAACTCCCCAGCTGGAGCAGTGGAGTGGCAAGACAGGATGGTAGATGGTTAATGGATGCTTCCTTGAGCCTGTCTCATAACACTGATGAGATTGTGCCATGTATGTTGAGTGGCCCTACAATGAATAGGGCATTAATAAAGAGCTTTGTTTATTTTGAAATGTGTTGATCAATGAATAAATTGTTATTGATAAAAAAGGGCCATATGTGTGGCAGCTGGGAGGGTGGACCATACAGTCCCACTATGCTTGCACTGGAGGTGTATCAATCCCACAGCTATCCTTACCCATCCCACAACTATCCTTACCTATCCCACAGCTATCCTTACCCATCCCACAACTATCCTTACCCATCCCACAATTATCCTTACCCATCCAAGAACTATCCTTACCCATCCCACAGCTATCCTTACCCATCCAACAACTATCCTTACCCATCCCACAACTATCCTTATCCATCCCACAACTATCCTTACCTATCCCACAAGCATACAAAGGCTTAACCATTTTTTCAAAGTTTTCACCACTTTATTAAATAAATTAAATGAACCAAGTGTGTGAAGCAAAGATAACCTTTATTAATAACTATCTTTAGTAAACTGTATGACTTTATTAAAAAAGCAAAATGAACCAAGTAAAGTGTCTTAAGCAAAGATAAAGTGAACAGGTAACAACTCAGTCTCTGGCACTATTCTCAGTCACTCTGAGGCATGTCCATGGTCTCAGCTGTCGAGCGGCCAGGGACTGTGGAGGTGGCTGTGGCTGGAGTGCTGGTCTGAGGTGCCATTGGGGTGCTTGGCCCCGAGAGTACAACAGGGGATGGTGTATTCAGGAAGCTCTCAGAGAGCTGACTCAGTCCCGTGAGGTTGAGAGGCCCTTCCTCAAGGACCTGGGATGTCAGGCAAAATACTGATGACAGATTTTCTGTTGAGGGGCTTGGCTGTGGGGTGGAGGAAGGAGGGGTGTAGTGGGGCTGTCTGGTCTGCAGCTGGGTGAGGTGAGGCGTCTGTGGCGTACGATGTACCTGGGCCTGGACTGGGAAGGGCTGCCTCTGCTGTGGGAAGTCCTGGTACTCATAGCCTTGGTAGGTGAGGGGCTGTTGAAAGCCGTGGAAGGGCTGTGACATCGCCTGGGGTGGAGGAGCAGTCCTGGAGTAGGTCGGAGCAGGTTCAGCTGGGCTTGGAGGGTGGTGCAGCAGTGCTGTTATCTTCTCCTTCATCACCTGGTACTGGGCCTCGGGCAGGTCCATGAGGGTCTGGCTCACGTAGGTGATGAAGGGCTTGCGGTTCAATGATGGTATGTCGCTGTGGACCAGCTGAGAGAGAAGATCTGTGCTGGTTTTGATTGTGTCCCTGTTCTCCAAGAGGACAGTGTGGCTCTGGCCCTCCAGTCTTCCTCTCTGTCTGCTTTCTGTGGAGGTGGAGCTGGGGGTGGGGGTGGGTTGATCTCTGGCTGCTGCTTCTTCTTGCTCCATTTGAGACAGGGGATCCTCCACGTCCTCTGGCATGGGGAGTGCAGCTGTCGGGGGAGGGGTCTCTGCCGCGGGGCCCTCCAAAGACACCTGCCTGGACACGGTAGCTGTCTCCTGGCTGGAAGAGGAGTGCCTCTCTGTGGGCTGTCTGAGGGAGAGGGTTGACAGAGGGGCTGCTCCTCGGTGGCGGACCTCACCCTCCAGGAAGCTGCACTTGGCCATCACGTAGGTCTCCCGGTCAGTGAGCTTGACAGCGGCCTGGCCAGACTTCTTCAGGTGCAGCTTGCCATACCAGGTGTGCATGTGCTTCCACCATCCCAGGAGTACATCTGCAGTGTAGCCCAGGCTCTCTGCCTTGTCTCTCCAAGCTGCCTGCTTTCTCTTGGTGTCGTGATAGAGCCTGTGGCCCTTTCTCCACAAGTACTCGTTCTCCCTCAGCCATTCCAGCACCTCCTCATCATGGTTCTCGGAAATGGAGTACTGTTTCCTCTCTCCCTTCTACTTGCCTTGCCTCTTCCTCCCTCTGGCAGGGGCTTCAGGGCCTTCAGCAGCAGGGCTTTGAGGGCCTTGGGGCTAGTCCACCACAGCACCAGCAGTAGCAGTAGCACCAGCACCAGCAGTAGCACCACCAGCAGCAGGAGAAGCACCAGCAGCAGCACCAGCAGCAGCACCAGCAGGAGAAGCACCAGCAGCACCAGCAGGAGAAGCACCAGCAGCAGCAACACCACCAGCAGCAGCAATAGCAGCAGCAGCAGCAGAAGCACCAGCAGCTTCAGAGTCAGTGCCAGGGGGTGGGATGGTGGTTCTGTCCTTCTTGCCAGGGCTGGCAAGAGTAGGCACAGGCTTCCTCTTCTGCCCTGACTGATGAACCATGGTGTTCTTTCAAGATGTCTCTGGCAGCAGGTCTTTCCTCTGAATGGTGACTGCTTGCAAGCTGCATCTTTTTATATCCACGGAGCTGACGCAATTCATCCTCCCCGCATGCGCAGTGAACGCTTTGTATCCGCTATGCATTCTATAGGCATCCGTGATGCATCCGCGTCATCCGCTATGCATCCTCTCCTTCTGCTACGCATCCGCTTTGCTATTCTCCCCTGGAAGCCCTTCGGATGTGTCATCCGCTTCCATCCGCTAGGCTTCCTACGAACATCCGCTTACCATCCTCGCTACGTACTACCCCTGTCCGTTCCTTTCTGTTGTTTTCCGTTCTGTTTATGCAAATTTTCGCCACTTTTGAGAGCGGATAACAACGGATAGAGCCACCCCCAAAATTTTGCTCGTCCACTGTGTCCTTTTTGCATACGTTTTGCATCCGTCGGCCAGTGTGACCTAGCCTTTAGCTTTCCATTTTCTCTCATGACTTCAGTTGTGATTAGTATAGAAACTGAGGAGATAAGATGACTATTTATTTATCAGGCACGCATTGGCCTGATAAGATTCTGAAATGCAGGCAGCAGGCGAGGAGACCAAATCAGGATAATTCATTCTTCTTCCTTAGCTCTCAGCCCTCCTGCTGGACGATCTGCACAGAGCCATTCCTGCAGAGAAGCTTAATTGTGTCACCATGGCAGGGGGTCGGAGGGGCTTATTTTCCATTCTTTTTATGCAGGGATGAACTTGTAGCTTAAAATGTTTGGGTATTGGCTAGCCAGGGTTGCTGACCGTCAGCCCCCAGACTTAAGACGGTTGTGTAGTGCCCCCTGCTTGGAGCTGCCTATTTGGAAAGTTTAATTGATGGGAAATAGAGGTTCTAGGAAGTGAGAAGAGCTGGGCTGGTCCTCTGTGTCCAGCATCTCTCTCCTGCAACATCTCAGATGGGAAAAAGGAGCACCATTTTGGATGATCCACTTGTCACAGTTCTGACAGATGCCCTAATTAAATCATGAGCCTCAAGCCAAGCTTCAAAAGAAATCCAGTTATTTATTAGAAGCTTAATGCCGGCACGGACCAGGTGGAGCCAACTCTGACTTCAGTTAAACCATGCTTTGCCTCTGACCCTGTTTCCCCCCCCCCTTAAAATGTGTCATCAATCACATTCCCCAACAAAACAATTTTGTGGGTTGTAAAAGTCACTCCCTCTGGCCACTGTGGGTTTCTGTGGAGATGACTTCAGCATATCGGTTAGAATGTGCCTTGTTTTGACTCAGATGTCAGCTCTTTGATGCAGCTGCAAAGTTCGCCCTCCCATTCCCCTTGCCTATGGCAACTTGAGAACAGGTCAGAGATGCTGTGCAAGTTGACACCATTGCCATTTTTGAAGGAGTTCAGCCCTCCATCCTTTGCAAAAAATAAACCCAAGAACCCTGTCTTGGTCTCTCTCTTGTTACTTGCTTGGGCCAGCGTCCCAGGGAAGAAAAATAAAAAAGGATGAGCGAGACACCCAAGATCAGCATTCCCTTGGCTTGGCTAGACAAATAACAGAATAACAGAGTTGGAAGGGACCTTGGAGGTCTTTTTTTTTTTTTTTTTTAAAGTTTTTATTAATTTTCTACAAACAAACAAACATACAAAACATTAAAAACATCTACTCTCATATATACTTCCGGTGTATCGGTTGGTTCATCAGTTTTGTGCATTCATTTTATAGCGTCAATTACAATTATATTGCATAACCACTCATATTGTCAATCCATATTCTAATATTACTAAAAAAGAAAAAAAAATCTTTTTCTGACTATACTTTTAATCATTCATGCTTTGCGAGATAACAATACTTCAAACAGTTTATTCTATAATTTGTCGTATAATCATAAGAAATCAATCCTAAAAACTCTTCATATATATAATATTAATGCTCTATTATTGTATTTTATCATCTAACCATTGATAAAAAAAACCCCAAATTGCATAAAATTGTTTATCTTCTTGTTCTCTAATTTCAAATGTCAATCTACTCATCTCAGCACATTCCAATATTTTCTTAATAATTTCTTCCTGCAATGGTATTTTCTCATTCTTCCAGTTTTTAGCAAATACAATCCTAGCCGCCGTTAATACATTTACAATCAAATATTTCAAGTCTTTATTATATATATCAGGTAAAATTCCCAATAAAAAGATCTCTGGCTTCAAGTCTATATGTTTCTTTGTCATTTTTTCCAACCACATGTGAATTTTAGTCCAATATTTTCTAGCATTCTCACAAGTCCACCACATATGATAGTATGAGCCAGGTATTGGACCTTGGAGGTCTTCTAGTCCAACTCCCTGCTCAAGCAGGAGACTCTGGACCATTCTGGACCAATGGCTGTACAGTCTCTTCTTGAAAACCTCCAGTGATGGAGCAAGGACTCACAACTTCTAAAAGCAAGCCTTTCTACAGACTAATTGTTCTAATGCCAGGACATTTCTTGTTGGTTCTGTGCAGAGGTGGGCTTCACATAATTTTACAACCGGTTCGCCTCGCGGTAGAACCAAAAATGTGAGCTTGTGCACGGCTTCAAACACATAGCGATTTCATGCATGCGGCTTCCAGCACACCTATTCTATTCTAACAGGAGGCTTAGATAAAAGGCAAAAAGAACTACGCCGCCTACAGCTTAGTACATAAAATGATCTACTACAATGCCTTGTCAATGACTGCTTCAGCTTCAACCACAACAGTTCAAGAGCACACCAACTGATACAAACTTAAGGTAAACCGCTCTAAATTGATTGCAGAAAATACAGCTTCAGCAACAGAGTGGTCAATGCTTGGAATGCACTACTTGACCCTGTGGTTTCTTCCCCAAACCCCCCAAACCCCCAAGACTGTCTCCTGTTGACCTCACCCCTTTCCTAAGTGGTCTGTAAGAGGCGTGCATAAGCACACCAACATGCCTACTGTCCCTGTCCTAATTTCTCATTATTGGTACCCATTTCATGTCCTCTAAAACGTTTCCAATTATAGCTTTTAACTAATACATACTTGACAAATAAAATAAATAAATAAATAATAAATAAGAGTCTCTAGTCTGCAGAAAGCAAATTGAGTCGGGTTTTCCAAAGGCTGATGTAATGCATAATATTAAATCTTGAAACCAGCAAGATGGTATTTTAAGCATCTGCTCAAAGACTATAATAAAGAGATTTATATTATAGTGAGTTACTGTATTTTGAGCATTCTGTTAAGTACACACGTGCTACTTACAGATGAAATGATCAAATCCTCATCCAGACTTCAGAATATCATTATTGTGTTTTCCTTTAGCTAGATGGGTATTCAGATCACAAATGTACTGAACAGTTGTGTTGTGATATGGAACAGGGCACTGGAAAAGGGCTGGCAGGAACTACAGAAGCATGGAATTGTAACACAGAATTCAGAATGAAGTTGGCCTCGGTGATGGAACAATTCCTCTTCCCTTTCTTAAACCTCTCAGCTGATACAGCAACAAACTATGGCTTATTAGCAGGGGTGGGATTCAAATTTTTTAATAACTGGTTCTGTGGGTGTGGCTTAGTTGGTGGGCTTAGCCAACTCAATATCACTCACATCAAGGCACACATCTCCTCGCCTGGCCTCTCATGACTGTGGCGATGCTGCAAAAGTCATAAGTGTGAAAAATGGTCATAAGTCACTTTTTTCAGTGCTATTGTAACTTTGAATGGTCACTCCACACAAGCAAAGTACCAGCAAAGGAGGGGAAAAATACTCCAGAGAAGTTCCTGAGACTTCCAGGAAGTCTAGCCCTGCCAAGAATATAAGGGTTAACAGAGAGACAGTTTCTGAAAGCAACACCAGAATGTTTCCTTCCTGTCTTCCTTACAGGATTAGAGCAGTAATTTCTTCTAACAACCGGTTCTCTGAACTGCTAAGAATGTTAACAACCGGTTCTAGCGAATAGGTGCAAACTGGTAGAATCTCACCCCTGCTTATTAGCCCAGAAAGAGTGTGCTTTGGAGCTGGTGTCTTTAGAGCAAAGATCTTCAAATTTGACAGCTTTAAGACTTGTGGACTTCAACTCACAGAATTCCTCAGCTAACATGATTGGAGGAGCAATTCTGGGAGTTGAAGTCCACAAGTCTTAAAGCTGTCAAGTGTGAAGGCCCCTGCTTTAGGGAATAAGGGAAGTGACCTGGATGGAGATATGCAAAAGCCTCTTGCCTAGGCAGAAGAGATGGAAGCATTTTAAAAGTCCAGAACATCCAGATAACATTCAGAAGTGGCTCAAGCAGACAGATGGGTCTATGACAATTCGTTGCAACCAACACCCTGCCGGACAGCTCACTGGTATTAAAGAAATAGTGGAATAGAATAATTAAAATAAAGGATGCTAAAGCAGGGATGGAATGTAATGTGAAAAATGTTTTTTAAAACATTTCTTTCAAATAATTAAATTGAATTGTTAAATTCTTCTGCAGTAAGTTTGTCCCACAGTGAGTTGTCTGTGGCAAGTTGGACATGGTGAATTGTCTGCAGAGAGTTGGCCATGGCGACTTGCCCCATTCCACAAGTAGACACTATGCTAATTCAGTGAACTATAAAGAGGAGGAAAAGGTACAGCACCATGAAATTTACAAATGTTGAGATTTGCAAGATTCTGTCCTTAAAGTCAATCTTGACATAAGTGACTTTAGCCTTTCTGATATTATCTCTCCAAAGCACCCAAAGGCAGGACAAGAAGCAATGGATGGAAACCAATCAAGGAGAGATCCAACCTAGAATTAAGGAGAAATTTCCCGACAGAACAATTGATCAGTGGAATGGCTTGTGTCTAGATGTTATGGGTGCTCCATCACTGGAGGTTTTTAAGAAGAGATTGGACCACCATTTGTCTGAAATAGTATAGGGTTTCCTGCTTGAGCAGGGGGTTGGACTAGAAGACCTCCAGGGTCTCTTCCAACTCTGTTCTTCTTTTTTAATCTATTTAGTGGGACTGATAATGAAACTAGAAATAGTTTTTCTTAGACATTTCAATTCTTCTCATCCTCCTGTTGCTCCCAGTTTCCAAACAATGGATACAGTAGTCTTGTAAGTATTGATAACTAGCTCGATACCCGTGCTTTGCTACAAAACCCTGTTGTCGGGCTTAGTTTTGGGAGAGGAAAATAAGGGGAAAAAATTCTGCCTCTGTCTACCAGCATCCATCAGTATTCATCTGGCTAGCGTCCTGTTAGTGTGTGAGAGAGACAGTTGAAGGCTGTTTGGAAAGTGAAAGAGTATTTGCTGTGTGAGCAAGGAGACAGGAAGGAGCTTGGGTGTGACTTAACTCAACTGTTCTGTACTAAAGCTGCTTGGTGCTCTGAAACTAAAACTGAAACTCCTCTCCTCTGCTTGTGTTTTGTATTTGGAAGAGATTTCTTTTCAGGTGGGGAGGGGGAGTAGAACTCCTTAGAATCAGAGCATGTTTATAAAAATAATATAGGAAATACTAATAGTCATTTGGAAAAATCCTTTCTTAGTGAGCACCTAGAAGCCAAGAAGAACATAGGTGCCAAATTTCAAGTTTGTAGGCTTTACAGTTCTGGAGATTTTGTGATGATGCTTGAGCGGTATTTTGCTTTTATATATGTATAGATTTTGGGTGGGGTGAAATTTGGCTGATATAATCCAAGGCATTTCTGTAAGTTGCAGAAAAATAAAAATTCTATATAAAATTTTCCCAGTGTATGTCTGTGAGAGACAAAAATGGACAACAGTTTTGAAGGTTGTCAATTGCTCCATTCTGAGCACAAAGAGAGAGTAAACACACACAGCTGACAGATGTGTGTTACAAAAGGTCTTTCCTGACAGACCACAACTGGGACTATCAATTCTGTCCTGAACCAATGCGGTTGTAAAGTGAAAAGTCACATGAACACACCCAATGAGCGACGACAGTTCATTAAGCAAATCACCATGGATTGTTAAGCATGACATTGTGTGATTGCAGCTTGTGATTTCCTGCTGGCCTCCTCAGTGACTTTGCTCATCAGATGCCAAGTATGAAGGTTATAAATAGCAATCTTGCAGGAACCGAGGGGTTATGCAATGGTTACAGCCTTGAGGATCGCTTGGAGGTCTCCTTTTTCAATCTCGTCATAACTTCGAGCAGTCACTGAAGTAAGCAAGATGACTTTAAGCTGCCTCGGCTGCAAGTTGAGAATGCAATGAAGACAGCATCATAATAATATGTAGAATGAAGGAAGGAAGGGAGGGAGGGAGGGAGGGAGGAAGGAAGGAAGGAAGGAAGGAAGGAAGGAAGGAAGGAAGGAAGG
>BLBF01000036.1:25470767-25486514 GCA_015471245.1 Laticauda colubrina | reverse complement strand
TCTTTCTTTCTTTCTTTCTTTCTTTCTTTCTTTCTTTCTTTCTTTCTCTCTCTCTCTCTCTCTCTCTCTCTATCTATCTATCTATCTATCTTTCTAATCTTTCATCTTTCTCTCATCTCTCATTTTCACTATTATCTCTCTAATCTCTGTCTCCCTCTCTACCTATCGTCTCTTTCTCTCTCTCTCTCTAACTATCTTTTTTTCATCTATCTGCCGGTATGTCTATCATCATTCTCATTTGTCTCCATGTGCCTCTCTCTCTCTGTCTCCATCTCTCTCTCCATTGTTTTCCATCTCTCTTTTTTTCCCCCCTCATTCTTCACCTCTCTTTCTTCATCCATCAAGCTCTCCATCTCTCTCTCAATTTCTCTCTGTCTCTCTCTCTTTCTCCCTCCCCTTCCCATCTACCTTTCCACCTCTCTCTCTCTCTCTCCATCTCCATCTCTCTCTCTCATCTCTCATCATTTGGTATAAATGCAAGGGACTCTTCTCCTCTGCTTAAAAAAGAAAACGTGTATTTCAAGGAAAGATTGCAAGCACATATGAAATATACTGGTTAATTTTCTTCCTAGATGGAGCAGCCATGAAGACAATGATATGGATGAGATTTTAACCAGGGAGGTTAAGGTCGTTTAAGTGAAGTGTGAAGCTCACATTTCTAAGAGACTGTCTTCAGGGTCTGGATAAACAACTTTAAAAAAAAAAAAAAAGTCTAGTTGGACAAATGATACAAATTACATAATTAACGCTATGACCTTTTAAGATATTTGTTAAAGAAGGGCAATTGAGGCAAATACTGTCCTACACATATGACAGTAAAGCCCCTGTCACACAGCACCAACGGATGGAAAGAGGATGTAAAACAGAAACACTTGCCATCCGTTGGTTAAAACGATGCATCCGTCGTCATCCGTTACGCATCCGCTTTATCCGCTAGGCATCCGATGCACATCTGATCAACTCCCATCTGCTCCAGCGGAAAACGGACACAGGGAGGAAGCAAAACGGACGCGGAAGGGACACGCAGCGTTAGTAGCATGGACGTAGAAAGGATGAAAGCGGATGCAGCTCGCATAGAAAGCATTAAAACGGAAAAAACGTTTGTATAGGGGACGTATCTCAGATATTTAGGATGTCTGCAGGATGCCTAGAGGATGCAAAAGGACACCTAGCAGAAAACCTATATTTCCTATAAAAAGGGGGAGGAACTCACCTGGATCTCACTTTCAGTCCAGCAGCCCTGCTGGGCAGACCTCTTCAGCCTTCATCTGGCTCTTGCTCTTCCACAGCATCCAGTCATCTCCACCATGGATCGTCACACACTCCTTTTGGTAGCTGCCATCGTTCTACAACAGTGCGAAGCCCTCTACAGGCTCTTTCACCTGTTCTACGGGAAGAAAAGGAGGCGTCCAAGAAGTGTCTGGGTCCGAAGATGGATTGCGAGAAGAGCCGAGTATGGACTGTATAACATGCTGATGGTGGAGCTGAGGAACGAAGACTCTCGTGCATTCCAGAACTTCATGAGGATGTCACCAACCATGTTTGACGAAGTTGTGGAGTGGCTGAGACCCAGGTTGACCAAGGCAAACACCAACTTCCGGCCTAGCCTGGACCCTGGGCTGAAGGTGACACTGACTCTGTGCCACCTGGCCTCAGGGACCACCTACAGCAGCATGCAGTACGGCTGGAGGGTGCCACACAACACCATCAGCATTGTGGTCAGCGAAGTGGTGCAGGCCATCATCGAAGAATACCTGGAGGAGAACCTCCAGTGCCCCTCCACTGAAGAAGGCTGGAAGAAAGTTTCAGAGCAGTGGTATCAGAAGTGGAACTTCCCCCACACCGTTGGAGCCATAGATGGGAAGCACGTGGCCTGCAAAGCTCCAGCCAAGTCAGGGTCCACTTATCACAATTACAAGAGCTTCTTCAGCATCATCCTCTTCGCCATGGTCGATGCTGACTACAAGTTCATGTACATCGATTCTTCAGGCAACGGCTCATCTTCAGATGCCCAGGTATACAATGCCAGTCACCTCAAGGAGGAGCTGGAACGCAACCTCATCATGGGCTTCCCAGATCCAGACCCACTGCCCAACGACACGCAAGATGTGCCCTACTTCATTGTGGGTGATGACGCCTTCTCCCTCAGAACCTACCTCATGAAGCCCTACACTTCCAGATGCCTCAACCTTGAAGAGAGGATCTTCAGCTACAGGCTGTCCAGGGCAAGACGGGTGGTGGAGAATGCCTTTGGCATCCTGACCAACAGGTTCCAGGTACTTCTCACCACCATGCAGCATCGCCCACAGACGGTGAGGAACATTGTGGAAGCTTGCTGCATCCTGCACAATCTCATGCACACCCGCTACCCAGTCTTGCAGAACAGGCTTGTGGACCTCCAACAAGGCAATGGGGACATGGAGCCTGGGGAATGGAGGCAAGGGTGAAACCTGATCGACACTGAGGATGTGCAAGGCCCCAACAGAGCTTCACTTGAAGGGAAGAAGCAGCGCAACCTCCTGAAACACTGGTGCAACTCCCCAGCTGGAGCAGTGGAGTGGCAAGACAGGATGGTAGATGCTTAATGGATGCTTCCTTCCGCCTGTCTCATCACACTGATGAGATTGTGCCATATATGTTGAGTGGGCCTACAATGAACAGGGCATTTAATAAAGAGTTGTGTTTATGTTGAAATGTGTTGATGAATGATTAAATTGTTATTGATAATAAAGGGCCAAATGTGTGGCAGCTGGGATGGTGGACCATACAGTCCCACTATGCTTGCACTGGAGGTTTATCTATCCCACTGCTATCCTTACCCATCCCACAGCTATTACCCATCCCACAGGTATCCCTGCCCATCCCACTGCTATCCTAACCCATCCCACAGCTATTACCCATCCCACAGGTATCCCTGCCCATCCCACAGGTATCCCTGCCCATCCCACAGCTATTACCCATCCCACAGGTATCCCTGCCCATCCCACAGGTATCCCTGCCCATCCCACAGCTATTTCCCATCCCACAGGTATCCCTGCCCATCCCACTGCTATCCTTACCCATCCCACAAGCATGCAAAGGCTTAAACCATTTCTAAAAGTTTCCACCAATACTTTATTTACTAAAATAAATGAAACAAGTGTGTGAAGCAAAGATAAACTTTATTAATAACAAACTGTAAAAGCAAAATGACCCAAGAAAAGTGTCCCAAGCAAAGATAAAGTCAACAGGTAGCAACCCAGTCTCTGGCACTCTTCTCAGTCACTCTGAGGCGTGCCCACAGTCTCAGGGGTGAAGGGTCCAGGTGCTGTGGAGGTGGCTGTTGCTGGAGTGCTGGTCTGAGGCGCCATTGGGGTGCCTGGCCCCGAGAGGACAACAGGGGATGGTGTGTGGAGGAAGCTCTCAAAGAGCTGCCTCAGACCTGTGATGTTGAGAGCCCCTTCCTCCAGGACATGGGGTGTCAGTCCCAAGACCGATGACAGATGTTCTGAGGCCGGGCTTGGCTGTGGGGTGGAGGAAGGAGGAGTGTAGTGGGGCTGTCTGGTCTGCAGCTGAGCGAGGTGAGGCGTGGGTGGCATCTGTGGTGTGGGTGGCATCTGTGGCATGGGTGGCATCTGTGGCATGGGTGGCATCTGTGGTGTCGGTGGCATCGGTGGGTTGGAGCAGGTTCAGCTGGGCCTGGAGGGTTGTGCAGAAGACCTGTGATCCTCTCCTTTATCACCTGGTACTGTGATTTGGACATAACCATGAGGGTCTGGTTGACGTAGGTGAGGAAGGGCTTGCGGTTTGAGGATGGTATGTCAGTGTGTACCAGCTGAAAGAGGAGATCTACGCTGCTTTTGATGGTGTTCCTGATCTCCAGCAGGATAATGTGGCTCTGCCTTCGGTCTGCCTCTCTGCCTGCTTTCTGTGGAGGTGGAGCTGGGGGTGGATGTGGGTTGGTCTCTGGTGGCAGTGCCCTCTCCTTGCTCCCACTGCATCAGGGGGTCCTCCACGCACTCCGCCATGGGGAGTGCAGCTGTCGGGGGAGTCTCCATCGTGGGACGCTCCACAGATACCTGCCTGGACACAGGAGCTGACTCTTGGCCAGAAGAGGACTGGCTCTCTGTGGGCTGCCTGAGAGAGAGGGTAGACAGAGGGGCTGCTCTTCGGTGGCAGATCTCACCCTCCAAGAAGCTGCACTTGGCCATCACGTAGGTCTCCCGGTCGGTGAGCTTGACCGTGGCCTGGCCAGACTTCTTGAGGTGCAGCTTCCCGTACCAGGTGTGCATGTGCCTCCACCACCCAAGGAGGACCTCCAAAGTGTAGCCCAGGCTCTCAGCCTTCTCTCTCCAAGCTGCCTGCTTCCTCTTGGTGTCTCCATAGAGCCTGTGTCCCTTCCGCCATAGGTACTCATTCTCCCTCAGCCATTCGAGCACCTCATCCTCATGTTCCTCTTCAATGGAGTATTTCCTCCTCTCCCTATCTCATGTATACCTCTTCCTCCTTCTGGCAGGGCCTTCTGGGCCCTCATCAGAGGGGCTTCAAGGTTCTAGGAGCTGCTCCACCACACCACCAGCAGCAGCAGCAGCAACAACAATAGTAGCAGCAAAAGCAGGACCAGCAGCACCAGCAGCACCAGCAGGACCAGGATCATCAGCAGCAGAGTAAGCACCACCAGCACCAGCAGGACCAGGAGCACCAGCAGGACCAGCAGCACCAGCAGCACCAGTAGGACCAGAAGCACCAGCAGGACCAGGAGCAGCACCAGCAGAGTAAGCACCAGCAGAAGCATCAGCACCAGGAGCAGCGCCAGCAGAGTAAGCACCAGCAGAAGCACCAGCACCAGGAGCAGCGCCAGCAGAGTAAGCACCAGCAGAAGCACCAGCACCAGGAGCAGCACCAGCAGAAGCCCCAGTACCAGCAGAGTCAGCCCGAGCAGCAGAAGCCCCAGCAGAAGCAGAGTCAGGCCCAGGGGTGGGATGTTGGCCCTGTCCTTCTTGCCAGAGCTGGCAGAAGATGGCACAGGCTTCCTCTTCTTCCCCATGGTTGTTGGCTGGAGATGTGTCTGGCAGCAGGTTTTTCCTCTGAATGGTGACCTGCTTGCGAGCTGCATCCTTTTATATCTGCGGGGCTGACGCAATGCATCCTCCCCGCATGCGCAGTGAACACTTTGCACCCGCTAGGCTTCTGCTAGGCATCCGCTCTCCATCCGCTGTATCTGCTCGGCATCCGCTCTGCATCCGCTCCTTCCACTGCGCATCCGCTTCGCTGTGCTCCCCCGGAAGCCCTGTGGATGTGCCATCCGCTTCCATCCGCTTCCATCTGCTAGGCTTCCATGGAGCATCTGCTTAACATCCTGGCTACATCCTCTCGACCGTCCGTTCCTTTCCGTTGTTGTCCGCTCTGTTTATGCAAATTTGGGGCACTTTTGAGAGCGGATAACAACGGATGGAAAATTTTCTCGTCCGCTGTGTCCTTTTTATATACTTTTTGCATCCGTCGGCCTATGTGACAGGCTCTTAAAATATACTGAACTTACACCGAATATTGCAACCTAAAATGGCAAGTTCAGTGACTGAATGCTAAACAGAACAGAAGTTCAAAGGAGACCACTGGGAAAACAGAAGATACTTTATAAAAAGAAGAAGAAAATGATGAGTCTATTTTAACCCAAAAGGGAGGGAACAAACTCAGTGATTTTCATTGAAAAAAAAAAAATGGAGAAAGCAAGGAATCAAATGGCGACCCAGCCATGTAAACTGAGTGACATTCCAAGGTTGTTGTTCAGGGGATAAAATGAAGAGCAATTCCCATGAAAGAAGTCTTCATATCCTTTAAACCCAAGACGTAATGCAACAACTGTAGAAAACACAAAGTAAAGGATTCACAGAATCTTCTGTCTTCTCTGCCATGATATAAAAAAGATATTGAGACTCTAGAAAGAGTACAGAGAAGAGCAACAAAGATAATTAGGGGACTGGAGGCTAAAACATATGAAGAACAGTTGCTGGACCTGGGTATGTCTAGTTTAATGAAAGGAAGGACAAGGGGTGACATGACAGCATTGTTCCAATATCTCAGAGTCTGCCAGGAAGAAGAGGGAGTCAAGGCAAGCTTTTATCTAAAGCACCTGGACAAGAAGCAAAGGATGGAAACTAATCAAGGAGAGAAACAACCTAGAATTAAGGAGAAATTTCCTGACAGTTAGAACAATTAACCAGTGGAACGATTTGCCTCCAACATTGTGAATGCTGTAACACCAGAGGTTTTTAAGAAGAGATTGGACAACCATTTGTCTGAAATAGTATCGGGTTTCCTGCCCCAGTAAGTGGGTGGACTAGAAGAACTCCAAGGTCCCTTGCAACTCTGTTATTCTGTAATTCTACAACCCTTCAAACTGGGATATACTACCTCTGTTCATGGAAGTTCTATTTAGCAACCCCCATACTTTTCCAATTCAATCTCCGGTGGTCAGCCACATGAATTCTGATATTCAATTCCTTCCCTGCCAGTTTGTGATGCGTTTGCAATATCTTCTCTTGCCTTCCTTGGATCCAGTTAATGTAAAACAAATCAAGCCAACGTCGTTGTGTCTGCTCTGGCTGTAGCGAACCCGAGAAATTCTTGCTTCTAGCAAGATGGGGGCCTAAGTAAGTTATTAGAAATTGAATGCTATTAAGCGCGGCTTGGTTTTCTGCTTGCTTCCATCACATCGCAGGCAATCACCGCACTAGCCTGTTGGAAGATTGCCTTGTCCGTTCCAATGATCTTTAACTGCCCATTTTTATGGAAAAGAAATCAGAGGCGTTTTTCTCATTGTCCAATTGCATTGTGGGTCGCTTCCCTCCGCCTTGTTTTCCATTCCCAAGACTTTGGGGCAGTCACATCCCATCAGCAGTTTTCTACATCTTGCTTCCTCCCCCTCCTCGTTCCCTCCTCCTCCTTCTTGCTGGGCAGGTTAGCGAGGGCTTCAACTTCCAGAAACTTTGCCATGATCATCAGCAGGCCTTATGGAGAATGTTGGGCACTGCATTGCAGCTTTGAGAATTTTTCCCCAAACAAAAATGGAGATTTCAGCTTGCTAAGGGTATTGTAGGAGATGATCAGGCTGAGCATGAGGGAAGCATCAAACATGTCATTGGTCTCATGTCTCTTCATGCCCATAAGAGATCTAAATCCCACCTTGAATTCCATTGATTCTTTTTTTTTAATAAAGTTTTATTTCAGTTTTCCACATTTTAAAAAAACATCTTTTTTAGTGAACAGCATGATTCCAGGTTTTAACATTTCCATACAAACATGACTATGACTACATACTCATCTTTCACATTTAATTTCATATCTTACCATTATTAAATTTACATATTTTCTATTATTTTTCTCAAATACATTCCTCCAGCTTATTCTATAAATTTTCCAATACATCCCTTAACCTATTTCTTTAAACTTTGAATAACTCTCATATCTTCATATTCATTGTACTTTTATACTTTTATCTGTCAGGTTTGCAATTTTGTCGCATATTCTTATTTCGTCATTTCACAAATTCTATTTCAATTCAAACATTTCAAAAAAGTTTCTCCCACAATTACTAATTTGAGTGTGCCACCCCCATAGCTTGTACATCATTTAATTAATTCCCCTTTAAATCCCAGTAATCATTTAACTTTTAGTTATCACCAAAATAATTAATAATAATAATCTCCTAACAGCTACATAACATATATACCTTTTAGGTCAGATTTCACATGGTACTTTCCCCTTCAATTACATAAAAATATTTATAATTTCAAAGAAAAAAAATAATCTATTCAATTAATCATAATTCATTTCAACAATATCCTATAAATTTGTTAAACATAGTTAATAAACTAATCATAGTTTCCTTTTTTCACATTTATTCCATTTATCTCTGCATATAATTTAACAACAAACTTTCCAATAACAAAAAATATATAAGTTCCAATCTTTTATTTTAATAATCTATATTTGAATTCCATGGACTCTTGTCTACACCAATTTGCTTTGACCATGAGTAGTTCAGATTCTTGTAGAGAGCTTATGCTTGCAATAAACCTTTATATTTATTTGAACTACCTGGATTGCCTGATTTTTCATGCTTGACAGGTATTTCAATTATCTCAGGGACTTGGATGGTGGTCACGTTTGGCAATTTGCAAGCTCCTATTTCTGGGGTTCTCCTTTTTTTTAGTCCTATTTTCTTACCACTTATTCCTTCTTGACCTCTTGTACAATCTATGGTCCAATCTGAACATAGTTCACAAAATTGTCTGCTAGAACATCATGCCTATCAATGACTTCTTCAGCCTCAGTCACAAAAATACATGGGCAAATAACCAATACAAACTCAAGGTAAACTGCTCCAAACTCGATTACAGAAAATATGACTTCAGCAACAGAGTGGTCAACACCTGGAATGCCCTGCCTGACTCCATTATTACAGCCTCAACCCCTCACAGCTTCAACTTCAAACTGTCTACCGTGGACCTCACCCCATTCCTAAGAGGTCCTTAAAGGGGGCGTGCATAAGCGCACCAGTGTGCCTACTATCCCTATTTATCTGTATTTACTCCCTTTGTTCTTGTTTATGTTCATACTTATACTTGTTATCTTGTACATGTTTGACAAACAAATAACTAAAATAAATATATAAGTACAGGTAGTCTTGACTTACAACCATTAGTGAATGTTCCAAGTTACAATAGTGCTAAAAAAAGTAACTTACTACCAGTCCTTACGACCAGTCCTTACTCCGATGACCGTTGCAGCATCCCCACAGTCACATGATCAAAATTTGAGTGCTTGGCAACCGGCAATAATATTTAATCTGACGGTTGCAACATCCCAGGGTCATGTGATTGCCATTTGCAACCATCTTAGCTGGCTTTGGATAAGCAATGTCAGGGAAGGAAGCTGGATTTTTTTACGCTTAACCATCATGGCTATTAAGGCTGTAAAAGTGGACATGATTCACTTAACTGCCTTGCTTAGTGACAGCAATTCTGGTCTCAGTTGCGGTCATAAGTCAAGGGCTATCTTCATTGAATCATAGAATAACAGAGTTGGAAGAGACCTTTCAGATCAATGAAAGTCTCTTCTTAAAAACCTCTAGTGATGGAGCACCCACAACTTCTGCAGGCAAGCCATTTCACTAGTTAATTGTTCTCACTGTCAGGAAATTTCTCCTTCATTCTAGATTGTATCTCTCTTTTAATAATTTTCCATCCATTAACAAAAGCAATAGCACTTAGGCTTAGTATTTACGCTTCACAGTGCTATTACAGCCCTCTATTCTAAGCGGTTTGCAGAGTCAGCATCTTGCCCCCAAGAGAGTGGGTCCTCATTTTACCAACCCCAGAAGGATGGAAGGCTGAGTCAACCTTGAGCCTGTGGGAATCAAACTGCCAAACTTCTTGTCCTGCCCTCAGGTGCTTTGGAGAACAGATTGACACCCCCACTCTTCTTTGTGACAGCCCCTCAGATATTGGAAGACTGCTGTCATGTCACCTGTATTCCTTCTAGAATGACATATCCAGTTCCCACAAACATTCATTGTACAGTTTAACCTCCAGCCCCCAAATTATCTTTGTTGCTCTTCTCTGCACTCTTTCTAGCATCCCAAACTCTTTTTTATAGCAGAACTGGATATGGTACTCCAAGTGTGGTCCTACTAGTGTATATAAAGCAATATTATCTTATACCACTCATTAAAGCCTTAGTAAGACCACACTTACTGCATCCAGTTTTGACCACAACACTATAAAAAAAGATATTGAGACGCTAGAAAAAGTACAGAGAAGAGCAACTAGGATGATTAGGGGACTGGAGACTAAAACATACGAAGAACAGTTACAGGAACAGGGCATGGCTAGTCTAGTGAAGAGAAGGACCAGGGGAGACATGAGAGCAGTCTTCCAATATTTGAGAGGCTGCCACAGAAAGGAAGGGGTCAAGCTATTTTCTAAAGCACCAGAAGGCCAGACAAGGAATAATGGATGGAAACTGAACAAGGAGAGATTTAGCCTGGAAATAAGGAGAAACTTTCTGACAGGGAGAACAATCAACCAATGGAACAGAAGTTGCCCTTGGAAGTTGTGGGAGCGCCATCACTTGAGACTTTGAAGAAGAGATTGGACTGCCATTTGTCAGAAATGGTGTAGGGTCTCTCGCTTGGGCGGGGGGTTGGACAAGATGACCTGCAAGGTCCCTTCCAACTCTGATTATCTGAATCTGAATCTTATCTCTTTGCATGATCTTGAAACTATTCCTCTGTTGATGTAGTCTAGGACCGCAATTGCCTTTTTTTTTTGGCAACTGCAACACTGCTGGCTCATATTTAAATGGTTGTTCACTAGGGCACCTAGATTCCTCTCACAATTACTGCTGTTGAGCCAGATATCACCTCTTCTACACCTGTGGATTTGTGTGTAAGATCATATTTTTTTCACCACTGAATTGTCTTTTGTTGGATAGGGCCTAGTATTCAAGTCTATTGACATCCTTCTGTATCTTGAGTCTGTCTTCTAAAGCAGGGTCCTCCAAACTTTCTAGCTTTGTAGCCCGCTGGGGTGCAGGGAGAGTGGATGGTTTCATGCAAGATGCAAGCATTTCCACGGCCTGGTTCTGAATGGCTCTTGGCCCAGTAGTGGGCATGGCCAAGGGCTTAGGGATTCCTGTTCTAAAGTGTTGGCTATTTCCCTCAGTTTTGTGTCATCTGCACATTTGACGAATTCCTCTTCTTTTCCCTCATCTAAATTATTTATAAAGATGTTGAAGAGTACTGGGCCTAAGACAGAACCTTGAGGCATCTGAGGTATCCTAAGACAGAACCTTGCATGTTTCCCTCTCTTTAGATGTAGTTCCATTAAGGACTATATGATGAGTGTGCCAGGTGCAAATCCATCTGATGGTGATACTGTCTATCCCAATGGTTGCCAACCAGTGGGCCAGGGACCACCGATGGTCCATGATAAAATTTTGGTGGTCTGCAGAGAAATGTCCCTCCAAAGCACTTCCCCCAAAGCAATTAATCCAGGCTGCACAGGAACACAAGGCTGCACCGCCCACATGGTCTGCCAACCTGTTGGCCTGCACTCTTCGGCTGAGTGCAAACCTTAACTTGAGTAGAACCACGTAAGCTGGAACTGGAAGGTAAGACTAACGACGGGAGAGGGAAATCAGCCCCCGGGGGCCTTGCTGACGTTGGTGGGAAAGTTGACCCCATGTTCCTGCAGTTATCACAAGACTGTCCCTTTGATCATCCCAGAGTAGCTCCTCCAGTCCATGGCAGACCAATGCACCCGGGTGAAGGAACAGCTGCTCCGGGATGACCAAAGGGCCAGTTCTGTGACTACTGCAGCTCTGGAATATGGGACCGACATTCCCACCAAAGTCAGCAAGCCACTGTCAGTCAAAATTCATACTAGTGGTCTGCAAGATTTAAATTTATGAGTTTGGTCAGTGGTGGAATGCAAAAATTTGTACTACCGGTTCTGTGGGCATGGCTTGGTGGGCATGGCAGGGAAAGGATACTGTAAAATCTCCATTCCCTCCCCACTCCTCTAACCTGCTTTCCAGCTCTGTTCTCCTGTGCAGGGCAACAAAAGAAGACCCAGCTGATCAGCTGAGACTCAGTGGGAGGCAGAGAATAGATGGGGGCGGGGCCAGTCAGAAGTGGTATTTGCTGGTTCTCCAAACTATTCAAAATTTCCGCTACCAGTTCTCCAGGACTGGTCAGAACCTGTTAAATACCACTGGTCTATCCTACATTTTTCAATCTTATCAAGAAGTAGGCTCTGGTCTATTTTGTCAAATGCCTTTCTAAAGTCTAAGTAAACTAGGTCCACAGTAATTCCCTGATCTACTAATGTAATTACATTGTCAAAGAGTGCAGTAAGGTTTGTCAGGCGTGATCTGTTTTTAATAAACCCACATTGGCCCTTTTAATAATAACATTGCTTGTTTCTATGTACTTGCAGATCTGTTGCTTATCTTTTTCCAGGATCTTCCCAGGTATTAATGTCAGGCTGATGGATTGACATCTGTTTTCCTGGATCCATTTTTTCCTGTACTTGAAGATTCAAACTACATCAGCTCATTTCCAATCCTCTGGCAATTTTGAAAAAAAAAATTCTTCAGTGTTTCCGAGATCATATCTGCCAGTATCTTCACCTAGTAATCCAGCTGGTTCTGCTGATTTGAATTCATCTAGAATAGGTGTTCTCTTACAATTTTCCTGCCTGTTTTAACTGTGTTTCTATTCTGTCTTCTGTGGTACTGCTTTTGATAGGCTGTTCTGGTTTTTTCCCATTAAGAAAAGAAAGATTAAAAACATGAAATAAGCAGTTCTGTTTTCTCCGTGTGACCCATCATTTTCTTGCCATCTTCTCCCATGAGTGGATCAACTGTTTCCTTGATGTTTTGTTTTTTACATGAAAGACACTTTTTAAAATTATTTTTGGCATTTGTTGCAAGTCTTAGTTCATTCTAAGCCTTAGCTTTCCTGACTTCATCTTGGCAGATTTGAGCTATTTGCTGGCATTCTGTTTTAGTTATGTGTCCCTATTTCCAATTTTTATATTGTCCTTTTCATCTTCCCATATATCAGAGAGTTCTTTATTTAACCATATTGGTTTTGTTTGGGGTCTCTTATTTTTCTTTCTCAGTGGTATTTGTTAGATAGGGCTTTTATCATCTCATTTCTCAGAGTTTGCCAAACAACTTGAATTCTTTCCCCCTTTAGGATTTCCATCCATGGAGTCCTTCCAAAGTTTTTTTTTTTTTAAAGAACACACCTGTACATGCCTAATGTTGTGGCAGGGGAGACAGGTAGAGGGGAGGAATTGTGAGCAGAGAGAACAGAAATAATTATAGGTACCTGGAAATGGATGCATGAAAATAGCCATTTTGAGGAATGCCAGCAGGAAAAGGAACTTTTGTAGGTAACGGTTTATTTGCATCTTTAATCAGACAAGTGCCAAGGATTGCTAAAAGGGTGATACTTCTATTTTATTCAGGTAATATAACACAAAGGTTTTTATTTATTTTTGCTTTTAACTCCACAGTTTACTCCAGAAAGACTGGGTGGCATACAAGTCCAATATATACAGGTAATCCTCAACATGTGACAAGAATTTTCATTGCTAAATAAGGTGATTGGTAAGTGAGTCAGGTTAATTTTAAGAACTTTTATGTCATGGTTAAAGGCCCTGTCACACTGCCCAACGGATGCAAAACGTTAGTAAAAAGGACACAACGGACGAGAAAAATGTTCCATCCGTTGTTATCCGCTCTCAAAAGGGGCAAAAATTTGCATAACCAGAGCGGATAACCCGGAAAGGAACGGACACGGGGAGGACGCAGAGCGGATGGAAAGCGGATGCGGAACGGAAGCCCAGCGGATGGAAGCGGATGGCACATCCGCAGGGCTTCCGGGGGGCCTCAGCAAAGCAGACGCAAAACGGATACAGCGGATGCACAGCAGATGAAACGGATGCAGAGCGGAAGCCTAGCGGATGCACAGCGGATGAAACGGATGCACAGCGGAAGCCTAGCGGATGCACAGCGGAAGCCGAACGGATGCCGAGCGTTAATTGTGCATGCGGGGGGGATGCATTGCGTAAGCCCCGCAGATATAAAAGGAAGCAGCTCGCAAGCAGGTCACCATTCGGAGGAAAGACCTGCTGCCAGATACATCGAGTCCTTGCCTGCCCTGTCTGCATGCCTGCCTCCAAGCCTTGCTGCCAGCCTTCCTGACAGTCTGCCTCCAAGCCTGCCTCCCAGCCTGCCTCCCAGCCTCCTGGCCAGCCTCCCTGCCAGCCTTGCTCTCTGCCTGCCTGCCAGCCTTGCTGCCAGCCTGCCTTCCAGCCTCCCTGCCAGCCAGTCTGCCTGCCAGCCTTGGTGCCTGCCTGCCTGCCTTCCTGCCAGGCTTCCTGCCAGCCTTGGTGCCAGCCTTCCTGCCAGCCTTGGTGCCTGCCAGCCTCCCTGCCAGCCTCCCTGCCAGCCAGCAACCCCACAACCATGGGGAAGAAGCGAAAGCCTCAGCAACCTGCCGCCTTCCCTGGCAAGAGGGACAGGGCCACCCTCCCGCCCCCTGTCCCTGACTCTGCTTCTGCTGGGGCTTCTGCTGCTCGGGCTCGCTCTTCTGGTGCTGGAGCTTCTGCTGGCGCTGCTCCTCGCGGTGGTGCTTCTGCTCGTGCTTACTCTGCTGAAGCTGTTCCTGGCGGTGGTGCTTCTGCTGGTGCTTACTCTGCTGAAGCTGCTCCTCGTCCTGCTGGTCCTGCTCGTCCTGCTCGTGCTCCTGGACTTGCTCGTCCTGTTCGTCCTGCTCGTGCTCCTGGTCTTGCTCATCCTGCTCATCCTGCTGGTCCTGCTCATGCTCCTGGTCCTGCTCGTGCTCCTGGTCTTGCTGGCGCTGCTGGTGCTTACTCTGCTGCTGCTGATCCTGGTCCTGCTGCTGCTGCTGCTGCTGCTGCTGATGATGATGATCCTGCTGCTGCTGCTGCTGCTGCTGCTGATGATGATGATGATCCTGCTGGTGATGATGATGATGATGATGATGATGATGATGATGATGATCCTGCTGCTGCTGGGGGTGGTGGTGGTGTGGAGGAGCAGCCCCTACTACCTGGGAGCCCCTCTGATGAGGGCCCATCTGGTCCTGCCAAAGGGAGGAAGAGGCGTATGCGACAACGGGAGAGGAGGCAACACTCCATTGAGGAGGAACACGAGGATGAGGTGCTGGAGTGGCTGAGAGAGAATGACTATCTGTGGTGGAAGGGACACCGGCTGTACAGGGACACCAAGCGGAAGCATGCTGCTTGGAGAGAGAAGGCGGAGAGTATGGGCTATACTTCGGAGGTGCTCCTCGGCTGGTGGAAGCACATGCACACCTGGTATGGGAAGCTGCACCTGAAGAAATCTGGCCAGGCCACAGTTAAGCTGACGGACAGAGAGACCTACGTCATGGCCAGATGCAGCTTCCTGGAGGGTGAGATCCGCCACCGAGGAGCAGCCCCTCTGACAACCCTCTCTCTCCAGCAGCCTGCTGAGAGCCAGTCCTCTTCCGGCCGAGAGTCAGTTCCTGTCTCCAGGCAGGTTTCTGAGCGTGCCATGGTGGAGAACCCGCAGACAGGTGTTGTAACCGTGATGGAGCGCGTGGAGGACTCCCTGGTGTGGTGGGAGAAAGGAGACGGCGCGTCTACCACAGCCCACCTCCACAGAAAGGCAGAGAGCCAGACAGCAGGAGGAGCAGAGCCACACTGTCCTGCTGGAGATCAGGGACACCATCCGGACCAGCATAGATCTCCTCTCTCAGCTGGTCCACACCGACTCCTCATCCTCCAACCGCAAGCCCTTCCTCACCTATGTCAACCAGACCCTCACGGACATGGCGGAACCCCAGTACCAGGTGGCGAAGGACCGGATCACCGAGCTGCTTCAAAACCCTCCAGATCCAGAGGAACCTGCTCCCACCCAGTCCAGGTCTGCTCCTCCACCCCAGGTGATATCCCTCCCATTCAGGGCTTCCCACAGGCCCTCACCTACCAGGGCTACGGCTACCAGGAGGTCCAGCAGCACAGGTAGCAGCCCTTCCCAGTCCAGGCACAGAGTCATCGGACGACACCGTTGCCACTGATGCCACCAATGCCAACGATGCCACCCACGACACTGATGCCACTGATGCCACTGATGCCAATGATGCCACCCATGCCACTGATGCCACCCACGCCACTGATGCCACCC
>BLBF01000036.1:25446464-25467405 GCA_015471245.1 Laticauda colubrina | reverse complement strand
TATCTATCTATCTATCTATCTATCTATCTATCTATCTATCTATCTATTTATCTATCCTATCTAGCATTTATTTAGAATTGAACTCTATAGTGATATCCCTGAATGAAGTCTATTATTCCACTTATTCTGTTCTTATTTTGTTCTTCTTTCTTTGATTCAATCTATGACAGTTTTTGGATCTTGAGTTTAGTTCCTTTTTATTTCATCAAAATATGTTTATATTTCTCATGCTCAATTCTTATAGGCTTGAATTGAAATTAGAAATTAAGTTTGGGAAATATATTGCTTTTTTTCACTGCTGTAATTGTCTTTATCCATGACAACTGCTACTTTTTCTCTCTCTTAAGATCAATCCTGATGCTTTGCCAAGATTCGGTATAATTATTCTTGAACAAAACATTGCTATTTTTAGTTCAGTAAATCCCTAACTATTTAACAAAGTCATCAAGGTTTTCAGATCTAGAAACTTGCTTTGTATTTTTTTTTAACTTCTAAAGTTTGATTCCAAAGAAACATTTGTGTCTCCACATTCTGGACAGGCTTATACACAGAAACATGATTGTATTGCTGAATTAAAATCAAGAAGGAAACCTTGAAGTTGAGTAGACAAACCATCTTGGTTCCACTGGATTCTCCTTTGGAAACCCAAGACAATACTTCCAATAAGAAAAACAATTTCCCAATAAAGGTTGACTCATTTTATATTTTTCTCTTTCATAAAGTCTGCAAGGACACAATAACCAACCCAACAGCCAAATCACCAGGTTGCCACCATCCTTCAGACCATGTGGGTTTGAGACCTCATAAAAATTAAACATAAATTAAGCAGAATTGACAAAGACTCCCCCCAGTTCTCAGTTGTGATTTCTCTTTCTTTCTTTATTAGAGTGGACCTAATGCTTCTATTACAGGTAGTTGTTGACTTATGATGACAATTGAACCCAATTTTTTTTTGTTGCTAAATGAGACAGTTGTTAGGTGAGTTAACTTTTGCCCCATTTTATGCCAGTTTCTTGCCACACCTTTCATGCCACAGTTGTGAAGTGAATCACTACAAGTTGTTAAGTTAAGCCCCTGTCACACTGAACCAACGGATGCAAAGAGGATGTAAAACGTTAAAAAAAGCTTGCCATCCGTTGGAAAACGCGATGCATCCATTGTGTACTCACTGTGTACGTCTTTCATACGCTCTATCTGTCGAGCATCCGTCTACTGCGATTTCATCCGCTCAAAAAGTTTTGAGCTGCACAAAACTTTTTGAGCAGATGAACTTTCCGCTGTGTACGATATACATCCGCAACACATACAGGCAACAAACGTTCTACGTCCGTTGTCATCCATTACACGTCCGATGCATCCTCTCGGCATCCTCTGGACATCCGCGCAACTCACATCCGCTGCAGCTGAAAGCGGAAAGAGGGAGGAAGCGAAAGGTACACGGAACGTCCACACAGCATTAGTAGCACGGACATAGAAAGGATGAAAGCGGATGCAGCTCGGATATAAAGGATTAAAACGGACAAAACATTCGTATATGGGACGTATCATGGATATTTAGGATGTCTGGAGGATGCCTAGAGTATGTGGAAGGACATCTAGTGGAAAACCGACATTTCCTATAAAAAGGGGGAGGAAATCACCTGGATCTCACTTTCAGTCCAGCAGCCCTGGTGTGCAGACCTCTTCAGCCTTGCGCTTGCTCTTCCACATCATCCATTTATCTCCACCATGGATCATCATACACTCCTTTTGGTAGCCGCCATCATTCAACACCAGAACCAAGCCCTCTTCAGATTGTTTCACCTTTTCTACACAAGGGGAGGAAGGACACGTCCAAGAGCTGTCTGGGTCCGAAGATGGATCGGGAGAAGAGCGGAGTTTGGACTCTATGACAAGCTGATGGTGGAGCTGAGGAATGAAGACCCTCGTGCATTCCAGCACTTCATGAGGATGCCACCAGCCATGTTTGACAAAATTGTGGAGCGTCTGAGACCCAGGTTGACCAAGGCAAACACCAACTTCCGTCTCATCCTGGACCCTAGGCTCCAGGTGGCACTGACTCTGCGCCACCTGGCCTCTGGAACCACGTACAGAAACATGCAGTATGCCTGGAGGGTGCCACACAACACCATCAGCATTGTGGTAAGAGAAGTGGTGCAAGCCATCATCGAAGAATACCTGGAGGAGCTCCTCCAGTGCCCCTCCACTGAAGAAGGCTGGAAGAAAGTTGCAGAGCAGTGGTATCAGAGGTGGAACTTTCCCCACAGTAGATGGGAAGCACGTGGCCTGCAAAGCTCCAGCCAACTCAGGGTCCAATTATTTCAACTACAGGGGCTTCTTCAGCATCATCCTCTTTGCCATGGTTGATGCTGACTGCAAGTTCATGTACATCGATGCTTCAGGCAATGGGTCAGCTTCAGATGCCCAGATATACAATGCCAGTGACCTCAAGGGTGGGCTGGAATGCAACCTCATCATGGGTTTCCCAGATCCAGATCCTACCCAACGATACACAAGATGTGCCCTACTTCATCGTGGGTGATGCTGCCTTCTCCCTCAGAACCTACCTCATGAAGCCCTACACTTCAAGATACCTCACCCGTGAAGAGAGGATCTTCAAGTACAGGCTGTCCAGGGCAAGACAGGTGGTGGAGAATGCCTTTGGCATCCTGGCCAACAGGTTCCAGGTACTTCTCACCACCATGCAGCATTGCCCACAGACCATGAGGAGCATCGTGGAAGCTTGCTGCATCCTGCACAATCTCATGCGCACCCGCTACCCAGTGTTGCAGAACAGGCTCGTGGACCGTCAACAAGGCAATGGGGACATGGAGCCTGGTGAATGGAGGCAAGGACTAAACCTGATAGACACTGTGGATGTGCAAGGCCCCAACAGAGCTTCACGTGGAGGGAAGAAGCAGCGCAACCTCCTGAAACACTGGTGCAACTCCCCAGCTGGAGCAGTGGAGTGGCAAGAGAGGATGGTAGATGGTTAATGGATGCTTCCTTGAGCCTGTCTCATCACACTGATGAGACTGTGCCATGTATGTTGAGTGGCCTTACAATGAATAGAGCATTAATAAAGAGTTTTGTTTATGTTGAAATGTGTTGATCAATGATTAAATTGTTATTGATAATAAAGGGCCATATGTGTGGCAGCTGGGAGGGTGGACCATACAGTCCCACTATGCTTGCACTGGAGGTTTATCTATCCCACAGCTATCCTTACCCATCCCACAGCTATCCATTCCACAGCTATCATTACCCATCTAAGAGCTATCCATCCCACAGCTATCCTTACCCATCCCACAGCTATCCTTACCCATCCCACAGGCATGCAAAGGCTTAACCCTTTTTTCAAAGTTTTCCCCAATACTTTATTAAGAAAAAAAAATGAACCAAGTATGTGAAGCAAAGATAACCTTTATTAAAAAGCAAAATGACCCAAGTAAAGTGTCTTTAAGCAAAGATAAGGTCAGCAGGTAACAACTCAGTCTCTGGCACTCTTTTCAGTCACTCTGAGGCATGCCTATGGTCTCCGATGTAAAGGGGCCAGGGCCTGTGGAGGTGGATGTTGCTGGAGTGCTGGTCTGAGGTACCATTGGGGTGCCTGGCCCTGAGAGTACAACAGGAGATGGCGTGTGCAGGAAGCTCTCAGAGAGTTGACTCAGTCCCGTGAGGTTGAGAAGCACTTCCTCAAGGACCTGGGATGTGAGGCCCAACACTGATGACAGATGTTCTGAGGAAAGACCTGGCTGTGGGGTAGAGGAAGGAGAATTGTAGTGGGGCTGTCTGGTCTGCAGCTGGGTCAGCTGAGGCGTCTGTGGTGTCCGAGGAACCTGGGTCTGGCCTTGGAAGGGCTGCCTCTGCTGTGGGAAGTCCTGGTAGTGGTAGGCTTGGTAGGCGAGGGGCTGCTGAAATCCGTGGAAGGGCTGTGACATCGGCTGGGGTGGAGTAGCAGACCTGGAGTGGGTAGCAGCAGGTTCAGCTGGGCCTGGAGGGTGGTGCAGAAGAGCTGTGATCCTCTCCTTCATCGCCTGGTACTGGGCCTCGGGCATATCCATGAGGGTCTGGCCCATATATGTAATGAAGGGTTTGCGGTTGGAGGATGGTATGTCAAAGTGGACCAGCTGAGAGAGGAGATCTGTGCTTGCTTTGATTGTGTCCCTGATCTCCAAGAGGACAGTGTGGCTCTGTTCCTCTGGTCTGCCTATCTGCCTGCTTTCTGTGGAGGTGGAGCTGGGGGTGGGTGTGGGTTGGTCTCTGGTGGCTGCCTCTTCTTGCTCCATCTGAGACAGGGGATCCTCCACGTCCTCTGGCCCGGGCAGTGCAGCTGTGGGGGGGGGGTCTCTGTCGTGGGGCCCTCCAAAGACACCTGCCTGGACATGGTAGCTGTCTCCTGGCTGGAAGAGGAGTGCCTCTCTGTGGGCTGTCTGAGGGAGAGGGTTGACAGAGGGGCTGCTCCTTGGAGGCGGATCTCACCCTCCAGAAAGCTGCACCTGGCCATGACATAGGTCTCCCGGTCAGTGAGCTTGAAAGCGGCCTGGCCAGACTTCTTCAGGTGCAGCTTGCCATACCAGGTGTGCATGTGCTTCCACCACCCCAGGAGGACATCTGAAGTGTAGCCCAGGCTCTCCGCCTTCTGTCTCCATGCTGCCTGCTTCCGCTTGGTGTCGTGATAGAGCCTGCGGCCCTTCCTCCATAAGTACTCGTTCTCCCTCAGCCATTTCAGCACCTCTTCCTCATGGTCCTCGAAAATGGAGTACTGTTTCCTCTCTCCCTTCTCCTTGCCTTGCCTCTTCCTCCCTCTGGCAGGGGCTTCAGGGCATTCAGCAGCAGGGCTTTCAGGGCCTTGGGGCTGGTCCACCACAGCACCAGCACCAGCAGCACCAGCAGTAGCAGGAGAAGCACCAGCAGCACCACAGCAGCAGCAGCAGCAGAAGGAGAAGCACCAGCAGCAGCAGCAGGAGGAGAAGCACCAGCAACACCAGCAGCACTAGCAGCAGCACCAGCAAGAGAAGCAGCAGCAGCAGCAACACCAGAAGCACCAGCAGCTTCAGAGTCAGCGCCAGGGGGTGGGATGGTGGTTCTGTCCTTCTTGCCAGGGCTGGCAGGAGTAGGCACAGGCTTCCTCTTCTTCCCCATGGCGTTCTCTCAAGATGTCTCTGGCAGCAGGTCTTTCCTCTGAATGGTGACCTGCTTGCGAGCTGCATCCTTTTATATCTGCGGAGCTTCCGCAATTCATCCTCCCCGCATGCGCAGTGAACCCTTTGCATATGCTAGGCATCCGCTAGGCATCCGCTATGCATCCTATAGGCGTCCGTGATGCATCCGCGTCATCCGCTATGCACCCGCTCCTTCCGCTACGCATCCGCTTCACTGTTCTCCCCCGGAAGCCCTGCGGATGTGTCATCTGCTTCCATCTGCTTTCATCCGCTAGGCTTCCTACGAACGTCCGCTTTACAGCTCCACTACATCCTCCCCACGTCCATTCCTTTCCGTTGTTGTCCGCTCTGTTTATGCAAATTTGGGACACTTTTGAGAGCGGATAACAACGGATGGAAAATTTGCTCATCCACTGTGTCCTTTTTACATACGTTTTGCATCCGTTGGCCTGTGTGACCTGGCCTTTAGTAACTGTTGGAAGGAAAATACATCTGGGCTCACTTCCAAACTGGGAGAAAGATGCTAGAAACAAAATGGAGACTGGAAGCTGATTGGAACAAAAGGTTCTCTTTACAGATGAAGCAGGACCACCATGGTTTATGGTTCTGGGCAGCTGACAAAATGGAGTGAGGGGTTTTTATACCTTCTTTGGGGGTTGTATTTGAGCTTCCTGTTCCTATGCAAGAACATGTCCTTTAATATTCTGTTGACTGTTGTCAGATTCCTATGGGGTCATGGGTGACTCTATTGGCAAAATGGGAAATGCAAATCCTAGATCAGTGATGGCAAACCTTTTTGTTGTGGTGTGCTGAAAGCATGGCATGCGTGCCGGCACCCACAATGCAATGTGCCCTCTGTGCATGTGCACACATGTGCACGCAACACCCCTGCCCCGCCCACTTACCTGCACTGTGCATGTGCGTGCCTCCCAGCTGATTTTTGGCCTGTTTGAGACCATTTGCGCCCTCCTGAAGGCTCGAGGGAAGCCTTTGCAGTCTTGGGAGGCTGAAAACGGACCCATTTCGGCACTTCTGGTATTTCTGGAAGGCCCTTTTTTCAGCCTCCTATGGCTGCAGAGGCTTCCCTCAGGCCTCCTGAATGGCAAAAACAGCCTCAAATGGGCTGAACATTAGCTGGGAGGCATGCACATATACAGTGCAGGTAAGCTTGGCTGGGACTCACATGCCCATATAAATGGCTCTGCGGGCCCAGGGGTGGGATTCTACCAGTTCGCACCTATTCGCTAGAACCGGTTGTTAACATTCTAAGCAGTTTGGAGAACTGGTTGTTAGAATAAATTACTGGCCTAATCCTGTAAGGAAGGCAGGAAGGAAACATTCTGGGGTTGCTTACAGAAACCTCCTCTCCAATAACCCTTATTACATTCTTAGCAGGACTAGACTTCCTATCTCTGGAACTTCTCTGGAGTTTTTTTCCCCTCCTTTGTTGTTACTTTGCTTGCATGGAGTGACCATTCAAAGTTACAATGGCACTGAAAAAAGTGACTTATGACCATTTTTCACACTTACGACTGTTGCAGCATCCCCACAGTCATGAGAGGCCAGACGAGGAGATGCATGCTTCGATGTGACTGATATTGAGTTGGCCACACCCAGCCAATAACATGACCACCAAGCCATGTCCACCCAGTCACATGACCATCAAACCACACCCACCAACTAAGCCACGCCCACAGAACCAGTTGTTAAAAATTTGAATCCCAACTTCTGGTTTGCAAGGCTTCGGCGGTGGCAAGAATCTGCGATCGTGCACGGTTCCTGCTGCGCTTGCCGCTGGAGTGCCCCGATCCAGCTGGATTTGGGGGCTATAGTTACCACGTAGAGGTAACTGAAGATAGGGGAGACTCAGCAGGGATCCGGGGGAATCACAACCCCCTTCCTCAGCTGGCTTAACTCCCTTTTCCGAAAGTGATGGAGCAGCGGTCAGTAATGGCCGCCACAAAGAAGCTTTCATCCGGATAAAAATGTGCAAGAGGAAGCTGAGAAAATGAAAGTTTTTTGCTAACCGGGATGACAAGTAATGTTTAAGTACCCTGGAATTTAAGTTTTATTAAAGATACATCATTCCCTATGAAGACGGAAGAAGCGGTGAATGAAAGTAAAAAGGGAAAGTTTGTTTTTTCTCACTCTCCTTCCTTACGGTGATAGCAAATGAATGGAGAAATCAGAAAAACCATTTTGGCATCAGCAGGTAATTAAATTGAAAATTAAAGCTAAGGGGACAATAAAGATTTCTGAGCATTGAAAAAAAACACCTTTTTTTGCTATAAGTGGGAAGGGAGAGGAAAAGAACTAACATTAAGATTTTCTTGGAGGAGGCTGCTTGGAATTTATAAGATTAGAGCGAAATTGTAACAAAACTTCCAAAATATATATTTCAACTGGAGCTTTATAACTGAACTATAACCCCAAGAAGAGAAAATATAAAAAGAAGAAAGCGCTAAATGAAACAGACTGTGTGTATTTGGATTGCTTGGTGACTTTGGGACTTTTGGAAATTATTATTTGAAAGACTAAAAATATTTGGGTTGTTTAAAAAAACTTTTTACAATGGCACTACTTGTTGATGAATTGAAAATTGAATTTAAAAAGCTAAAAGAAGAGGATCAAGAAGGGAAGAGCTCTTCTGGATCTGTTTTCCATTTTTTAGAAATGGCGATTTATACCGACAGAAACTACAAGAACAAAAAGATTGGGATGAAGAAGAAGCCATCTTTAATGAACAAACAATTTTAGCCGGGGAAGAAAAGGGAAAGAGGGGAAAGAGAATGGAGAATTTAAGACTTAAAAAAACAACCAAAAAAGGGAAAAATAAGATGAAAAATCAATATAATGTTAGAAAGCAACAGAAAAGAGAAATACAGAAGAAGGTGGAGATCAAGAAGGTAGAGATTAAGAGACAAGGGGGTAAAAAGACAGGATTGGAGAAGAAAGGAAGGGAAAAAGGGAAGAGAAGTTACAAAGGTTTAAAACAAGATGTAAAGAAACAAGATCTATTCAGAGATAGTAGGTAAAAATATGATTAAAAAAGAGATTCTGCAAAGTACATAAGATTATATTGTTGTATTTATATTTGAAATAATGTTAGAAAATTGGATTTAATAATAGAGCTTAATTTGCTCTATTATTTACAAACAATAATTTGTATTATTGTTTTAATTATATTATAAACTTATTATTCTTTTTTATTTTAAGTAGTTTCAGAATGTATTAAGCAGAACCAGAATGAAAAATATATATTATTTTAAGTGTTAAATTTAGGGGAAAGATTTAAAGGTGTTATACTTTAATCTGTGATTATAGGAGAATTTTTGTGTTAATGAGAAAAGATAAATATAAAATTGAAATAGAACAGACAAAAGATATACGAAGAAACAAGGGGGTAAGGGTAGGATTAGAAAAGAAAGGAAGGGAAAAAGGGAAGAGAAGTTACAAAGATTGAAAACAAGATGTAAAGAAACAAGATCTATTTAGTGATACTGGGTAAAAATATAATTAAAAAAGAAAAGTACACAAGATTGTATTGTTGTATTTATATTTCAAACAATGTTAGAAAATTGGATTTAATAATACAGCTTAATTTGCTATGGATTATTGTTTTAATTATATTATAAACTTATTATTCTTTTCTATTTTATAATATAGTAACTTCAGAATGCACTAAGTAGAATCAGAATGAAAGTATATATTATTCTAAGTGTTAAATTTAGGGGAAAGATTTAAAGGTATTATATTTCAATCTGTGATTACAGGAGAAACTTTGTGTTAATGAGAAAAGATAAATAGAAAACTGAAATAGAACAGACAAAAGATATACTAAGAGACAAGGGGGTAAGGGTAGGATTAGAAAAGAAAGGAAGGGAAAAAGGGAAGAGAAGTTACAAAGGTTTAAAATAAGATGTAAAGAAACAAGATTTATTCAGAAATAGTGGGTAAAAATATGATTAAAAAAAGAGACCCTGCAAAAGTACATATAATTATATTGTTGTATTTATACCTGAAATAATGTTAGAAAACTGGATTTAATAATAGAGTTAATTTGCTATGGATTATTGTTTTAATTATATTATAAACTTATTATTCTTTTCTATTCTATAATATAGTAAGTAGCTTTTGAATGTCCTAAGCAGAATCAGAATTAAAATTATATTATTTTAAGTGTTAAATTTAGGGGAAAGATTTAAAGGCGTCATACTTCAATCAGTGATTACAGGATAAATTTTGTGTTAATGAGAAAAGATAATAGAAAATTGAAATAGAACAGACAAAAGAAATATGCATAATGATTTAAATTGAGATGAAATAAATAAAATATAATTGAGAGAGTGAAAAGAGGGGAGAAGCTATATAGAAAATGTAGAATGGTAAATAAGATATGAAATGGGATAAAAAGTGAGCATGAATTTTGAATTTATGTCCATATAAAAAGATGTAACCCGGGACTAAGCCGCTTTCCAAAAAGAAGTTTTATGTTTTGTGTTTTGTTTGTGTATGCTTGTTTATTGAAAACTAATAAAAAAAATTATATTAAAAAAAAATTGAATCCCACTCCTGTGCGTGCCATCTGTGGCATGCATGCCATAGGCTCGCTATCATAGTCCTAGATCTTTCTGAATGGGTTCAGTCTTTCTGAATAGGTTACCAAATCTGGTGGCCTCCTCAGTTTCTGCTTGGGGCAAGGAAACTGGGACTGGTTTCTGCTCCCTTAAGATAGAAATATTCTATCCTGTCTTTTCAATATTTCCCAAAATATTTCATTCTTCTGGGGGGGAGGCTTTCACCATGACCCAGGTACTAAGTGAAACTGGCTTCCCCATGGACTTTGCTAGTCAGAAAGTTATGAAAGGGGATCACAGGTCCCCAGGGACATTGCATATGTCATAAATATGAGTCAATTGCCAAGCGGCTGAATTTTGATCACATGATCATGGTGATGCTGCGAGGATTGTAACTGCAAAAAATGGTCCTACGTCACTTTTTTTCAGAGCCGTTGTAATGTCACTAAATGAACTGTTGTAAGTCGAGGACATCCTGCACTTTGATAGTGAACTTCAAAAGGCCACTTTCTTAATGGGAACTAGAAATAATGTGAGCTAAGGGCTTGTCAGCTTCAGTTAAACATTGGAGAGGAATCCGGGCCTCTTTCCTACACGTCCAGCCAAGTCCCTCATTTTCCAAGATCAACATTTCATTTGCTGAATTAAGAGGTCAGCCAGTTTACACTATCAGTTTCCAGTAGGTTTTATAAGCAATTAGTTTGGCCATTTTCTATTGTACCACAACCATTGGCAGTGGTAGGATTCATTTTTTTATACTACCAGTTCTGTGAGCGTGATTTGGTGGGCATGGCTTAGTGAGCACTATAGGGGAAGGATATTGCAAAATCTCCATTCCCTCCCCACCCCACTAACCTGCTTTCCAGCTCCATTCTCCTGTGCAGGGACACCAAAGAAGACCAATCAGCTGGGACTCAATGGGAAGCAGAGAAGAGATGGGGGCGGGGCCAGTCAGAAGTGGGATTTGCCCGTTCTCTGAACGAATCAAAATTTCCGCTACTGGTTCTCCACAACTGTTTAGAACCTGCTAAACACCACCTCTGCCACTCACCTGCTTTCCAGTTCCATTCTCTTGTGCAGGGCACGAAAGAAGACCCAGTCAATCAGCTGGGATTCGGGAGGCAGAGAAGAGATGGGGGCAGGGGCAGTCAGGGGTGGGATTTGCCGGTTCTCCGAATAACTCAAAATTTTCGCTACCGGTTCTCCAACCTGCTGAACCTCTGTCTTCAGTGTGTGCCAGGCTGTAAAACAAAAAGACTTTGACCCGTCGATAGTGGGATTGTCAGCTTTCACACAGAAGCCAGAGAATTAGGAAGTCAGTTATTCAGATTGAAGCACCAGGCTAGAAAGAGGGAAACAGTGATTTCAAGTCCCACTTTAGTCATGAAGGCTGGTTGGGGGATTTTCGGCTTATCACTAGGTAGGAGAAAGTGAGTTCTAGTCATGAAAGCCTTAGGCATGAAAGCCTGCTGAATAACTTTGGGCCAATCACCAGGAGACTGCGAATTCTAATCCTGCCTTCAGCCTGAAAGCCAGCTAGAGGATTTTAAGCCAGCCAGTCTCTTTCAGCCTAGCCTACTTCACAGGGTTGTTGTTGTTTTGGGGAAAATGGAAGGAAGAAAGTGTGTTGGATGCATTTGACACCTTATTGGTAAAAATAATAAGTGCAATATAAATAAACAAAATAGAATGTCACGTTTGAGCAGCCTAGCTCCTTTTCCTGTGCACAAGGATATTTTGGATAAATGGTTGCAAAGTAAGCCATCAGCGAAAGGGATGTTTTGTGCCTCTCAACAATAGCAACAGCATTTTGTTTTATATACTGCTTCATAGTCCTTGCAGAGGTTGCCAACCTTTTGGACCTCAGGAATCACCAAACTCATAATTTAAAGCCCATGTCACACTGCCCAACGGATGCAAAAAGGACACAGCGGACGAGCAAAATGTTCCATCCGTTGTTATCCGCTCTCAAAAAGGGGCAAACATTTGCATAACCGGAGCGGATAACACGGACGCATGGAGGATGCAGGGCGGATGCAAAGCGGATGCGGAACGGAAGCCCAGCGGATGGAAGCGGATAGGAGAGGATGGCAATTCCTCAGGGCTTCCGGGGGGCCTCAGCAAAGCGGACGCAGAACAGATACAGCGGATGCAGAACGGACGCCGAACGGATGAAGCGGATGCACAGCGGATGCACAGTGGATGCACAACGGAAACCTAATGGATGCCTGGCGTTAATTGCGCATGCGGGGAGGATGCATTGCGTCAGCCCCGCGGATATAACGGAAGCAGCTCGGAAGCAGGTCGCCATTCAGAGGAAAGACCTGCTGCCAGACACATCGACTGCCTTGCCTGCCCTGCCTGCATGTCTGCCTGCCGGCCTTGCGGCCAGCCTTGCTGCCAGCCTCCCTGCCAGCCTTGCTGCCAGCCTCCCTGCCAGCCTTGCTGCCAGCCTGCCTGCAAGCCTTGCTGCCAGCTGGTCTGCCTGCCAGCCTTGCTGCCTGCCTTCCTGCCAGCCTTGGTTCATGTCTGCCTGCCAGCCTTGGTGCCTGCCTGCCTGCAAGCCTTCCTGCCAGCCTTGGTGCCTGTCTCCCTGCCAGCCTTGGTGCCTGCCTCCCTGCCAGCCTTGGTGCCTGCCTGCCTGCCAGCCTTCCTGCCAGCCTTGGTGCCTGCCTCCCTGCCAGCCTTCCAGCCAGCCTTGGTTCCTGCCAGCCTCCCTGCCAGCCAGCAACCCCACAACCATGCGGAAGCACAGCAAGCCTCAGCCATCTGCTGCCAGTCCTGGCAAGAGGGACAGGACTACCATCCCGCCCCCTGGCCCTCACTCTGATTTTGCTGGGGCTTCTGCAGCACGGGCTCGCTCTTCTGGGGCTGGCGCTTCTGCTGCTTCTGCTTCTGGAGAAGCTGATGAAAAGCACTCCAGCACCAGCCACCTCCACAGCACCTGCACCCTTCACCCCTGAGACTGAGCGATCAAGAGGAGTGCCAGAGACTCATTTTTGTCTTATAGCTTGTTGTTAATAAAGTCTAGTTTTGATTCACACACTTGCTTCATTTCTTTTTTTTAATAAAGTCTTGCTGGAAACATTTAGAAATGGTTTAAGCCTTTGCATGCTTGTGGGATGGGTTAAGATAGCTGTGGGATGGGTTGAGATAGCTGTGGGATGGGCAGGGATACCTGTGGTATGGGTAATAGCTGTGGGATAGATAAACCTCCAATGCAAGCGTAGTGGGACTATATGGTCCACCCTCCCAGGTGCCACACCTACGGCCCTTTATTATCAATAATAATGTAATAATTACCCACACATGTCAACACAAACACAACTCTTTATTAAACGCCCTGTTCATTGTAGGCCAACCAAACATACATGGCCCAATCTCATCCGTGTGATGAGACAGGCTGAAGGAAGCATCCATTAAGCATCTACCATCCTGTCTTGCCACTCCATTGCTCCAGCTGGGGAGTTGCACCAGTGTCTCAGGAGGTTGCGCTGCTTCTTCGCTTCATGTGAGGCTCTGTTGGGGCCTTGCACATCCTCAGTTGCGTTCCAGCTCCTCCTTGAGGTGATTGGCGTTGTATACCTGGGCATCTGAAGATGAGCCGTTGCCTGAAGCATCGATGTACATGAACTTGTAGTCAGCATCGACCATGGCGAAGAGGATGATGCTGAAGAAGCCCTTGGAGTTGAAATAAGTGGACTCCAAGTTGGCTGGAGATTTGTAGGCCACGTGCTTGCCATCGATGGCTCCAACGGTGTGTGGTAAGTTCCACTTCTGATACCACTGCTCTGCAACTTTCTTCCATCCTTCTTCAGTGGAGGGGTACTGGAGGAGTGCCTCCTTGTATTCTTCGATGATGGCCTGCACCACTTCTCTGACCACAATGCTGATGGTGTTGGGTGGCACCCTCCAGCCATACTGCATGCTCCTGTAGGAGGTCCCTGAGGCCAGGTGGCGCAGAGTGAGTGCCACCTTGAGCCGAGGGTCCAGGCTGGGCCGAAAGCTGGCGTTTGCCTTGGTCAACCTGGGTGTCAGCCGCTGCACAACTTCGTCAAACATGCCTGGAGGCATCCTCATGAAGTTCTGGAACGCCCGAGTGTCTTCGTTCTTGAGCTCCACCATCAGCTTGTTGTACAGTCCATCTCTGCTCTTCCGGCGAACCATCTTCGGATCCAGACTCTTTTTGGGTGGCTCCTTTTCTTCTCGCAGTAGAGTTCACAGAGCCTGCAGATGGCTTTGCACTGTTGCAGAACGATGGTGGCTGCCGAAAGGACTTTGTTACAATCCACAGTGGACATGACTGGATGCTGTGGAAGAGGAAGAGGAAGATGAGGGCTGCAGAGGTCTGCACCGCTGGGCTGCTGTTCTGAAAGTGAGATGCAGGCGAGTTGCTCCCCCTTTTTATAGGCAGTATAGGTTTTCCGATAGGCATCCTCTAGCCATCCTCTAGGCATCCTCTAGGCATCCTCTAGACATCCTTAATATCCGAGATAGGTCCCCTCTGCGAACGTTTTTTCTGCTTTAAACGCTTTGTTTCCGTGCTGCATCCACTAGACATCTGTTCTGCATCCGTTCTGCGTCCGTTCCGCTTCCTCGCTGCGTCCGGGCGGATGCGAGTTGCGCGGATGCGCAGCGGATGCCAAGTGGATATAGCGGATGTGTAACTGATGCGTAGCGGATGCCTAGCGGATGCGTAGCGGATTCAGAACGGACGAACTGGATACATTTTCCACGCAAAAGTTTTAGGCAGCCCAAAACTTTAGGAGCGGATGAAATGTCAATAAACGGATGCTGGACGGATAGAGAGGAAGCCAAACGGAGGCAGTGAGTACATCACGTTTTCGAACGGATGGCAAGGTTTTTTGTCTGTTTTACATCCTCTTTGCATCCGTTGGTTCAGTGTGAATTGGGCTTTAAATCCTGGGGACCACTAACCGATTGTGTGGGCATGGCCTAATTTGTGGGTGTGGCTTGGTTATCATGTGACTGGCTGGACATGCTTGTATGTAAACATTATAAATATTTATATAAATATTGAATTTTTTATAAAAAAAGAGCAACTTTTACCCAAAATCAGGTAAAGCAGGCAGACAGATTGAATTGCTTACAGAATCACAGATTAATTTAGGATTCTGTATTTCTGCCATCGGCTAGCTGAGTCTGTCACATAAAATTTGCTTGCAAGCAAACTCACAAAATTAACTTATAACACACCATGTATGTACATATTGAATTTTTTATTAGAAAAAGAGCAACTTTTACCCAAAAACAGTCTTTACTGCTTCAGTTCTAAGGAAGATTTGGCTCTGCTTAAAAACAAAGCCAAAGATCTAAAGTTTAGCTAGAAAGCAAAAAATCCAACGATTTCCTGCTTTGTAGCTAAACTAAATCTCCCAGCACAGCAGAACAACTGATGGTAGGAAGAAAAAAAAAAAAGGAAAAATAGCAGCTTAAGGCCCTGTCACACTGCCCAACGGATGCAAAACGGACACAACGGACGAGAAAAATGTTCCATTCGTTGTTATCCGCTCTCAGAAGGGGCAAAAATTTGCATAACCGGAGCGGATAACATGGACGCGGGGAGGACGCAGAGCAGATGGAAAGCAGATGTGGAACGGAAGCCCAGCGGATGGAAGCGGATGGGAGCAGATGGCACATCCGCAAGGCTTCCGGGGGACCTCAGCAAAGCGGATGCGGAACGGATACAGCGGATGCAGAGCGGATGCACAGCGGATGAAGCGGATGCACAGCGGATGCCGAGCGTTAATTGCGCATGCGGGGAGGATGCATTGCATCAGCCCCGTGGATATAATGGAAGCAGCTCAGAAGCAGGTCGCCATTCAGAGGAAAGACCTGCTTCCAGACACATCGACTGCCTTGCCTGTCCTGCCTGCATGTCTGCCTGCAAGCCTTGCTGCCAGCCTTGCTGCCAGCCTTGGTGCCTGCCTCCCTGCCAGCCTTCCTGCCAGCCTTGGTGCCTGCCTCCCTGCCAGCCTTCCTGCCAGTCTTGGTGCCTGCCAGCCTCCCTGCCAGCTAGCAACCCCACAACCATGCGGAAGCACAGCAATCCTCAGCCATCTGCTAACAGCCCTGGCAAGAGGGACAGGGCTACCATCCCGCCCCCTGGCCCTCACTCTGGTTCTGCTGGGGCTTCTGCAGCACGGGCTCGCTCTTCTGGGGCTGGCGCTTCTGCTACTTCTGCTTCTGGAGGAGCTGATGACAAGCACTCCAGCACCAGCCACCTCCACAGCACCTGCACCCTTCACCCCTGAGACTGAGCGACCAAGAGGAGTGCCAGAGACTCATTTTTGTTTTATAGCTTGTTGTTAATAAAGTCTATTTTTGATTCACACACTTGCTTCATTTCTTTTTTTTAATAAAGTCTTGCTGGAAACTTTTAGAAATGGTTTAAGCCTTTGCATGCTTGTGGTATGGGTTAAGATAGCTGTGGAATGGGCAGGGATACCTTTGGGATGGGTAATAGCTGTGGGATAGATAAACCTCCAGTGCAAGCATAGTGGGACTGTATGGTCCACCCTCCCAGGTGCCACACCTATGGCCCTTTATTATCAATAACAGTGTAATCATTGATCCACACATTTCAACATAAACACAACTCTTTATTAAATGCCCTGTTCATTGTCGGGCCGCTCAACATACATGGCCCAATCTCATCAGTGTGATGAGAAAGGCTGAAGGAAGCATCCATTAAGCATCTATCATCCTGTCTTGCCACTCAACTGCTCCAGCTGGGGAGTTGCACCAGTGTCTCAGGAGGTTGCGCTGCTTCTTCACTTCATGTGAGGCTCTGTTGGGGCCTTGCACATCCTCAGTATCTATCAGGTTTCGCCCTTGCCTCCATTCCCCAGGCTCTATGTCCCCATTGTCTTGTTGGAGGTCCACGAACCTGTTCTGCAACACTGGGTAGCGGGTGCGCATGAGATTGTGCAGGATGCAGCAAGCTTCCATGATCCTCCTCACGGTCTGTGGGCAATGCTGCATGGTGGTGAGAAGTACCTGGAACCTGTTGGCCAGGATGCCAAAGGCATTCTCCACCACCCGCCTTGCCCTGGACAGCCTGTAGTTGAAGATCCTCTCTTCACGGGTGAGGAGTCTGGAGGTGTAGGGCTTCATGAGGTAGGTTGTGTGGGAGAAGGTGTCATCCCCCACGATGAAGTAGGGCACATCTTGCGTGTCGTTGGGCAGAGGTTCTGGATCTGGGAAGCCCACGATGAGGTTACGTTCCAGCCCCTCCTTGAGGTCACTTGCGTTGTATTCCTGGGCATCTGAAGATGAGCCATTGCCTGAAGCATCGGTGTACATGAACTTGTAGTCAGCATCGACCATGGTGAAGAGGATGATGCTGAAGAAGCCCTTGGAGTTGAAATAAGTGGACCCTGACTTGGGTGGCGCTTTGCAGGCCACGTGCTTGCCATCGATGGCTCCAATGGTGTGGGGGAAGTTCCACCTCTGATACCACTGCTCTGCAACTTTCTTCCATCCTTCTTCAATGGAGGGGCACTGGAGGAGCTCCTCCTTGTATTCTTCGATGATGGCCTACACCACTTCTCTGACCACAATGCTGATGGTGTTGTGTGGCACCCTCCAGCCATACTGCATGCTGCTGTAGGTGGTCCCTGAGGCCAGGTGGTGTAGAGTGAGTGCCACCTTGAGCCCAGGGTCCAGGCTAGGCCGGAAGTTGGTGTTTGCCTTGGTCAACCTGGGTGTCAGCCGCTGCACAACTTCATCAAACATGGCTGGAGGCATCCTCATGAAGTTTTGGAATGCACGAGTGTCTTCGTTCCTCAGCTCCACCATCAGCTTGTTGTACAGTCCGTCCTCTGCTCTTCTGGCGAACCATCTTCGTACCCAGACGCTTCTTGGCTGCCTCTTTTTCTTCCCGTAGTAGAGTTCACAGAGCCTGTAGATGGCTTCGCACTGTTTCAGAAGGATGGTAGCTGCCAAAAGGACTGTGTTACGATCCACTGTGGACATGACTGGATGCTGTGGAAGAGGAAGAGGCTGCTGGTCTGAAAGTGAGATCCAGATGTGTTGCTCCCCCTTTTTATAGGCAGTATAGGTGCCCCTTTGCATCCTCTAGGCATCCTCTAGGCATCCTCTAGACATCCTTAATATCCGAGATAGGTCCCCTCTGCGAAGGTTTTTTCCATTTTACATGCTTTGTTTCCGTGCTGCATCCGCTAGGCATCCGTTCTGCATCCGTTCCGCGTCCGTTCCGCTTCCTCCCTGCGTCCGAGCAGATGCGAGTTGCGTGGATGCGGAACGGATGCCTAGCGGATATAGCGGATGCGTAACGGATGCAGAACGGATGCCTAGTGGATGCAGAACGGACAAATTGGATACATTTTCTGCGCAAAAGTTTTGAGCAGCTCAAAACTTTCTGAGCGGATGAAACGTCAATAAATGGATGCTGGATGGATAGAGAGGAAGCAGTGAGTACATCGCGTTAACCAACGGATGGCAAGCTTTTTTGTCCGTTTTACATCCTCTTTGCATCCGTTGGTGCAGTGTGACAGGGGCTTTAGCAGGCAAATTTTCCTTGGTAAGGAGTGAGTCGGCGGGGAGGGTTCCTGCGGGCCATGTGGGTGATGCAGCCTTATGTTCCTGCGCAGCCTGGATTATTTGCTTTGGGGGGGGTTGCTCTGGGGGTGATGTTTCTCTACAAATCTCCAAAGTTTTCTCATGGCCCACCAGTGGCTGCAGTCCACCAGTTGGCGACTGCTGCTTTATCTCTACCCCAACCCAGATCTGACAAGACCACAAGCCATCCCATCCCCTCTCCTAATTTACAGAGTCAACATATTGCCTCCAACAATCTGGGTCCTTATTTTACCGACCTTGGAAGGATGAGTCAACCTTGAGCCAGTCAGGATCCTGACAGTGGGCAGAGTCAGCCTGCAACACTGCATTGTAACCACTGCAGCACCACTACTCCATATTAATCATAAGCGCAGTCACTTTTTTCAGTGCTGTTGTAACTTTGAACAGTCGATGGAGGTAAGTTGAAGACTACTGTACATCAACACAATGCTACTTTTGTCATTTCTCTCTTTTGACTCCCCAGGTGCATCCATCCATTCATCCACCCATCTTTTTTTAACAACCCTATAATCCCTTGTGGGGTGGAGTCTGAGCAACTGAATGGAGCTAGCAAAGTGTTTACTGGCCAGATGCCCTTCCTGTCACCAATGAGGAGTTTTGTTCAGCAGATATATTCTCAGTGTGCCCAGAGAGAAAAATCTGCCTCTACCTAGGATTGAACTCACAGCCTCATGATTGTAAGGTGAGAACTCTACCTCTAGGCCACCACACCACTCATTCATTCATTCATTCATTCATTCATTCATTCATTCATTCATCCATCCACCCCAGTAATTCATATGCTGACTACTAGTCATTGTTTTGTGAATATTTCTTCTGCAACACCCCCTTCTTCCTTTCATAACTTGGAATAGCTGAACGAATGAACATATAGAAAAGGCAGCAGCGAAATGGGAATTGGTCAGACCATGATCTGCAGTGTGATAGATAGCTTGCGGTCCTCACAGTTTCCTCTTGGAAGAAAGGAAACTGTGAGGAACACGAACTATCTATCATGCTGCGGAAATTTAGCTCTGATTTTCTTTCTCCGAAAAAGTTGAAACCCAGCCCGAGCTCAGGAGTAATTTGGTGGCTTTTGCGTTAGAGCATAAAACTCGCTGAGATGGTTTTCCCTTTGCACTTATTGAGGGTAGCGAAAGAACAAAGAAAAAAATTGAAGAACACATTGATATATTTCATCTACTAAATCCTCCCTTCTGACACTCTCTTCACAAAGCCTTGGCTCTCGAAAGAATAATTGATGCAAGTTGTCAGACCTATTTTCAAATCCCTTCTGAGCACTCCTTCAAAAACAAACAAACACACCAATTTTTATTTTATTTTTTAAAATAAAGACCCTGAGACTTTCTTCTTTCTTTCTAACAGATTCTCAACATGATTGTCTGCCTTGACAAATTGCATTCTGAAAGCCGATTCTTGAAAGAAGAGGCTGAGGGTTTGACGAGATGGGAAACAGCTCATCCTCCTTGGTGAGAGGATAAATAAATAAATAAAAATTTAAAAAAGAAAGGATGCAATGACAGAAAAGAAAGAAATCCCATTCTTCTACGCCTGTGCTACTCAATGCTTGCCCCAGCTTGTTGCCGATAATCTTATCTCTTTCGCGATGGCAGTGGACTGCGACAATGGAGACTTTAAGGCAAGCTGCGGGTTTGATAGCTGCCGTGATTAATCGAACTGTCCAATAAACACTTCAACATCTGGGAAGAATGATTAATGATGTTTTATGTGACCTCTGACCCTTCCTTCTTTCCAAGGAAACATTGGGAAGGTGATGGCAAATTCTCTCCATTTGACAACTGAGATTTGCGGCTGTCCCTCTCTTTGTGTTTTGGAAATGGCACCTCGGTGGGGATTGAAAGGGCCCTTTCCTGCTTTCGTTAAAAATCGATCACGTTTTTACTGACCCCTTTATCAAGGTATAGACTTTGTCAGGCCTACACCAGGTTTCTCCCCCCTCCCCCAATTTCTGGCTAAAAAGCCTTTTTTTTTTTTTTTTTTTGGCTTTTGTTCAATAAAGAACTGGTGTTTTTTTTCCGCTCTTCTTCATCCTGCTTGGGACTGTGAAGTTCGGATGGGAATGGGGGCCTGCCTTAAAGAAAGAGAAGCGAAGTCAGGAAAGCAGAAATCATGGGGAAAGCAAAGAAATTGGTCAAAAGCCATTTTAAGGAATTGTGACCAAACAATAATTTGCACTGCGTCGATGATATTATCCTGATAACTGAAAATGTAACAAATGTGCAAAAACTGAAGTAATACAGCTAGCCCTCGATTTACAACCTCAGTTGAACCCAATGTTTCTGCTGCTAAGCAAGACAGTTGTTAAGTGTCATAAGCTGAAGATTGCCTGTATTTATTATGTCTCATTTTTCTTGACCACAAACTTCAGAAATATTTATTACTTATTTGTTTGTTCAATTTCCAGAGCTTCCCACTCAACCAATATTAATAACGTTGGGCTAAAAGGGAATACAATAGCATTTCAGTCTCTCTTCCTTCTTTCCCTTTCTCTTTCCCTCTCCTTCCTTCCTTCCTTCCTTCCTTCCTTCCTTCCTTCCTTCCTTCCTTCCTTCC
>BLBF01000036.1:25435701-25446454 GCA_015471245.1 Laticauda colubrina | reverse complement strand
TCCTTCCTTCCTTCCTTCCTTCCTTCCTTCCTTCCTTCCTTCCTTCCCTCTCTCTCTCTCTCTCTCTCTCTCTCTCTCTTTCCATTGCTATAATTTGCCATAACAACAAATTAAACCATCAAGAAAACCACAACAGTAATAATTTAGAACTGTGTTTAAAAGCACAACAGCACTTACAAATCAGAGATTCCTAACAATCCCTTTTTTTAATGTGACAGTCTTATTGGATTTCTATTGGAATCAATGATTTTTTGTTATGGCAGCCTGTTTCCTAATACAGTTTAGTGAAATTTATTATTCTTGGCATAGATCCAACACAGTATTAAAAATATAGGGGGGAAACCCCCCAGGAAGAAATGCACCATTACAAAGTGGACTTCTGCTCAGGTGTCAATCAAAGGCTATTTGATAATCTCTTCCCTAACATCTCCAGATAGCACAGGGAAATTACTCAGTAGATACCGATCTAGCTGGAGCAACAGGTTAATTTGGAAATACAAAGCTGGGTTCTTAGATCCTGAAAACATCACCATGGATTACTGAATACAAAGATATTGCATTTTGAAGGAATGTTTCACAGGTTCTTCGTTTATCCTTATTGGATCCAAGTTAGGCAATGTAAAGGCCACTTTTTCAACCAAGTCTTTTTTCGGTGTTGCTAGCAAAACCTTTAATCTTTGCCACAACAAAGGGAGGGGTGGGGGGAGAAAAATCTGGATTTTAAAAAAAGTTTCTTTGTAATATCTTTCTCCTAAAGTCTACAAAAGGCCACCCAGGAAATTGCTGACACAAGTTGTCTGATGCCAAAAGAGCTGCAGAAGCTGCCTTAACTTTTCTCCCCAATTTTTCTTTTTGAATTGCAAATAAGCCTCCCATTTGGGGATGAGTCATCTGCTGCCTCCTTAGGCATTTTGGAAAGCAAACCAAAAGAAAAAACTCTAGGCAAATTTATAGCACTGGCTGATGGCTGGAGCTTTTGGTGAGCTTTTCAACTCTTATCTTTTGGTGCATAAATCTTTTCTTCTTGAAGAATTGAAGCTGCTGGTGCATCCTTTGGTGGCCAGGCTGATAAGTTACTTCTTATTACCTTGAGTTACTAATACAATAATAAAGGTGGGATTAAAAATCGATCAAGGAGAGATTCAACATCGTGTTGGAAGAATTATCCTTCTGGGTTCAGTTCCAAGTGGGCAAAAAAGACATTGGAAATATGGAAGCTGTTTGGAAAGATGGTTTCATGGTGGACAGGATGATATGCTTTGGAGCTCCAAAGTGAAAAGGATGATCACATGCTTCAAGATGTTGGGTGAAGGAAAAGAAGGGCCAAGATGCTGAGAGACCCTTAGTTATAAACCCTCTGTTGGGCCCCACCTTTCCTGTGTTTCCTGTTCCTGTGCAAGAAATGCATCCCATTGGCTGTCAGACTCCCAGGGGCGGGGGTCTTAGCTAACTTTGTAGGCTTTCTCTGGACCACATGGCTTCACCTGAGTGCCGGCTGATGCAATCTTCCCAGGCCATGTGGTGAGGTGGGTAGAGGGCTTTGTTATGTAGAATACTCTGGCCCAGGCCTTAATGATCTGCCCATTAACAAAGGTGGCGGTGAGCTTCTGCTTCTGAGGTGAGTTTCTGCTTCTGAGTTTTTACTTCCCTTTTTAGGGGAAATATTCTGCATTTTTAGAATATCCTATATACTAAAATTTCCAACAGTAGAAATAAGGAGACATTTTCTGACAGAGACAACAATCAACCAATGGAACAGAAGCTGCCTTCAGAAGTTGTGGGAGCTTCATCACTGGAGGCTTTCAAGAAGAGGCTGGACTGCCACCTGTCAGAAATAGTGTAGGGTCTTCTACTTGGGCAGGGGTTGGACTAGATGACTGACAGTGTCCCTTCCAACTCTTATTATGAATGAATGAATGAATGAATGAATGAATGAATGAATGAATGAATGAATGAATGAAACGTCATTATGCTGTGGAGCCAGAGGCAGAAACACCAACATACAACCTTTTGTTTAATGACTGTTTGAAGTTACAGTGGGACAGAAAAAAGTCACTTATGGTGGTGGTCATTAGCAACAGAAATTTGGACTCAATTGTGGTCATAAGTCAAGGACTACTTGTAATGATTTCCACATCCTGGGGCGAGTCAATCATCATTTGTGATCTTCCCAGCCAGTTTCCTGAAAAACCAAGTCAGAGGAGATCTTAGTGGACATGTGGTTCACTTAACAACTGCAGTGATCCGCTTTACACTTCTGCCAAAAAGATCATTAAAAATCTGGAGTGACTCACTTAACAACCTCCTTGAAGTTCACATGTCTTAAAGTTGCCAAGGCTGGGAAATCCTGCTTTAAGATGGATGCACTTGAACTCCGTGTTTGCTGGGGAATTTGGGAATTGAAGTCCATCCACCTGAAAATTGCTAAGGTGCTGAAATCAGAGCTTTGCATATCAGTTCTTGAGAAACGGAAGAGGAAAGTCATTCAGACTCTCTGTTTCCAACCTTCTCTTTCCCGGTTTTATTACTGCCTTTCTGGATTTATTGTGGTATCATATGTTGCTTGCTGAGAATACAACATCATTTCACAGATAATGGCTGTCAGAACTAGGCCGCTCAGAAAACTCTATTTATGGCCTTCTAATGCCTTCCCTCATGTCAGTTCCAGTCCTTGGTGCCCTATCTGCCTATAGTAGATTACAAAACCAAACATGGCAATTTCTGGTAGGAAGATTTTGTCTCAGATTGCCTGGTAAACTCCTCTTGTCGTGGTAACTGGATAAATTGAAAATGAATCTTCTTGAAATTTATAGAGCACAGGTAATCCTTGACTTGCAACTGTTCATTCAGTGATTCTTCAAAGCAATGGTGGGATTCATTTTTTTTTTACTACTGGTTCTGTGGATGTGGCTTGGTGGGTGTGGTGTGGTGGGCATGGCTTGGTGGCTGTGGCAGGAGAAGGATACTGCTAAATCCCCATTCCCTCCCTACCCCACTAACCTGCTTTCCAGCTCTGTTCTCCTGGGCAGGGCAACCAAAGAAGACCCAGCCAATCAGCTGGGACTCAGGAGGCAGATAATAGATCAGGGCGGGGCCAGTGAGAGGTGGGATTTGCCAGTTCTCCGAACTATTCAAAATTTCTGCTACCGGTTCTCCAGAACTGGTTAGAAATCGCTGAATACCACCTCTGGTTCAAAGATACAACAGCATTGAAAAAAGTGACTTATGACCTGTATTCACACTTACAACCATTGCAGCATCCCCATGGTCATGTGATCAAAATTTGGCAGCTTGGCAACTGGGATATATTTACAATGATGGCAGCATCCCAAATCATGTGAGCAAGAACATCATTTGTAAATTTCCTTAGCTGGCTTTTGGCAAGCAAGTCAATGGAAAAAGCCAGATTCCCTCAATGGCTGCATGATTCACTTAACAAGTGCAACAATTCGCTTAACAATTGTGGCAAAAAAGGTCATAAAATGGGGCAAAACTCATGTAACAACTGCCAACGGAAAGTTTGGGCTCAATGGTGGTTGTAAGTCAAGGATTACGAGTAGTTTTAATCTCTGTGATCTTCTGCAAAGTGTAAGGAAAGGAAGGGGCAAATACTTTTAAAACTGCAAGATCCTATTACTTTAACTTTACCCTAAATGTAGCGTTAATACTCACAGTTTGCATTTCCTTTCTGGGCTGCCTCTAATCACTGAGAATATCTGACAGCTGCTTCAAACCCAACTTTTAAACTTTGGTCACTCATCAAACTAAAGCAAACTGGGAAAAAAAATGCAGATTAAAGTCAAACATTGCAACCCCGTGGACCAGAGCACACCAGCCCTCCTCTTCCTTCTCTGTCCCCCACAGTTTGCCCAAATTAACATTCATTGGGGGAATGGAATGGAATAGAATAAGAATAAGAATAGAATAGAATAGAATAGAATAGAATAGAATAGAATAGAATAGAATAGAATAGAATAGAATAGTTGGAGGGGACATTGGAGGTCTTCTAGTCCAACTCTCTGCTCAAGCAGGAAACTCTGTACTGTTTCAGACAAATGGTAGTCCAATCTCTTCTTTACAAACTTCCAGTGTTGGGGCACCCACAATTTTTGGAGGCAAGTCGTTCCACTGATTAATTGTTCTATCAGGACATTTCTTCTTAGTTCTAGGTTGCTTTTCTCCTTGATTAGTTTCCATCCATTGCTTCTTGTCTTGCCCTCAGGTGTTTATGACACGATCTAACCATCTTATCCTCTGCCCTGCCTTCCCCTTCCCCTTTTGTCTGAATTAATCAAATCAGTTAATTCAACTAATTAGTTAATTAGTTCAACTAATTAAGTAAATAATATTTCAACTAATAAGAGAGAAATTTCCTGACAGTTAGAACAATTAATCAGTGGAACAACTTGTTGTGGGTACCTTCACCACTGGAGGATTTGAAGAAAACATTGGACCACCATTTGTCTGAAAATGGTACAAGGCTTACTGCATGGGCAGGGGGTTGGACTAAAAGACCTCCAAGGTCCCTTCCAATTCTGTTATTCTGCTTTCCATCTTTCCTCACATCAGGGTCTTTTCCAATGAGTCTTCTCATTGTGGCCAAAGTACATTTGAACTTCAGCTTCGGAACAAGGATTGAATTCCTTTAGGCTTCTTAGTTCAGATTCCCATAATCCTAGTCCTGGTGGCCTTGCCAAGGAGAAATGCATTCCACCACCCCTTTCTGAAGGTTGCTTGCCATCTCTGGACAGCTGTTCAACCATCTCTGGAATGTCCTGAAATTAGACATTTCGCTCCCAACCTGCACATAACCGGAGGCGTCTCTGACTTGGTGGCTAAATTAAATCTTTGTTGCTTGTGCTATGCAAAATGGATGGATGATACCTAGACCATATGGCTTGGGAGTGTTGAAGGCCACAGTTATGACGTGGTGCTAATTAACCGGTCACTTTATCTGCCCTGCCTGCTCTATTTTTAAACATGAGAGGCCTTTAAAAAAAAAAAAAACAAGGAAACAAATAAGAGTGAATTCTGTGCCTACACTTTCCAAAATGCCATTTTTCTTCTTGCTCTTTTCTTAGTCATAAGAAAAGTCGTTCCACCGATTAATTGTTCTCACTGTCAGGAAATGTCTCCCTTCGTTGTAGGTCGCTTCTCTCTTTGATTAGAATAGAATAGAGGAAGAGCATGGTCAAGCAGGAGATCCTATACCAGTTCAGACAAATGGTTATCCAATCTCTTCTTAAAATCTGGAACTTGGAGCAGAGGGAGATCCAGGGGGCGGCTTCCTTGGCTTGAGATGAAAATGGGGAGGAGCAGGCCCAGTCAGGCCAGGGCCTTTTCAGGGTTGGGACAGCTTGTAGGCAGGGAGGAAGGGGGGCAGGATGACCAAGAGAGACAAAGCAGTGAGCACGAGAGACAAAGCTCAGGTGATGAGCAAGGACCACCCACTCCTGATCCTGGAGCATGGACACAGCACAGATTGACCCAACTACTCAAGAGGAGAGCACCCTGCCCCTCTTCATAAGGCACACCCGGGGAGTTAAGGGGAGGAAGAGCATTTGTTGGGAACAAAGGCTGAATTCCTGGAGCATTGAGTGCCGACATTTGAACTTTCCTCGATTCCTTGTGATCTTTCTGGATTTCTTGCTTTGCAGTCGTGGTGCTCACAGCACTGGGCTGAACTATTTGCAGCCAGAGGCTGCGTGAGCGGTGTGTGTGTGTGTGTGTGTGTGTGTGTGTATCATCACTTTGCTCATTTGTGGAAATTTGGAGCAATAAAGAGGCAGCTTGAACTGCCAGATGCCCATGTTACCTCTGTGCTGTGCCCTGGGTCATCACACTAACTCTGAAAACCTCTTAGAGAGGGTTTTTATGAAGCAGTATATATAAGTGCTTTTGCCATTTTACCATATAGCCTGTCTCATACCATTTCAAAGCAAGGTGAGGTTATTCTGAGTTTCTCATATTTTCTGGGGATTAAATTCCTAGCCTCTTCATGGCTTTTTACTTCCTTCGCTCTTTCCCGAGTCTAAATTTGTTGGGTGCATCATCTCTGCATCTTCCTGGTGGGGAGTACAGGAGGAGATCACCTGGTGTCCTTCCCCTTTCTACTGCAGTTATGTTTTGGACCTTCCCTTTGGGAAGGTATTTGTCTTTTGGTATAAGAGATTTGGAAGGGACCTTGGAGGTTATCTGGTCTGCTCAAGAAGGAGAGTCTATTCCAAATATTAGCCTCTACCTAGGATCGAACTCACAGCCTCCTGATTGTGAGGCAAGAGCTCCACCTCTAGGCCACCAGAGCTGTATAAATTATCACTTCTTGCTAAGATCTTCCTCTCTGCTCTGCCTACCCTTTGTCTTGTTTTTGCCAGTTAATTGTTTCTGATGTTGGCTCATGTTTAATAAATAAAACACCCAGCTCCATTTTTGCTAGCTGAACTAAGCAGTGCGGATGCTTGCTTTAATCAGATCTGAAAACAGGCAGTGCAAACTCATTGGGAAATTATCCAGCCTGGGTTTCCAATCGGATCTACTACGTTCTCTCACAGCCATCTAGCCGTCAATTGGATTTTTGCAGCCCAGAACTGACTGCCTTAAGGAAGAGGCTGAGTAACAGAACAGAAGAGAGGGAAGAGGAATCTTAAGTCCACACAACAAGCTTGCCCTGGTATGAGTACGGATCACTGATCATTGCCTCTGAGCCATGAACTCATGAAGTTGACTTCTGCCTTCCACAAAGCTCAAGGGAGGTACTAATACTACTCTATAAAGCCTTAGTAAGACCACACCTAGAGTACTGCATCCAGTTTTGGTCACCACATTATAAAAAAGATGTTGAGACTCTAGAAAAAGTACAAAGAAGAGTAACCAGGATGATGAGGGGACTGGAGGCTAAAACATATAAACAACGGTTACAGGAACTAGGCCTGGCTAGTCTAGTAAAGAGAAGGACCAGGGGAGACAGGATAGCAGTCTTCCAATATTTGAGGGGCTGCCACGGGGGGGCGGGGGGTTGTTGTGTCAAACTATTTTCTGAAGCACCTAAAGGCCAGATAAGGAATAATGGATGGAAACTGAACAAGGAGAAATTCAACCTGGAAATAAGAAGAAATCTTCTGACAGTGCGACTGCCATCTGTCAAAATTGATGTAGGGTCTCCTGCTTGGATGGTGGGGGGGGGGGGTTGGATTGGATGGCCTACAAGGTCCCTTCCAACTCTGTTAATCTGTTAAAAGTTCATTTCTTTGATTTTTTGATTGATTGATTGATTCAATTTTGATGCCAGCCAGCTCTTTTGGCTGAGTTTGCCTGCTAAACTTCACTTCATTGTAGGCAAAGCCATCTACTTCAAGTGGCTACTGAGCATGGTGATAGGGAAAGACTTACTAGTACAGTCCTTGATTCAAAACCACTGATTTAACAACTGTTCAAAGTTGCAACAGCACTGAAAAAAATGATTTGTGACCAGTCCTCACACTTACAACCATTGCAACATCCCCACAATCACATGATTGGGTGCTTGGTAACCAGCATATATTTCTGACCATTGCAGCATCCTGCAGTCACATGATCACCATTTGTTATATTCCTAGCTTGCTTCCGATAAACAAAGTCAATGGATGAAGCCGGATTTGCTTAATGACCACATGATGCACTTAACAACCGCCTGGATTTGCTTAACAAGCGTGAAGAAAGGTTGCAAAATGGGGCACATCTCACTTACCAACCTCCTTGCTTAGCAAAGAAAATTCTTATCCCCAGTTGTGACTTAGAACTAGCTGTGCTCTCCAGTCACTAGTCACGGCCCTGTATAACAATTTTCTAAATAGGGTTTAACAGAGCCTCAGTGGCGCAGTGGTTAGAGTGCAGTACTGCAGGCTACTTCTGCTGACTGCTGGCTGACTGCAACTTGGCAGTTCAAATCTCACCAGGCTCAAGGTTGACTCAGCCTTCCATTCTTCTGAGATGGGTAAAATGAGGACTCAAAATTGTTGGGGGCAAGATGCTGACTCTGTAAATTGCTTAGAAAGAGCTGCAAAGCAGTATATACATCTAAGTGTTATTGCTATTCACCTCCTGTAAAAAAAAAAGCATTAAAACAAAACAAAAACTTGAAAGGCCATATGCTACTCCTGGCAACCTGAGAAAAAGCCAGTGGTTTCGTGTGAATTGCAAGGAAGCTTCCTTTCAGGTCTGTTAAATTTAAACTGCCCTGAGCTAGAAAAGTAATATCATAAAATAGAAAAAAGAACAACAGATTAGTAGTAGTAATTCAGCTCTTCTCCTTTACTATCATTGGGTACAGGATATGTATATACTGGTTATGTCTAGTTTGATGAAAAGAAGGACCAGGGGTGACATGATAGCAGTATTTCAGTATTTGAGGGGCTGCCACAAAGAATATTTTCCAAAGCATCAAAAGGCAAGACAAGAAACAATGAATGGAAACTAAGTAAGGAGAGAAAGAACCTAGAACTTAAAGGGAAACTTTCCAAAACAATGAGAGCAATTAATGAAGGGGATGGCTTGCCTCCAGAAGGTATTCTATCACTAGAGGTCTATGGAGATTCTCATTCACCCAACAGCTTTGGGATATCTATCACTGGAGGCTTTTTAGAAGAGACTGGACAGCTACTTATCTGGAATGATATAGGGTCTCCAGCTTGAGCAGTAGGTTGGAATAGAAGACCTCCAAGATCCCTTCCAACTCTATTTAGATTGAGAAGGATCAAGAAGAAAGGGAATCAGAGATTGGCATCTAATACAATTTCACTCCAAAAAAAAAGAAAAATATTCTTACCAGAAGTAGTTGATGATGTTGGACAGCATCCAGTTTATCCATTTATTTATATTATTTTATTTATGAATAAGATTTATACGGCCGATCCAACTCATTTGCAGTGACTCTGGGTGGCTTACAGAAAATAAAACCATGGAGTCCTTCCTTGGTGTTCTTTGAGCTTGGCTATTTTTTTGTGGACTTTCATTACACAGCTGGGTACCATCATTAGTGGTAGAAGAGAATGGGGTTTGCCCTGCTTATATAGTGCTTTGCTATGGTCTGTTTTTTTAAAAAACTGGAAGTAAATGCCAGTTTTCAGTGAAAATTCAGTAAAATGCCATCATGTAACCACTGGAATGCTGCAAATGGCCTATACATGTGGGCTGGTTGCTGAGTGTCCAACATGGCATTATCTGACCATAAGGGAGGGCATATCTGTCATAATTTGGGAAACAGGTTGTAAGTATCCCCAGGAGGTCCATCATAACCTTGAATGGCCATTGCATTGCATTGCATTGCACTCGTGTCGGAACCACCGTTTCCGGGTGGAAAGGATTAGCCAGTGACATCACCGTTGCCTGGGGGATACCCGGTTGGGAGCTCTTTTCAAACCCCGACAGGAGTTGGAGCAAAGGATGGGAGTTTACCCCGTCCACAGCAGCACTCAGGTCTCAAACATGGTCTTGCTAAGCTCCAACCCAGCATCTTAACCAGGGGAGCCACTGTGTTCCAAACAGCCATTAAGTGACCGGTTAATAGATAATTATCTGTAAGGTGTTTTTTTTAAGTGGCAAAATTCCAGTGACTGAGGGCCCCCATGAGGATTTTTTCCCCTGCATGTTAATTAATTGGGAGGGGGGATACTTCTAGCTGATGGAGAGCATTATGACTGAACATGAGAAAAATGCACAGATATGGTGAAGGTGAGTTCTCACTTCTCCCTCCTCATTCCAAGGTTGTTTTGGGATGAATATTTGAAAAAAAAGGGGGCAACTGTAATACAGTTAGTCCTCAACTTATGACTACACCTGGGACTGGGATTTCTGATGCTAAGCAAGGTAGTTGTTAAGTGAGTTGCACCCGATTTTAAGACCTTTTTAGCCACAGATGTTAAGTAAACCACTGCAGTTAAGGAAATCACGCAGTTGTTAAGCAAATCCGGCTATTGATTTTGATTGTTGGAAGCCAGCTGGAAAAATCCCAAAGGTCAATCACATGTCAGATGCAAAGGATCAAGACCATACATTAAGTTTGCAGTTCAAAGATTTAATGTTCAACCGAAACTACTAAACTTCTATACTAAATTAATGCCAGAAAAAGGTCAATGGAATTCCAGGCAGGTTGGACTTTTTGTGGCAATGAAGTGATTTTAAACTGATGACATGTTTAACTCCACCACCCAGCTCTGCCTGCTCATCTTCTACATCACATGACCCAGGGATGCTGCAACCATTTGTAAATGCATGCCGGTTGCTGAGCCCCCAAATTTTGATCACGTGACGTTGGAGATGCTGCGACAGTTGTGACAGGACTGTTCATAAGTCACTTTTTTCAATGGCATTGTGACTTTGAACCATTGCTAAATGAATGGTTGTAAGTTGAGGATTCCCTGTAGATTGAGGGTGGGGGGGGGGGGGAAGTCTGCTAGGAAAAAGGAATCCATCCGTATGCAGAAAATGGTAACCATGCAATGGCCGAAAGGCATGAAAGCAAAGGACTATTTGGACATTTCAGCGGAATCTAGGCCACGAAGAAAATGGCGGAGATTGTCTTGAAAAAGGATAAGACAAGTGGCTTTGATATGGCTATGTTCCCTCTGCATGGTTACATGGTTACAAGAGGAACTCTTTATCAGTGTCAAATTATGACAAATGACATTGGGGAGAAAGTCAAAAGGGCTGCTGAACATTGTCGCAGCAGAAACACCTTTGAAATTACGCAGGTATTTTTACTGCTCCTGCCTTTGGG
>BLBF01000036.1:25377083-25420701 GCA_015471245.1 Laticauda colubrina | reverse complement strand
TGTTTTGCTTGTCTACCTAACCCTGGTTGGGGAACCCAGGCTTAACAGGTGCAAACTGATAGAATCCCACCCCTGTCCAAAATCCTTGTGTTCAGCCTCCATCACTGATTTCTATTGTTTCTTCTTACAGGTGCAGCACTTCTTTCTATTTATTTATGCTCTCTTTCTTTCTTTCATTCGTCTGTCCTGGAAAAAAAATGTCTGAACATCAACTTCAGATTAAAAATTATCAGTTTATTAAGCATTATCTGCATGATACAGCTATTCCTCGATTTCTATCCACAAATTTTCACTGTTAAGCAAGACATTTGTTAAGTGAGTTTTGCCCCATTTTACAACTGTTCTTGCCGCAGTTGTTTTGTGAATCACTGAAGTTGTAAAGTCAGTAACATGGTTGTTAAGTGAATCTGGATTCCCCATTCACTCTGCTTGTCAGAAGGTTGCAAAAGTGGATCACATGACCCTGGGGACACTGCAACAGTCATAAATATGAATCAGTTGCCAAGAGTCTGGATTCTGATCACATGATTACAGGGATGCTGCAGTGGTCGTAAGTGTGAAAAATGGCCATAAGTCATGTTTTTCAGTGCTATTGTAACTTCAGTCACTAAATAGTTGTAAGTTGAGGATACCCACAGTCCGTTAAATGAAGGTTCATTAAATCAAGGGCTTATGTGAAATATCCAAACCAATCCAATGCAAAATTAAAAGTCAAAACGAATCCAAAGCTATGAAAATGCCTTTTTCTGGCCCTGAAAATAACCTATTTGTTGGCTCAGGATGAGTTCTCGGGTGTCTTTGATAGCTTGTTGCAGTCACCTTTGGAACTGCTTAAATCTCCCCTGTCTCCTGTCCATGGACAAGGTTATTCTCTCCTTCTTGGGCAAGATCCGGCAACTTCTTTCTGCAGCCGCTGAGATCTTAGAAATTGCTGAGTTGCAACTCCAAGCCTATTGCTCTTAGGAGAAGCCAAGTGGAACTAGAAAGTGATTAAGTGCTCCAATTCTTGGCCTGCTGGGTGATAATACGGAGAAAGGGCTGGGAGGGATTGAAGCAGCCCTTTGGAATGAATAGTCACTTGTAATCTACATTTTTTGGTACCAATTGAAGGTCTTTTTAGGGCTAGTGCATGGACGGGTTGCCGAGGAAGGACAATCTTATGACGGATGGCGGATGCTGTTGTAAAGCTGGCAAAAAGAATTTGCTAAGCCACTGTTTCTCAACTGTGTTTCTCAATACTGGTAGTCCTTGGACAAGGTTATTGTCCACAAATGAACCCAAAACTTCTGTGGTTAAGTGAGACATTTGTTAAGTGAGTTTTCCCCATTTTATAAGCTTTATTGCCATAGTTGTTAAGTGAATCACTGCAGTTGATAAGTTAGTATTAGCAATAGCAATAGCTATTAGACTTAGACTTATATACCGCTTCATAGTGCTTTACAGCCCCCCATAAGTGGTTTATAAAGACAGCCTATTGCCCCCAACAATCTGGGTCCTCATTTTACTGACCTCAGAAGAATGGAAGGCTGAATCAACCTTGAGCTGGTCAGGATCGAACTACTAGCAGTGGACAGAGTTAGACTGCATGAGCAATAGCAATAGCACTTACACTTATATACTCCTTCACAATGCTTTACAGCCCTTTCTAAGTGATTTTCAGAGTCAGTATATTGCCTCCAACAATCTGGGTCCTCGTTTTACACACCTCAGAAGGATGGAAGGCTGAGTCAACCTTGAGCCTGGTGAGACACGAATTGCCAAATTGCAGACAGATGGCAGTCAGCAGAAGTAGCCTGCAGTACTGCATGCTAACCACTGTGCCACCACAGCTCATGTAGTAACCTGGTTTTTAAGTGAATCTGGCTTCCCCATTGTCTGAAGGTCGCAAAAGGGGTTCACATGACCATGCGAGACAGCAACGGTCATAAGTATGAACCAGTTACCAAGCATCTGAATTTTGATCACATAATCATGGAGATGCAGCAAATGTCCTAACTGTGAAAAACAGTCATAAGACACTTTTTTCAACACCGTCATAACTTTGTTCACCAAATGAACAGTTGTAAATCAAGGACTACCTGTATGCTGGCTGGGGAATTCTGGGAGTTGAAGTCCGCAGGTCTTGCAGTGGCCAAGGTAGAGAAACCATGTGCTAAACCATTTCTCCATCCTTCAATAGAAATTATTTGTGCAGAAATCTATTCTCTTTCTTGCCCCTTACATCTCTAAATGTTTCCTTTACTGCAAAAATAAGTGGATGAATACTAATAAAACTGTCACTGATAGGCATTGGACAAGAAAGATGATTCAGCTTTGTCTTTCCTTTCCTGTTTCTTTGTGAACTTTGTCTGTTGGAGCCATTTTGGCGTACAATTAGTCCTCGACTTAACTGTCAAGATAGAAATTGCCTTGCTTCTTTCAAACCCTAATGTTTTTCAACTTGCCAGTGAACTTGGTGAGAGAAAGGGGAATTGGAACGCCGAGAAAGCATGCGGAGATCGTGAGAATGTGGAAACCATCAAGGTCACCATTGCAGGTGCGTGAGAAAGAGATGGACGGTTCCCATAACAAGAGGACATCTCATAATTGGACATAATGGTTCACTGAGGGGTGGGGAGGAAAGGAAACTATTGTTTAACTAGGTAAGCTTTTATGAGGGAAAACCAGAGTTGGTTTTGTTTCTTCAGTATCAATATGATATGTCCAACAAAGTTTTATTTTTGAGAATTCAATTATCCCTTGTTTTGGGTTCACTAGTAGGACAGCTGACACACAGTGGTGGGATTCAAATATGTTTATCACCAGTTTTGTGGGTGTGGATTGGTGGATGCACTTTAATACACTTTTGTGCGTGCGCCAAACCTGAACTTTGCATAGGTGCAGAGGCATTCTAACTTACCTCCTGCAAGCCTGCATGATCCCGATCATTTCAGCAGCTGCCGCAAAGCAGCCGCTCTTCAAATTCAGAGGATAAAGGTAGTATGGGAGCCCGGGTGGGCCCAACACCAGAGCAGTGGAGAGAATTGGTTCAGTCTCTGCTGCTCATCGCTGCTACCAGCTCTGCAGAACCGGGCCAAACCGGTAGAATACCACCACTGCACTTAAAACCATTCATTCAGTGACTGTGTGAAGTTACAACAGTACTGAAATATGTGACTTATGATTGTTTTTCACACTTATGACCGTTGCAGCATCCCCATGGCCAGGTGATCGAAATTTGGACACTTTTGCAAGTGGATCATATTTATGATGATTGCAGTATCTCAGGGTCACGGGATCCCCTTTTGCGACTGTCTGACATGCAAAGTCAACGGGGGAAGCCAGATTCACATAACACAATTGCGTTACTAACTTAAGACCTGCAGCGATTCACTTCACAACTGCGGCAAGAAAGATCATGAAATGGGGCAAAACTCATTGTCTTGTTGGGTAATGGAAATGGTGGTCGTACATCGAGGACTACCTGTAGTGGTTAAGGTGCTGGAATGAAAGCAGGGGTGGGATTCAAATTTTTTAATAACTGGTTATGTGGGTGTGGCTAGGTGGGTGTGGCTAGGTGGGTGTGACTAGATGGGTGTGGCTATGTGGGCATGCCATGTAACTGGGTGGGTGTGGCTTCTTTCTTTATTTTTGAAGCACCCCCCCCCTTTTTTGCCTCCTGGGCCTCAGCGAAGCCTCATGGGGGGGTATTTTGCTCCCAGGAAGGCAAAAAACTGCCCCCCACCCCTCCACGCATCTCTTTTTTGCCTCCTGGGTGAAGCAGTAAGAGAAGCGAGGGGGATCCCAGCACAGCTGATAATCAGAACAGCTGATCATCGGGAGGAGAAAAAAAAAAAAAGAAATACCTTAAGGCAGTGGTCCCCAACCTTTTTTGTACCAGGGACCAGTTTCACGCAGAAACTTTTTCAAGGACTGGCAAAATCAATTCTTCCCCAATAGTAAAGGGCTTCTTTATTATTTCTTTACTAAAAACATATTTATATATATATTTTAATCACGATTATTCATTCTTTGCGGCCCGGTACAAAATGATCCACGGACCAATACGGGTCCGGGGCGCGGTGGTTGGGGACCCCTGCCTTAAGGAGTGGCTGGGTGGAGGACAATGCAATCAGCCATGTTGGGCATGCATGCGATGTCGTGCATGCATGATAAGGACTGACTGGGCAGGGAGGGGAGGGGAGGGGCGGGTGGAGAGGGGCATGGCCAGTCAGAGACATGATTTGCCAGTTCTTGTCACCATCCACTCTGCAGCTGCTCCCTCCAGAGCCCTGGTAACACACCTCACTTTGGCTGCTTCTGAGGGAAAATCCTCCCCGTATTCTTCCATATAGTTCCAAACTTGGGCTAGGAAAAATCCCAAGGTTTTGGGATCTCCCCCATATTTTACTTCTAACAGAGGCAGCCTATGAGCTCTACGCCTTCTAGGAATTACACCTCCCGTTAAGCCCCCCCCCCCCCGGGGCTGCTTCTGGATCGGATTGATTTATGGGAGAGGGGGCTGCTCTGCTTCTTCTAGCTGGAGCTACTCCTCCTTCCCCTTCATACCTTTGTGCAGCTTGGGGTTGTTCAAAGGCTTCATTCAGGAGTCTCCTGGCTTGATCCAGTCCAAGTTCCCTCTTTTCCCTCTCTTGCCCTGGCTCCTCTTTTCCATGCCGGCGGGTGGTGGTGATCCTGGGGGGGGGGGGGATCCTTCTCCGGATCTTTCCAGCCAACCCCCACCGACCATCTGGGCTTCACAGCTGGATCCTCTTCCAGATTGAGCTCTGCTAGCGATTGGGCTTCCTGTACCAGCAAAGAATCTTGCCCTCCAATGACTCCCAGATCCTCCTGGTCACTAGTTGAAGATGACATGATGTTCAGGCCCCCTCGGAAGAAAATTGGGTGTTTTCTCCGGGTAGGCTGGTAGAGGGAGATTCAGAATAATGTCAGGCGGTGCTCCGTTCAAAATCCAAGAAAGAAATACTTAAGACTCTTTAATTTAGAGAAAAGTTATCTTTTACTGAAAGTGAAGCGGTAGCAACCAGAGAATTCTGAATCTGAGAAATTAGGCGCTCAATTCACATATACAAAGTGATGGAAGTGTTCCCACCCCCAATAGTTCAGATGAAACTTCCAATTAGAAATTGTGAATATGATCATGTGGGCATCTTCAGGTGATGATGAGGCCTCTGTCCGTTGACCTTGGCATATTTGATAACGGGTTGCAGTTGTGCAGAGAAAAGAAAGCTAAGCGAGAAATACTCTGATGTATGCTTTCCCCCCCCCTTTCATTTACACAACAGAAAAATGTAACACCTCCAGCTCACTTCCCAGACTCATCCCGCCCTCCCCTCCCCCCGTTTCTTATGACAGCCGAAAGATACAAAGCGATAGTAGAAGATCTTGAAGGCTGACAGTACCTTTATTAGAATAGCATCTGGTACATCTGTGGAATCTCAAAACTAAAAGTTTTCCAGACTTCCCACAGTGGGCCAAACTACAATCCATCCCCTTTTCTCCCATCATCACATCACAGGGACCAGTCATGATCTGTCTCAGTATAAGATCCTTTTTCTCTGCTGCACCGCACTTAATAACCTTGAACTAAGAAAAGAATTTCATTTTTGTCTACTTAGAACTACTCAGTTGAAATCACCCCCCTCCCACTTTCATAGGCTACGTGGCAGCGTGGAATATGGCTTCCAGTGCTGACAATCATAACAACCAGTTCTATAGAACCTGTCTGAACCAGTAGAATACCAGCCCCTGCATAAAAGCCAGCTGGGTGACCTTGGGCCAGTCACTCTCTCACAGCCCAACTCACTCTGTAGGGTTGTTGCTGTGGAGCAAATAGGAGGAGAAAGGTATACAGGTAGTCCTCAACTTACAACAGTTCATTTAGTGACCATTCAAAGTTACAGCGGCACTGAAAAAAGTGACTTAGGACTGTTTCTCACATGTATGACCGTTGCATGATCCCCAAGATCATGTGTTTAAAATTCAGGTGCTTGGCAACTGACTCATATTTATGATGGTTGCAGTGTCCTGGAGTTGTGTGATCCCCTTTTGTGACCTTCTGACAAGCAAAGTCAGTGGGGAAACCAGATTCACTTAATAACGGTGTTACTAATTTAACAACTGTGGTGATTCATTGAAGAATTGTGGCAAGGAAGGTCATAAAATGGGGCAAAACTCACTTAACAAATGCTTCACTTAGCCCCAAAAATGTTGGCCTCAATTGTGGTCGTAAGGTGAGGACTACCTGTATTATGTATGATCACTGCCCTGAGTTACTTATAAAATAATAAAGGTGGGATAAAAATATAATAAATACACTTTTTTTCTCTGCCCCATCCATCCTCTAGTGGCAGATACCATTGCAAACCCCACAAAAAAAATTGCTAAGCCATTTCTCCATCCCTCTATGGAAATTATTTGTGCAGAAATCTATTTGCCTGCAAAGTCAAGCACCCCTGTAATTTATTAAAGTTCCCCCTTAGGGTCGCTTCAAAGAAATCTTGGCTCACCCCAGGCAAGAGGAGGTCCCACCCGACTGGCATGGCTTGCCTTCTGACGGTACCAGCAAAGTGGCAGCTTTCCAAATCGGAGGTGTGTGTGTGTGTGTGTGTGTGCTAAACATAGTATATTAAGGCTCTTGTCAGGCTGATCAATATTTAATGTGAAACTTACAAAGATTGGCTCTGGGATGCATTCAAAATGGGAGCCTTAGCTGCAGGTGGCAATTTCTAAGACACAGTCAAAGTGGTTTTGATTATTTAGCAAGCTGGCAATCTGCAGCATTTAAATATATGTAGGGTTGTGGGGCTTTCTGTTGCAAGGGCAAGTGCTCTAAATATGTTGACTTTCCCATTGTTTGTTTCTGGCATGAAACAGAGACAAATGATTATTTATTTATCTGTCACATACCATTAGTCTACTGGATCGCTTGCTGCTTTTCCCACTGCCCTTAAAACTAACTGCAGGTAGTCCTTGACTTACAACCATCATTGAGCCCAAAACTTCTGTTGCTAAGTGAGACATTTGTTAGGTGAGTTTTGCCCCACTTTACAACGTTAAGTGAATCACTGCCGTTATTGAGTTAGTAGCAAAGTTTGTTGAGTGAATCTGCTTTCCCCACTGACTTGCCCTGTTGGAAGGGCACATAGGGGGAATCCCATCCCTTGGGACACTGCAATCATCATAAATATGAGTTGGTTGCCAAGGATCTGAATTTAGATCCTGTGACCATGGGGAAGCTGCAACAGTCAAAAGGGTGAAAAATGGTCATGACACTTTTTGCAGTGTTGTTGTAACTTCGAACAGTCATTAAACAAACTGTTGTCCATAGTCCTCTGTATACAACCATTCATTTAGCAATCAAGTTATGACAATGCTGGGAATGGAATGGAATGGAATGGAACGGAACGGAACAGAACAGAACAGAACAGAACAGAACAGAACAGAACAGAACAGAACAGAACAGAATAGAATAGAATAGAATAGAATAGAATAGAATTCTTTATTGGCCAAGTGTGATTGAATACACAAGGAATTTGTTTTGGTGCATATGCTCTCAGTGTACATAAAACAAAATATACATTCTATAGAGCCTTGTATGCCAAAACTATTACATATATAGTTTTTTATCCCTGTGCTATCACATTGCTGAGCACTTACATCCCACAGCACTGTCTGATTTTTCATCTTTTCTCATCCTTTCATCTTTTCTACTATCTTTTCCTATTGGTTTCTTATGAGTTATAAATTGCTGTTTATTATGATCTATTCAATAACCTGTTACTTGCTATTTATATGTACACTGTGAGCTTATGCACCAGAGACAAATTCCTTGTGGGTCTATCTGATCACCCTAAAGAATTTTACAATTCTATGATTCTTCTTAGGCCAGTCCATACCCATGGCATCACCCTGATCCTTATAGGATTCCAGGTAGCGTACAAACTCAGAAAGTGGATTATGGCTATCCAGGATAAGCCAATTTTCTAGGGCCTGCCAATGCATGGTAACCAAAGAAGAGAAGGACGAAGCTCACGAAAAGAGGCGCAAACCTCTATTGATATGGGATGAAGGCTGTCAAAAAAAAAATTGTTGGGGAGAGAAGGAAGTCGTGAAATAAAAATCAACTTGTTGCCTGAATCAGGGAGGCTAAATTTCTCCTGGGGGAGAGTTGTATTGTTGTGTTGCCAAGCATTTTGCAGAACTCTCAAAAGGGAAATGTGAAAGTCCAGTCTCTTTGGCAGCTTGTTTGCAGAGATTCCTCCTTGCTATCACTTATGATAAAGAGAGTTAGCTTCTTAAGCCACAACAGTGCTCCAATTATCTGACTGCTGGGAGAAATTGTCGAGGTAGCTTTGCACGGAGTGTTAAGACCTGACAGGCATAAAGCTGCATGCAGGAATCCAACAAATTTACAATTTCTGAAGGATCTGGGTGGACTTGACTTCATCCCTTTCATTTCCCCAAGCGGCAACTGATTTTAGAACACATTTTTTATTGCATATTACATTTTGTTTGTAAGCTGTCTCCAACTCCATGCACAGCTCGCTGGAATAAAACCGGTGAGTGGAAGCCTAGTATTGAAATCAGGAAGAACGAAATAAGTATAAGTTGTCCTTGACTTACGACCACCAAGGAGCCTGAAATTTCTGTTGCTAACTGAGATGTTTGTTAAATGAGTTTTGCCCTGTTTTACGGTCTTTCTGGCCACCATTGTTAAGCGAATCACTGGAATGGCTAAATTAGTAACGTGGTTGTTAATGTCAGGGCTCCGGTACCCCCATTTAAATCATGAGTCTCTAGCCAGATTTTCACAGCTTAAAGAAGATTTATTAGAAGACATGCCGGTGCTTCCTGGGTGTAACCGACTCTGAGACGCATCATTCATTGTCATCCTTGATCCTGGGTTTCCCTCCATCCTCTGCACGTATCATAATTCATATTCTCCAATGGGACACACCCATAGCCAAGAATCATGCTCTCCAGTTAGAATTTTGTGGTAGAAACTTCAGTCACCTAGAAACTATCTATGACAACATTTATGGAATGCAGTTTCGGTTTTGCAAGCTGCTACACTACTCCCCCCCCTTTCTGTTAGCAACTCTAAAACACCAGATAAATATTTTATGAGTTGACAGCAGAGATGTTATTCAGCAGGTTCTGACCTGTTCTGGAGAATCAATAGCAGAAATTTTGAATAGTTGGGAGAATTGTTGGCGGAAATTTTGAGTCGTTCAGAATACCACCTCTGACTGGCCCGCTCCCATCTATTCTCTGCCTCCCGAGTCCCAGCTGATCGGCTGGGTCTTCTTTTGTTGCCCTCCACAGGAGAATGGAGCTGGAAAGCAGGTTAGTCGGATGGGGAGGGAATGGGGATTTTGCAGTATGTTTCCCCTGCCACACCCACCAAGCCACACCCACAGAATCGGTAATAAAAATTTTTTGAATCCCACCACTGGTTGACAGTTAAGTAATCCAGCTTTCCCCACTGACTTTGCTGATCAGAAGGTTGTAAAATGGGATTGCACTGCAACCGTCATAAATAGGAGTCAGTTGCCAAATGTCTGAATTTTCATCACATGACCGCGGCGATGCCGCAACAATCGTAAGTGTGAAAAACGGACATACATCCATTGTTTCAGTGCTGTTGTAACTTTGAATGGTCACTAAATGAACTGTTGTAAGTTGAGGACTACCTGTATGCATTTAACAACTGTGCAGAGAAACGTTTCTATTTTTACTACAGGTTGTCCTTGACTTATAACCACCTGTATAGTGACCAAAGTTACAGCAGTTGAAAAAAGTTTCTTACTTTTGGTCCTCACAGAACAGACACAGCATCTCCACAGTCATGTGTTCAAAGTTGGCAATTGACATGGATTTACGATGGTTGCAGTGTCCCAGAATCACGTGATCACCTTTTGCAACCTTCCCAGCTGGCTCCTGACAAGCAAAGTCAATGGGAGAAGCCAGGTTCACTTAATAATCACATGATTTATTTAACAACGAGTCAAAAAGAGGGCTGTGAAAATATTTACAGACCCCTCACATCCCGACATAAACATTTCAACTCCTTCCCTCAAAACAATGCCATCTTTTCTTCTTGAAGGTCTCAAGTGATGGCGCTCCCACAACTTCTGAGGGCAACTTCTGTTCGGTTGATTGTTCTCACTGTCAGAAAGTTTCTCCTTATTTCCAGATTGAATTTCTCCTTGTTCAGCTTCCATCCATCATTCCTTGTCTGGCCTTCAGGTGCCTTGGAAAACAGCTTGACCCTCCCCTCCTCTCTGTGGCAGCCCCTCAAATATTAGAAGACTGCTATCATGTCTCCCCTGGTCCTTCTCTTCACCAGACTAGCCAAGGCCAATTCCTGCAACTGTTCTTCATATGCCTTAGCCTCCAGTCCCCTCATCACCTTGGTTGCTCTTCTCTGCAGTTTTTCTAGAGTCTCAACATATTTTGTATAGTGTGGTGACCAAAACTGGATGCAGTACTCTAGGTGTGGTCTTATAAGGCTTTGTAGAGTGGCATTAGTACCTCCCTTGATCTTGATTGTATCTCTCTGTTAATGCAATTTAGGATTGCATTAGTTTTTTTGTCTGTCGCTGCACACTGCTGGCTCATATTTAGCTGGTTGTCCACTAAGACTCCAAGATCCCTCTCATAGTTATTGCTATTGAACCTGGTTTCACCCAGTCTATATGTGTCCTTATAGCTATAGAGCACTGTACACCAGAACAACTGGACACAAGAAGAGTTTCCCCCTGCCATGTCATCACTCTGCTAAACAACTAAGACCCTCAACACTGTCCAACTATTATGAAGTCTACACTACTATTACTGTTAATCTCATCACTCCTTATCACCCATCCCCTCGCACTTGTGACTGTATGACTGTAGCTTTGTCGCTTGTATCCTTACAATTTATATTAACTGTTTCCTGGTATGATTTGACTGCTTAATGTACCCTATGACTATCATAAATTGTTCCTTATGATTCTTGATGAATGTATCTTTTCTTTTATGTAACCTTAGAGTATTACATCAAGACAAATTCCTTGTGTGTCCAATCACACTTGGCCAATAAAGACTTCTATTCTAAAAAAAACAACAACAGCAGTGATTGGCTTAGCAACCATGGCTGCAAGGTCATAAAAGCAGGTGTGACTCACTTAAGAACTGTCTTATTTATCAATGGAAACTCTGGTCTCAAGTCAAGGACGATCTATGCTGTAATTTTGAAATTTTCTGACAGAACAATTAATCGGTGGAAAAAACTTGCCTTCAGAAGTCATGGGTGCTCCATCACTGGAAGTTTTTAAGAAGAGACTGGACAACCATTTGTCTGAAATGGTATAGGGTTTCCTGCCTGAGCAGTGGGCTGGACTAGAAGATCTCCAAGATCCCCTCCAACTCTGTTATTCTGTTATAGATAGTCCTTGACTTATGAGCACAATTCAGCCCAAAATTTCTTTTCCTAAGTGAGACACTTGTTAAGAAAAATGCCAAAGTCCCTTCCAAATTTGATATTCTGTTATTGAGAAACACCAGACCAAGGAGATGGAAATTTGTGTGTGTGTGTGTGTATACACATATTTGTTTTTTAAAGTTTTCGCGGGTACTTACATGTATGCTGTTCAGCTTCCTTCGGGTATTACAATGACGTGGGATAAAACCCGAAGGAAGCTGAACAGCATACAAATACACATATACACACACACACACACATATATATATAGCTGGCAACTATAATTTCAAACTAACAACTCCTGCCTTGCTAAAGTTCCATGCTCTACTCTTTAGTTTCTCTTGTTCAGAGACTAGTGAGTCTCCAAAGCACCAGAGGGCAGGCCAAGAAACAATGGATGCAAACTAATCAAGGAGAGAAGCAACCTGGAAGAAGAAAGTTACTAACAGTGAGGACAATTAACCAGTGGAAGAGCTGGCCTTCAGAAGCTGTAGGTGCTTCATTACAGGAGGTTTTTAAGAAGACACTGGCCAGCCATTTGTCAGAAACAATATAGGGGCAGGCAGGGGTGGGATTTAATTTTTTTAACAACCGGTTTGTGGGTATGGCTTAGTTGGTGGGCGTGGCTTGGTGGTCATGTTATTGGCTGGGTGTGGCCAACTCCATATCACTCACATCGAGGCATGCATCTCCTCGCCTGACCTCTCATGACTGTGGTGATGCTGCAACAGTCATAAGTGTGAAAAACGGTCATAAGTCACTTTTTTCAGTGCCATTGTAACTTTGAATGGTCACTCCACACAAGCAAAATACCAGGCAAAGGAGGGGGGAAAAAACTCCAGAGAAGTTCCAGAGACAGGAAGTCTGGTCCTGCCAAGAATGTAATAAGGGTTAACGGAGAGGCAGTTTCTGTAAGCAACACCAGAATGTTTCCTTCCTGCCTTCCTTACAGGATTAGCCCAGTAATTTCTTCTAACAACCAGTTCTCCGGACTGCTTAGAATGTTAAAAACTGGTTCTAGTGAATAGGCGCGAACTGATAGAAACACATCCCTGGGGGCAGGAGGGCTGGACTAGAAGACCTCCAAAGTTCCTTCCAGTTCTATTCTGATTTTGGTTCCAATAAGTCTGGCCCAACTTTTCTGCAGTTGCTGCATTTCTTACAGATTGGAGAAATCATTTTTCAGGCAATTCTTGACTTATAAGCCACAGTGGAGACCAGAATTTGTGTTGTTAAGCAAAGTGGTTGATACTTGAGTGGTACAATTCTTTTGCCACCGTTATTAAGCAAATTGTTGCAGTTGTTAAGTTTTTAATGAAGCAAATCTGACTTTTCCCATTGATTGTGCTTGCTGGATGCCACTTGGGAAGGTTGTAAATTTTGATCACGTGATCTCAGGATGCTACAGTCATTATAAATACATGCCGGATGCCAAGCAACTAAATTGTGATCATGCGAACATGGGGAATGCTATGTTGGTTGTATGTGTGAGAACTGTGTTTAAGTCACATTTTTCAATGCCCTCATAACTTTCAAGTGTCACTAAGTAAACTGTTGTAAGTCGAGGACACCCTGTATTTCCCCCAGTTTTGACAGAATTACCCATTAAACTCTACTTCCCTCTTTACAATAAATTATACTGATTAAAGGCTACTCATTTCTACATGGTGATGGAACATAACATATGGCAACCATGGAACTTTTCATAAATTAGATGTATATTCTTTTTTTTTTTTTCAAAATATATTGAAAACCAGCCTGAAGCAAACAAACAGCCTATAAGGGAGGACAACAATTTCTCCCCCAAGGAAAGAAAGCAAAGACATCACCCGGCAGGTGTAGCTTTGACAGTAACCTGCTTCATGAATATGGAATAGCAATTAGAGACTTCATGTAAAACTTGGTTGTCCTTGGGGGAAATCCCTTCTCTGCCTTTTATTTATACCCCTACCTGGTTCAGGTTGAGAATATTTTGATTTTTTTCTTTAAAACAAAAATACACGTTCCCTTCAAAAAACAATGGAGCTTTAGAACAGGACAAGCACTTCTTGAAAGACATTATAAACCTAGAAGGCTAATTCTCTATGTACTACAGGAAATCCTTGGCTTATGAACATTCATATAGTGACCATTGAAAGTTGCGTGACACTGAAGAAAGTGACTTAAGGACTGATTCTCGCACTTATGCAGCATCCCCGTGGTCACAGGCAGGGGTGGGCTTCACAAATTTCAGCAATCAGTTCTCTGCCCGTTGCTGGGTGGGCATGGCCATGGTGGGCGTGGCCTAGCTGGGCTCCTGCACCACGGTGGGGGGGGGCATTTTTGCCTTCCCCAGGCTCCGGAGGCTTTCCTTGAGCTTCTAGTAGGCAAAACAGGCTCCTCCGGGCTCCAGAAACCCTCCGGGAGGTCCATTTTTCACCCTCCCTGAGCCTTCACACGGGCCTTGCACTTACCTTGCATCCAAAATGGGCCATGTGGAGACTCCTGAGAGTGGAGGGATGGGGTGGGAGGGGCCAGCCAGGGGTGGGATTTGGCGGTGCTCTGAACTGGCTACGGATTCTCCCGAACCCGAGCAAATCTGGAGTAGCTCACCCCGGTCACAGGATTAAAATTTGAGCGCTTGGCAACAGCAATAGCACTTAGACTTATGTACCACTTCCCAATGCTTTACAGCCCTCTCTAAGCAGTTTACAGAGTCAGCCTATTGTCCCGCAACAATCTAGGTGCTCGGTTTACCGACCTCGGAGGGATGGAAGGCTGAGTCAACCTTGAGACATGTCAGGACTTGAACTGCCCAACAGTCAGCAGAAGTAGCCTGCAGAACTGCACACTACCTACCTACCTCCGCCCTCTCCAACCCCCCCCTCCCTCCCTCAGTGGCGCAGTGATTAGAGTGCAGTACTGCAGGCTATTTCTGCTGCCTGCCAGCTGCCTGCAATTTGGCAGTTCAAATCCCACCTGCCTCAAGGTTGACTCAGCCTTCCATTCTTCTGAGGTGGGTAAAATGTTGAGGCAATATGCTGACTTTGTAAACTGCTTAGAGAGGGTGGTAAAGTGGTATATAAGTCTAAGTGTTATTGCTGTCTGTCTATCATCTATCTATCTATCTATCTATCTATCTATCTATCTATCTATCATCTACCTACCTACCGACCTACCTATCTATCCATCCATCCATCTATCTACCATCTATCTATCCTCATTATCCTCATTCATCTATCCATCCAATTTTCCCTACAACAACAACCCTGTGAGGTGGATTAGACCAAGAGAGAAAGGCTCAAGGTCACTCAGCTGGCTTTCATGGTTAAAACAGGATTAAGAATTCAGCGTCTCCCATTTTCTGGCCCGGCACCCTTACCCCTGGACCAAACTGGCTGTTCTCCCTGAACTTTGTGAATAAAAGTTACAAGGAATGATTCTTGTGCAATCTTCTATTAAACCTTAGATAGTGTCAGTCTGGGAAAACTGGATTCCATTTTGAAATAGTTATTGCTTAAATTTGGAATAAATGAACCCTATACTCCATGGAGGATAACACTGATTTGTTTTGGCAAGTGTTTCTGCTTCTTCGTTAACCTGCCTGTATGTATCTTCCAAGCTGACTTCTGGTTCGGTGTGTCTGTCTTATGACCAATTTATCAAGCGATTCAGCCCTTCATCATCAACTCCCCCATCCTGAAGTCTAGGAAGCATCTGTGGAAGGGGAGGGGGCAGCTGGAGAGAGCTTCAAGGAAAATGATTTATTGGCTGTCAAACGCCCTTCTTTCCAATGGCTTGAGCCTGCAAATTTGGAAACTACACACTGGGCCTTCCTTAACGCCAGCAGTTGCAGGCACTGAGGTACATCTGACACAGACACAGGTAGTCCTTGACTTACAATCATTTGTTTAGTGAATTTTTGAAGTTACAATGGCACTGAAAAAAGTGACTTATGACTTCCCAGTGTCCATGAGATCAAAATTTGGGTGTAGACAATGGGCTCATATTTATGATGGTTGCTGTGTCCTGGGGTTGTGGGATTACCTTTTGTGTCCTTCTGATAAACAAAGTCGATGGGAAAGCCAGATTCACTTAACGACCAGATAACAAACTGAACAACTGCAATAATTCATTTAACAACCGTGGCAAGAAAGGTTTTAAAAAGGGGCAAAATTGACTTAAGAAATGTCTTGCTTAACAACTTTGGGGCTCAGTTGTAGTCATAAGTTGAGAAACTACCTGCAATGACCATACAATTCACTTAACAATTTCAGTGATTTGCTTAACAACCATGGCAAAAAAGATTGTAAAATTTGGCATGACTCACTTAGCAAGGGAAATTCTGATCAGTCATAAGTGGAGGACTATACGCATGAGAACCTATGTACAGTGAAGAATTAGGAGGGTTTTTTTTCTTTTTCTTTTCTTTTAAAAAGGCAATCAGGACCTCTCTCCTCTTCTGTTTCCCAGTGTTGGCCACTGAGCTGTGATGGCACAGTGGTTAGAATGCAGTATTGCAGGCTGTCTAAGGAGATTCTCAGTCATCCAGGTCATGGTTGTCCCAAAGGTGCTTTTTCAAGAAGCAACTGGACTTTCTGGTTTTTCTCTGAAGACATTTCATTTCTCATCCAAGAATGAGGAGCGAAATGTCTTGGATGAGAAGTAAAACATCATCAAAAAATAAATAAATAGAAAGTCCAGTTGCCTCTTGAAAAAGCACCTTTGGGACAGTATTGCAGGCTAATTCTGCCGACTGCCAACAGTTCAATCCTCACTGGCTCAAGGTTGACTCAGCCTTCCAACCGTCCGAGGTCGATAAAATGAGGACCCAGATTGTTGGCGGCAATATGCGGACTCTGTAAACCGCTTTACAGAGGGCTGTAAAGCACTGGGAACAGGGGTAGGCTGCTGGGGGTTCACAGGAGTTTGGGAGAGCCCCTAGCTAAGATTCTGTGAAGTTTGGAGAACCCCCAAATCCCACTCCTGGCTAGCCACGCCTACCCTTCTCCTCCCAGGAGTCCCCACATAGCCCATTTTGGATGCAGGTAAGGGCAGGGTGCACATGGAGGCTCTGGGAGGGCCAAAAACAGGTCTCCCAGAATTTCAGGAGAGAGCCTCTGGAGCCCAGGGAGGCTGTTTTCGCCTTCCCGGAGGCTTCAAAAAAAGCCTTCAGAGCCCGAGGAGGGGAAAATGCTCTCACGCCATGGTGCAGAAGGCCAACTAGGCACACCCACCATGATCCACCCAGTAACCAAGCAGAGAACCCTTTGGTAAAATTTTTGAAGCCCGTCCCTGCCCGTGAAGCGGTATATAAGTCTATTGCTATTGCAGGCTAATTTTGCCGACTGCCAGGAGTTTGATCTTCACTGACTCAAGATTGACTCAGCCTTCCATCCTTCCTGAGGTAAAATGTGGACCCAAATTGTTGAGGACAAATAAGCCGACACTGTAAGCTTTACAGAGAGTGCTGTAAAGAATTATGGAGAGGTATATAAGTCTAATCGGTATTGCTATTACTATTAATATGTATGGACTCGGGCTCCCAGAATTCCCCCAGCCAGAATTCTGGAAGCTAAAATCCTTACACCTTAAAGTAACACATCTAGCTACATAAAGAGATCATCCTGTTGAGGGATATGCAGGTATGGCAGGCAACCAATGTTGGTAGTTGACTTTCTTTTCTTTTGGGAGAGAGTCAAGATACATGTGTTTTGGCATGACACCAAAAGTAAGACGAAGCCCTCCTTACTGGCCAACTGTTCTAGCGCCAATTACCTGAGATATATTCGCTGCAAATTCTGGCCAGGAAAGGCAAATTATGACTGATGGTTGCTTCTCTGCGAGTGCTCAGAATTATAAGCAAGTAAAAATGCCAATTTCCACTGACATTTCATTTAACTTACAGATCCTCAACTTAGTATCACAGTTCAGGCCAGAGTTTCTGTTGTTAAGCAAGCTGGTTGTTAAGTGAGTTGTTCCCAATTGTGTGACCTTTTTTTTTGACACAGTTGTTAAGTGACTCATTGCATATCACACGGTCATTGGGCAAATCCAATATCTCCCATTGACTTTGCTTGTCAAAAGCCAACTGGGAATGTCGCAAATTGTGATCGTATGACCCCAGGACATGGTACATATTGCAATTACATGCCAGTTGTCAAGTACCTAATTTTCATCATGTGACCTTAGGGATGCTGCGTTGGTTGTAAGTGTGGAGGAAGTGTGGGTAAATCACTTTGTTGTAAGTTTGGTCATTAAACAAATGGTTCAATGGTGGGATTCAAAAAAAAAATATTACCGGTTTTGTGGGCATGGCTTGGTGGGCTTGGTGTGGCTTAGTAGGCATGGCTTGGTGGGCATGGTAGGGGAAGGATATTGCAAAATTCCCATTCCCTCCGCACCTCACTAACCTGCTTTCCAGCTCCATTCTCCTGTGCAGGATAACAAATGAAGACCCAGCCAATCAGCTGAGACTCAATGGGAGGCAGAGAAGAGATGGGAGCGGGGACAGTCAGAGGTGGTATTTGCCAGTTCTCCGAACTACTCAAAATTTCCACTACTGGTTCTCCAGAGCTGGTCAGAACCTGCTGAATACCACCTCTGAAATGGTTGTTAGTTGAGGACTACTTGTACTTAATTTTGGTTTTAATGTTTTGTACCTCTGTTTTTATAATGTTTGTAAGACATTTAGTGTTGCTTGTCAGTGAGATGGGTAACATATAAATTTAATAAATGAATGAATAAATGAATGAACAAACAGTTATCGACTGTTCTTTGGGAAAGCTGCACTAAGATTGAGACCATGTGTTTAGAGAGACAAAGACTTCTCTGTGTGTGTGTGTGTGTGTGTGTGTGTCATTGTATCTGTTTGGCCCCAAAGACAGGCTGCCTTATAAATTCAAACTGCCCATAAGGGGGATTTGTTCTTGTTAAACATCCCTTGGGCTCTGGTGGGATGCTTTTAGAAACAAGATACCACAATATCTCAGCCAGTCTATTTTCCAGCTCTTAGACATTAAGCAAAGAGAAACATTCCGTGCAATTCTCTATATAAAGAGGGTCTGGATTAGTTTTTGATTTGTTCCCTGGTCCTCTGTTTTTCTGCTTTTAAAATTGGGTTTCCAATGGATTCCATACAGATTCCTCTAAAGGGCTTGTCACATAGGCCGACGGATGCAAAAAGTATATAAAAAGGACACAGCGGACGAGAAAATGTTCCATCCGTTGTTATCCGCTCTCAAAAGTGCCCCAAATTTGCATAAACAGAGCGGACAACAACGGAAAGGAACGGACGGGGAGAGGATGGAGCCAGGATGTAAAGCGGATGCTCCACGGAAGCCTAGCGGATGGAAGCAGATGGAAGCGGATGGCACATCCGCAGGGCTTCCGGGGGAGCACAGTGAGGCAGACGCGCAGCGGAAGAAGAGGATGCAGAGCGGATGCCGAGCGGATACAGCAGATGCAGAGCGGACGCCTAGTGGATGCCTAGCGGATGCCTAGCGGATGCCTAGCAGATGCCTAGTGGATGCAAAGCATTCACTGCGCATGCGGGGAGGATGCATTGTGTCAGCCTCGCGGATATAAAAGGATGCAGCTCGCAAGCAGGTCACCATTCAGAGGAAAGACCTGCTGCCAGACGCATCTCCAGCCAACAACCATGGGGAAGAAGAGGAAGCCACCATCCCACCCCCGGCACTGACTCTGCTTCTGCTGGGGCTTCTGCTGCTCGGGCTGACTCTGCTGGTGCTGGGGATTCTGCTGGTGCTGCTCCTGGTGCCGGTGCTTCTGCTGGCGCTTACTCTGCTGGTGCTGCTCCTGGTGCTGGTGCTTCTGCTGGTGCTTACTCTGCTGGAGCTGCTCCTGGTGCTGGTGCTTCTGCTGGTGCTGACTCTGCTGCTGATGATCCTGATTCTGCTGGTGCTGCTAGTGCTGCTGGTCCTGCTGGTCCTGCTGGTGCTGGTGGTGCTGCTGGTGCTGCTGGTGCTGGTGGTGCTGCTGGTGCTGCTGGTGGTGTGGTGGACCAGCCCCTAGAACCTCAAAGCCCTTCTGATGAGGGCCCAGAAGGCCCTGCCAGAGGGAGGAAGAGGTATACGTGAGATAGGGAGAGGAGGCAATACTCCATCGAAGAGGAACATGAGGATGAGGTGCTCGAATGGCTGAGGGAGAATGAGTACCTCTGGCGGAAGGGACACAGGCTCTATCGAGACACCAAGTGGAAGCAGGCGGCTTGGAGAGAGAAGGCGGAGAGCCTGGGCTTCACTTTGGAGGTCCTCCTTGGGTGGTGGAAGCACATGCACACCTGGTACGGGAAGCTGCACCTGAAGAAGTCTGGCCAGGCCGCGGTCAAGCTCACTGACCAGGAGACCTACGTGATGGCCAAGTGCAGCTTCTTGGAGGGTGAGGTCCGCCACCGAGGAGCAGCCCCTCTGTCTACCCTCTCTCTCAGGCAGCCCACAGAGAGCCAGTCCTCTTCTGGCCAAGAGTCAGCTCCTGTGTCCAGGCAGGTATCTGTGGAGCGTCCCACGATGGAGACACCCCCGACAGCTGCACTCCCTGTGGTGGATCACGTGGAGGACCCCCTGATGCAGTGGGAGCAAGGAGAAGGGGCTGACACCAGAGACCAACCCACATCCACCCCCAGCTCCACCTCCACAGAAAGCAGGCAGAGAGGCAGACCGGAGGGGCAGAGCCACACTTTCCTGCTGGAGATCAGGGACACCATCAAAAGCAGCGTAGATCTCCTCTTTCAGCTGGTACACACCAACATACCATCCTCCAACCACAAGCCCTTCCTCACCTACGTCAACCAGACCCTCATGGACATGTCCGAATCACAGTACCAGGTGATAAAGGAGAGGAACACAGGTCTTCTTCACAACCCTCCAAGCTCAGCTGAACCTGCTCCCACCCAGTTCAGGTCTGCTCCTCCACTCCAGGTGATGTCACAGCCCTTCCAAGGCTTTCCACAGGCCCTCACCAACCAAGGCTATGGCTACCAGGAGGTCCAGCAGCACAGTCAGCCCTTCCCAGTCCAGGCACAGGTACATCGTACGCCACCGATGCCACCAATGCCACCGACGCCACTGATGCCACCGACACCACAGATGCCACCCACCCCACAGATGCCACCCACGCCACAGATGCCACCCATGCCACAGATGCCACCCACACCTCACCTCGCTCAGCTGCAGACCAGACAGCCCCACTACACTCCTCCTTCCTCCACCCCACAGCCAAGCCCGGCCTCAGAACATCTGTCATCGGTCTTGGGACTGACACCCCATGTCCTGTAGGAAGGGGCTCTCAACATCACAGGACTGAGCCAGCTCTCTGAGAGCTTCCTCCACACACCATCCCCTGTTGTCCTTTTGGGGCCAGGCATCCCAATGGCGCCTCAGACCACCACTCCAGCAGCAGCCACCTCCACAGCACCTGGACCCTTCACCCCTGAGACTATGGGCACACCTCAGAGTGACTGAGAAGAGTGCCAGAGACTGGGTTGCTACCTGTTGACTATCTTTTCTTGGGACACTTTACTTGGGTCATTTTGCTTTTATAGTTTGTTATTAATAAAGTTTATCTTTGCTTCACACACCTGGTTCAGTTCTTTTAGTAAATAAAGTCTTGGTGGAAACTTTTAGAAATGGTTTAAGCCTTTGCATGCTTGTGGGATGGGTAAGGATAGCAGTGGGATGGGCAGGGATACCTGTGCGATGGGTAATAGCTGTGGCACAGGCAGGGATACCTGTGGGATGGGTAATACCTGTGGGATGGGTTAGGATAGCAGTGGAATGGGCAGGGATACCTGTGGGATGGGTAATAGCTGTGGCATGTGCAGGGATACCTGTGGGATGGGTAATAGCTGTGGGATAGATAAACCTCCAGTGCAAGCATAGTGGGACTGTATGGTCCACCCTCCCAGGTGCCACACCTATGGCCCTTTATTATCAGTAACAATGTAATCATTCATGAACACATTTCAACATAAACACAACTCTTTATTAAATGCCCTGTTAATTGTAGGCCCTCTCAACATACATGGCACAATCTCATCAGTGTGATGAGACAAGCTGAAGGAAGCATCCATTAAGCATCTACCATCCTGTCTTGCCACTCCACTGCTCCAGCTGGGGAGTTGCACCAGTGTCTCAGGAGGTTGCGCTGCTTCTTCCCTCCACGTGAAGCTCTGTTGGGGCCTAGCACATCCTCAGTGTCTATCAGGTTTCGCCCTTGCCTCCATTCACCAGGCTCCATGTCCCCATTGCTTTGTTGGAGGTCCACGAGCCTGTTCTGCAACACTGGGTGGCGGGTGCGCATGAGATTGTGCAGGATGCAGCAAGCTTCCACGATGTTCCTCATGGTCTCTGGGTGATGCTGCATGGTAGTGAGAAGTACCTGGAACCTGTTGGCCAGGATGCCAAGGGCATTCTCCACCACCTGCCTTGCCCTGGACCGCCTGTAGTTGAAGATCCTCTCTTCGTGGGTGAGAGGTCTGGAAGTGTAGGGCTTCATGAGGTAGGTTCTGAGGGAGAAGGCGTCATCCCCCACGATGAAGTAGGGCACATCTTGTGTGTCGTTGGGCAGGGGGTCTGGATCTGGAAAGCCCATGATGAGGTTGCCTTCCAGCCCCTCCTTGAGGTGACTGGCGTTGTATACCTGGGCATCTGAAGCTGACCCGTTGCCTGAAGCATCGATGTAAATGAACTTGTAGTCAGCATCGACCATGGCGAAGAGGATGATGCTGAAGAAGCCCTTGTAGTTGAAATAAGTGGACCCTGACTTGGCTGGAGCTTTGCAGGCCACGTGCTTGCCATCTATGGCTCCAACGGTGTGGAGGAAGTTCCACTTCTGATACCACTGCTCTGCAACTTTCTTCCATCCTTCTTCAGTGGAGGGGCACTGGAGGAGCTCCTCCAGATATTCTTCGATGATGGCCTGCACCACTTCTCTGACCACAATGCTGATGGTGTTGTGTGGCACCCTCCAGGCATACTGCATGTTCCTGTACATGGTCCCTGAGGCCAGGTGGCGCAGAGTCAGTGCCACCTTCAGCCCAGGGTCCAGGCTGGGCCGGAAGTTGGTGTTTGCCTTGGTCAACCTGGGTCTCAGCCGCTCCACAACTTCATCAAACATGGCTGGCAGCATCCTCATGAAGTTCTGGAATGCACGAGTGTCTTCGTTCCTCAGCTCCACCATCAGCTTGTTGTACAGTCCGTACTCGGCTCTTCTCGCGATCCATCTTCAGACCCAGACACTTCTTGGCTGCCTCCTTTTTTCCCGTAGAACAGGTGAAAGAGCCTGTCGAGGGCTTCGCACTGTTGTAGAATGATGGCGGCTACCAAAAGGAGTGTGCGATGATCCATAGTGGAGATGACTGGATGCTGTGGAAATGCAAGAGCAAGAGCAAGGCTGAAGAGGTCTGCCCAGCAGGGCTGCTGGACTGAAAGTGAGATCCAGGTGATTTCTCCCCCTTTTTATAGGAAATATCATTTTTCCGCTAGGTGTCCTTTTGCATCCTCTAGACATCCTGCAGACATCCTAAATATCCGAGATACGTCCCCTATACGAACCTTTTTTCCATATTAATGCTTTAGATTCGAGCTACATCCGCTTTCATCCTTTCTACATCCATGCTACTAACGCTGCGTGTCCGTTCTACGTCCGCTTCCGCTGGAGCGGATGTGAGTTGCACGGATGCGCAGTGGATGCCTAGCGGATATAGCGGACGCGTAACGGATGACGATGGACGTATAATGGATGTTCCCCGTATGCTTAGCAGATGTATAACAGATGCGTTGGATACTTTTTGTGCAGCTCAAAACTTTTTGAGCGGATGAAATCTCAGTAGATGGATGCTGGACGGATGGAGAGTATGAAAAACGTATGCAGTGAGTACAGAACAGATGCATCGCGTTAACCAATGGATGGCAAGTGTTTCTCTCCGTTTTACATCCTCTTTCCATCCGTTGGTGCAGTGTGACATGGGCTTAATGTGGTGACCAAGACTGGATGCAGTATTCCAGGTGAGCTTTTAGTAAAGCTTTATAAAGCGGCACTAATAATTCATGTGATCTTCACCCTATGCCTTTGTTTGTGCAACCAAGGATTGCATAATGAAAAGAGCAGAGGTGGCTGCTTTAGGGGAGGAGGGGAATGTAAACACCAGTGCTGAACCTGTTTCTTTTTGACCTCAAAACCAGCTGAAAAAGTTAGTGCTGGCCGAATGCTTCTCTCCATTTAGCCAACTTTATCTTCATTATGGGATTTGCTGCCAATTCCACAATTTTGATGCACAATTCCCACGCATGATTTATTCCTGTCATAGAAGATACCAGATTTGCACGAATGAGCATGGCTGCACACACCAATTACACCTCTCTTGGGGTGAGGATGGGGAAGGGAAAAGTAATAGTCTTTTATTCATCGAAAGACTCTTCGCTTCCTCCTGGATGGGTTGTTGTTGGCTTCAGGGTCAAAAAAGCAATAAAAATTGCTGAGGGCTAGAAACTCGAATTTGGACCTTTCTTTACTCGCATTTTAGGTATGGCACAAACATACCCCAGCAGATTCCACCACCATCCCAATTGTTCCATCATGACATAGTTTTCTGTAGATTTATTTATTTATTTGAAGAACAATATTGGCAAAATAATGACAAAGATGTTAAAAAGCACATCATAATTACATTCACAAATACATTCGCAAATATGAAACTATTTACTTTACAGCCAGTGCTCTATTTCTGACTGCAATTGAGAACAAAATTTATCTTACTGTGAAACATTTGTTAAGTCAATTTTACCTCATTTTATGACCTTTCTTGCTACAGTTGTTAAGTGGATCACTGCAATGGTTCAGTTAGTCACCCAGTTGTTAAATGAACCATTGACTTTGCTTGTCAGAAGACCGCAAAAGGGGACCACATGATCCCAGGACACTGCAACCATCATAAATAGGAGTCAGTTGCCAAGCATCTGAATTTTGATCACATGATCATGGGGATTCTGCAACGGTCATGTGAAAAATGGTTATAAGTGTTGTGGCTCACTAGCTGCCAGCAGAGCTGGTGGCAGACTCAGAGGTTGAGGAGGTTGGGGAAGAACTTGGGTCAGTTCTGGAGTCTGGGGAAGGCTCTGATGGATGCTCAGTGTCAGACATAGAGACTGGCATTTCCCAGGTAAAGAGGCAGCTGCTTGTGGAGTCAGAGATGAGTGAGGAGGAGGAACAGCTGGGGCCTGTTCCAGATGTGCGTATGTGCAGAGCAGATAGGAGAGGTGAACAACAGAGGACAATGAGCTTGCTAGGGAAGTAAAACAAATGTGGACGCTGACTGGCTCCTCCCTGGCTGGCAAATGAATAGGAGGAAAGGGGAGTGGTTTGGTTGTTGCAGACAATGGTTCGCATTTCTGGAAGGTTTGCTCCTTGTGTGTTTCATGCAACAAGGATTGCCTTGCCAGAACTGAGGTTTATCTATTTTTCTGTTCAAACTGGCTAAATTTGCAGCCTCCTGGATGTAAGCTCACAGTCTTGCATTTATCATAAAAAGTTGATAAGGACTATTGTGTCAGTTAAATTCTTTGCAGAACTCTTGCCTGGACTTTCTGTTGGTGAACGCAGTTAATTCCCAATGTGTAACTAAAGAGGGGTTTTCCTTTGCAGGGAGCCTGTTTCTTACTTCTGCGAAGGCTGGGTCAGAACAATAAATAACTTTTTTCTGTGCTGTTGTAACTTTGAACAATCACTAGAAACTGTTGTAAGTTGAGGACTATCTGCATTCCTTAAAGCAGGGGATGTAGTGACACTGTGATGGAGCAATAGAGGACCATTCTTCTTCTGTAGGATGGACAGCCTTCAGTTATTCTTAGCAGTGTTGGAAATAACTCAAAGCCAACAAAAGAAACTTGGATTGTTGAAAACAAAGATAATTTATTAAAAAAAATAATAGACCATTTGCAAAGCACTGGTGACCTTTTAGAATCTCAACAAGCGGGTTCAAAATCAAAAGCTACACCTTTGAATTCCAAAACATAGAGTTTCATCTTGATGACCAAGTTCCCTCCTTCTTGAGACTCATTGGATATTGTTAGGAATGTAAGTCACCTAACAGTTATTTGGGTTGGAAATATATAAACTAGGATAGACATTTGAATACTATGCCTTTAAGAGAATGCTAAAATTGTAATTGGGTGTGGTTCCTCAAATGGCCATAAGATGGAGCCAGAAACCTGGGTTATTTAGTTTTAGTCTCGTGAGTGAGTCTCTGTTTCCTTCTGTTGCCGTCCCATTTTTCCTTATTGACTGTTATTCTTGGATTTGATGTAAGTCTGTTACTGAACTTATTTTTTTTTTGATACTGGACTTTGACATTCAGATTATCCCTGAACTGAACGCTGACTGCTTTAAATATGAATGACTTGGACTGCTTGTTTGGACTGTGCTTAAACATTTATTGAAAGTAAAAACCTACATTAACTGTAAAGTGTATCTGTGTGCTGTGTGTGTGTTATTCTTCACTTCTCTCATTACGTCTCCCTGTATGTGCTCATTCTCCTAATGGGGAATTACCTCAACACTGGTTATGGGCACAGGCCATACCAGGTTCAGATAACTGAGAATTAGTGTGAATACACAGTACTGTATACAGACAGCTGTTTAATGTTTAATTGTGGGTTACTATCCAAGTAAAGATGGCACAAGAAACTTCAACAAGTCTATCACTGATAACCCAGGTGGATGGAACAAACTATGTTTCCTGGTCTATGAAGTGCAGTCTACTTCTGTGTAGAGAAGGGTTATGGACTGTAGTTCAAAATCCACTGGATGTAAATGCTTGGGATCCAGAAAATGAGGATGATGCCAAGAAGATTGCTGATTTTAAACAGAACAACGAACGTGCTCTTTGTATAATTGGACTAACACTGAGTGACCAGCAGCTAGTCCATATTTGTGGAGAAGAGTCTGCTGCTAGGTGTTGGGAGAATTTGAAGAGGATTTATGTTCATGACAGTGTAAGTGCACACATACATCTTACACGTAAATTGTTTAGAGCACGTCTTCTGAAAGGTGGAGATATGTTAGCTCATTTGAACTTCATGAAAAGAACTTTTCAGGAGCTACATAAAAAAGAACAGATATTTTCAGAGATGCATCAAGTTTACATCATTCTTTCCTCATTGGATGAAAGTTATGATGATTATGTATCTTCACTGGAAGTCCTGCCCAGAGATAAACTAACATTAACTGACATAACTGGAAGGTTGCTAGAAGAAGCAAGAAGACGGCTGGATAGAGACCAACTGAGGAAGGAACAACCACAAGAAGAGAATTTGTCTCCAACTGCCTATACTGTTAGGAAATGTTTTTCTTGTAGAGTTAGGGGACATATAACTAAATTCTGTAAGAAGGGAAAACAACAGAATACTGGTAATCACCAGAAGGCTAAAGCCTATGTCACACTGCACCAACGGATGGAAAGAGGATGTAAAACGGAGAGAAACACTTGCCATCCACTGGTTAACGCGATTCATCCGTTCTGTACTCACTGCCTCTGTTTTGCTTCCTCTCTATCCATCCAGCATCCGTCGACTGAGGTTCCATCCGCTCAAAACGTTTTGAGCTGCTCAAAACGTTTTCAGCTGCTGAAAACGTTTTGAGCGGAAAATGTATCCAACACGTCCTTTCTGCATCTGCAACGCATACGGGGAACATCCGTTCTACATCCGTCATCATCCATTACGCGTCCGCTATATCTGCTAGGCATCCACTGCGCATCCGCGCAACTCAAATCTGCTCCAGCGGAAAACAGACACAGGGAGGAAGCGAAACGGACACTGAACGGACACGCGGCATAAGTAGCACGGACATAGAAAGGATGAAAGCGGATACAGCTCGCATACAAAGCTTTAAAACAGAAAAAACATTTGCAGAGGGGACGTATCTCGGATATTTAGGATGTCTGCAGTATGCCTAGAGGATGCAAAAGGACACCGAGTGGAAAACCTATATTTCCTACAAAAAGGGGGAGGAACTCACCTGCATCTCACTTTCATTCCAGCAGCCCTGCGGTGCAGACCTCTTCAGCCTTGCTCTTGCTCTTCCACAGCATCCCCACCATGGATCATCACACATTCCTTTTGGTAGCCACCATTGTTCTGCAACAGTGCAAAGCCATCTACAGGCTCTTTCAACTGTTCTATGGGAAGAAAAGGAGGCGGCCAAGAAGCATCTGGGTCCGAAGATGGATCGGGAGAAGAGCAGAGTATGGACTGTACAACAAGCTGATGGTGGAGCTGAGGAACGAAGACACTCGTGCATTCCAGAACTTCATGAGGATGCCTCCAGCCTTGTTTGATGAAGTTGTGGAGCGGCTGGGAACCAGGTTGACCAAGGCAAACACCAACTTCCGGCCCAGCCTGGACCCTGGGCTGAAGGTGGCACTGACTCTGCACCACCTGGCCTCAGGGACCATGTACAGGTGCTTCAGGCAACGGGTCAGCTTCAGATGCCCAGGTGTACAACGCCAGTCACCTCAAGGAGGGGCTGGAACGCAACCTCATCATGGGCTTCCCAGATCCATACCCCCTGCCCAACGACACACAAGATGTGCCCTACTTCATCGTGGGGGATGACGCCTTCTCCCTCAGAACCTACCTCATGAAGCCCTACAATTCCAGACTTCTCACCCGTGAAGAGAGGATCTTCAACTACAGGCAGTCCAGGGCAAGGCAGGTGGTGGAGAACGCCTTTGGCATCCTGGCCAACAGGTTCCAGGTACTTCTCACCACCATGCAGCATCGCCCAGAGACCATGAGGAGGATCGTGGAAGTTTGCTGCATCCTGCACAATCTCATGTGCACCCGCTACCCAGTGTTGCAGAACAGGCTCGTGGACCTCCAACAAAGCAATGGGGACATGGAGCCTGGTGAATGGAGGCAAGGGCGAAACCTGATAGACACTGAGGATGTGCTAGGCCCCAACAGAGCTTCACGTGAAGGGAAGAAACAGCGCAACCTCCTGAGACACTGCTGCAACTCCCCAGCTGGAGCAGTGGAGTGGCAAGACAGGATGGTAGATGGTTAATGGATGCTTCCTTGAGCCTGTCTCATAACACTGATGAGATTGTGCCATGTATGTTGAGTGGCCCGACAATGAACAGGGCATTTCATAAAGAGTTGTGTTTATGTTGAAATGTGTGGATCAATGATTACATTGTTATTGATAATAAAGGGCCAAAGGTGTGGCACCTGGGAGGGTGGACCATACAGTCCCACTATGCTTGCACTGGAGGTTTATCTATCCCACAGCTATCCTTACCTATCCTAAAGGTATCCCTGCCCATCCCACAGCTATTACCCATCCCACAGGTATCCCTGCCCATTCCACAGCTATTACCCATCCCACAGGTATCCTTGCCCACCCCACAGGTATCCCTGCCCATCCCACAGCTATTACCCATCCCAAAGGTATCCCTGCCCATCCCACTGCTATCCTTACCCATCCCACAAGCATGCAAAGGCTTAAACCATTTCTAAAAGTTTCCACCAAGACTTCATTTACAAAAATAAATGAAGCAAGTGTGTGAAGCAAAGATAATCTTTATTAATAACAAGCTGTAAAAGAAAAATGACCCAAGTCAAGTGTCCAAAGCAAAAATAAAGTCAACAGATAGCCACCCAGTCTCTGGCACTCTTCTTGGTCACTCTGAGGCATGCCCATAGTCTCAGGGGTGAAGGGTCCAGGTGCTGTGGAGGTGGCTGCTGCTGGAGTGCTGGTCTGAGGTGTCATTGGGGTACCTGGCCCCGAGAGAACAACAGGGGACGGTGTGTGGAGTAAGTTCTCAGAGAGCTGGCTCAGCCCCGTGATGTTGAGAGCCCCTTCCTCCATGACATGGGGTGTCAGCCCCAATACCGATGACAGATGTTCTGAGGCCAGGAATGGCTGTGGGGTGGAGGAAGGAGGAGTGTAATGGGTATGTCTGGTCTGCAGCTGAGCGAGGTGAGGCATGGATGGCATCTGTGGCGTGGGTTGCATTGGTGGCATGGGTGGCATTGGTGGCGTGGGTGGCATCGGTGGCATCGGTGGCACCTGTGGTGTACGATGTACCTGTGCCTGGACTTGGAAGGGCTTCCTGTACTGTTGGACCTCTTGGTAGCCATAGCCTTGGTAGGTGAGGGCCTGTGGAAAGCCTTGGAAGGGCAGTGACATCACCTGGGGTGGAGGAGCAGACCTGGACTGGATGAGAGCAGTTCAGCTTGGTCTGGAGGGTTGTGAAGAAGATCGGTGATCCTGTTCTTTACCACCTGGTACTGTGGTTCCGACATGTTCATGAGGGTCTGGTTGACGTAGGAGAGGAAGGGCTTGCGGTTGGAGGATGGGGCGTCGATGTGTACCAGCTGAGAGAGGAGATCTATGCTGCTTCTGATGGTGTCTCTTATCTCCAGCAGGACAGTGTGGCTCTGCCCTTCCTGTCTGCCTTTCTGCCTTTCTGTGGAGGTGGAGCTGGGGGTGGATGCGGGTTGGCCTGTGGTGGAAGTGCCCTCTCCTTGCTCCCACTGCATCAGGGGGTCCTCCACGCCCCCCACCACAGGTAGTACAGCTGTCGGGCGGGTCTCCGTCGTGGGAAGCTCCACAGATACCTGCCTGGACACAGGAGCTGACTCTTGGCCAGAAGAGGACTGGCTCTCAGCAGGCTGCCTGAGAGAGAGGGTTGTGAGAGGGGCTGCTCCTCGGTGGCAGATCTCACCCTCCAGGAAGCTGCACTTGGTCATTACATAGGTCTCTCTATCCGTCAGCTTGACTGTGGCCTGGCCAGATTTCTTGAGGTGCAGCTTCCCGTACCAGGTGTGCATGTGCTTCCACCAGCTGAGGAGCACCTCCGAAGTGTAGCCCAGGGTCTCCGCCTTCTCTCTCCAAGCAGCCTGCTTCCTTTTGGTGTCTCAATAGAGCGTGTGTCCCTTCCGCCAAAGATATTCATTCTCCCTCAGCCATTCCAGCACCTCCTCCTCATGTTCCTCTTCAATGATGTATTGCCTCCTCTCCCGTTCACGCGTCTGCCTCTTCCTCCCTCTGGCAGGGCCATATGGGCCCTCATCAGAGGGGCTTCGAGGTTGTAGGGGCTGGTCCTCCACACCAGCAGCAACAACAACAACAGTAGCAGCAAAAGCAGGACCAGCAGGACCAGGAGCACCAGCAGGACCAGCAGGACCAGGAGCACCAGCAGCACCAGGAGCACCAGCAGCACCAGCAGGACCAGGAGCACCAGCAGGACCAGCAGGACAAGGAGCAGCGCCAGCAGAGTAAGCACCAGCAGAAGCACCAGCACCAGGAGCAGTGCCAGAAGAGTAAGCCCCAGCAGAAGCACCAGCACCAGGAGCAGCGCCAGCAGAGTAAGTACCAGCAGAAGCACCAGAACCAGGAGCAGCACCAGCAGAAGCTCCAGCCCCAGAAAAGCGAGCCCGAGCAGCAGAAGCCCCAGCAGAAGCAGAGTCAGGGCCAGGGGGTGGGATGGTGGCCCTGTCCCTCTCGCCAGGGCTGGCAGCAGATGGCAGAGGCTTTCTCTTCTTCCCCATGGTTGTTGGGTTGTTGGCTGGCTGGCTGGCTGGCTGGAGCTGTGTCTGGCAGCAGGTCTTTCCTCTGAATGGTGACCTGCTTGCGAGCTGCTTCCCTTTATATCTGCGGGGCTTACGCAATGCATCCTCCCCACATGCGCAGTGAACGCTGTGCATCCGCTAGGCTTCCGCTAGGCGTCCGCTAGGCTTCCGTTCTGCATCCGCTTCATCCGCTTCATCCGCTTGGCATCCGCTCTGCATCCGCTCTTTCTGTTGCGTGTCTACTTCGCTGTGCTCCCCCAGAAGCCCTGCGGATGTGCCATCCACTCCCATCCACTTCCATCCGCTAGGCTTCCGTGGAGCATCTGCTTTCCATCCCCTCTACATCCCCCCCGTCCGTTCCTTTCCATTGTTGTCCGCTCTGGTTATGCAAATTCGGGTCACTTTTAAGAGCGGATAACAACGGATGGAACATTTTCTCGTCCGCGGTGTCCTTTTTACAAACGTTTTGCATCCGTCGGCCAGTGTGACAGGGCCTTAAGAAGAATGTTAGTTTAACTATGTCTAGCAATTCAACTGCAAACCATGATTTGTGGGTTGTTGATAGTGGAACATTGCAATACATTACTAAAGATAGAAAATGGCTTGTAAAGATGTCTACAAGTAAACAACATGTATCATTAGCAAATGGATGGAAGATTAAAGCATCAGGTGAAGGTATTGCATATTGTTCTTGTATAAACGAACATTTAACTATGTTATATGTACCTAAACTAAATTTTAATTTGTTATCAGTAAGGGCTTTAATCTTGGTTATGTGGTAACCTTTAGGGGAGATAAATGTATAATAGAAAAAGAGGATAAAAGTGTTACTGCTACATTAGAGAATGATTTATATGTGATACATGATGACCAGTTGAAGATGGCTAACTCGGTTTATAACATTGTTAAGCCACGTGACGAATGTATACATTTACTGCAAAGACATCTGGGGCACATTAATTTCAAAATGCTCAAACAGTCAAATTGTCAGAGGGAGTAAAATTGAAACCCTGTAGCAAGTATTTAAACTGTAATGCTTGTAGCCAAGAGAAAAGCAAGGTTACTCCAGCAAACAGACTAAATGGGTTTAAGACCAAAGAACCTTTAGAGGTTGTGTTTGCTGACATAACTGGCCCTAAGAAACCTAGTTTAAAAGGTGCCTGCTATATTTTGAGTATTATGGACCATTTTGAGAATTATGGACCAAGGTAGGGTTTCTGCTATCTCATGAAAAACAAAACAGAAACATTCCAACATTTCTTTAACTGGCTAAGGTTTGCAGAGAGAAAAATGAGGAGTAAAGTAATTACTTTAGTTACTGATAATGAGACTGAGTTTGTTAACAAGAGATTCCAAACTATGTTAAAATTGGCTGGTATCGAGCATAAATGTTCTGCGCCTTACAGACCACAACATAACTCATTTGTAGAACGAAGAGGGCAAACATTACAAGCCATGGCTTGCACTATGTTATCTGATTCAGGTTTGCCTGAAACAATGTGGGGTGAAGCCACAATGTGTAGTAACCATGTGTTTAACAATGTAGTTAACACAACAACTGGAGAATTGCCATTCATCGTTGGCATGGCAGAAAACCAAATTTAAGTTACCTACATATATTTGGAGCTCCAGCATGGGTATATATTCCCTCACAAGTAAGATTGAAAGGGCAACATAGGGATAAGAAGTTATTTTTTGTATGTTATGAGGCCAACCATAGATCATTTAGATTTTGGGATCAAGGCACAGCTCATGTTTATTGTAGTGCTAGTGCAAAATTTCTTGAGCACATTGGGTGGAATAAACTGGAACAGGAATCCAGCAATGATATTATTATTGACACCCAAATAGTCCCTAAGGATAAAATCAGTACACTCCAAATAGCCATTAAAGAGGAAGAACAGGCACAGGAAGAAGTAGTAGAGCAGGCACAGGAAGAAATAGGAGAACAGGAGCAGGTGGCACAGTGAGTCCACCAGTAAGCCCTGAATTACCAAGACGTTCAACCCAAGTAACACGACCACCTGATAGATATCAGGCTAGTGTTGTATGCCAAGTGAATACAACTAAAACTGTATCCTGCTAAGGATCAGACTGCTTGGCAGGAAGCAATGGATAAGGAACTAGAATCATTTAAAAAAATTGAGGTATACGAAAATGTTAAGCTACCACCAGGTAAACATGCCATAGGATGTAAATGGATTTATAAACTTAAGACTAGTGTAGATGGGACTGTTACCCATAAAGCCAGATTAGTAGCACAAGGGTTCAATCAGACAGCAAATGACTATGATGAGGTTCCTGTATGCTCTCATTCTCCTAATGGGGAATTACCTCAACAGATATGCCCTCAGGTGTTGCAGCGAATACTCGGATGTCTCCAGGGAGAATTATCTCCTTCCATTATGTTCTCATTCGTACCCTTCCGTACCTCTTAGTTTGGCTGCCTATGTGGTATCTTTCCTTAGCATTAAGGAATGTAGCATCCCCTCATTTCTAACTTCTGTAGATACAATTTAAAAGCTCATCATATACTACCATTTTCCCAAAAAGATTACAACACCCCCCCAAAAAAACGTAATAATAATATAAAATGCACCATGATACATATGATAAAAATATAAAAAGGCTTAACAATGGAGCATGTCAAAAGTATAAAAGCAAAGCATATATTTCATTTGATATCAGATTAACAGAATTGGAAGTGACCCTGAAGGTCATCTAGTCCAACCTCCATTTGTGAAACATTTAAATATCTTATATACCATATTATTTTTGAATTTCTTACAGCAGTATTTTTCTTTTGGACTGCAACTTAATTTGTTGGTGTGGTTACAATTGACTATTTTCAGCAATTGGTGGCATAGTCAAGCAACCTCAAGAGGAAAAACTGGCCATTCCTGATGAAACCTTTAGGTTGTTGACATAACCTCTTCCTTCTGGACCTTGGCCAATGATCGCCATCTCTGAGTCTCTGACCCAATTCTGGTTTCCAAGACTAATTACCAATTACCTGTACTGATCAGGAGGGTCTTATTTGTGAGGTATCCTTTCTTCAGAAGCAGGTTTATTTTAAAGGGGGACAATATTGATTTTTGCCCTGAGCTCAAGATTAAAAGTGTGGTTCATTATCGAAAAGGATCTAAAATCAATTAATCTTCCAGGCGATAAACCTAATTGGTTAATCCAAATAAATTTTTCCTTCAGGTTTTTGGGTTTCTACAGAGATTTGGTGTTTTTTGTTTTCTTTTACTGAACTATTGATTTCATGGGCATTGAACTCCAAAGAAAAATAAAATGTACAGACTAAAGATGCTTCTCAGCATCTTAAAAAGACATTGGTTGTATTTTTCACTTCTGAGGATGATGTATCTTTGCTTGGATGTTGACCGAATGCTTGTTTTCCTCTCCTTTTTAGCTTTGGAGCTCAGCTTTAGCGAAGAAAGCCTCCATGTCTGAGAGTGAATCCCAAACTTTCTTCTTCCTGCCCAAAAGACTCAAGGAACTCCTTGGCCAATCTTGGAGCTTTCATGACCTATAATTTCTTCATGTGCTCTTCTAACCCAAAGTGCCGATTCTATTTCTGAAAAAAAGAAATCCTGTAGGAGATGACTAGGCTGAGCCCAAGGGAGGAGTCAAGCATGTCATCAGTCTGGAGTCTCTTCATGCTCACAAGAGATCTAAGTCCACCCCACCTAGAATTCCACTGGCTCTTATCTACCACCAATTTGCTTTGACCATTTGTAGTTCAGATTCTTGCAGACAGTGTTAGCATACAACAAATCTATATTCACGTGAATCAATCTGGTTAGTTCAAGTCTGATTTCTTACGCTTGACAGACCTGGTGTGAGACTATGATGTTCCCTTACCATCATCTACAGTGATTGACCTTGTCCACATCTCTAGGGCACTCCAAATTGCTTATGGTGGATCAACATGAAACTAATCTTAGAGAGAGGCTAAGAAATATAACCTGGGAAAAGTATCTTCTCTGGAGTATGATCAATTTTCAGCAGGCGTCTTGTCTATGGAGATTCTCAATCATGCAGGTCATGGACCTCACCCCATTCCTAAGAGGTCTGTAAGGGGGTGTGCATAAGTGCATCAGCATGCCTACCGCCCCTGTCCTACTGTTCCCATTTATTTGTACTCATTTATTATGTCTATATTATACCAGTTTATACATATATCTTTATATGTTATGTTCATACTTATACTTGTGTTCTCGTATATGACTAGATTGACAAACTAAACTAGCTTGACATACTAAACTAAATAAAGAAAAATAAAGAAAGAAATGGTTGTCCCAAAAGTGCTTTTTCAAGAGGCAACTGGACTTTCTGTTTTTTCTTTGAAGGCATTTCACTTCTCATCCAAGAAGCTTCTTCAGCTCTGACTGGATGATGGGGAAGGGAAGGTTCTGACCATCCAGTCAGAGCTGAAGAAGCTTCTTGGATGAGAAGTGAAATGCCTTCAAAGAAAAAACAGAAAGTCCAGTTGCCTCTTGAAAAAGAAGCAAGACACCTGCTTCTTCCAAGTGCTGGAATATAGTTGGTAACAGCAGATAGTCCTTGACTTATGACCACAATTGAACCAAAAATGTCTGCTGTTAGGTGAGACATTTATTAAATCAAACTTTGCCCCCTTTTATGGCCTTTCTTGCCACAAGTGTTAAGTGAATCATTGCAGGTGTTAAATTAGTAGCACACTTATTAAGTGAATCTGGTTTCTCCATTGATTTTGCTTGTCAGAAGGTGGCACAAGGGGATCACTTGACTCCAGGACACTGCAACCATCCTAAATATGAGTCAGTTGCCAAGCATGTCCTTGGGGATGCTGCAATAGTCTTAAAAAACAGTCATGCCACTTTGTTCAGCGCTGTTGTAACTTGGAACGGTTACTAAATGGACTGTTGTAAGCTGAGGACTACCTGTATTCAGTTGAACAGATCTAGCTCTGGATGTCAAGGTTCTAAGTAATACATCCATAGCAAACAGGACTCCGAGGCAGGTAGGTTCCTCAAAGAAAAGTTTATTGGACATATCATAAGCATGAGCTGGTGAAAACCAACTGTGAATGTTGCCGTGGTTTTCACCTGATTAAAAATAAAAGTTTTTCCCCTTCCCCAAACAATCAGTCACATGGTCCAATCAAGGCGTTGTCCGGTTGCCTGGCAACTTCACTTTTCCTGCATCCGACCACCTGTGGAAATGACCTTGGTTCCCAGGAGAAAATATTTTGTTTTGGCTACAGAACCGCAGCAATTCCCCCCTCCCTCTTCCTCAGCTCCAGTGTGGCAACACTGAAGCCTCAAAATGGCCTCGGCCAGGTCAGCTTCAGGGTTGACACTTGATTTCTTACACTTGACAACCCTGGTGTGTGGCTATGATGTTCCCTTATCATCATCTCTCGTGGCTGATCTTGTCTGCATCTCTGGAGAAGTCCCCCAAATTGCTGACGGTGGATCAATGTGGATCCTAATCATGGAGAGTAATAGATCCAACCTGGGGAAAGTATCTTCTCCAGCAATGGAGTACCATCAATTTTCAGCAGATGTCTTGTTTCTTCCAAGCACCGGAGCGTTACAGATGACTATTTTAAAAAACAAACCAAAATTAATTTAAGCCCCTTCTCTTTTCTCCTTGCAAATTTGCTTCCAGAACTGGAGTCCTTCTGTAAAAGTCTGACTACTCCACAGCTGATTACTCCATGGCTAATTTAAATAATGTGCATCCTTATATGCAAATGCTTTGCTTCTCCATTGGCACTCCGAAATGCCTGACTTTTACTCAGAGAAATGTACTCGCAGCTGTAAGTCATGGGGAACGGCATTGATCCACCACAGCCACCTCTTTTAATCCGAAGTGCGCATTGCATTCCCCCCATGGAAGCTTCTACCCAAGGCTGTCTCCATTACCTACTCTTGACAGCTGAATGTGACAGCTCGAATTACCTCAGCCACACAATCGAAATGGTGGCTCTCTCACCCGGCGTCCTGCCGCCAACCCACAGACACGAGCCCGAGTTGTCTCATTTCTAATTAAGCAGTAATGTCTTCTGTCTGGATTGCTAAATGTCCCAGACCCCGAGACAGCCTAGAAGGAAATGTTATAAACAGAAACAAGCAGAGTGAGTTCTGGGGTTGTTTTTTTTCCTCTGCCTAACCTTCTCCCCCCCCCTCCCAACAACATTATTGATTGCCATGATACGTCAGTCTATGAAAGAGTACGACCTGCCCTCAAGCGCCGTTTGCTTCTGTTCAAGAGAACAGGAGGAGGCCAATTCATAAAAAAAGAGACTTTGCGATCTGGCCACACTGTCCATTAACCTTGCTACTTTCAAAAAGAGGGCACAGGTCATCCTTGACTTACCGCAGCACACTTAGTGACTGTTCGAAGCTATAATGGCGCTGAAAAAAGGGACTTATGACCATTTTTCACACTTACAATCATTGTAGTATCCCGATGGTCACGAGATCAAAATTCAGATGCTTGGGAACTAACCCATATTTATGAACATTGCAGTGTCCTGGGATCAGGGGTGGGCTGCTAATGGTTTGTCCTGGTTTGGTGAACCTGTAGCTAAACGGTTGCTAATTTTATGGCTGGTTTGGTGAACCAGCAAATCCAATCCCTGGCTGGCCCTGCCCACCCCGCCCCTCCCAGAAGTCTCCACATGGCCCGTTTTGGATCCCAGGTAACTCTACAGCTCCAGAGCTCAGGGAGGCCATTTTTGCCCTCCCAGAGGCTCGAGGAAAGCCTCTGGAGCCCGGGGAAGGAGAAAACGCCACCCCCTGTATGAGGCCGAGTAGGCTGCACCCACAATGGTCACGCTCACCTAGAAACCAGGTAGAGAACCTGTTGCTAAATTTTTTGAAGTCCACCCCTTCTGGCGGTCATGTGATTGTCTTTTGTGACCTTCTGACATGCAAAGTCAATGGGAAAACCGGATTCACTTAACAACCATGTTACTTGTTTAATGCAATCCTAAATTGCATTAACAGAGGGATACAATCAAGATCAAGTGAGGTACTAATACTACTCTATAAAGCCTTAGTAAGGCCACACCTAGAGTACTGCATCCAGTTTTGGTCACTACACTATAAAAAAGATGTTGAGACTCGAGAAAAGGTACAGAGAAAAGCAACCAGGATGATTAGGGGACTGGAAACTGAAACATGTGAAAAACGGTTATAGGAACTGGGCACAGCTAGTCTGGTGAAGAGAAGAACCAGGGGAGACATGATAGCAGTCTTCCAATATTTGAGGGGCTGCCACAGAGAGGAGGAGGTCAAGCTATTTTCTAAAGCACTCAAAGGCCAGACAATGAATAATGGATGGAAACTGAACAAGGAGAGATTTAACCTGGAAATAAGGAGAAACTTTCTGACAGTGAGAACATTCAACCAATGGAACAGAAGTTGCCCTCGGAAGTTGTGGGAGTGTCATCACTTGAGACTTTCAAGAAGAGATTGGACTGCCATTTGTCAGAAATGGTGTAAGGTCTCCTGCTTGGGTGGGGGGTTGGACTAGATGAACTATAAGGTCCCTTCCAACTCTGATTATCTATTTATCTGTAACTGCAGTGATTCAGTTATCAACTGTGGCAAGGAAGGTCATAAAAGGGGACAAAATTAACACATTTTTCACTTAGCAACAGACCTTTTGGGCTCAATTGTTGTCACAAGTCGAGGACTACCTCTACACGATTGCGACAAGAATTTCCATTGCTGAACTAGGCAGTTTTAAAATGAGTTACACCCAATTTTATTACCTTTCTTGCCACGGTTTTTAAGTGAATCACTGCAGTTGTTAAATGAATCATGTGGTCATAAGTGAATCTGACACTCATTTACTTTGCTTGTCAGAAGCCAGCTTTTTCAGTGTCCTTGTAACTTTGAACACTTACTAAATGAACCATTATACTGTAAGTCAAGGACTTCCTGTAGTGCAATTGACTGAAATATGGGCAGACTACTTATTCCAGAAAGCTAGCTTTTAAATTCCCTCCCTAAACCTGGACCTTTAAATTTGTATTTACTTATTTATTCTTAAATTAAACATTTTACCAGCAAACTCTGCTTACAACAACCTGAAGTGATGAGACACGAATGACTACCAGTGTGTACTTTCCTCCCATCGGCACATCTTCGGCTGTCGTACTTGTTCTAATGAATGTCATTTGCACACCTGCCAAATCTGAGGTGGCTCCTGAGTGTCATTTATAAGCTTCAGAAAGTGAGGGGAAAATCCGGGTGTTTCATGCTTTGCTCGTTTCGAAATAAATCTTCCAAGTAGCTGTCACTGCCATTTTTCCCCCCTTCTGCTCTTTTTCCTTCTTTAATTCCCTTGGTTTTTATTTTATTTTATTTTCTGTGCAATGCGACTCTTGTTTGTCAAAATGCATTTTAATAATTTGAAGGAAACATGAGATTTTCTTTTGCAAAACAGCCGAAAAACCCGAAAGGGAAATACAACTTTGAATCTCATGTTCGTGCTTACGTGGTAATGAGCTTGAATAAGCCACAAAATGCTGCGCTATGTGTAATAATTCTATAATTCCCATGCAAACAGCTTTGGGTCCTGCTTATAAAGAATGGCAGCTGTGCATTTGTCTGTGTGGAAAACTTTCCTTTTAACGAAAGGAAAGCAGGTAGATCAAAACGGTGTATTTTTTGGTTGGAGGGTACAGGGTAAGAATCATTTCTCTGACCTAATTGTAAATACAGGATTACAATTGACTCAAAATTTCTGTTGTTAACTGAGATATTTATCAAGTGAGCTACATTAGCAACTCGATTGTTAAGTGAATCTGACTCGGCTGTTTAGTGACTTTGCTTTGTCAGAAGGTTACAAAAGGGGATCCCATGACCTTGGGACAGAGCAACGGTCATAAGTATGGACCAATTGCCAAGCCTCTGAATTTTGATCATGTGATCATGCTGCAAAAGTTGTAACTGTGAAAAATGGTCATAGGTAAATTTTTTCAGTGCCGTTCACTGGTGGGATTCAAAAAAATTTATTACCAGTTCTGTGGGTGTGGCTTTATGGCAGGACATGGCTTGGTAGGTGGGGCAAGGGAAGGTTACTGCAAAAATCCCCATTCCCTCCCCACCCCACTAACCTGCTTTCCAGCTCTGTCCTCCTGTGCAGGGCAACCAAAGAAGACCCAGCCAATCAGTTGGGACTCGGGAGGCAAGGAAAAGAAGGGGACGGGCCCAGTCAGAGGTGGGATTTGCCGGTTCTCCAAACTATCAAACATTCCGCTACCGGTTCTCCAGAACAGGTCAGAACCTGCTGAATACCACCTCTGGTGCGGTCACTAAATGCATTGTTGTAAATCAAGGATTATCTGTATTCTGTAAAGCAGGGGATGTTGTGACCAGAGGTGGTATTCAGCCAGTTCTGACCAGTTCTGGAGAACTGGCAGAGGAAATTTTGAGTAGTTCGAAGAACTGGCAAATCCCACCTCTGACTGGGATCCCACCTGCCCCCATCTCTTCTCTATTTGCCGAGTCCTGGCTGATCGGCTGGGTCTTCTTGTGTTGCACTGGAGAATGGAGCTGGAAAGCAGGTTAGAGGGGTGGGTAGGGAATGGGTATTTTGCAGTATCCTTACCCTGCCACGACCACCAAGCCAAGCCATGCACACCAAGCCATGCCCACAAAACCGGTATTTTCCTTTTGGACTGCAGCTTAATTTGTTGGTGCTGGTACAACTGAATATTTTCAGCAATCGGTGGCATGGTCAAGAGGAAAGACTGGCCTTTCCTCCTGATACCTTTAGAAGATTGTTGACATATATGTGTGTGTGTGTGTGTGTGTGTGTGTGTGTATGTATGTACATATGTATGGAGGTATATTGGGTCTTGGTAGTTTTCAATGTCCTCCATCCTGTTTGCATTCTTCACTCTCTTTTTTTGCTTTTGCTTATTTTGTGTGACTTTGAAGTTGGAAGCTGAATGGGTCCTGCAAAATCTTGTCAACAGTGGCAGCCTGGCTTTGAAAGCCGAGGGTGGGTGGAGTGCAGGAGAAGATCTCAGGGTTATCTGCACAGCTGCTGTCAGTAAAGCTAAAAACTCAGCTGGAATAAGAGAACCTCTCCAGCTCCAGAAGTGGTTGAAAGTTATTCTTTGCTTTTTCTTATTTATTTATCTTTCTAAAAATTGCTGTATGTTACTTTCTTCTTTTGGTTCAGCAGTAGCATGGCAGGCTAGAATTTTCTCAATCTTGGCAGCATTTAAAAGGCGTGGACTTCAACTCCCAGAATTCCCCAGAAGCAGTTCCCATTCCACACATCTTAAAAGATGCTAGCTAGGGAATTCTGGGAGTTGAAGTCCACAGTTCAAAGTCTAGCCCACTTCCTCTTGCATCTTTTGAACCACTAATAAAATGTACAAGTATATTATACTAATATAATACAACAGTTGACTTACAACAGTTCATTTCAAAGTTAGAATGGTTCTGAAAAAAGTGACTTCTGACTGTTTTGCACACAGTCATTGCAACATTCCTGTCAGAGGTGATATTCAGCAGGTTCTGACCAGTTCTGGAGAACCGGTAGTGGAAAGTTTGAGTAGTTTGGAGAACTGCAAATCCCACCTTTGAATGGCCCTGCCCTGCCCTCATCTCTTCTCTGCCTCCTGAGCCCCAGCTGATTGGCTGGATCTTCTTTGGTTGCCCTGCACAGGAGAACAGAGCTGGAAAGCAGGTTAGTGGGCAGGGGAGGGAATGGGGATTTTGCAGTAACCTTCCCCTGCCATGCACACCAAGCCATGCCCACTAAACCACACCCACCGAATTGGTAGTATATTGTTTTGAATCTCACTACTGATCCCCATGGTCTTGTGATCAAAATTCAGATGCTTGGCAACTGATTCCTATTTATGACGGTTGCAATGTTGCAATGTCCTGGAGTCGTGTGATCGCCTTTTGTGAATTTCTGACAAGCAAAGTCAATGGGGAAACAACAACCGTGTGACTAGCAAAACAACTGTGTGACTAACAAAACAGATTCACTTAGCAACTGTGGCAAGAAAAGTAATTAAAATGGGGCAAAACTCACTTAATAAATGTTTCACATAGCAACAGATGCTTTGGACTCAGTTGTGGTCATAAGTCAAGGAATACCAGTATAGAAACTACCCTAATATAGAAGCTACTATATATACGTAGTTCTCGGCTTATGACTTGTCACTTAGCAACTATTCAAAGTAACCATTGACCTACCTTGGGGCTACTTATAACCTGAATTCAAAAGTCTGATGGTCAGCCCCCTCCTCTCCCATGATCATGTGAGTGAACTTCTGGTGCTTAATGTGGCTAAGGCCACATTAAGATTGTAAGTTAAAGACTACCTGTATAAACAAGCAGCAAACCTCACCCTCACCAGCACTGATGACGTTACTTAGTTGGGGAATGAAACGTCCGCAAGAAAACAACCAATCTCAGATACCGATAAGAATTCCATAATTCAACTTTGAGGTATTCTCTTCTCTTCTATACTTCTTGAAGCCTAATTGCTTGCTAAATAGTTGCTGCTCTGGTTTAAATTCTTACTATGCTTGGGGTCTACCTGCTATGAAATTCTTCCAAACAGCAATGTTTGTCTTAGAATGTGAGTCCACAAGTTGAGCAAGGAAACAAAATGCAAATTTTCCTTGGAAATTGCAGAATATTCATTCCCGTGAATGCAGGAGGCACTTGCAATATACTGTATATGTATAAAAGCCCTGCAGAAAGAGATCATTCTGATGAATTTTAAAAATTAGAATAACTCAAGATGGCAAAGATACATAATACTCCTCCTCCAGTGGTGGGATTCAATTTTTTTTCCCTACTGGTTCTTTGGGCATGGCTTGGTGGGCATGGCCATGTGACTGGGTGGGCATGGCTTTCCCCCCGTTTTTTTGCATCCATCCCTCCTGGTTTTTTGGGGGGACTTCTGGGTCTCCCCTCTCTTGGGGGAGACATTTTTGTTCCCAGAAGGCTCCCCTGGGGCTCAGGAAGAAAAAAAAAATGGAGCATAAGAAGGGCACACAGCACCCCCCCCCCGCTCCCTTTTGGGGCCTTCCTGGTCTCAGAGGAGCCTTTAGGGGGACGTTTTTGCTTCCAGAAGGTTCCCCTGGGGCTCAGGAAGGCAAAAATGGAGGGGGGGGGTCTGCGTCCCTCCCTCCATTTTGTTTGCCTTTCTGGGCCTCAGCAAGGGGAATCACGGCACAGCTGATCGTATGAATAGCTGATTGTCGGGAGGGGGAAAAAAAGAAATACCTCAAGGCATGAGCGTCAGGCAGGTGGGGTGAGAAAGCATCGGGCGAGTGGGACAAGCAAGCCAGTGGCGACCAGGTAACTGGGTCGGAGGCGTGGTCAGCCAGAACTTACTACCAGTTCAAGCAATCCATGTCAAATCCTTACTAACGGTTCTTGTGAACCAGTGCGAACCGGCAGAATACCACCACTGCTCTCCTATTTTCCCCACAAGAATTGCAGCCTTATGAGATGAAATGGGAGTGACTGGTCCAGCCAACTTTCATACCTAAGGCGGGACTAGAACTCACTGTCTCCTGGTGATTGGCCCAAAG
>BLBF01000036.1:25364234-25377073 GCA_015471245.1 Laticauda colubrina | reverse complement strand
TGGTGATTGGCCCAAAGTCACTCAGCCAGCTTTCATGCCTAAGGCGGGACTAGAAATCACAGTCTACTTGTGATTGGTTCAATGTCATCCCACCAGTTTCCATGCCTAAGGCAGGACTAGAACTCAGTCTTCCAGTTTCTAGCCTGGAGCCTTAAACCACTAGAACAAACCGGCTCACTGATATGCAGATGCTTGAGAAATATTTGAGAATGTGAGAATGAATTATCTTGTCTGCCTCATTAAACTACTGTGTTCATTTCAACACTGTTACCCACCAACTTCTACACTTTTTGAAGCTCAGAAAAATATACATTTCCATGTTTATTAATTTGTATTTTGAAAGCAAATGCATGTAGATATGTTTCTGCTGTGGAAAAAAAAGTCAAATATGAATCATGTCAGAATCTTTTTCAGAAATCAGATTTACATGAAAAAGGGAAGAATAGACACAGAAATTACACGGATTCATAACTAAGGGAATGATCCATCCATAATGCAAAATTATTCTGATTTATCAGAGATGCTTAACTCGATAGTAGCAATTAGCTGATCTTGGCTGATTACCAAAAGCTAAATAAATCAGCCCTTTTGAATAGGAGACATCAAAAAACACCAGAAATATAGTTATCCCCAAAGCCATTCTCATATTGTTCAGAAGTCAAATTACAGGTAAGTCCTCAACTTACAATAGTTCATTTAGTGACTATTCAAAGTTATAAGCACAGAAAAAAGGGACTTATGACCATTTTTCACAGTTATGACTTTTACAGCATCCCCTTAACCAGGTGATCAAAATTCAGAGGTTTGGCAACTGGTTTAAACTTATGGCCGCTGCTGTATCTCTAGGTCATGTGATCCCCTTCTGCAATCTTTTGACAAGCAAAGTCAATGGGGAAGCCAGATTCACTTAACAACCATGTCACTAACTTATCAACTGCAGTGATTCACTTAACATTTGTGGCAAGAAAAGTCGTAAAATGAGGCACAAATCACTTGGCAAAAGTCTCACTTAACAACAGAAATTTGGGATCAATTGTGGTTGTAAGTCAAGGACTACCTGTATGGTCCCTGGAGCCAATTTGGTTAAGTGGTTAAAGCACCAAATTAGAAAGTTCTGCTTTAGGCATGAAAGTTAACTGGGTGAGTTTGAGCCAATCAGCAGTAGACTGTGAATTCTAGTCCTACCTTAGGCGTGAAAGCTGACTGGGTGACTTTGGGCCAGTCACTCTCAGTCCAGCCCATTTCACAGGGTTGCTGTTTTGGGAAAAATTGGAAAAAGTTATGTTGGATATATTTGCCACCTTGAGTTCCACAATCACATGATCACAATTTATGATGTTTTTGTCAAAAACTAGCATTTACCTTTGATTTTTAGCACAAATGCCCCACAGCAAGCAATGATTTTGTGTAATGATCACAATGATTCACTTAATGACTGTCCCAAAAATGTTGTACAATTGGGTCAGTCATATGACGGACCTGGTTTATGACTGGGCAGGCTTCATGACAGCCAAGGACAACCTGTACTCCCCTGTTACGGGCTGTAAACCTTTAAGGATCTGTTTTAGTGGCTTAGAAACATCACGTCAAATAGTCAATACGTTTAGGATTTAACCTTGCAAAAGCTTTGTTTGTATGATTTTTCTTAAAGTTATTACAGTTTATTCCAACTCTGTTGAAGTATCACCGGCATGATTGGCATATTCCCGCAAATCTAAAGACATGTCCTTCACTTGACGGGTGTTTTGATAGCTACGTTGAAACCGAGTGACGTGGATGCACTCATCTTAAGGCATTGTGTGTTTCTCTTAGAGATGCCATAATATAACAATGATATGCTTGGACAGTGAATGGGGGAGTCATCATTTGGAGACAAACTCTCTTCAGACCGTCATCAAATCTGCATCCATGCCAAGCATCCTTAACTTGGTTACCAGCCTAATACCGTTTCTTGATTCATACAAGGTATGGATGGAGTCATGGATTAAGCACAAACTGACTGGGTTGGCAAATACATTAAACCCGTTTGAAGACAGAGAACAGGTTTGGTCTGGTGGGTAAGGCAACAGGCACTAAAGCAGGAGACCAGGGCCCACCTTAGTCATGAAAACCAGCTGGGTGACTTTAAGCCAGTCACTCTCTCAGCCTAACCCACTTCACAGGGTTGTTGTTGTGGAGAAAATAGGAGAGGAGGAAGGTGTGTTGGCTATGTTTACTGCTCTGGGGTATTTGTAAAAATAATAAAGGCAGGATACAAATAAAATTTTAAAAAACACCAAAGAAGAGGTAGACGAAAAATAGAAGAGGATGGGATGGAAGAAGAGGGGGAAAAAAACAGCAATAATTGTGATAGTTCACCCAAGGTTTAAATCAAGCTTTCAAACTTGGCAACTTTCTGATGAGAATTAGTTCAAACTGGCTAGAGACAAGAAGTGTACAAAAATTTGTATTCTAGTAACAGAATAATCTGTCATCATTTTTTTTTCAAGAACTCTGGAATAACAGAATTGAAAGGGACCTTGAAGGTTTTCTAGTCCAAACCCCTGTTCAAGCAGGAGATCTTACATCATTTTAGATAAATGGCTGTCCATTCTCTTCTTAAAAGCACCCACAACTTCTGAAGGCAAGCCATTCCACTGACTGTTTTCACTGTTAGGAAGTTTCTTCTTTAATTCCAGGTAGGTTATCTCCTTGATTAGTTTCCATCCATTGCTTCTTGTTCTGCCTTGTAATTTGTAAATTAGTAACCTGTAAACTCATTAAGCCTCTTTATAACATGGAAAACACAACTCCTGAATAACATTGAACATGAACAAGGTCAGGCTAAATATATTATGGGGTGCTATGAAATGTTACATGGTACATATAAAGCTACCAAGCATGCTTGCTAGATCACAGATGAGTCAACTGATACTAACCAATGAAAGAATACATTCCAAACCCAATATGTTTGAACTGTACACAAAGTGATCAACTACCTTACTAAGGGTTCTTTCCTTAGAATCAAGAAAGAGGTATTAATCTACCTTTCCAGCTTAGGTCCTATTTGGGCAAAGGCAAACCAGAATAAAAATCTTGCTGGCTAATCCTGGAGTGGCAGAAGAAGAGGCCTTCTCCATTGTGCCAAGCTCAAGCCAAGCCCCTCATGATGAAGGCTGGCCCTCATTGCACCACCAAGCTTCGCCAAAACAAGTTAAGGTCCATGTCCAAAATAACAAAATTGCCTACAGTCTGATTTATGGGTCAACAATGGGTTGTTAAAGCAGCCAATTAGGCAAGAGCTTTAAGTGGGCATGTCAGAATGCTCACACCTGATCAGCCATTGGAAATGACAGTTGGTCCAAGAGACAGAAAAGGTGAGGATGCTCAGAAATCTTCAAGACAGCTCAGGTTTTAGGGGACAAGCCGAAGTTGATGGAAAGACTTATGATAATGATAGTCAAGGGGAAGATAGAAAAAAATGAAAGCATTGTAGGTGAGAGTCGTGGAAAAGACAGCAACAGCCAAGCACGACAATCTAAACTAGATCTTCCAACTGTGATGGAAGATGCAACTGGCAACAGAAACTTGTCAATGTGGAATGAAATTTTGAGAGCAAATTTAGCTTGGATGTCATGTCTCATCCTGATTTTTGTTTTATAACTGTGTTTGGAAGATAGCCATAACTAGGCTTCGCTTGAAAGAAACCATGTTTTGTTTCCAAATATTAAGGTGACCTAGAAAATTGATTTTTTTGCATATTATTGAGGGTTTTTTTTTTATTCCCCATCTCCTTAGCAACCCACTAAGGGGTTAGTGGCAGAGGTGGGATGCTATTGGTTCTGCCCAACTCTGTAGATAGCTCTGAAGAACAGCAGACACAGAAACGGTTCTGTGTCTGCTGCTGTTTGGCCCACCCACCTGCCCAGATTCTTACCTGACCTTTGTTTCCTGCTTTTTCAACCTCAGCTGCTTTGCGTGACACAGCTGAGGCTGAAAAATCAGTAAAAAAGGGCTTTTTTCAAACACTACGCACCTGCGCACAGTGCTTATCAGCTGTCCAAGAGGCACAGCTTTTGTTGTATTACATGCGCAGCGTAAGTACCGAACCGGTAGTAACACCGGTTGAAGCCCACCTTGGTTAGTGGCCAGCAATCGCAAAGCAATCTTGGTTAACTTTTGTTTAGCAGTTGGATTTTAGAGGAAACTTGTGATTAGTTTAATTCTAAATATAATAGATGATTTTGAGTTACAAAACATAAAATATATTCATGATTTGGTGGGATTTGATCAGAACCATGTTAAAAGGTGTGGTGCAAAAGAAAGTCACATTTTTTTTGTTTTCTGGGATATGCAAACCAGATTGTGTGGCTTGGTTCACATATTGTACTAAATCAAAGTTTAATTGGATCACACATTTGCCTAAGCCATGCTCAGGGTTTTGGTCTAATACGGGGTGTCAAACTTCTGGCCCATGGGCTGAATGCATCATGTGCTGGCCACACGCATGACTGGTTTAGGGAAGGAGAAAAAAGTTCTGATACATCACAAGATGCTGCCATGACGACGTGAGTTTGACATATGATGAACAAACCCACAAGGTTTATGGCTTTAGTGTGTTCAACTAAAACAAAGATGATTAGGGGACTGGGGGCTAAAACATATGAATAACGGTTGCAGGAACTGGGTATGTCTAGTTTAATGAAAAGAAGGACGAGGGGGGGACATGATAGCAGTCTTCCAATATCTCAGGGGCTGCCACAAAGATGGTTCTTCAAAGCACCTGTGGGCAGGACAAGAAGGAACGGGTTGAAACTAACCAAGGAGAGAAGCAACTAAGGAGAAATTTCCTGACAATGAGAACAATTAATCAGTGGAACAACTTGCCTCCAGAAACTGTGAATGCTCCAACACTAGAAGTTTTTAAAAAGAAGTTGGATAACCATTTGTCTGAAGTGGTGTAGGATTTCCTGCCAAGGCAAAGGGTTGGACTAGAAGACCTCCAAGGTCCCTTCCAACTCTATTATTCTATTCTGTTCTGTTCTGTTCTATTCTATTCTATTTTAAACTAATGTTGATATAGGCAGTAAATCATGGTTAAGAAGAACATGGCTTAACACAATGTGTAAAATCAATTATGATTGTAAGTTGAGGACAACCCATACTGTATTATACTATACTTGGAGGACAGAAAGAGCCAAGAGAAAACTTGAATTGGATTGCCTCTCATGGAATAGATCTCTACAGGTAACCCTTGACTTACAACAACAGTTCATTTACTGGCCGCTTGAAGTTACAACGGCACTGGAAAAAATGACTTAAGACTTTTTTTCACACAACTGTCATCGCATCCTTGTGGTCACATAACAATAACAACATATAACACATAACAATCATGTTATAATTTAACAGTTGCAGGGATTCACTTAACAACTATGGCAAAAAAGGTTATAAAATGAGGGTGTTGGAAGAAATATCAATCTGGTTCAGTTCCAGATGGGGAGAGGCACTGGAAACATGGAGGCTGATTGGAAAGATGATTTAATGCAGGGGTGGGATTCAATATTTTAGCAAGGGCTCTCTGCCCTAATGACTGACTGGGTGGCCGTGGCTGAGTGGGTGTGTTAACATGTGACTGGGTGGCTGTGGCTAGGTGATCATGTGGCTGGGTGGCTGTGGCCAACTAAAAGTCGCTTCTTTGCCCTAATTACCTAAAAAAAGTTAATATACCAAAATGATGTTTATTATTTCATGCATTTAATACTTAAAAGACTGGGTGAAACCAGGCTTAAGAGTCTTGGTTGTGCAGTGGTTAGAATGCAGTACTGCAAGCTACTTCTGCTGCAGCCAGCTGCCTGCAATTTGGCAGATCAAATCTCACCAAGCTCAAGGTTGACTCAATCTTCCATCCTTCCAAGGTAGGTAAAATGAGGACCCAAATTGTTGGGGGCAAGATGCTGACTCTGTAAACTGCTTAGAGGGGGCTGTAAAGCACTCTAAAGTGGTATATAAGTCTAATTGCTATTGCTATTAGTAGCAATGAGTTACGTGCTCTGAGAGGGATCTTGGAGTCTTAGTGGAGTTTCTGGTGAGTTAAGTGATTCTTAGAGTTTCTAATGGCTATGTTATCTGATTTTCTCAATGGCTCTCCCTCAGCAAGCAGTTTATCTAGTTTGCAACACTTTTATGGGATGTGAAGTGTTCTTGGCTAAATGCCCAGAAAGGAAAAAAACTGAAAAAGTGTCCATTTATTATTCTAGTTTGGCTGCTTGTCTTTTTGAGGTTATTGGGGGCTCACTGAGCCCAGCAGGGTCTTAGCTAGGGGACTGCCTGAGCCCCTGCGAGCCCCCAGCAGCTCACCCCTGGTTTAATGGTGAAGCAGAACCATCAATCACATGAGATTCTGGATAGCTGACCCCATGGAGTGGAAACTGAGGGTTATTTATACCCTCTCTTGGGCCTTGCCCTTGAGCTTCCTGTTCTTGTGGCAAGAGCATATATTCTATTGGTTGCTGTCAGACTCCCATGGCATCATGATTGTCTTGAAGTCAAGTTTCGTTGAAGTGTGTTGATGCAATGAAAGGGCTGAGGGCTAATCCAACTTTTGTCCAGACCTTGCTGACGTGGCTAATGGATTACCAAATCTGCATTTCTACATGCTGTTCTCAGCTTAGTATCTGCTTGGGGGCAGGGAGCTGAGGCTTTGAGTTTTTGTCTTTAAAGATATGTTTCTCTTTTAGGGAAATATAATATTCTGCCTTTTCTAATATTTCTCAAAATACTTCATTCTTCTAGGAGGGGTGAGTGCTAGCTTTCTACAAGGGCAAATCTCATTTAACAAGTGTCTGACTTAACAACAGACATTTGGGGCTCAATGGTGCTCATAAGTTGAGGACTATCTGTCTATTTTCAATTTTTCCTCTTCTGCTGCATTCTGGCAACCAGTCTTTGAGAGGTGGTGAGGGCAGCAGCAGCCAAAGTTTTAAGAGAAGGCTCCACAGCAACTTCACAATTTTTGTGCTCTTTGGGGTGTCTTTCCAACCTTTAGCTCCCAATTACCTCCTTTGGATTATGAGAGTTGAAGTCCAGCTTGTCTGGATGCTCCCGGGGGCAACCAGAGCAAAAGATTTCCTTTTCCTGGTTGGCATGTGGCTGACTTCTGAGGGCCTTCAGGAAAACATGCCTTCAGAGAGGCCCTTATCTGATGGCAGCGCCCGCTTGCCTGCATCACGGAGCTTGGCTTTATAATTGGGGTTCGCTTGTTAATCTTTCCATGCCAGCGTCTGCAAGAGGCTGCGACTAAAGCACCATTTCACTTTAATTGAAGGTCAAGGATCTCTGTGGAATCTGCGAAGATTGTAAAGAGATCAGCACTGGGCCCTTGAAACACATAGATAACAAAGAGCCATTTAAAGTTCTCGCCTCTCTCCCCAGCATACAAAGCCATGCTGGAGCCTCTCTACTGATGCATTCACGGTGGGGTGGATTTTTCTTTTTTTGCAGCGTAGAAATTTATGGGAAATAAAAAGCATTAGCTCTCAAATTTGTAGGGTCGTCATTGGGTTCCTATAGAGGTAGGTAATCCTCAACTTATGATCCCAATCAGGGGTGGGATTCAAACTTTTTAACAACCAGTTCTGTGGGCATGGCTTAGTTGGTGGGCATGGTTTGGTGGTCATGTGACTGACTGGGCGTGGCCAACTCAACATCACTCACATTGAGGCATGCATCTCCTTGCCTGGCCTCTCATGACTGTGGGGATGCTGCAACAGTTGTCAGTGTGAAAAACGGTCATGTTATTTTTTTCAGTGCCATTGTAACTTTGAATGGTCACTCCACACAATCAAAGTACCAGCAAAGGTGGAAAAAAAATTCCAGAGATGTTCCTGAGACAGGAAGTCTAGTCCTGCCAAGAATGTAATAAGGGTTAATGGAGAGGCGGTTTCTGTAAGCAACACCAGAATGTTTCCTTCCTGCCTTCCTTACAGGATTAGGCCAGTAATTTCTTCTGACAACTGTTTCTCTGAATTGCTTAGAATGTTAACAACCGGTTCTAATGAATAGGTGCGAACCTGTAGAATCCCATCCCTGATCCCAATTCAGTCAAAAAGTTTGGTTGCTAAGTGAGACATTTATTCAGCAAATTTTGCACAGTTCAGTGGTGGGATTCTGGGCATGGCTTGATTGGCAGGGCTTGGTGGGCATGGCAGGGGAAGGTTACTGCAAAATCCCCATTCCCTATCCCACTAACCTGCTTTCCAGCTCTGTTCTCCTGTGCAGGGCAATAAAAGAAGACCCAGCCAATCAGTTGGGACTCGGGAGGCAGAGAATAGATGAATAGATGGGGGCAGGGCCAGTCAGAGGTGGCATTTGCTGGTTCTCCAAACTACTCACAGTTTCCACTACTGGTTCTCCAGAACTGGTCAGAACCTGCTGAATATCACCTCTGCCACAGTTGTTAAGTGAATCACTGCAATTGTTAATTTAGTGGTCAGTGTTCTAAGTAATGCACCTATTGAAATCAGAAATCTGAGGCAGGTAGATTCCTCAAAGAACATGTTTATTGGATACATCCTATCGGCACAGCTGGTGAAAACCAATTCTGAATGTTCTCATGGTTTTCACCAAATTAAAAGAGTAAAAATCCCCCTTCCCAAGTGTCACCAGTCACATTGTGTAATGAATGTAGCTGGCAGGCTCCTGTCTTCCAACGGCCACCTGTTATGATGACCTTGGTTCCCACAGGAAAACTTTTTGTTTTGACTGCTAGTCAGGCTATCTACTTCCCCCCTCCCTCCCCCCTCTCAGGCTTTGTGGCAACTATTAGGCAGCACAAGAAGGCTTCAGCCAGGTTCACTTCAGAGTTGACATTAGTGACAGAGTCATTAAGCGGTTTCTCCATTGATTTTGTTTATCAGAAGTTCACAAAAGGTGATTGTATGATTCTGGGATGCTTGTAATTGTCATAAATATGAATCATTGAGCATCTGAATTTTGATCACGTGACCATGGTAATGCCACAATGGTCGTAAATGTAAAAAACAGTCATAAGACAATTTTTTCAGTGCTGTTGTGACTTTGAACAGTCACTAAATGAATCACTGTAAAGCGAGGACTATCTGTAATGGTTGTAGAGGGACAATGAATTAGAATACAAGTAGTCCTAAGCCTCTGTTTAGTGACCATTATAGTAACCTTCTGTTTAGTGACCATTCAAAGTTACAACAACACTGAAAAAAGTGACTTGGGACTGGTGTTCACACTTACATCATTGTGGCATTTCTGTGGTCACATGATCAAAATTCGGTCTCTAGGCAACTGGATTGTATTTATGACGGTTGCAGTATCTGGATTCATGTGATCCTTTTTGCGACCTTCTGACAAGCAAAGTCAATAGGGAAGCCAGTTTCACTTAACAACCATGTTACCAACATAACAGTTGCAGTGATTGGTTCACTTAACAACTGTGGCAAGAAAAGTTTGTAAAATGGGGCAAAAACTCACTTGCCCAGCAATGGAAATTTTGGGCTCAGCTGTGGTCATAAATTGAGGATAATCTGCAATGAATCAGCTAAAACATTGATAGTGAACCTATGGCATGTGTGCCAGAGGTGGCATACAGAGCATTCTCTGCGGGCTTGCGAGCTGTTGCCCCAGCTCAGCACTGCCGCACATACGCACATGCTTCCTGCCAGCCAGCTGGTCTTAGGGTCTCTGCCTCACATGCACAGGGGCAGGGTGCATGCAGGGGATGAATGCGCATGCACGGGGGGATGGGCGCTTGGGGCAGGGGTGGGATTCTACCAGTTCACACCTATTCTCTAGAACCGGTTGTTAATATTCTAAGCAGTTCGGAGAACCGGTTGTTAGAAGAAATTACTGGCCTAATCCTGTAAGGAAGGCAGGAAGGAAACATTCTGGTGTTGCTTATAGAAACTGCCTCTCCATTAACCCTCATTACATTCTTGGCAGGACTAAATTTCCTGTCTCAGGAACCTCTCTGGAGTTTTTCCCCCTCCTTTGCTGGTACTTTGTTTGTGTGGAGTGACCATTCAAAGTTACAATGGCACTGAAAAAAGTGACTTATGACCATTTTTTCCACTTACAATCGTGGCAGCATTGCTACAGTCATGAGAGGCCAGGCGAGAAGATGTGTGCCTCGATGTGAGTGATATTGAGTTGGCCACACCCAGACAATAGCATGACCACCAAGCCATGACCACCACCTAAGCCACGCCCACAGAGCCCATTGTTAAAAATGTCAAATCCCACCCCTGTACACATGCATTGTATTTTGGGGGTTTGAGTGCCTGTGCACGCATTGGCATGTACATGCCTGGCCTTTGGGCCAAAAAGATTAGCCATCACTGAGCTAGAATGTGATTATGAATTAAATGCTCAACAATAAAGAGTTTCTTTTGAAGTGATTCACAATCTGAGATGCTTTTCCAAGGAAAGCCTGCAAAAAAGCATCTGTATTTCGGTACTGATCTCCCTAAGCCCATGGAACCCCAACTAAAAACAAGAATGTTAAATAGAAATATCAATTAACAAATTAACAATGAACACAGAACTGACACGGCAAAGCCAGCAATAAAATAACGCTAAGGCAGTTGCGTTATGAGACCTCATCGCAGATAATTAAAAACCAACAATGCTGAAAAGAAAAAAAAAGGAAAGAAAAGAAATTAGAGGGATTGTAAGAAAATCTGATAACGCTTCATGTTGCTTTGTGTGGTGAAATGCTGAAGGCATCAGCAACAGCAATAGCACCAGGGGTGGGGCTTCTGGGGGTTTGCAGGAGTTCGGGAGAGCCCCTAGCTAAGATTCTGTGCAGTTTAGAGCAGTGGTCCCCAACCTTTTTTGTACCAGGGACCAGTTTCACGCAGAAACACTTTTCCAAGGACCGGCAAAATCAATTCTTCCCCAATAGTAAAGGGCTTCTTAGCTTTAGCTAATATAATATATATATTTTAATCGCGATTATTCATTCTTTGCGGACTGGTGCAAAATGATCTACGGACCGGTACCGGTCCGGGGCCTGGTGGTTGGGGACCCCTGGTTTAGAGAACCTCCAAATCCCACTCCTGGCTGGCCATGCCCATTCCATTCCGCCCGTCCCAGGAGTCCCCACGTGGCCCATTTTGGATGCAGGTAAGTGCTGAGCACACGCAGAGGCTCGGGGAGGGTGAAAAACGGGCCTCCCGGAAGGACCTGGGGAGGCCGTTTTTGCCCTACCAGAGGCTCGAAAGCCTCCAGAGCCAGAGGAGGGCAAAAGCACCCCCCCACACACACACACACACTGTGGTGCAGGAGACTGACTAGGCCACGCCCATCATGGCCATGGCCATGCCCATCCAGCAACCAGCCAGAGAACCTTTGCTAAAACTTTTGAAGCCCACCCCTGAATAGCATATTTTCCCCAACAATCTGGGTCCTCATTTTACCCACCTCAGAAGGATGGAAGCTGAGTCAACCTTCAGCTGTGTCAGGACTCAAATTGCCAGACTGCTCGAGCCGGTAGTCAGCAGAAGTAAGCTGCAGTATTGCACTCTAACCACTGCACCACTGTGGCTAGAAAGTAATTCTACTCCATTTTAGGCACACAGCCAGCTGGGTGACATTGGGCCAGTTCCTCTCTCTGGGCCCTTGATAGGAGGCAATGGCAAACCACTTCTGAAAAGCCTTGAAATGAAGAAAACTGTCAGGACTTTTTCAGGCAGTTGCCAGGAGTAAAAATCTGACTTGAGGCACCAATAAATAAACATTACAATGGCAACCAACTAGGGATCGAGTACAGGTAGTCCTCAACTTACAATAATTCATTTAGTGACCATTCCAAGTTATAATGCCGCTAAAAAAAGTGATTTAAAACTGATCCTCGTGCATACAATTGTCAAAGCATTCCCATAGTCATGTGATCATTAATATATGGCCATTGGCTTATATTAATGACAGTTGCGATATACTGGTGTGCTATTAGCATTATTTTGGGAAATATCTAAAAAGGCAGAATATTACATTTCCCTAAAGGAGAAGCATGCTCTTGGAAAGCAGCCCCCACCTTTCTTAATAGCCGCAGCAGGACTGGGCCAGTCTATCTACAAGACAAAAGACCTTCCGGTCCAGGTACAGTGTATGTGGTACCTTGCTCAACAGTAATGACTGTGAGAGGGATCTCAGAGTCATACCGGACAACCATTTAAATATGAGCTAGCCGTGTGCAGCAGCTGCCAGAAAAGCCAACGCAGTTCTATGCTGCATAAACAGAGGGATAAAATCAAGATCATGTGAAATGTTAATACTACTTTATAATGCCTTAGTAAAGCCACACATGGAATACTGCATTCAGTTTTGGTCACCATGATAGAAAAAGATGTTGAGACTCTGGAAAGAATGCAGAGAAGAGCAACAAAGATGATTTGGGGACTGGAGGCTAAAACATATGAAGAACGGTTGCTGGAACTGGGTATGTCTGGTTTAATGAAAAGAAGGACTAGGGAGTGACATGATAGCAGTCTTCCAATATCTCAGGGGCTGCCACAAAGAAGAGGGAGTCAAGCTATTCTCCAAAGCACCTGAAGGCAGGAAAAGAAGCAACGGATGGAAACTAATCAAGGAGAGAAGCAACCTTAGAACTAAGGAGAAATTTCCTGACAGACAAAACAACTTGCTTCCAGAAGCTGTGAATTCTCCAACACTGGAAGTTTTTAAAAAGATATAGGATAACCATTTGTCTGAAGTGGTGTAGGGTTTCTTGCTTAAGCAGGGGGTTGGACTAGAAGACCTCCAAGGTCCCTTCCAACTCTGTTGTTCTATTCTATTCTATTCTATTCTATTCTATTCTATTCTATTCTATT
>BLBF01000036.1:25336427-25352640 GCA_015471245.1 Laticauda colubrina | reverse complement strand
CCCAGCACAGATAAACTCCGTGGCCAAAACACTAATCACCAGAACCAAACGCCTGGCAGACAACACACATATAAAGACTGAACTATGCACCCTGACTAAAGTATTGACAGCCAACGGTTTGCACAGAAACAAAATCACCAGCTTCATCCACATAAACACACCAACACATAACAGAGACCTAGAAGATCAACAGACCTATGGAACAGCTGTCCTGCCCTACATAAGAGGTACTACAGACAAAATCAGTAAGATACTACACAGGCATCACATCAAGACTGCCTTCAAAACAGACAAAAAAATAGCAGCCATCCTTAGAAATCCCAAAGACAAAACTGACCTAGAAAACCAAGGCATATACGAAATTCCCTGTGCATCATGCCCGGCCACATACATTGGACAGACCAATAGAAGAATAAGTACCCACCTGGATGAACACAAAAATGCAGTAAAAAAGCTGGAACACACCTCCTCACAAGTCCAACACAGGAAAGCCACAGATCATAACATCAACTTCAATGGCACCAAAACCCTAGCCACTATAGAAAACCCCAGCCACAAAATCATCAGAGAAGCCATAGAGATTGAAAAAAGACCCGAAAGCATGAATAGAAGAGATGATTCTACCAGACTGTCAATCATTTGGAAGCCTGCACTCTCAAATAGAAAGATCTCCACACCACAAGCCAGGCAAACACCTGGGCACAAACAGACTCCCTCTGATACCTCCAGCTCAAACACACCCCCACCAGTCACCCAGATGAAACCTAGCTTCCTAATAGATAACAGCCGTCCTTTTACGCGAAGCTAAGCTGCACAGAAAGCCTCCAACACAGGAACAGAGTGTTGCTAGCCAATCAAAGCCACAAAACAGACAGAAGAAACCAGGAACACCAATCAATCAAACTCCAAGTCCAATGAAACAGGTCCAGGCTCCCAACCAATCAGAATGGACCAGCCTCAAATTTAAAACCAGGAGCTGTAAGACCCATATCCATACAGAAGCCTGAAGATGGCAGATGAGATTCTGCTGAAACGTTGCTACAACTTTAACAGAACTACAATGACGTGGGATAATACCCGAAGGAAGCTAAACAGCACATATATATATATATATATATGTATATATATATATACATACATACATGCCACAAGCCAGGCAAACACCTGGGCAAAAACAGACTCCCTCTGATAGCTCCAACCCAAACATCCCCCCACCAGGCACCCAGGTTAAACCCAGCTTGCTAATGAATAGCAGCTTGCTAATGAAGAGCAGCTTGCTAATGAAGAGCAGCCGTCCCTTCACATGGAGCCAAGCTGCACTGAAAGCCTCCAACACAAGAACAGAGTGTTGCCAGCCAATCAAAGCCACAAAACAGACAGAAGAAACCAGAAACACCAATCAATAAAACTCCAAGTCCAATGAACACAGACCCAGTCTCCCAGCCAATCAGAATGGACCAGCCTCAAATTTGAAACCAGGAACTAACTCTATACAGAAGCCTGAAGATGGCAGATGAGATTCTGCTGAAACGTTGCTACAACTTTAACAGAACTACAATGACGTGGGATAATACCCGAAGGAAGCTAAACAGCACACATGTAAGTCCCCGCGAAAGCCTAAAAAAACATACATACATACATACATACATACATACATACATACATACATACATATGCAGTGGCTCGGTAGCTAAGATGCTGAGCTTGTTGATCAGAAAGGTCAGCAGTTCAGTGGTTTGAATCCCTAGCGCTGCATAATGGAGTGTGTTCCTATTCCTAGTCCTAGCTTCTGCCAACCTAGCAGTTCAAAAGTATGTAAAAATGCAAATAGAAAAACAGGGACCATTTTGGTGGGAAAGTGTTCCATGCGCCTTTCGCGTTTAGTCATGCCGGCCACATGACCACGGAGAGGTCTTTAGACAGCACTGGCTCTTCAGCTTTGTAACGGAGATGAGCACCGCCCCCTAGAGCCGGAAACGACAAGCATGTATGTGCGAGGGGAACCATTACTTTTACTTATACATGCTCAAACATCATTGAGTGTATCTGATGCCCCTAAATTCCCCTTTCTGTTCCAGCAATTTTTATTTGGAATCTCGGACTTTTAAAAAGGGCAACCTTGTTTAAGCTTAGAAGTGATCAGCTGCAAACTAGGTTCATATTGACTAACATTCACTCTGGGAGGTTTTTTTGGTGTTTTTTTTGGCCATATCCTTTGAATCTGATCAAAGAGGCTTTTATTATCTTTCTGGTGTGGCTTTCTCAGTCTTATTCCTTTAAAAGAGAACCAGTAATAAAAGTGACATAAAATCCCTTATGGAAGAGCATGCAAAAAAACCACCATCACCAACCCCCAAAACAGTGAATCAAATCTGTTTTGTTCGGAAAACACACGAGGTAGACCGGGTTCCAACAACAAATACTTTTATTGTTAACAGCTAGTAACGGAACGCCGGCTGAAGCCGGGGCCAGCCCTTTTATACAGGCTGGCTTGCCTGCTTGCAGCCAATGGCAGCTATTTAGATTTGCCGCCTTTTTGGTATCTCTTTGGATTGGTTCCTAGTGAACCAATCCACTTGTCTTTTCCTTAACCAATCAGAATGGTAGATTTGGAGTCATCCACTTTACATACAGAACAAAATCAATTCTCCCTTTTGCTTCTTTTTGACTCCTGAAGCTTTTACCGTATATTTTAACATTTTTCCACCTTGTCTCAGCAGAATGATCCCCCCTTTTTCTGTTCCTATTGAATCAATTATTTTCCCGCTTGATTTTCTATGAAATGGCCCAGAATGGAAGCCTGATTGCTAATGGGGCCCATATTGTTCAAAGCAATGTGTTTTTGAAAGGGGTAACTAGTCTACCTTTTGTCTTTTTTTTTTAAAGAAGGAAAAAGAAAGATTTTGACTGCACCGAGATTTGGTTGATTGATGCAAACTGCAGCGGGCAAGGAGGCCATCATGAAAGACGAGTGCATTTAACCATTGACAGTTTGGAGCCATCGCCAGGCTCTAAGCAGGTTTCGCAATGAAAGATCATGCTTTGTGGTTCTGACCTATCTGTGTGTTGCAATGCTGACCTTAGTTTTTCTTGGCGCCTGTTGGACTAATAGGCCCAGTCATGTGACCAACAACACCCCCTCCCTCCCCCAACTAGCCAATGGGATTAATGTCCCACTGCTTGGATCGATCAAGCATTAGCATGAAGCGTTCTGTTGATGTTGCATTTATACCGTGTCATTGACTTAACGTTATTGACAGCTGAATGGATGTTCTCAGAGCTGGTGAGGGGGTGGGGGGTTTGTCACCAGATTATTAACCGAAGCAGCTGTTCCCCAAAATAAGCAACTTGGCATTCATGCCCATCAGAGTTAGGATAATGTAGGAGCATTGTCTTCCCATCCTTCTAACAATTTTTTTCAGAATTACTAAAACCTTCATACGTGTACGTGTGTGTATGTGTGTCTTTGACTCATGGACAAGTCTTCACAGATTTAATGGCAAGGTTTTCAGACATGGTGAATTCCTCCCCCCACACCCACAAATGCCTTTTTCCTAGGGTTGAGAAAGAGGGGCTGGTCCAGAGTCTGCAGTTTTTTTTGTCCTGGTTTAGGACAGGAGTAAGACTAACTCTCTACAGCAAACTATCAATAAATTGCATCCAGATTATTGATAGTCAGTTTGCTCTCTTTCTCTATCAACTTATCTAGCTATCTGCTCTATCATCTATATCTATATCTATCTATATCTATATAATCATCCATCATCTATCTACTATATATTATCTATCAGATAATAAACTACCTCTCTCTCTCTTTCATACAAACTATTAACTATATCTGTCATCTATTTCTATCTATCGATTCCATCTATCTATATCTATCTTATTACACATTAAACTATCTATCAATACACAAATTATCAAAAAACTGCATCCAGTTTTGGTCACTGCATTACAAAAAAGATGTTGACACTTTGGAAAAAATGCAGAGAACAGCAACTAAGATGATTACATTTAAAAGGCTGGAGATTAAAACATATGAAGAACGGTTGGTTGCAGGAATTAGGTTTGGCTAGTCTAGAAAAAAGAATTAGGAATGATACAATAGCATTATTCCAATATTTGAAAGGCTGCCACAAAGAGGAGGGGGTCAATTTATTTTCCAAAGCACCAGAAGCAAAACAAGAGGCAAGGGATGGAAAAAAATCAAGTAGAGAAATGACCTGAAATTAAGGAAAAACAAAGAAAAATTTAGGGAAATAAGGAGAATTTAAATTAAGGAGAATTTAGAATTAAGGAGAACTTCCTAACAGTGAGAACAATTAACCAGTGAGAACAATTAACAATTAACAGCTTGTCTCAGAAGGTGTGAGTGCCTCATCACCAGAGGTTTTTAAGAAGATTCTGGACAGCCACTTGTCTGAAATGGTATAGGATCTCCTGCTTGAGCAGGGGGTTGGACTAGAAGACCTCCAAGGTCCCTTCCAGTGCTACTCTGATTTTTTAATAATGATTGGTTGTTAATTGTACCTTTAAGTCAGTCTTGATTCCTGCTGATTGCCCTGGAGAAGTCCCTGCAATTCTTATTTATTTTATTATTAAACACATTTATACAGATAATTTTCAATTTACAACCACAATTGAGCCCCTGTTGATAAGTTAGTTTTGTCCCATTTTATGACCTTTCTTGCCATAGTGGTTAAGTGAATTACTGCAGTTGTTAAATTGTGTCTTCCCTAAGACACAGCAGGAAAGACTGGTCCAAAGTCCCCTGTGAGTTTTGTGCCGAAGACATAATTATAACTCAGATCTTGTGGTGTCTAGTCCAGAACCTGTGAGTTCTAGTCCCACCGTAGCCATGAAGGACGACTGGATGACTTTGGGTCAAATCCTCAGAGACTCTGAGTACTAGTCCTGCAATAGGCATGAAAGCCTGTTGGGTGACTTTGGGCCAGTTGCTCTCTCTTAGTCCAATTCACCCCACAGGGTTGTTGTTGTGGGGAAAATAGGAGGAGGAAGGAGTATTAGGTATGTTTGCTGCCTTGAGTTACTTATAAAAATAGGTAAAGTGGGATAAAAAATATTTTTTAAAAATTGTTGCATCAGCTGATCTGGAATGCAGTGTCTGATGTGCAAATCTAGGTTTTCCTATGCTATAATGGCACCTACCAAAAAATCAGTGAGAAAGGGGTCATTCTCTTGGAGGGTTCCCCTCCTAGAAAGTGCATCCCCCCCCCAAGGCAGTTTTCTGCTCCAAATTTATCTCTTCTAAAAGGTTACCAGGACAGATTATGGAATCCCTGGTGCCTATATTTGCTGTAGTCATATTAAGGCTGAAATGTAATTGCATTTGTTAGGGTTACTGTATACATTATTAATATCTGCAAACCATCTAGAGTCCATTAGGTTTGAGGCAGTAGATAAAGGGCACGTATAAACAAGTATGAATAAATAATACTCTGACCCCTGTGGTCTGATTTACACAAGATGTTCAGACAATGTTGGGAATCACAAGCCGCACAAAACCTCTTTTATGATGTTATGCTTCCTAAGCCCGTGTCTTTCAGCAACTACGGCTGCCTTGGAAAACCAACTCTTTCAAAATACATATTTCTTTTTACATTTATAGCACTAACTCAGTAATGTAAAATAAGGAAGAGATTAATTGTTATAAGTGGTTGTATGTTATAGTATGTATGGCAAAATAACTGCCAGGAAAGTCATGTTGTGTTCAATTGTATTTAATGTTTATTCAATCAAACTTTTCTTAAAAAAATATCATATTTCTTGCATTGGAGCTGTGTACTGGATGGGGAGCAATAGAACAACCAGCTTGTCTTTGGAAGTTGTGGGAGCTTCATCACTGGAAGCTTTCAAGAAGAGGCTGGATTGTCATCTGTCAGAAGTGGTGTAGGGTTTCCTGCTTGGACGGGGGGTTGGACTAGATTACCTACAAGGTCCCTTCCAACTTTGTTAATCTATTAAAACATTAATGTTAACCACTCTGTTCGATCACTCCCCATAGCCCATTTCCATCTCCACTCCCCATATTAGCACTGAATTGTGGGTGACGTTTGAGAGGAGAACCAGCAGCACCCGGACCAGAATATAATGAAGTACATTTATCAGTTAAACAAGAATAATTTGATGCCCCGTGACAAATACAGTGTTTTTTGCACACCATAGCTTATTGTGGCTGTATATTTTTCCGATTATTAATATCTAGGACACAGAGGTAGGCCCTGTGCTCCATCACTTAGCTTTGAAGACCACTCTGTCTCCTGCATTGACATTTTACTGGCTCTTCTTGTCAACATAAATCAGAGCTTTGTCGTTATTCTGATATCACCTTTGGATGATTACAGTCTCAACAGAAGGAGTGCGTAAATCTCCCTGGCCATGGCTGAAGTAGGTTATAAAGCTCGGCAGTAATATATTTTTCATGGGACGTCCACATCTGGGCTCCTGGCTGTCCTGTAGATCACCCTAGGCAAAGGATGTTGGGTTCAAAGAACTGGGAAGGCAGCGTGACAGTAGCTATTAGTGTAGATTGTTGTTCATTTTGTTATAAATTGGATAGAGGTAGACTTACAACAGTTTGTTTAGTGACGGTTCAAAGTTACAGCACTGAAAAAAGTGACTTATGACCATTTTTCACACTTATGACCATTATAGCATCTCCCCTGTCATGTCAGCTTGGCAACTGTCTCATACTGTACATATGATGGGCATTTCTCTCTGTGTCTCATTCTGGTGAGAGAAACTGAGGATGGGCTCCAGCCTGAGCCTAAAAGCTCAGAAGACAAAAACCTCTCCTCCTGATAACTGACTCAGATTGCATCCTGCAACATTATCCTGGGACATGTATATTCGTTTTCATTTCTAACAAGACGGATCATTTGCAGTAGTACATCTCCACTGGAGCTGAAGATCTCATAGAAATTTTGAAACAACACTTGGAGGCTGTTTAGAAACAAGCTGAATTTGAACCCAAGTGAGGCAGAGTTGATATTTGTACAGAAGCAGTGGTGAAATGCTACCGGTTTGGCCCAGTTTCACTGAACCGGTAGTAAAAATTGCTCCAGGAACCAGTAGTAAAACAAAGCTCCGACAATCAGCTGAGAGGAAAAAGAAGAGAAAAGTGCAGGATCAACCCTCTCACCTGCCCTGGCACTTTTTTGTTCTTTATCCTCTCAGCTGATTGGCAAGGCAGAGCTGGTGTTTGGAAAGCTGCGTGTGCATGCACATTAGAAGTGCGCACCTGTGCAAAGTGTGGGATCACCGAACCAGTAGAGAAACTGGCAGAATCCCACCACCGTACAGCAGGGATCTCTGCCAGTTCCAACAATAACTGTGGAAGGGGTGTTCTCCAGCAATAGCAGGTCTTGGGTGTCCTCATGGCTAGTGCTAAATAGGCAGGTGGAATCTGTGGTCAAGGGGCCTTGACCAGGGCTAGCATGCCAGTTGCAGCCCTAGCTGGTTCCAATTAGGAAACTCTTGAACTATAGGGCAACTTATTCTCTGATAAATTATGTGCCATTAATGTCAACTGTTAGTGATCACATAAATCCGTGATGGTGAACCTATGACACACGTGCCACAGGTGGCACGCAGAGCCATTTATGCCGGCACGCAAGCTGCAGGCATACTTACATCACTGCGCATGTGTGCACCTCACAGCTGATTTTCTGCCAGTTTCAGATCTTTTTCAGCCTCTCAAAGGCTTGAAGAAGGCTTGAAGAAGGCTTCTACAAGCTTTTTAACCAAAATCTTGCCTCATTTTGTTACATCCGGTATTTTTGGAAAAACAGGAAGTGATGAAACGGGACTAGATTTCGGCCTACAAAGCTTGTAGAAGCCTGCAAAAGCCTTCCTCAAGCCTTTGGAAGGCTGAAAAAGGCCTCAAACTGGCCAAAAATCAGTTGTGAGGTTCAATGCAGGTAAGGGGGTAGCGGGGGTGGGTGGGTGGGGATTGTGTGTGCATGTGTAGGGGACATGGGGTGGCATGCATTGCCTTCTGGGTGCTGGCACGCGAGCGCAAGCATGCAAGCGCACACACAACTTTTGGCACAGGAGCCCAAAAAGGTTAGCTACCAGTGACATAAATCATCTTTCAAGTCTTTCAAATCCAAATAACTGAGTCCATTCACTTTCTTCCTCCTCTTCCTCCTCCTCCTCCTCCTTCTTCTCCACAATCATGTGTAGGAAATCACATGACCGCCACTGTGCTTTCCAGCTCAGACTGACAAGATTAATCAGTTTCACACCTTGGGTATTTGTATGCTGTGCAAAAAGTCCTGTGTATTTCCCATTGTGTATCTTCTTTCTCTCTTGTAATCCCTTCCTCTGCAATCTCTGCTCTGCTGAGGTGAGACTCCAAGAAAAAACAAGCAATTTCTTGCAAATAATAATTTTTATTGAAGTTTAAGAAAACAAAGATGAAGAACTAACATAAACTAAGAAAAATACAAAAAAGAATAAAGCGTTGGGGGTGGGAAGGGTGGGAGGGGAAAACAAAGGAAAACTAACAAGCAGCTTCTATCTGCATTCTCCTGTATGTCTGCTTACTCTCTTTAAGGCCCTGTCACACTGGCCGACGGATGCAAAACATTTGTAAAAAGGACACAGCGGACAAGAAAAATGTTCCATCCATTGTTATCCACTCTCAAAAGGGGCAAAAATTTGCATAACCAGAGCGGACAACACGGAAAGGAACGGACGGGGGGAGGATGCAGGGTGGATGGAAAGCAGATGCTCCATGGAAGCCTAGCGGATGGAAGCGGATGGGAGCGGATGGCACATCCGCAAGGCTTCCGGGGGAGCACAGCGAAGCGGACGCGGAACGGAAAGAGCAGATGCAGAGTGGATGCTGAGCGGATGAAGCGGATGCACAGCGGATGCCGAGCAGATGAAGCGGATGCAGAACGGAAGCCTAGCGGATGCCTAGCGTTCACTGCGCATGCAGGGAGGATGCATTGCATCAGCCCCGCGGATATAAAGGGAAGCAGCTCCCAAGCAGGTTACCATTCTAAGGAAAGACCTGCTTCCAGACACAACTTGCCAGCCAGCCAGCCAGCCAGCCAGCAACCCAACAACCATGGGGAAGAAACAGAAGCCTCTGCCATCTGCTGCCAACCCTGGCAAGAGGGACAGGGCCACCCTCCCACCCCCTGGCCCTCACTCTGCTTCTGCTGGGGCTTCTGCAGCCTGGGCTCGCTCTTCTGGGGCTGGGGCTTCTGCTGATGCTGCTTCTGGAGGTGGTGCTTCTGCTGGTGCTTACTCTGCTGATGCTGCTTCTGGCGGTGGTGCTTCTGCTGGTGCTTACTCTGCTGGCACTGCTCCTGGTGCTGGGGCTTCTGCTGGGGCTTACTCTGCTGGCGCTGCTTCTGGTGCTGGGTCTTCTGCTGGGGCTTACTCTGCTGCCACTGCTCCTGGTCCTGCTGGTCCTGCTGGTGGTCCTGGTCCTGCTGGTGGTCCTGGTCCTGCTCGTGCTCCTGGTCCTGCTGGTGCTGCTGGTCCTGCTCGTGATCCTGGTCCTGCTCGTGCTGCGGCTGCTGCTGCTGCTGCTGCTGGTCCTGCTGGTCCTGCTTTTGCTGCTACTGTTGTTGCTGCTGCTGCTGCTGCTGCTGGTGTGGAGGAGCAGCCCCTACAACCTTGAAGCCCTTCTGATGAGGGCCCATATGGCCCTGCCAAAGGGAGGAAGAGGCAGACGCGAGAACGGGAGAGGAGGCAATACAACATAGAAGAGGAACATGAGGATGAGGTGCTGGAGTGGCTGAGGGAGAACGAGTATCTATGGCGGAAGGGACACAGGCTCTATTGTGACACCAAAAGGAAGCAGGCTGCTTAGAGAGAGAAGGTGGAGAGCCTGGGCTATACTTCGGAGGTGCTCCTCGGCTGATGGAAGCACATGCACACCTGGTACGGGAAGCTGCACCTCAAGAAATCTTGCCAGGCCACAGTCAAGCTGACGGACAGAGAGACCTACGTGATGGCCAAGTGCAGCTTCTTGGAGGGTGAGATCTGCCACCGAGAAGCAGCCCCTCTGACAACCCTCTCTCTCAGGCAGCCTGCTGAGAGCCAGTCCTCTTCTGGCAGAGAGTCAGCTCCTGTCTCCAGGCAGGTATCTGTGGAGCGTCCCATGATGGAGACCCCCCTGACAGCTGTACTACCCATGGCGGAGTGCGTGGAGGACCCCCTGATGCAGTGGGAGAAAGGAGACGGCACTTCCACCACAGCCCAACCCGCATCCACCCCCAGCTCCACCTCCACAGAAAGGTAGAGAGGCAAACCGGAGGGACAGATCCACACTGTCCTGCTGGAGATAAGAGACACCATCAGGAGCAGCGTAGATCTCCTCTCTCAGCTGGTACACCAATGCCCCATCCTCCAACCGAAAGCCCTTCCTCACGTATGTCAACCAGACCCTCATGAACATGGTGGAATCCCAGTACCAGGTGGTGAAGGACAGGATCACCGATCTTCTTCACAACCCTCCAGACCAAGATGAACCTGCTCCCACCCAGTCCAGGTCTGCTCCTCCACCCCAGGTGATGTCACTGCCCTTCCAAGGCTTGCCACAGGCCCTCTCCTACCAAGACTACGGCTACCAGGAGGTCCAGCAGCACAGGCAGCCCTTCCCAGTCCAGGCACATGTACATCGGATGCCACCGGTGCCACCCATGCCACCCATGCCACAGATGCCACCGACACCAGTCCTCACCCAGCTGCAGACCAGACAGCCCCACTACACTGCTCCTTCCTCCACCCCACAGCCAAGCCCGGCCTCAGTACATCTGTCATCAGTATTGGGGCTGACACCCCATGTCATGGAGGAAGGGGCTCTCAACATCACGGGGCTGAGCCAGCTGTCTGAGAGCTTTCTCAACACACCATCCCCTGTTGTCCTCTCGGGGCCAGGCACCCCAGTGGGGCTTCAGACCAGCACTCCAGCAGCAGCCACCTCCACAGCACCTGGACCCTTCACCCCTGAGTCTGGGCACGCCTCCGAGTGACCAAGAAGAGTGCCAGAGACTGGGTGGCTACCTGTTGACTTTATTTTTGCTTTGGACACTTGACTTGGGTCATTTTTCTTTTACAGCTTGTTATTAATAAAGATTATCTTTGCTTCACACACTTGCTTCATTTATTTTATTAAATAAAGTCTTGGTGGAAACTTTTATAAATGGTTTAAGCCTTTGCATGCTTGTGGGATGGGTAATAGCTGTGGGATGGGCAGGGATACCTTTGGGATGGGTAATAGCTGTGGGATGGGCAGGGATACCTTTGGGATGGGTAATTGCTGTGGGATAGATAAACCTCCAGTGCAAGCATAGTGGGACTGTATGGTCCACCCTCCCAGGTAGAACACAAGTGGCCCTTTATTATCAATAACAATGTAAGCATTGATCCACACATTTCAACATAAACACAACTCTTTATTAAATGCCCTGTTCATTGTCGGGCCGCTCAACATACATGGCCCAATCTCATCAGTGTGATGAGACAGGCTGAAGGAAGCATCCATTAATCATCTATCATCCTGTCTTGCCACTCCACTGCTCCAGCTGGGGAGTTGCACCAGTGTCTCAGGAGGTTGCGCTGCTTCTTCCCTTCACGTGAGGCTCTGTTGGGGCACATCCTCAGTGTTTATCAGGTTTCGCCCTTGCCTCCATTCCCCAGGCTCCATGTCCCCATTGCTTTGTTGGAGGTCCACGAGCCTGTTCTGCAACACTGGGTAGCGGGTGCACATGAGATTGTGCAGGATGCAGCAAGCTTCCACGATCCTCCTCACGGTCTCTGGGCGATGCTGCATGGTGGTGAGAAGTACCTGGAACCTGTTGGCCAGGATGCCAAAGGCGTTCTCCACCACCCACCTTGCCCTGGACAGCCTGTAGTTGAAGATCCCCTCTTCACGGGTGAGGCATCTGGAGGTGTAGGGCTTCATGAGGTAGGTTCTGAGGGAGAAGGCGTCATCCCCCACGATGAAGTAGGGCACATCTTGTGTGTTGTTGGGCAGGGGGTCTGGATCTGGGAAGCCCATGATGAGGTTGCGTTCCAACCCCTCCTCGAGGTGACTGGCGTTGTATACCTGGGCATCTGAAGCTGACCCGTTGCCTGAAGCATCGATGTACATGAACTTGTAGTCAGCATCAACCATGGCGAAGAGGATGATGCTGAAGAAGCCCTTGTAGTTGAAATAAGTGGACCCTGACTTGGCTGGAGCTTTGCAGGCCACGTGCTTGCCATCTATGGCTCCAACGATGTGGGGGAAGTTCCACCTCTGATACCACTGCTCTGCAACTTTCTTCCAGCCTTCTTCAGTGGAGGGGCACTGGAGGAGCTCCTCCAGGTATTCTTCGATGATGGCCTGCACCACTTCTCTGACCACAATGCTGATGGTGTTGGGTGGCACCCTCCAGCCATACTGCATGCTCCTGTAGGTGGTCCCTGAGGCCAAGTGGCGCAGAGTCAGTGCCACCTTGAGCCCAGGGCCCAGGCTGGGCCGGAAGTTGGTGCTCTGCTTGGTCAACCTGGGTCTCAGAGGCTCCACAACTTCATCAAACATGGCTGGAGGCATCCTCATGAAGTTCTGGAATGCACGAGTGTCTTCGTTCCTCAGCTCCACCATCAGCTTGTTGTACAGTCCGTACTCCACTCTCTTCCCGATCCATCTCCAGACCCAGACACTTCTTGGCCGCCTCCTTTTCTTCCCGTAGAACAGTTGAAAGAGCCTGTAGATGGCTTCGCACTGTTGCAGAACGATGGTGGCTATCAAAAGGAGTGTGTTATGATCCATGGTGGAGATGACTGGATGCTGTGGAAGAGCAAGAGCCAGATGAAGGCTGAAGAGGTCTGCACAGCAGGCCTGCTGGACTGAAAGTGAGATCCAGGTGAGTTCCTTCCCCTTTTTATAGGAAATATAGGTTTTCCACTATGCGTCCTTTTGCATCCTCTAGGCATCCTCTAGACATCCTTAATATCCGAGATAGGTCCCCTCTGCGAACGTTTTTACCGTTTTAAATGCTTTCTTTGCGAGCTGCATCCGCTTTCATCCTTTCTCCATCCGTGCTACTAACGCTGCGTGTCCGTTCCACATCCGTTTCACCTCCTCCCTGTGTCTGCTTTCCGCTGGAGCAGATTTGAGTTGCGCGGATGCGCAGCGGATGCCTAGTGGATATAGCGGATGTATAACGGATGATGACGGATGTAGAACGGATGTTCCCCGTATGCGTTGCGGATGCAGAACAGACGCGTTGGATACATTTTCCACTCAAAAAGTTTTGAGCAGCTCAAAACTTTTTGAGCGGATGGAACCTCAGTTGATGGATGCTGGACAGATAGATTGGATGAAAAATGGAGGCAGTGAGTACAAAACAGATGAATCGCGTTAACCAACGGATGGCAAGTGTTTCTCTCCGTTTTACATCCTCTTTCCATCCGTTGGTGCAGTGTGACATGGGCTTGAATCCCTTCTTCTCCAATCCCTCTGCTGTGCAAGAGAATAAAAGCAATAGGTTAGGCACAAGACAATACGAACTACTGTAATGTGACTGAGGGAGCATTGCAAAGGTCATAAATGCAAGAATAGGTTGTAAAGTTTTTTTTCCCCAGAAATGCTGTAACTTGGAATGGTTTCTATACATTCTTCCTGCATAGAATGATCTTTACAGCTGGAATGTATCATCTATTAAAAACATAGGGTGAACCAGCTGTGGGCTGAATAGAAGCTTCTAAATTCTACTATTTAAGAAAGCCTCAGCCTGCCCTTCGTACTAATACTAGAAACTCTTAATATCAACAATGTTCTTTATTATGCCAGCTCCTTTCCTACAAATAAAATAAAACTCTGGACGAACAATAAGCTGGTTTTTTTTTTTGTTGTTGTTGTTAGCTGTCTCTTTTCTTTACAAGGTCATCCGACAGCTTCAGTTTGCTTGCTCTTTTTGTTGGGTAATTCATGATATCTCAAAGCAATCATGTATGTAAGAATAAAACGTATTATTTGTCCCTGAGATAAATTCCGCATCATGTATCTAAACCCTTTTTCTGTAATAAATCAATATTAGTTATTATAAACAGCTGCTGGAATATACTTAAATAGGTATTCAGGAATGGCATGGAATGAGGAATTAGACTCATCAAGATGTGACAAGCATTCTGAGGTTGCAAATCATTTGAGCATCCCTGCAAAAGTTGGGCACGAATCACTCCCACCACCCCAAATTGTAAAAGAAACATTCTTATATAATATTCACCCCCACCTCTCCCACTGGCCTCGGCTAAATGTCTTCTCTTCCTTCATCTCTAAAAGAAAAAAACAACAACAACAGAATTGCCTTCTTACCAGTTTACCAAAGCCATTCGTGTTTGACTTTATTCCTCATATATTTATTTGTTTAATATTTATCCCACGTTTGTTACTTTACAACTAAGTCAAAGAGGCAAACATATATACTGCTTCTTCCTCCCATTTTCCCCACAACAGCTCTGTAAGGTGAGTTGGGTTGGGAGTGTGATTGGCTCAAAGTCACCCTGTCGACTTTCATTCCTAAGATGGGACTAGAACTCATGGACTCCTGGTGATTGGCCAAAATCCACTTCCATGCTTAAGGTGGGACGAGAACTCCCAATCTTCTGGTGATTGGCCCAAAATCACCGAGTTAACTTTTATGCCTAAAGCAGGACTAGAACACTTGATCTCTTCGTGATTGACTCAAAGTCAACCCGTCAGCTTTCATAAGTGGGACTAGAACTCACAGTCACCTGATATCTTACCACTACATCAAACTGATCAGAGGCACCTTCTGTCTAAAACCTGCTTCAGCTCAAGTGGCAAAACATGTCCCTCTCCCTTTCTGCTTGGCCAAATGGAGGAAAGAGTGTAGAGAAGAGCAACCAGGATGATTTGGGGACTGGAGACTAAAACATATGAAGAATGGTTGCAGGAACTGGGTTTGGCTAGTCTAGTGAAGAGAAGGACCAGGGGAGACATGACTAGCGGTCTTCCAATATTTGAAGGGCTGCCACAGAGAGGAGGAGGTCAAGATATTCTCCAAAGCACCCAAAGGCCAGACAAGGAATAATGGATGGAAACTGAACAAGGAGAGATTCAAATAAGAAATAAGGAGAAACTTTCTGACAGTGAGAATAGAATAGAATGAATGAAGGACCTTGGAGGTCTTCTAGTCCAACCTCCTGCTCAAGCAAGAGAATCTATACTATTTGAAAGAATAGTGTGAACAATCAACCAATGGAGCAAAAGTTGTCTTTAGAAGTGGTGGGAGATCCATCACTGGAAACATTCATGAAGAGACTGCACAGCCATCTTGTCAGAAATGATGTAAGGTCTCCTGCTGGGCTGGGGGGGGGGGGTTGGACTAGAAGACCTACAAGGTCCCAGAAGTGGTATTCAGCAGGTTCTGACCAATTCTGGAGAACCGGTAGCGGAAATTTTGAGGAGTTCAGAGAACCGGCAAATACCACCTCCACCCCCATCTCTTCTCTGCCTCCCGCATCCCAGCTGATCAGCTGGGTCTTCTTTAGTTGCTCTGCCCAGGACTACGGACCTGGAAAGCAGGTTAATGGGATGGGGAGGGAATGGGGATTTTGCAGCATCCTTCTCCTGCCACGCCCACCAAGCCATGCCCACAGAACCAGTAGTAAAAAAATTTGAATCCCACCACTGCAGGGTCCCCTCCAACACTGTTAATCTGCAAAATCTATTCAGAGGATTGTGCAAGTGTTGTGTGATGGTGCATCTGAAACTTACCAAGGTGACGGCACAGCCGTGAGGTTTATCTGAGCATCGTAGGGGTTGCTCCTGTGGGGAGGGCTGCGTCTCTTTCAAGCAGGGAATGGAAGATGGCTGCCAGAGAGAGAGAGAGATGGGCTGAATCATTCGCCCCAGGGGTCATCCTTGATTGGATTCTAAGCTTAGTTAAGCACCTCCAGAGCTGTGTGACCACTTAGCGAAGGCCAGACTAGATGTCCTAATTAGCTCTGAGCTCAGAGCCAAATGGATGCTCGCAGGGAGTCAGGTTTTGTCCAAACAGATACCAAATACATGTGAGGGGGGGGAGGGGGGGAGGGAGGGAAGGAGGGAGAGAGAGAAGGAGGGAGGAAGGGAGGAAGGGAGGGAGGAAGAGAGAGATAGAGAACTTATTTGTACAGTCCCTCCTCCTCCTCCTCCTCCTCCTCCTCCTCCTCCCCC
>BLBF01000036.1:25316032-25336327 GCA_015471245.1 Laticauda colubrina | reverse complement strand
CTCCTCCTCCTCCTCCTCCTCCTCCTCCTCCTCCTCCTCCTCCTCCCTTTTTGCTGATAGATCTGGTACAAAAGAGACTTGTATTTTTTTACCAGAGAAGCTACCTGTGATAATGTCTTTGTTTAGATGGTTAACAAATTGGTCTTTTAAAAGAAAAAGTCTCAACCAAATTGTGTTTTCTCTCACACTGTGGCAACCTTGAGTTAAGTACGAACCAGGGATTCTCTTCCGAAGAATGAAATTGCTCTGGTTTGTGCATTAAAGCAAGTCCCCATCGCTTCATTCACCTCAATATATCAGCCACAGGCAACCTGCTATAAGAAGACCCATAGTAGAAAAATACACCTCTTATTTTCCCTGTTCTCCAAGGGAAGGGTAGGCAAGTTGAAGTAATAGGAGCTCAATCAATCACAGGGACACGTTTTGCAGATTGTTCTCCAGTCGAGATCGGGTGATTTCTCCATTTTTCCCCTCTATTAGCATTGGAATTATATCTTCATTTTGAAAGTCAAACTCTTTGACGATGCAGATATTCCTGGGTTGTCAATCATCCAGCCCACACCTATCGTATTTCCATTTTGTTCTTTATTTTGGTAATGCTGCATAATGTGCTGAAATACTTTTCTCTGAATTTCCAGATTTACTTTGAATGGGATGGGATATGTGTGGATTTATCCACATATTTATGTGTGGATAAATAAATGTGGCTAGCAGGCATTTGCTTGTGGGAAAGGGATTTTGGTTCAGCTGTCATCCTGGCTGGCAAAATATCCAGCAACAAATCAATGTAAAGGGGAAAAAATTGTCAGAGCTGAGCTCATGGGATGTCTTTAAATTCACAAGAATTTATTTATTTATCAGATTGTTAAATCCTGCCTCTATAACTTTCATGAGTAACTGAAGGCAGTGAACATATCTAATACTCGTTCTTTATCCTATTTTCCCCACAACAACAACCTTGTGAGGTGGGTTGGGCTGAGAGAGAGTGATTGGTCCAAAGTCATGCAGCTGGCTTTCATGTCTAATGCAGAACTAGAACTCACCATCTCCTGGTTTCTAGGCAACCACCTGGCTTAATAGCAGTAACTGTGAGAAGGATCTTGGAGTCTTAGTGGACAACCAGCTAAATATGAGCCAACAGTGTGTGGCAGCAGCCAAAAAAGCCAATGTAATCCTAAATTGCATTAACGGAGGGATACAATCAAGATCAAGTGAGGTACCAACACCATTCTAAAAGCCTTAGTAAGATCACATCTAGAATAATACATCTAATTTTGGTCACACAATATAAAAAAGATGTTAGGACTCTAGAAAGTGCAGAGAAGACCAACCAGGATGATTAGGGAACTGGAGACTAAAACATATGAAGAATGGTTGCAGGAACTGGGCTTGGCTAGTCTAGTGAAGAGAAGGACCAGGGGAGACAGGATAGAGATCTTCCAATATTTGAGGAGCTGTCACAGAGAGGAGGAAGAGGTCAAGCTATTATCCAAAGCACCCAAAGGCCAGACAAGGAATAATGGATGGAAACTGATCAAGGAGAGATTTAACCTGGAAATAAGGAGAAACTTTCTGACAGTGAGAACAATCAACCAATGGAACAAAAGTTGCCCTTGGAAGTTGTGGGAGCTTCAACATTGGAGGCTTTCAAGAAGAGACTGGACTACCATCTGTCAGAAATGGTGTAGGATCTCCTGCTTGGACGGGAGATTGGACTAGATGACCTACACGGTCCCTTCCAACTCTGATTATCTGTTATCTGTTATTTTAACCACTACCCCAAACTGGTTGGGACTGGGACACTGGCTTCTTCAGGAGGGATTCTCTATACTGCCCTGATGCCCTGATTCTCCATACTGCTTGATTGCATGGTGTCATGCCCAAAGAGAGCATGCACCAATATTTAATTTCAGAAGAATTTGCACTGGTTTTACTCATGAGGAGCAAAGTAACAGATTAGCAAAATGCGGAAGAAGAATGCAGTAATGTCCACAGAACAAGGTAGCAGGAAATAGGACCCAGGATAGCAATGTAAGGATAATTAAAGATACTTCCACTCAGATCATGTCCCATAAAATATAAACAAGACTCTATCTTCATTTAGCAATTCCTAGACTGTTATATGTTTCACAGAGCTGGAAACTGTGCTTTTCCTAACTGGCTTTGTGCCACAGGTTGTCCCATGGGATGAAAAAGCATGGCTTAAAGACAAAATGGAACTGTTTTTTTGCTCAAAGCCGATCTGAAAGGGGATTTTTTTTTTCTGCTCCTGGCTGGCTTTTCAGAAGTTGATTTTCCTGGGCTCTAGTAATGGTGCTTATAATCTCAATTAATGTGTTTTGGTTTGACTGGCAGATCAGATTTAAAGTTTATTACCTACAGGTGATTCTTGATTTATGGCCACAATTGAGCCCGAAATGTCTGTTGCAAAGTGTCATGGCTGTAAAGTGAGCCTTGCCTCATTTTATGACCTCTCTTGCCACAGTTGTTAAATGAATGGCCGCAGTTGTAGTTCTCCACTAACTTTGCGGTCATTCAGTTCGTAACAGGATTGTTAAGTGAATCTGGCTTCCTGGTTTACCATGTTTGTGAGAAAGTCACAAAAGCTGTTCACACAATCCTGGGACACTGCAACCATTACATGCTAATTGCCAAGTGTCCAAATTGAACTTAACAACTGCAGCGATTCACTTAACGTGGCAAGAAAAGTCATAAAATGAGGCAAAAAACCTCACTCAACAAATTTGTCATTCAGCAACATAAATCTTGGGCTCAATTGTGATCATAAGTTGTAACCTGTATAGAGCTGGGGTTTCATTGAGACCCGCATCAGGGTTGTGTTTGAGGGGGCGTGGCCAGGGTAGGCATGGCCAGCTCACCATCACTCATGTCAGGAGTGCCAAGCACTCTGCACAAGGCCCTCCTGAGCTCCATTTTTGCTGGTAGAGACATCACGGGCTGGTCCTTCGCTGTTTCTAGGGTGTCCCCACAGGTCAGATCTAAGCACCCCGTTGGCCGCATTTGACCTGTGAGCCTTGAGTTTGACACCCTAGTATAGAGGCTTAGAAATAATGACTTATGTCTTGCAAGTCCGAGGGGTTCAAACCCCCTCCAGTGGTGGGCTGCAACCGGTTTAACAATCGATTCGGTGAGTGCATTTGCAGGCAACATTTAAAAGCCGCCCATTTTAAACTTAAAGACTTACCTTCTATGTCAGTGCTGGTGAGTAAAACAGCTGAGGCATGGCAATCCGTTGTTCCATGTGAATCAGCTGACCTAAAAACAGGGAAATATAGGACAGGATGTCAACTTTGGAAGCCATATTGAGACCAGATGCTCCCATGCTGCCACATTTTGAGCCTGGGAAAGCGGGGGAGGGGGAATTTCTTGGAGTGTACGTAATTATACATAATAACATTCTTTTTCTAATTCAAGGTCATGTTATTTTGCGCATAAGTGAGGGGAAGTCTCAAGTTGGGATGGTGATTGGGGCATGTGATGTGATGATGGGTGCAAGGGATGAATTTGTAGCTTTTACTTATTGCAAGGAAGCCCAGGATTTTCAGATTCAGGATTCCCCAGTTGTGCCAATTTACTCCCCAAAATTAAAAAAAACTTTAGAGAAGATGTCTGTCCTGGAGTAATTGGTTGGAGTGGAGGTTTTCTGGAATGCTGCCAGAGGAAAGGGCAGGGATGGGTGGACGGGGCCAACTGCTCACTGGAACTACCAGTTCACTGAAACCGGTCTGAACCAGCAGCAGCCCACCACTGCACACACACACACCCCACACACAAAGGCTTTTGCCTATAGAAGGGTTTGGCCCGGAGAAGGAAACAGGAACCAGGTGAAACAAAAAGCCCTTCTCATAAATCTTGGGGACATTCAAATAGCTATCAATGTTTGTGGACATTTTAAGCGACGATTTCCTGATCGCACCAATCTATCTGTGGCTTTGCTATAAAGGAGGGTCATTTGGTTTAATGTATGTTTCAGTCTTCATTGCCTTTTAACTAGTTTTTAATCAGTAATTATTGCGGAGTTGGAATGGCGCGCCTCGTCTTTCGTGCCTCTCCCCGGAAGAGTGCCAGCCAATATGTCATGTCAATTAGCCTGCAGTGCCTGGGTTAGCAGGAAGCCCCGGTACTCTTGCGCAGGGCAGTCAGAAAAGCATTCTCTGTCTGTCTGATCAATCTTAGGAGTCAGGAGGGGAAATTTTCCCCTATTCCTCTGCAAATGTCTCTTGTTTCCCCCCAGGCATTTCAGGGCCAAAAAGGATCAGCTAGCTAATTTGAAAAAAATGAGAGCAATACTATTCTATCTGAGTTTCCAACACAAATTAGGAAACCAACCCAAGATAGACGACACAGTTATGAGAATAATTTGGACTATTGCCAACATTACTTTTTGAATGTTTCCCATGCAACTCTGACAGAGTTGTAGGATAAAATATTTTCCCTCTCCTTCTTGTGGAGGAAACATCAAACATGGCTTTGAAATCTTCCTTATGATTTTTGGGGTTAATTCTTACCACGACTGTTTCTCTGCTATCTTCACGGTCTTTAAGGATCTCCCTTACATGACTCAAGGTAGGTTAGCTTGGGTTTGGCCTTCATCAAGCATGAACTATGTTGTCCTTGACTTACGACCACAATTGAGTCCAAAATTTCGGTGGCTATGTGGGACATTCGTTAAGTGAATTTTGCCCCATTTTACGACTTTCCTTGTCGCATTTATTAGTGGATTTGCTGCAGTTGTTAAATCAGTAGCCCAGTTGTGAACTGAATCTGACTTTGCTTGTCAAAAGGTCACAAGAGGAGATCACATGACCCCAGGACACTACAACTGTCATAAATACAAGTCAGTTGCCAAGCATCTGAATTTTGATCATGGGGACCATAGGGATTCTGTAACTGACATTAGTGTGAAAAACAGTCATAAGTCACTTTTTTTCAGTGCGATTGTAACTTCGAATGGTTACTAAATGGACTGTTGTAAGTTGAGGATTACCTGTAGTCAGCTAGAATGAAGTGTCATAGGTGTCAAATGAATGAAATATTTCTTCCTTTGTTGTTGTTGCTGTTAGTTGCAAAGTCATATCTGACCCATCGCAACTCCATGGATAACATTCCTCCAGGCCTTCCTGTCCTCTACCATCCTCTAGAGTCCATTTAAGCTCATGCCTAACTGCTTCAATGACTCCATCCAGCCACCTCATTCTCTGCCATCCCCTTCTTCTTCTTTTGCCCTCAATCGTTCCCAGCATTAGCCTCTTCTCCAGTGAGTCCATCCTTCTCATGAGGTGGCCAAACTATTTGAGTTTTCTCTTCAGGATCTGGCCTTCTAAAGAGCAGTCAGGGTTGATCTCCTCTAGGACTGACTGGTTTGATGACCTTGCAGTCCAAGGGACTCGCCAAGGGAGTCTTCGCCAGCACCAGAGTTCAAAGGCCTCCATTCTTTGGCGCTCAGCCTTCCTTATAGTCCAACTTTCACAGCCATACATTGCAACTGGGAAAACCAGAGCCTTGACAGTACGCACTTTTGTTGGCAGGCTGATGTCTCTGCTTTTTAGTATGCTGTCTAGATTTGCTTTCCTTCCCAGGCCTCCTTTTGAAATTTTAAATGTAGGTGAAAACATTTTTATTTCCTGTTGTACCTTAAGGCCTGGTCCCACTGGCTGACGGACGCAAAACGTATGCATAAAGGACACAGTGGACAAGCAAAATTTTGGGAGTGGCTCCATCCGTTGTCATCCGCTCCAAAAAGTGGCAAAAATTTGCATAAACAGAACGGAAAAGAATGGAAAAGAACGGACGTGGGTAGTATGTAGCGGGGATGTTAAATGGATGTTCATCGGAAGCCTAGCGGATGAAAGCGGATGGAAGCGGATGACACCTCCGAAGGGGTTCCGGGGGAGAATTGCGAAGTGGACGCATAGCGGAAGGGGCGGATGCTTAGCGGATGAAGTGGATGCATCACAGACGCCTATAGGAAACAAAGGGGATGTCGCACGGATATATATCGGATTCAAAGCGTGCACTGCACATGCGGGGAGTATGAATTGCGTCAGCTCCACAGATATAAAAGGATGCAGCACACACGCAGTCATCAGACAGGGGAAAGATGTGCTGCCACATACATCTTGCAGGAACACCATGGTTCGTCAGTCATGCAAGAAGAGGAAGCCCATGCCTACTCGTTCAAGCCCTGGCAAGGTGAAGAAGGCCAGAACCAGCATCCCACCCGCTGGAACTGACTCTGAAGCTGCTGCTGCTGCTGTGGTGGACCAGCCCCAAGGCCCTCAAAGCCCTGCTGCTGAAGGCCCTGTTGCTCAAGCCCCTGAAGGCCCTGCTGCTCAAGCCCCTGAAGGCCCTGCTGAAGCCTCTGTTAGAGGGAGGAAGAGGCAAGGGAAGGAGAAGGGAGAGAGGAAACAGTACACCATTTCCAAGGAGCATGAGAATGAGGTGCTGGAATGGCTGAGGAAGAATGAGTACCTCTGGAGAAAGGGCCACAGACTGTATCGGGACACCAAGAAGAAGCAGGCAGCTTGGAGAGACAAGGCAGAGAGCCTGGGGTACACTGCAGAAGTACTCCTAGGATTGTGGAAGCACATGCATACCTGGTATGGCAAGCTACACCTCAAGAAATCTGGGCAGGCCGCTGTCAAGCTCACTGACCGGGAGATGTACGTCATGGCCAAGTGCAGTTTCCTGGAGGGTGAGATCCGCCACTGAGGAGCAGCCCCTCTGAGACCCCTCTCAGACAGCCCACAGACAGCCAGTCCTCTCCCAGCCAGGAGCCAACTACCCTGTCCAGGCAGGTGTCTTCAGAGGGCCCCACGGCAGAGACCCCCCCCCCCGACAGCTGCACTCCCCATGCCGGCAGACTTGGAGGATCCCAGGGAGGATGACACCCTACTGTCACAAATGGAGGAAGAAGCAGCAGCCACCAGAGGCCAACCCACCCCCACCCCCACCCCTAGCTCCAGAGGATGCAGGCAGAGAGGCAGACTGGAGGGCCAGAACCACAGTGTGCTGTTGGAGATCAGGAACACAATGAAGACCAGCACAGAACTTCTCTCTCAGCTGGTCCACTTGGACAGAGCATCCTTGGGCCGGAACACCTTCATCACCTACATGAGCCAGACCCTCAGGGACCTGCCCGAGGCCCAGTACCAGGTGATGAAGCAACTGAGACCATGGACATGACTCAGAGTGACTGAGAATAGTGTCAGAGACTGAGTTGTTTACTTGTTAAGTTTATCTTTGCTTAAGATACTTTACTTGGTTCATTTTGCTTATTTAATACAGTCATAAAGTTTACATAAGAAAGTTAATAAAGGTTATCTTTGCTTAAGACACTTGGTTCATTTTTTTTACTTAATAAAGTGTTGGTGAAAACTTTGAAAAAATGGTTAAGCCTTTGCATGCTGAAGTGGGATAGATAAGGATAGTTGTGGGATAGATAAACCTCCAGTGCAACCATAGTGGGACTGTATGGTCCATCATCCCAGCTGCCACACATATGGATCTTTATTATCAATAACAATTTATTCATTGATCAACACATTTTAAAATAAACAAAGCTCTTTATTAATGCCCAATTCATTATAGGACCACTCAACATGCATGGCACAATCTCATCAGTTTTATGCAACAGTCTCAAGGAAGCATCCATTAATCATCTATCATCCTGTCTTGCCACTCCACTGCTCCAGCTGGGGAATTGCACCAGTGTCTCAGTAGGTTGCGCTGCTTCTTCCCTTCACGTGAAGCTCTGTTGGGGCCTTGTACGTCCACAGTATCTATCAGGCTCCATGTCCCCATTCCCTTGTTGACGGTCGACAAGTCTTTCTGCAACACTGGGTAGCGGGTGCGCATGAGATTGTGCAGGATGCATCAAGCTTCCACAATGCTCCTCACAGTCTCTGGGTCATGCTGCATGGTGGTGGGAAGTATCTGGAACCTGTTGGCCAGGATGACAAAGGCGTTCTCCACCACCCGTCTTGCCCTGGACAGCCTGTAGTTGAAGATCCTCTCTTCATGGGTGAGGTATCTTGAAGTGTACGGCTTCATGAGGTAGGTTCTGAGGGAGAACGCGTCATCACCAACGATGAAGTAGGGCACATCTTGTGTGTCATTGGGTAGAGGGTCTGGATCTGGAAAACCCATGATGAGGTTGTGTTCCAGCCCATCCTTAAGGTCACTTGCGTTGTATACCTGGCCATCTGAAGCTGACCTGTTGCCTGAAGCATCAATGTAGATGAACTTGTAGTCAGCATCAACCATGGCAAAGAGGATGATACTGAAGAAGCCCTTGTAGTTGTCATAAGTGGACCCTGAGTTGGCTGGAGCTTTGCAGGCCACATGCTTCCCATCTATGGCTCCAACGGTGTGGGAAAAGTTCCACCTCTGATACCACTCTTCTGCAAGTTTTCTCCAGCCTTCTTCAGTGGTAGGGCACTGGAGGAGCTCCTCCACGTATTCTTCGATGATGGCCTGTACCACTTCTCTGACCACTTTGCTGATGCTGTTGTGTGGCACCCTCCATGCATACTGCAAGTTTCTGTATGTGGTTCCAGAGGCCAGGTGCTGCAGAGTCAGTGCCACCTTCAGTCCAGGGTCCAGACTGGGACGGAAGTTGGTGCTAGGCTTGGTCAACCTGGGTCTCAGACACTCTACAAGTTCATCAAACATGGCTGGTGGCATCCTCATGAAATGATGGAATGCACGAGGGTCTTCATTCCTCAGCTCCACCATCAACTGGTCATATAGTCCAAACTCAATTTTTCTCATGATCCATCCTCAGACCCACACAGCTCTTGGACGTCTCCTTCTTCTCCTTTTGTATAAAACTTGAAACAGTCTGAACAGGTTTTGGTTCTGGTGATGAATGAGCGCAGATATCATACGGACTGTGTCATCATCCATGGTGGAGAACAATTGATGATGTGGAAGACCAAGACCAAGGATGAAGAGGTCTGTACACCACGGCTGCTGAACTCATACTGAGATCCAGATGATTTTCTCCCCCTTTTTATAGAAAATATCGGTTGTCCACTAGGTGTCCTTCTACATACTCTAGACATTCTCCAGACATCCTAAATATACGAGATACATCCCAGATACAAACGTTTTGTCCATTTTGAATACTTTATATATGAGATGCATATGCGTACATCCTTTCTATTTCCATGCTACTAACGCTGTGTAGACGTTCTGTTTACCTTTTGTTTCCTCCCTTTTTCCATTTTCAGCTGCAGTGGAAGTGAGTTGAGGGGATGGCCAGAGGATGCAGAGAGGATATAGCAGACGTTTAACGGATGATAATGGACATAGAACGTTTGTTGTCCATATATGTCGCGGATGTACATCGTACGCGGCGGAAAGTTCATCCGTTCACAAAGTTTTGTGCAGCTCAAAACTTCTTGCATGGATGAAATCTCAGTGGACGGATGCTTGACAGATAGAGAGTATGAAACACGTATGCAGTGAGTACACAATGGATGCATAGTGTTTTCCAAAGGAGGGCAAGCTTTTTTTTACGTTTTACATCTTCTTGGTATCCGTAAGTGCAGTGGGACCGGGCCTTGCAGATCAGTGGTTCCACACTCAATCTTTCTACTCTGCAGACTGGCAGCAGTAGTGGTGGCAGTTGTGGGGAGAGCATAGTTTTGCATGTGCACCCACAACTTGCACAAATGGAGCTATGTGCACTTGCTGGCCACTCCCATGAAATCATCCCTCCCCTCCCCGGCCAATCCACGTTGCCAGAAGGTTTAGGGAACTCTGCTCCAGAGAAATCTCTAATGGTAGGGAAGACAATATTGGCCCTTTTTAAAATAAACCTGCTTGTGAAGAAAGGACTCCTCACAAGTAAAATTCTCCTGCTGAGTAGATGACCAAGGAGATTTAGCAGACTGCCTGCTGCTTCAAATACAGTGAGCAGTCAAGAAATTGAACCAATAAAACATTGAGCAGACCAACCCAGAGTTTCACTCAAGGCACAAATGACCATATTTTTTTATTTGTCCTTAAAATGTCCAACTTGAGATGTTTTATATGAAGACCTACCTCTCTTGTGAAGACTCAAAAGCTGGGGCACCTCAAAGGTGCTATTTAAAAATACCCTGGTGACAAATACCCTGGTTGCTTTGTTTTTTTGCTGTCGTTTGTTGTCATTCCATATGTTCCAGGAGTATCTGAAAAGCTCAGGAGGATTTTCAACTAACAAAATATACCTGCCCACTTTAAATCCAAAAAAAACAGAAGCTTGTCCACTCCAAGGATAAAACACCCTGACTTGATACTGAGCAATGGGATATAGGCAATACAATGAGGTGGGACACGTACAGATCTGTACATTGGAGAAACAAAGCAACTGCTTTACAAATGTGTGGCACAACATAGGAGAACAAATCCATCAGGACAAGATTCAGCAGTCCACCTGCATTTAAAAGATAAAGGCCACTCTTTTGAAGACAGCAAAGTCCATTTGCTGGACAGAAAGGACCGCTGAAAGAACGGTCAAAGAAGCCTCTTACTGTACATTAAGACTAAACAGCCCTCGGTCAACAGGGAGGGAGGGATAAGACCAGTGGTGGGATTCAAAATGTTTTACCACTGGTTCAGTGGGCGTGGCTTGGTGGACGCGCTCGGTGCACATGCACACACTTTGCATGCACACACCAAATGCATACTTTGCACAGGCGCAGAGGTGTTCCAACTCACCTCATGCAAGCCTGCACTCTCCCGGTCACTTCAGCAGCTGCCGCACAGCACTCTTCTGTGCTGCGCAAAGCAGCTGTGCTTCAAAAGCTGAGGATAAGGGTGAGTAAGGGAGCCCAGGTGGGCGGGTGGGCCTAAAAGCAGAGCAGTGGAGAGAACCCATTTGGTTTCCATTGCTCATTGCCACTTCCGGCTCGGCAGAACCAGGCCAAACCAGTAGAATAGGACCCCTAGATAAGAAAAATCTCCTGTTTACAATACAGTCCCTTCAGTAGTTCTGAGAAGGTTGCACACCCATTGACACTGTTCAGGTGATCTCAAAAGCACAGATGAACTCCAGGTGGCCTGAATGATTTTCAGAAAGCATGCTAACAACCAGATGCTTGCAAAGAATATGAAGAAGCTTCTTGGATGAGAAGCAAAATGTCTTCAAGGAAAAACAAAGTCCAGTTGTCTTTTTCAAAAAAGCACCTTTGGGACAACCATGACCTGGATGACTGACAACCTCCAGTAAACCTTGAAAGGTGGAAAGAAGGAGATACAGATTAACAGAGCTGGAAGGGACCTTGTAGGTAATCTAGTCCAGCCTCCCTTCCCAAGCAGGAGACCCTACACCATTTCTGACAAATGGCAGTCCAGTCTCTCCTTGAAAGCTTCCAATAATGAAGCTCCCACAACTTCTGAAGGCAAGCTGTTCCATTCAGAGGTGGTATTCAGCAGGTTCTGACCGGTTCTGGATAACTGTTAGCAGAAATTTTGCGTAGTTCGGAGAACTGGGAAATACAATCCTCTGACTGGCCCCGCCCACCCTATCTATTCCCTACCTCCCAAGTCCCAGCTGATCAACTGGGTCTTCTTTTATTCCCTGCACAGGAGAACAGAGCTGGAAAGCAGTTTAGTGAGGTGGGGAAAGAATGAGGATTTTGCAGTATCCTACTCCTGCCATGCCCACCAAGCCACACCCACCAAGCCACGCCCACAGAACCAGTAGTAAAACTTTTTTAATCCCAGCACTGGTTCCATTGGTTGATTGTTCTCACTGTCAGAAAATTTCTCCTTCTTTCCAAGTTGAATCTCTCCTTGAACAGTTTCCATCCATTACTCCTTCTCTGGCCTTCAGGTGTTTTAGATGGACTCCATTAGAGTGGCAGTGGTTGCACCATTAGAAGCCCTGAAAGATCAATTAGGGACCCACCATGGAGAATATATCTATCCATGTGGTCGCTAAGCATCAACAATGACTCGACAAAATATCCTCTATTAAGATACTTACGCTTGCAACTAAATCCCTGAGTTTTCTTCCTATGGCTACATAGCTGAAAGGTATTAATGGGCATAATTGTTGAAGGATAAGAGTGATAGCTCATTACTGAAAAGCAGATGTTGTATCAAATTTGAGTTATGCATCATGACAGCCCAGAGTTGATGGGAGAAAGAGGGGCAAGGTTTCTCCAGAGTACTGATTGTCTCCAAGCATAGCAATGATTTGTTATGCTGCTATTAGGATGGTTTCCCGCAGCATGCCAGGCTATTTAGACAGCTAGGTAGTTTGTGGTTCAGCCTTTAATTGTGCGACATGAGTTTCAGAGACGCTTTATCTTCCAACCTTTTATTTTTGGCTTCCACAGAGAACCCTTGAGTTTGAGCCCATCCTTATGGTATGATTGCACAATTAACCGGCAACAAAGTCTGCGAGATTCTGTCGGGAACAGCTTTGCTACATAAAAAGGGATCTGTTTACAGTGCTGTGTCTATCAACACAAGAGCAAGGTCTCCTTCTGCAGATGGCTTTCTTTTCAAATGTACACGATGCTGTGGGAAAACACTTGCTTTAAAAAGGTAAATTAACAGAAGTCACAGTGATTCAAGTTGGCAAACAGAGGCGGCTTCATAGCAAGGGAGGCAACGGGATTTTCCAGATCGGACCTCCAACATAATGTTGCATGGCCAGAGGACATGGACTCTGTGTGTGTGTGTACGCACAGGATCGGGTGAAAATGATCAAGATAGCAGTTATGAAACAGGTAAAAAGCAGGCATTCACAGTCATTATGGCCTGCTGCCTTGACTTTATTAATTCCAGGTAGTCCTCGACTTACAGCCATTTGTTTATGGACCATTTGAAGTACAAATGAGCCTAGGTGGCACAGTGGTCAGAGTGCGGTACTGCAGGCTGTCTCTGCTGACTGCCGGCTACCTAAAATTTGGCAGTTTAAATCTCACCAGGCTCAAGATTGACTCAGCTTCTTCCATCCTTCTGAGGTGGGTAAAATGCGGAGCCAGATTGTTGGGGGCAATAAGCTGACTCTGTAAAACCACTTAGAGAGGCTGTAGAGCATTGTGAAGCAGTATATAAGTCTAAGCGCTATTGCTAGTGCTACAACGACACTGAAAAAAATGACTTATGACCATTCTTCACACTTACAACCATTGCAGCATCCTCATGGTCATGATCAAAAATTGGGTGCTTGCCAACTGGCAAGTATTTATGACAGTAGCAGCATCCTGACCTTTTCAGCCAATTTCTGACAAACAAAGGTGAGATTCACTTAACAATCATAGGATTCACTTAAGGACCAAAATGATTCACATAACCATTTTGGCAAAAGCTGTAAAATGAAGTGCAACTCACTTGTAGAAAGTTAGCACCTACCCCTCATAGAAGAATGAAGTATTTTGAGAAATCTTTTTTTGAAAAGGCAAATATTATATTTCCCTAAAGGAGAAACATGTCTCTAAAGACAAAAACTCAAAGCCTCAGCTCCCTGCCCTCAAGCAGATGTTAAGCCTTTAGAAATGCAGATTTGGTAATCCATTAATCATGGTAGCAAGGTCTGAACAAAGGTAGGATTAGCCCCCAGCCCCTTAATTTCAACAGCACACTTCAACCAAGCCTGGGACACAGAAAGTCTACAAAGTTAGTTATGATCCCTGCATAGCCCCCTGGGAGTCTGACAACAACCAATAGAATAAATTTCTTGCACAGAAACGGGAAGCTCAAGGGCAAGGTCCAAGAGAGGGTATAAATACCTCTCTCTCTCAACTCCATGTGGTTCTGTTTACCAATAAACCATCTTTCCAATGAGCCTCTATGCTTCCAGTGACTTTCTCCTCACTTGGAATTGAACTAGATGGATATTTCTTCCAACATACTTAATGGCTGTCTGGCTCAGCAACTGACATTCTGGGCTCTGTTCTTGTTTTTGTAAAAGTGGCTTTCGTAAAGTCACTTTTTTCAATGCTGTTGTGACTTCAAACAGACACTAAACAAATTGTTGCAAATTGAGGACTACCTTTGTGCTAAAAGCTGCAAGAAGAATCTATGAATGTCCCAGATGGATTTAAACATCTTTGGATTTCCATTAGAGGCAGGTCAGCTAATTTAGAGTCAAGGTTGTTGCCACCTTTCATCTCCAGAGTCCAATTGCACTTGTTAAAATTGACCCCCCCCCCTTGTGATGCTTTTTAATTATAATTCAGATATAAAGTTCAATAATAAAACAATGCATTCTCATCATCAAAAGGAGGCACCTATCTCTCTAGCCATTGTAGAAAACCACAAATCAAAGCAACTGTTAAGTGGATTCGTGGCAAAATATCTAAGGAGGCCTCTGTGACCCAACAGCTGTTGCTGGAAAAAAGAAAGCAAAGTCCTTTTGAAGCCAGTTGCCCTCCTTTGAAGGGTTTGGCCCAGAAACTGTCTCTGAGGTTCACATTTTTCCCACAGAGTAGAGAAGAGTTGATTTCTTTCAACGCAAAGAAATAAGATCAGAAAAAAAAGGTTCCGGGATCAAAATTTGTCTTCCAGAAGGGTGTCTTTGTTCAAAGTCCACTTTGCTGGAGGTAAACTGTATAGAAATGTGTCTGATGTAGGTTTTTTTCTTCATTTTTTTTTAATGCAAGCGATTCTCCTCTAAATTTAATAAACAAAGGCATCGCTTTTTTCCTCAAGCTCCCTTTCCCCTCCCTCTGGAACAAAGGGCAGTATTTTTGTGACATGAACTTGTCTAAAAATGGTTTAATGACACTAATAGACGTTAAGTGATGAAAAGAGGGTGCAATCTTTAGGGACTACTATTTTTATTTGAATATTATCTTTAGCCCAGATCCTTGGGAAGGATTTGACAGGAGGATAAAAGTGCCAGATCCAGTCTAAACTGTGTGACCAACCAGAATAATTTTCCTGAATTTTGAGCAACATTCTAAAACTTATACTCCAGAAAAAATACAACAACAGTTTGATTTAAATAAAAGAGCCAGTTTGGTGTAATGTGAAGATGCTGGCCCAGAAATCAGGGGAGAGTGAATTCTAGTCCCATTTTAGGCATGAAAACTGGCCAGGTGACTTTGGGCCAATAATCAGGAGATTTTTGAATTCCAGTTTATAGCAGCCACAACACCCCCAAATTTCAACCCCTCAGGAATCATGAGTCCCTGATCTTGAATATATTCTCTAAGTAAACACAGTTGCTGTATGGTGCACTGTTGCACCCAGTGAAAGGTCATGACAACAGGAGTTTTAGAGTTCTAAATGGTCTACATGAGGCTGCCCTTGAAAAGTATCTGGAAGGTTCAATTGGTTCAAATGTGATGGCCCACATGGTTTTATCCAAGGCTAGATGTACATATGTGTCATCTCTCCTGTGGGAGCTGCACTTTTGTGATAATTTGCTTCGGGGTCTAATTCAAAGTGCTGGTTGTTCCCTTCAAAGCCCTACATAGCTTGGGACCAGGTTATTTGAAGGACTATCTTTTTCTGGTGACATCTACCTGACTCACCAGAGCAATGAGGCAGGGGATAGCAATAGCAATAGCACTTATATACCACTTTATAGTGCTTTCCGGGATGCTATGGGTCTGCTCTCATAAGGAGGTCCATCTGGTGGGACCAAGAAGAAGGGCACTCTCTGTGGTGGCACCCTTCCTTTGGAACATCATCTCTGCAGAAATTGGTCCCCACTTCGACATTCTTTTGCAAGGCCCCGCAGAACTGGTTTTACCAATGAGCCTGGGGATCCCAGTGTGTGATGGAGCCCATCAAGTGGCTCATTTGAATGATGTCACTCATTTGAATGATTTGAATGATCAAGTGGCTCATTTGAATGGACGGGTTATTGTTTTTTAAAATTATTTTTATATTGGGTTTTTACAGTGGTGGGATTCAGCCAGTTTGCACCAGTTCTGGAGAACTGGTAACTTTCTGAGCAGTTCGGCGAACCGGTTGTTGGAATAAATCTCCTTCCAACAGCCTTTTGTTTTCCCCACTTTACAGGGCTAACTCTGTCAGGAAGGCAGGAAGGAAACATGCTTGTGTACCTCTGTATTGTTTCTAGCCTAATACTTATCTTTATTGCCCTGCTTAAGTATTTAAGTATTTTCAGAAACTGCCTCTGCCCTTGTTACATGGTTCTTGGCAGTACATCCAGATTAGCCTGAGCCGCTTCTCTGGATTTATTTTTGTTTTATTTTATTTTGTTGGTATTTTATTAGGGGCTTTTTAAAAAGCTTTTTATGCTGCTTGGGCGTACTTTTGGGGTGTACGGATTACGGATTGAATGGATTACCAAATCTACATTTTTAAAAGGTGACCTTCTCAGTTTCTTTGGGGCTATTAAGAAAGACCGAATCTGTTTCCTGCCTTTTTAAGAGCATGTTTCTCTATTTCTCATTTAGGGAAATATAATTTTCTGCCTTTTTAATATTTCTCAAAATATTTTATTTGTCTGGGGTGGAGAGGTGCTAACTTTCTACTAGAGGCAACTGGACTTTCTTGGTTTCCAGAAAGTCCAGTTGCTGCTTAAAAAAGCACCTTTGGGACAGGAGTCTCTTTCATTGCTTCAGAGTGGCCAAGGCACATGATTGCTCACTGATAGTAAAATTTAAAAAAAGGAGGTAAGGGTGTGGATTCAATTTGTTTTAGTTTTCTCTCATGACAATAAGTCTTATTAATATGGCACGAGGCTTGATTTAGATATCTGTGGCAGGTACTAATTTTATTGTGAACCTGACAAGCTTGTGGGGCTTGAACCTGAGTCCCCTATATACTTAGTTAATTTATCTCTTTAGCTCGGCATTTTGTAGCCCAAATATGCCCACCCATTTTCTGGAGAGCTTAAATGACCTGCATTAGATGCTAAGAAAGTCCTTGAAAACATCTAATACTATGTAGAGGTTCCAAGAGACCACCCAAAACAATTATGTATGTCCATAATCAATAAATGCCGATTTTGATTTCTGCCTCCAAACAGCTACTGTGAGGGTGCTTTGTAGGAGTCAATCCTTTTTCCAACTGCAAGAAAGGACATGAAGTGTGAGGGTGTGTGAGTTGCTGATTGGAAAGTGCAGTACAATGTTCAATATGCTTAGTACAGTTGGGGGTAATTTCTCATAGAAGACAATATTCGTAGTTCAGGGTTCAAGCTTGGTGCTCTGAGCTTGGTCTCTTGCAGACATTTCATGACTCAATTAGGTAACGTCATCAGTGCTAGAAAGAAGTGGGGTTTGCCTTGTGTATTTACTGTTGCTTGCCCTGCCAGTGTGAGTGAGAATGTTGTTTTCTTCTTGATGGTTCCTTGATTGTTTACTGTTTGATTGTCTGAATTGGTAGGTCCTTGATTGGAATATAGTTTACTTCTTGATTGTTGATCTAGTGTTAATCTGAGTGTTAAACTCTGCTCATCTGGGTGTTGATTGCTGGAGAGGAAGCGTTTTGATCTTTTAGCTTTTTGACTGGCTCTTTTGAATGATATGTAGATGTTATGTTCATTTCTATGTGCCTGTTGATGGCCAATTTGTCTGTCAGGCTTCCAGGAATTTCCTCGTGTTTTTGGATTTGGCTTGGTCTAGGATGCTTAGTTTCCCAGTTGAAACTGTGGTGAAGTGACTGTTGGGGTGTGATGAGATGAATTATGGTGATTCATACTAGAACAACAGTAAATAATGCCCCAATCATGAAAATACCAATTCAGACAAACGGTCAATATTTGTCAATTGCCCAATAAATCCTTAGAAAGTGTAATTGGCCAGTACTTCAAAAGGGTCAGGAACACTACTGAGCGGTAGTTTACTGCTAATTTCCTGCTTGAGGATTTGTTTGTTTGTTTGTTTATTTATTTATCCCATCTTTATTACTTTACTAGCTGGATATCCGTGCTTTGCTACAAAACTATGTGATCGGGCTTAGTTTTTTGGGAGGAAAATAAGGAGAAAAAATTCTGCCTCTGCCTACCAGGATCCATCAATATTCACCTGACTAGTGTCCTGTCAGTGTGTGAGAAAGTTGAGGGTTGTTTGGAAACTGAAACAGTATTTACTATATGAGCAAGAAGAAGACAGCAAGGAGCCTGGGCCTGGCTTAGCTCAACTGTTCTGTACTAAAGCTGCTTGGTGCTCTGAAACTGAAACTGACACTGAAACTCCTCTCCTCTGCTTGTGTTTTGCATTTGGAACAGATTTCTTTTCAGGTGGGGAGGGGGAGTAGAACTCCTTAGCATCAGAGCATGTTAATAAGAACAATATAGGAAATATTCATAGCTCTGGTGGTCATTTCAAAAAATCCTTTCTTGGTGAGCCCCTAGAAGCCAAGACATGCCAAATTTCAAGTTTTTAGGCTTTACGGTTCTGAATATTTTGTGATGATACATGAGTGGCATTTCGCTTTTATATACATAGAAGACGAGTAACTCAAGGCAGAAACATATAAAATACTCTCTTCCTCATGTTTCCTCATAACAACAACCCTGTGAGATGGGTTCGACTGAGGGTGACTGGCCCCAGGTCTCCAGCTGGCTTTCATGCCTAAAGGCTGCGTTAGACTTCTGTGTCACTCCATGTCACAGTGACAGTCGCAGAGCTGTTGCATTTATATTGTTGCAAATGTTAACGTTCTGTCTGCAGGCACGCAAACAACAAAGCATGAACAGGAAGTCAGTTCAACCAACCAGCATGCAGGACAGACATCTCTGTAGTTGAGGTTGTTGAGATTTGGCAGGTGTGCACATTGGCCCATCCATAGATATTTGCAATGTATGCTTACCCATTAACCCCTTCATAGCATAGGCATGTGTCAATGGCTACATGCCATTGTAGACGTCTAAATCAAGGCAGGACTAGAACTCACGGTCTCCTGGTTTCTAGGCCTGCACCTTAATCGCTACATCAAACTGGCTCTGGTAAATTACAATTACTAAATTAGCATTATAGATAGATGTGGAAGTCGCACAGAGGAGAGAATAGTTTTTGTTTACTAATAGTTTTTGTTTACTAATTCTGTAAGGAACATTTCCCTGAAGAGGCTGCCACCTGTGTCAAGTTTGTTACCTTTTGTTTTAGTTCCGTGATGGCGAATCTATGGCACGTGTGCCACAGGTGGCATGCAGAGCCATTTGTACTGGCACATGAGCTGCAGGCAAACTTACCTCACTAGGCATATGCGTGCCTCACAGCTGATTTTTGGCCAGTTTGAGACCTTTTTCAGCCTTCCAAATGCTTGAGGAAGGCTTCTGCAGGCTGAAAACTGGCCCCGTTTTGTCACTTCCTGTTTTTTCTGAAAATACCGGAAATGATGAAATGGGGCTAGTTTTCGGCTTGCAAAGCCTGCAGAAACCTTCATGCCTCTGGGAGGCCGAAAAAGGCCTCAAACAGGCCAAAAATCAGCTATGAGGCGCAGTGAAAATAAGAGAGTGGCAGGGGTGGGTGGGGATTATGCGCGCATGTGTGGGAGGTGTGTGTGGGGGTGCATTGCCTTCTGGGTGCTGGGATGTGAGTGCGAGCATACAAGCACGCACACAATTTTTTGGCACAGGAGTCCAAAAAGGTTAGCCATCACTGTTTTAGCTTAACCTTTTGCCCTGCAAGTGGCTGAAGGGTTAAGGATGTAAGGAACATTAAATGGCATTAAATGAAAGATATGATTTCCTTCCCACATTTTGTCTACTGTGTTGATTGAAAAATACAGGTAGTCCTTGACTTACGATCACAACCGAGCACAAGTGTTGCAAAGTGAGACATTTGTTTAGTGAGTTTTGCCCCATTTTATGACCTTTCTTGCTAGAGTTGTTACCTGAATCTCTGCAGTTGTTAAAGTTAGTCATAGGGTTGTTAAGCGAATCCGAACTGTCCTATGGACTTTGCTTGTCACAAAAGGTGATTACATGACCCCCCAGGACACTACAATCGTCATAAATATGAATCAGTTGCCAAATGACCATAAGAAAGCTGCAATGGTTGCAAGCTTGAAAAATTGTCATAAGTTCCTTTTTTCAGTGCTGTTTTTCAGTGTCTGTTCATTAAATGAACTGTTTCAAGTCAAGGACTGCCTGTATATTATCTCCTCCAAGCTAGCAGGCCGACTTTAGACTCTCTGGTTTGCTGTTCTTCCTCTTGTTACTATTGCCCAAGATTTGCCAATGAAGGTCAGATGGAAAAGACACGGACTTCCCAGTGGGCTGATTACGAGGACATTGTTTGTCTACAAACATCCTGTTTTTGATGCAACAGGGCTAATCTTCTGGAAACGGTCTCTGTGATTATTCCCACTCATCCACAAAAATATTCCAACTCATATATATAT
>BLBF01000036.1:25296890-25315932 GCA_015471245.1 Laticauda colubrina | reverse complement strand
TATATATATATATATATATATATATATATATATATATATATATATATTTGTTTTTTAAGTTTTCGCGGGTACTTACATGAATGCAGTTCATCTTCCTTTGGGTATTATCCCACGTCATTGTAGTGCTTTTAAAATTGTAGCAACGTTTCAGCAGAATCTCATCTGCCATCATCAGGCTTCTGTGGAGACTTCTTTGCCTGGCTTGTGGTGTGGAGATCTTTCTATTTGAGAGTGCAGGTTTCCAAATGATTGACAGTCTGGTGGAATCATCTCTTCTATTCATGCATACTGTCAATCATTTGGAAGCCTGCACTCTCAAATCGAAAGATCTCCACACCACAAGCCAGGCAAATACCTGGGCACAAACAGACTCCCTCTGATACCTCCAGCTCAAACACACCCCAACCAGGCACCCAGATGAAACCTGGCTTCCTAATAGATAATAGCCGTCCTTTCACACGGAGCCAAGCTGCACTAAAAGCCTCCAACACAAGAACAGAGTGTTGCCAGCCAATCAAAGCCACAAAACAGACAGAAGAAACCAGAAACACCAATCAAACAAACTCCAAGTCCAATAAACACAGACCAAGACTTCCAACTAATCAGGATGAAGAAAAAAGCATCCTGGGACAGCAATAGGCTAGCCTCAAATTTAAAACCAACGGCTGTGAGACCCTGACCCACATACAAACTCTATACAGAAGCCTGATGATGGCAGATGAGATTCTGCTGAAACGTTGCTACAACTTTAACAGAACTACAATGACGTGGGATAATACCCGAAGGAAGCTGAACAGCACACATTTAAGTACCCACGAAAACTTAAAAAAACATATATATATATATATATATATAATTAGATGAGCCTATTATATATATATATATAATTAGATGAGCCTATTAGTTTGTGAGAGGAGTAGGCTTTCATTTTGAAATAAAATCTGAGTTTCCAAGCATGACTATTTGAATGTCTTTCTTAAGAAAGATACACCTGAAACATGATTGAAAATGTATGTATGAATGTAGCTAACTGCATGGGAGTCCTGTATGCCACAGTTCCCCAACCCCTGGGCTGAAGCCCACTTTTGGGCCATGGCCTGCTTGGAACCGGGCTGCACAAGTGGCTGGCTGATGCACATGCCATGCGGACTGGTTGCCTTCTCCCCCATGCCAGGCCGCCAAGCCGTAAAGGTTGGGGGACCACTGCTCTATGCCAAAGAATAGACGACACATTATTGAACAAAAATGAATAGGAAATGACAGAACTCTTCTTCAGAAGAAAACTGACATTGAATGGCTGTCCCATAGGTGCTTTTTCAGGAGGCAACTGGACTTTCTTGGGTTTTGTTTTTAAGATGTTTTGCTTCTCATCCAAGAAGCTTCTTCAGTTCTGTGGGGAATGGAAGGATTTATATTCCTTGCAGACAGCTGGTCATTTGCATCCTTTTTAGAGAGTCATTGAAGCTACCTCGAGGTTTATCTGCATCTTCAGGGTCACTTGAGTAGTGTAAATGGTTGCTGTAATCTGCATTTTTTTTCTCTCTGGAAATCCATTCCTACTCCCAAACCACTGAAAGGGTGTTCATCCCAAATTTTATCGCTAAAATTCTGTAGAGATTCTCAGTCATCCAGGTCATGGTTGTCCCAAAGGTGCTTTTTCAGGAGGCAACGGGACTTTCTGAATGGCCATATTACAGGCTTAGCAAGGTAGTCCTTCGCTTATGACCATAATTGGGACTAGAATGTCTGTTGCTAATTAAGGTAATTGTTAAGTAATTTGTGCCCGATTTTACCTTTTTTGCCACGATTGGTAAGGGTATCACTGCAGTTGAATCACAAGGTTGTTAAGCTTCTCCCATTGTTTTTGTTTGTCAGAAGCCACCTGGAAAATTGCATGGACCTCAGGAGGCTGCAACTGTCATAAATTCATGCTAGTAGCCAAGATTTTGATCATGTGACCGTGAGCGATGCTGCAACGATCATACATGCAAGAACCGGTCATAAGCCACTTTTTTCAGTGCCATTGCAACTTTGCTAATCAATGGAGACCGAGTGGAGCAAGTGGCCAGTTTTAAGTTTCTGGGTGTTACCCAGAAGACCTGACCTGGGATGCCCACATTGCAGCCCTGGTAAAAGGGCCCAACAGAGACTTTCTCAGAAAACTGAATGAAAAACTGCTGGTCACCTTCTATCGCTGCACTATAGAGAGCATTTTAACATACTGCACCTCTGTATGGTTTGCCAATTGCACAGTGGCAGATAGAAAAGCACTCCAGAGGGTTAAAGTCATTGCCCAGAAGATCATTAGTTGCCCTCTCCTCACTTTGGAAGAGCTTTACAGCTCCCGTTGCCTTAAGGAAGTTCAAAACATTCTCAAAGATCCATCTCATCCTGGGAGTCCTTTTTTTTTGAACTATTACCATCTGGCAGATGGTACAGAATAATAAAAACAAGGACAAATAGGCTGAAAAACAGCTTCTATAGCAGGGCAGTAATTTATGAATTCTACTGTATAGTGCAGTGTTGGTGTAGTGTCGGGGGTTTCCGGTTCAATGTGTGGAGAGTGAAGGATGTGTGTTTGTGTTTATTTTCATGGTCATGGTCATGATGTGCACTGAAAATGGTGTTTGATTTTGTTGTATGAGGTGCAATGACAATCAAGTAAACTAAACGAATGGTTGCAAGTCAAGAACTACCTGCCTAGACAAATCATCTGGTCATCATCCTAAATGTGTCTAAGTTTAATAATGGCGGTGGTAATTGATGGCTTAACATCCTCCATAAATTCATGTGAGTTAGTTTCAGGTCCAGTGCATTGTGCAAAAACAGAAGACGGATTTGGTACCCAAATTTTGAACTGCATGAATACGATACAGTCTGAATGCTTGATTTTGTGTCACTGTTGGTCCAATTAAACACATCCTTTGACTCACTCTTTTTATTAGTGTAATAAATTCCAGTCCACACCGCTTAGCTAAAAACAGCTTTTACATGTGTTCCCCCACCCCTAGTCTTTTAACTAAATCTCTCCATTCTGCTCCACATTTCATATTGACATTTGCTCTAAAAGGAGATGATTTCAGGAAAAGACCGTTAAGTGGTGTGACCCATTTTCCTCAGACAAGGAAAAGCAATTCTGGCTCTTCCCCCCCCCCCCCAGAACCCAGAAGCTAAAAGGTTAGCAGAGACCTTGACTTGATCATTATGGAATTCCTTAAAGTCTGATTTTATTTTAAAAAAAAATCAGTTGACACCGCAGGCTCATCATAAGCATATTTTTAGTAGAGCTCTAGGTGATTTGGTGTTTTGTAAATGTATAACCTCACATGCAACACACTCATAATTCACTAATGTTTGCTGAATGACAGGGTTAAGTGGCTGCTATTCCCTCTCTCCCACTGTACTAATATATTCCAGATCTGCTCTCTTCCTCCTGCTGGATGAATGTCAAACTATTGTCAGGCTGCCTAGATCTAGTCCACCACAGAAAAGCCCAGCTTTGTAAAATGATCTTCACTTCTTTCTCTAATTTTTCCCTTGGCCTTTCACTAATCACCAGTCCCATTAAGATTTTGATGGGGGTGACTGCTTTCCAGAGACAAGCAATCCCACATCCAGCAAGGTGCTGACCTTCAACCATAAATGTTTGGAGTCCACTTCCTTTTATTAAGCAGGTCAAGGCCCTCCCTCCTCCTTTTAAGCTACTGGGATAACTTTAGATGAAACGGTTTCATTGAGGTCTCTTCCAGACTACCATTTCAACCAACAATATTTATTTATTGGCACCTAGCTCCAAATGTTGGAATCCTGAGGCTCTACAAAGAAATTAAATTAAGAAGAAGTTAGGAGAATAAAGAGAATTTAAATTAAGGAGAATTTAAAATTAAGGAGAAACTTCCTAACAGGGAGGACAATTAGCCAGTGGAAGAGTTTTCCTTCAGAAATTGTGGCTACTTCATCGCTGGAGGTGTTTAAGAAGAGACTAGACAGCAACCTGTCTAAAATGGTATAGGATCTCCTGCCAGAGCAGGGGGCTGGACTAGAAGACCTCCAAGCTCTATTTTGATTGATTGAAATGTTCTATTGAAGTTTCCCAATAATTCAATTTGTATAATAGTATTTCTGAAGATTTAACAGGGCTCAGAAGAAGGAGCATGAACTATTTGAGCTGGATTAGTCTTGAGAAAAGATCATTGGGGATGGCAGTAATATTTTTCAAGAACTGGAATAAATAGGAGGACATGCCCTATTGTCTCTCATTCCACCATTCAGGGCACAGAAGAATGAAGTTCCTGGAATGCAGATTCCAGTTGAACATTAAAAAAAAGTTCCTAACAGGAAGAGCAATTCAATAGCAGAACCAACCAATGATGGCATCCTCCCCCAAGATATGTTCAGTCAAAATACCCACCAGAGATGCTTTAATATACTTAGATTTCAGCAAGTAGACCACAACCTACCTAATGGTAAGCTAGAAAACAGTGGGATAGCACCACCACCAGATGGATTTGCAATTTCGCTGACAAACCATACTCAACAAGTAGTCCTTAATGGGTCTACATGGAGGGAAGTAAGCAGTGGGGTGCCACAAGGTTCCGTCTGAGGCCCTGAGATTCTTCAATATCTTCATGAATGACTTAGATGAGGGAATAGAAGGGGAACTTACCAAATTTGCAGATGATACTAAGCTGGCAGGAATAGCTAACACCCAAGAAGACAGGCTCAAGATCCAGATGGATCTTGACAGACTAGAACACTGGGCCCTATCTAACAAAATGAAATTCAATGTAGAGAAAAGTAAAGTCCTACACTTAGGCAAGAAAAACCAGAAATATATATATAGACTGGGTGAAACCAGGCTCAATAGCAATAACTGTGAGAGGGATCTTGGAGTCTTAGTGGACAACCAGCTAAATATGAGCCAGCAGCGTGCAGCAGCAGCCAAAAAAGCCAATGCAATCCTAAGTTGCATTAACAGAGGGATACAATCAAGATCAAGTGAGGTACTAATACCGCTCTATAAAGCCTTAGTAAGACCACACCTAGAGTACTGCATTCAGTTTTGGTCACCACACTATAACAAAGATGTTGCGACTCTAGAAAAAGTACAGAGAAGAGCAACCAGGATGATTAGGGGACTGGAGGCTAAAACATACAACGAACGGTTGCAGGAACTGGGCTTGGCTGGTCTAGTGAAGAGAAGGACCAGGGGAGACAGGATAGAGATCTTCCAATATTTGAGGGGCTGCCACAGAGAGGAGGGGGGGTCAAGCTATTTTCTAAAGCACCAGAAGGCCAGACGGGAAATAATAGATGGAAGCTGAACAAGGAGAGATTCAACCTGGAAACAAGGAGAAACTTTCTGACAGTGAGAACAGTCAGTCAATGGAACAGAAGTTGCCCTCGGAAGTTGTGGGAGCGCCATCACTTGAGACTTTCAAGAAGAGATTGGACTCCCATATGTTAGAAATAGTGTAGGGTCTCCTGCTTGGGCAGGGGGTTGGATTAGATCAGGGGTCACCAACCTTTTGGATGTCAGGAACCACCAAACTCATAATTTTAAATCCCGGGGACCACGAATACGAATTTTGACTGAGGGTGACTTGCTAATGTTGGTGGGAGAAAGAGATCTGATCTCCCTTTTTCTCTCACACACATACACACACACAGAGGCAGGGGTAGGATTCCAATTTCTTAACTGGTTCCGTGGCCGTGGCCTAATTTGTGGGTGTGGCTTGGTGGTCATGTGACTGGCTGGGCATGGCTTCTATGTAAATATTATAAGTATTTATATAAATATTGATTTTTTTATAAAAAAGAGCAACTTTTACCCAAAATCAGACAAAGCAGGCAGGCACATTTGAGTTGTTCACAGAATCACAGATTCATACAGAGATCTTATCTTTCTGCCATCGGCTAGCTGAGTCTGCTTTGCTTCAGTCCTAAGGAAGGTCTAAAGATTAGCTAGAAAGCAAGAAATCTGACTTTTCCTGCATTTCTAGCTAATCTAAATCTCCCAGCACAGCAGAACGGGGAAAAAAGAGGGAAAATAGCAACTTAGCAGGCAAGTTTGCCAGGTAAGAAGTGGGCAGGGAGGGTTCCCGCAGGCCATGTAGGAGGCGCAGCCTTGTGTTCTGGCGGAGCCTGGATTAATTGCTTTGGGTGGGGTGCTCTCAGGATGACATTTCTCTGCGGACCACCAAAATTTTCTTGCGGACCACCAGTTGGCGATCGCTGGACTAGATGACCTACAAGTTCCGTTCCAACTCTGATTATCTGTCTCTTTAAAATGGACTCCAGCACTGAACAGGGAGCTGGGATCAATGGCTCAGGTGGTCTTCCAAGTCTATAATTTGGAGTGCAATGGACTTCCTAGAAATTGGGTCCAAAGAAAAGGCTCTATTTAGTGTCATGGTGCCACAAATGTCTCCTTGCAAGTGATCTTTCTTTCAATTGTCCTTAGTTTTGAAACTGCAACCAGTAATCTTGTACTTTAAATATTCTGTATTTTGCAAGGGGTCTAAAATGTTTCATCTACCAGAGATGGTTCGTTGTCAGAATATTAATCATCCTTAGATAAAACCAGAATGACTAAATATGATTCCAGCCAGGAGAGATCTCTCTTTTTATGATTAGTGGATGATTTTCCAATATAAACATAGCTTTCTCTGCCACCTGCTGATAAAAAAATCTATCATTAGGGAACAAAAATTCATATAGCGAGCTCTGGAAATCTTTTTTTCAAGATTAAAATGATTTTTTTTTTAAATGTCCTTTCTTCCGCAACAAGTTTATTAAGAAATGATGATGACATCTACCTGGAAAATATGGACAATTTCTGAAATCAATGCAGGCAAAGGAAACAGAAATAGTTGTCAAATGATCGATGCAAATGATACAAACACACCAATGTTCAAAACAAGTTTTTTATTATTTTTTTTTTCTGAGACAAACACATTGATTTTCTGGACCACAGTAGAGGATGGAAACCTTTCACAAACTTATTTATTTGAAAATACAAATATAAAATTATACTTTCCACATCTGTGATGTGAGAGACCCCCATCCATGTAGTATTTTTACAACAGGGCTTCAGAAAGCCATACACAGAGACCTGAAAGATGCTTGATATATATAGATACACGTGTATATATATATCTATATATCTATATATATATATACACACATGTGTATGTTTGTGTGTGTGTGTGTATATATATATATATATATTTATATATGTATATAAAAAATCACTACCAAAGTTCGCATCAGTTCATACTAAAATATAAAAGGAAGGGGCTAGGCCTGGCCACTGTGTCACTGCTGATTAAATACCTTTAGAGGATCCTTCTCCAGCAAGGTCTGTCCAAGTATGTTGGGATTGTGACATCTGAGGCCCCAGCGTAGTTGGAGGGCACCTGGCTGGGGAAGGCTGAAATTTTAGAATTATCTGAAAATGCTGAAACTTTACATTGGGTTACTGATGGAATTCCAAGACATGTACAACATATATAATGAGATTATCTGCTATCACTAGAATTCAAAATGATACATCCCACATGTGGTGGCTTATATACAGAACACAGGTTATATAGCATGGGTGACTTCAGTTTGCTTTTTTTGTTTTGAAACAAAATTCAGTAAAGACAATACATTCTGATTGTTTGGTTATTGGCGAACAAACAGCTTTGCTTCAGAACTTTTATTTTTTTGGTAGAATTCTTATTACAGTATTAAAGTATTGCTTAGCTGGCAGAATCTCATGTAGTGCTTGCACATGGTGAGAAATGGATTGGAATTAGATTCTGCACCCTTTATGAAACTCTACAGTGTATTGATGCAGATTGTTTTTCTTGAATCTGCCAGTGTGTCTAAGGCCCCCGTCACTCAAAATATAGTTAGACCAGCTTCAAGTCTGCTTTTCCAACCATTTTACTTGGCAGAAAACAAAAAAAACCCAAACCAAAAACAAGTAGGAAACCTTTCAAGCAAATACACTAAGGAGTAAAAAATAAGTAGTTAGTGTTTTTTTGTAAACAATTTTATATGCAATATATATATATTATATAACCATGGCTGACATTTGAGGAAAAATGTATTAAAACTATATTGCTTTAGTCTTTTTTTGTGTCTTGCATTGAATTAGATGGAAAATGAAACAGGATGTTTTTGGTGACTGGAGTCCCTAGCCCACATTCATACTCCAGACTGAAAGAGCTGTGCAGGGTTAATGGCCGTGTGGAAAAGTAAATTAAAAGTCTGTACACCTTTCAGGTCATTATTATTTACCAACAATTATCCAATGATTCAACTAGCCTAGCAGGATGTGTCACATTCATCAGCTTGTGTATATACTGATGTACAAGAGAAAGAAAAATTACAGCAACAGAGCCATGCTACCTTAAAGTCCAAGCTACTAATTCAAATCAAAAGAAACATTATGCAAATAGGAAATTTATAAAAGGGACAGGTTGTTCTTAGTTTCAATCAAGTCAACTTCCAACTTAAAACTGGATGAGAAGTTGTTTTTTCCCCCTTTGGTGGGAAGTGAAACAAGATGAACTAAAAATGCCAACAGCCTAGGGGTGAAATTCTGGCCCTTTTGTTCAAGTAAGTAGCAAAAAAACAAAAACAAAACAAAATGTATTTCACTATGCTACATGACTTCTAATTTTCAAAAAATCCTTCTGACACCTCTTGCTGCGTTTCTGATATCCGGATTGCTTTATCAATATATAACTTGGTTTGAGGCACAAAATAGCATTTTTCAATGCTCTCCATGGAAATAGGTAAAACAGGAGTGGGTCCAACTTTGGCAACTTTAATACCTGTGGATTTCAACTCCTGGAATTCCTTGATTATGCTGGCTGGGAAATTCTGGGAGTTGAAGTCTACAGCTCTTAAAATTGCCAAGGTTGGACACCCCTTATGTTATATACTAATGGTGCGTTTTGCCCCATTGAACTGCACCTTTGATTTTTGCTAACTCCACAAGATGAGGGGGCATAAAAGAATCAAAATGGAGTCCACAACCATGTGATCAAAGCCCCAACCATTGCAACGTGCATACAAATGGAGCAGGGCTATGATCACTTGGTTGTGGCGGATGCCATCTTGAATTTTGCTTCCTCTCCGCAGATTCCCCCCCAACCCCAATCCCCCTCCCCAAAAGGCAATGTTTGTCAAATGAGGTTTGGAACAGTACTATGCTAGGATGGCAATAGATGCCTCTTCTCCTGACTCAAATAAAGTTGCAGCTGAACTGTCCCATTTAAAATTTATTTCCCCAAATGGAAACAAATTCTGAAATCTTTTAATATGGGCGTCTAGATGAGTGAGGGAAGAAAATGAACCTTACTCTAGGCAGTCACCTAAAAAATATACCAGGTTCCATACAAGTTGTGCTCTGGGCATCCAGAAGGTATAGAACTATCTAAAACATATTCACAGAGATTATCAACTTTCCTTCGGAGTATTCTTTCTTTTAAAAAAATACTTTTTTCTCTTTGTAAAATCATTTCATTAATACCATGCTTTCCCTTTTTTATTTTAAAAAATAAACTAAAAAAATCCAGTTTTGCATATCTAGCATTAGCATTTAAGGTAGTATGGCACACCCTTTTTTATAAAAGTTGAAGGGTGGGGGAATCTGCAAAATGGTGCAGTAGTTTTGCCAACATTTATTTTCTTTCTTTTTCTTTCCTTTTCTTTTTTCTTTCTATACTGTGAAGCCTTTGGTTAGTTTGAAACCACATGAGATCAGCAGAAAGTAAAAGAGTGAAAAAGCAAATTAAATACAAACAAAAACCTGCCCCCAAATTATTAGCATTTCTTTTTGCCTTAAATAAGAGAAAGTTCTATCCTTACTGGTCCTAAATCTGAATAACTACATCTATGTATTTAACCTTAATTACAATACAACTACAATATGTACTGGAAGAGGAAGAGAAGAGAAAGGGTATGCGTGGAGGGGTGTCACTACACTAGAGTCAGGACAGCACTCTTACAAGATAGTCATTTTTATACATTATTAACATACAACAATGATCAACAAAGAATCTTCTATGAGGTGCCAGAGACCGAGGAAGGAGGAGGAGGAGGAGAAACACATGATAGTCTACAGTACAGGCACACGTTCCCAGAAACTCCACCAAGGAATCTCTGTGAAAATCCAAGAGAGCTCCATCATTTAAAAGGAAATTCACCCTCAGGAACTCCTGATAGGCTGCACATGGATGGCGTCTATCTTGATTAAAATGTAATAATAATAATAATTTTTAAAATCCCTGACTTTTTTTCCCCTCTCTCGCTCTTTTTTAATATTTTTTTTTTGTAAAAACACACTCAAGTCTCAGGGAATTAGTTTCTATTCCTTCTGTTTATTTCATTTCATTTTTATTATTTTTTTAGTGTACTACTTGATCAAGTCTCAATAACTTTAAAAAGCGACCAGCATTCTGGCTTTTAAACCTGGTTGTTTTTTCAAAGAAGAAAAGAAAAACTTAAAACATATAACAGCCATCCCCCTCCAGCAAAACACCTCATTTTTGCTGTCTACTTTAAAAATTGGGGGAATGATAAGATTCTTCCCCTCCTCCTTACAGTTCGCCTTGTGGTGCCTCCGTGAGTGATCGAAGATGCTTTGCTGTAACTTGTCTATTGAACATCAATGTTAGCCTACCGGTTAGTAAAATTTTACAAAAATAGGAGTGCAGCAGCTTTTTTTTTTCTCTTAACAAATGTCTCATTCAGTGTCTTATTCTGGCTGTACCTAGAGTACCAAATTTATAAACGTAACAATTTAAAAAAATATTAATAAAACTTGTCAATATTAATGCTTAAAAAAAGAATATATCCACACTATAGTTATGCTTGTAATATCACCTACTGTGTTGTACTTGGAGTTGCTGTTGCCAGCCTATTTGACCCATATTTAAAAAATTAAATTAAAAAATATCCTTCATAAGTCTCCTCCCCAGCAGAGGACCATATATATAACAGCCAAACATTAAACATGTGCAAATCGGAAATTGTCAGTTTTCCCCTACCAGTCACAGTGCAATGATGTTTTTTATACATTTTTTTTTCAAATCTGTTTTCATCTACAATAAATTAAGCTTCTCTTGCCTCTAGGGTGACAAACTTGTAGCACTGAGGTATTCATAACGATTTGTTTAAAATAAACCTTTGCTTTTTTTTTTTCTAATTTGTGAATTAGAAAAGAATGGAAAAAAAAAGAATGGGTAAAAAAGGGTGAGAAGATGCATGCTTTAACTGCCCCTCCCCACAGCTGGGGGCTTCCAAGACGTCAAGACTGGCTTGGTGCGAAGGCTGCAGGCAACGGGGCTGACAGAGATGGATGGACAGTCAGGTGATCTAAATGGTTAAAAAAAGTGTGCTTGAAACTTTAAATACCTTTTAAATATTAAAAATGTAGCTTTTTCAATCTTGGGAAAAGCAGGTTTTTTTTTTAAACTTAAAAATGTAACTAGACTGTTACCTTCAAAGCTGTGCACAGAGGTCTAGTTAATATGCTGGTATGACGCTAGTACAGTTATAAGGTCTAACATCTACAGAGCAAGCTAAAACAGTGTTGATCTAACTGCTACGGGCCAGCTCTGGCAGTCGATCTCACAAGTTTAAAAACATTGGGGCACAATCCAGCGGAAATGTTCCCTCCGTGTGCTGGCGAGATAAATGGGAATTGAATGAGGACCTCAATGTCCTCATGCATTTTCCATTTATATAAAAAGTCTTGCAGAAGAGAAGATTCTGTTGGGATGTGTGCCCCAAATTTTAATCTTTTTCTTCCATTCGTGACAGAAACTGCCTTTATCTGACTCCATCACAAAAATATTACAATTTCTCTGCTTTAATAGTTTATATGCAAGTTAATGGAATTGTATTTACAGTATTACTACTTTTAGATTTCACAATTTCAAAAAACCTTATCGCCTCTTTTTTTTTTAACAACAAAAAAATGCACTTATAGAAAAAGGACACAAAAAAACTTTGTAGTCCTTACTTTATTGCCGAAAATAGATATAATTAGGTTAACTAATAAAAAGAACTGCTAGAGATCCTGCTACTGAGCCAGCCTCCTATTTCCCATCCAGCATAAAAGAGAGTATTTCCACTTACTTTTCTCACTTGCTCTAATTCTAAATTCAGCGTGAGCTAAATTCCACCTGAAAAAGCCTTTTCAACTTCAGAATTGGTACCAGTAAACTGAAAATCATGTTACCATTTCAGCAACAAAATTACATAAAAAGAAAGATAGAGAAAGGGATTAAAAAGCAAAGCAAAGAAACCTTTAAGATATAGAGTATGGTTAGGATTTTCCTAAATACACAAAGTAGCAGATCTACTTTGATTATAAGCCTATGTCAAAATACTACAAAAAAGTGATTAAAATAGATCTCAAAGGGGAAAAAAACATCCAAGAAAAATAATAACATGAACAAAAATGGATTATATATATATACACATTTGTTTTAAAAAGCTGTTGTTCTATATAGTACAGCAGGTTCATGAGATGATACCGATTTTGGACAACCCATATCCATTGAGGGTCACCTCCAGTTTGTGTGGGTTACTGATGATGGTGCAATGGTCAAAGTCTGAAGACGTGTCACCTAAACATGGAACCATTCAGAAACTTCGCCCTGTCTTGCCTGGACATCCAGATATACTCTACAGTGGATGAAAGATAAAGAAAAAGATAAACACAATGGTTACGTTCAGACTTTTAGAAAAATGCATCTTCTTAGTCCAAGCAGGGACCCAGACGTGATAGCCTGTTTTCTGGTTTCGTACAAGTTCTACTCCACATTTATTTCATGTCTTATATTTGTATTTAATGGGTTCCAGCAATACATTGCACCATAAACTAATCAAATTATTGGTATCTAACAAGTAACAGGTTACCTACAGCCTGTATCAATTGCACCTACTAGATCACTACAGGAGAAACTCCATGCTTCTGGGAGGAAGGGGAGTCGAAACCAAGAGAGAAGGCTTCTCGGGGGGCAGCCCCAGTGCTATGGAACTGCATCCCTGAGACCAAGCTGGCAACCTCCTGCCTGGCTTTTAGAAGGCTGTTAAAAACGAAACTGTCAAGGAGGGCTTACCTGTTACTTCTCTGCTTTCTATTTTTATTGTTATTTTTATAGTACATTCTGCTCATTCATGTTACAATATAACTTATTTCTGTTCATTTCATTATACCCCACGGATGTGCTAATTTTTACATATCATGTAAAACCGCGGAAAATCAAAAGATGGTAGTAGGAGACAAATTCAATAAGCAAACTTAAAACGGTGACAGGCGGCCTGGAGGACTAGCAGTTGCTTTGGCTGAGGGTGCCAAAGGAGGAAGAAGATGATGAAGGGTGGCAAGGGGCAGCAGGGGTACCCAGTTGTGGGCTGCAGAGTGCAGGGTGATTTCCAGCAAAAAAAACAAAAAAAAAAAGGCATTTGGGAATGGATTCAGACGTACAACCATCTGATTAGCTTAATGACCACCGTAAGAAACAGTTAAAAAAATCAGATCTGGTCACAAGGTGTCCAAATTTATGATGTCAGCAACTTGCAACAGAGATTCCAGGCCCAATTGTGATAGTTAGTTGAGGACTGCCTGTGTGTGCATTTAAAAAGAAACATGGGAAACAAGCTCAAGTCATGTCAAATTGGAGTGGGAGATTTTATTTTATACTTGGAAATTTGCACTTCAATATTCAGCCTGATCAGCCTGTGCAGAAGTATTGTAATCTTCCTAATCTGGTATTGTTCTATTCAGACAAGTCAAAATTCAAGGTATCTCGAAGCATATCAAGTTGTGGAAGAATGATGTGTATGTGTTCTGTGCATGTATATATGTGGGTGTGTGAGTCTATTTGTTTATGAACTGTGATGGCAAACAACTTGGACAGAAAGACTGATGAAATTGATAGTTCCCTCAACAGAATATCAAAGATCTAAGCTAGGCATCAATCCTGGGCATCAATCCACATCAGTGCAGATGGTGGCAGCAATGGCTATTTGAAGCTAGGATATTCACAGGAAATTCTGGTTTTATAAATTAAGGTTCCTTTGTTGAAAACCATGTCAAAAGAGCACAATGACATATGATGGTTTGTTGAACCAGACTCAGATAAAATAATTAAGAAATTATCTGCTTGGTAAGTCCACCATTTCATTTTTCAGGCTTATAGTATTGTGAGCCAAAACAAATGGAGCAATGTGAAATTAGAAATGATGTGCAACTAATCCATGATGGATTATACAGTTTATAAACTGCAGCATGAAGAATCTTTTAAAAGGTTTGGGTCACAGTATTGTATGATGATAACAATTCAGTTATAGAAGAACTAGTTCATTTGTGAATGTCTCAAATGCTCAGTTTCAATGGCTTGAACAAATACCTTCAATAAAAATATGAATAACTATGAAATCCAGAGTATTCCCCATAGGAGCCTTAATCCTCCAAGTCCTATTATTCATTCATTAATTCATTCATTTCAAATACACCACAGTGAGGTACAAGAAACTTTTTCCCTACCTCCAGACTTAAGCCTCCCATATCAAGAAGCCCCCTGGGAAACTTTTATAATGTAATGGTGTACAGAAGATCCTGGCAAAAATAATCTGAGCTACAGTTTCACTATAATCTGGCAGAATTTTAAACTACAGTCATTTTAGCTGGTGTTGGTTTAAAGGTTGACTTTGAATTAGACTCTCTCTCTTTGGTAGATAGCCTTGTTCTTAAGCGAGACTTTTGGACTCAAACATGATGGTGAATAATCCCTGGAGTGCAATCTCAATTTCTCTCCTGCACGCTCTTCTTGGGTTACAGTGACAGATGTGAAATTCTCATGCTGAGGAGATGGATTGTTCCAGTTAAAAACATATTAGAAAAGGCCACCCTTGCCTTGTCTACCACCTTCTGCTCATCTTTTGAATATCTATAGTGAATCCTTTCCTGAGGCAACAAACATCCTCAAAACAAGGGTAACAAAGAAAGATGAGCAGTCATGGAAGCTGTGGTTTGTCTTGCCCGTGAACTTCTTGGCACCTACAGTCCAAGAAGGATCCTTTTCCCTTTGTGAAAAGTAACATTAAGGACACCTTCTTGGCTTGCCAATCTTTATTATGGCTTTATGAGGCGAGTGCACACTGTATGCTAATTGCTTAAACATTGTTCTCACCTCATGCCTCTTTTTAACATTTCTCTGTGCGAGGAACAAGAAATTATTGGGACTTGCTTTTGAGAATCCATTAGCAGACCTAATTTTTGGCAGAAAACAGAGACCAAATCTGTTTATATCAGGATTAATAAGGAACTACACACCATGAACCATACAAAAAGTGTGTATGGATGCATATGGATAGGCGGACAGAAGTCCTCTTAACCCTGAGATAATTTTTATGTTTTTCTATCTGCTTCCCTACATTTCAGTCCTGGAATTCATGCAGGGCAACTGGACTTTCAGGCAGATTCCTACCAAAGCCAAAGTTAAGTGACTAGGCAAGTTTTCTACATTCAGGCTTCATTATGGTATATCAGCCACACAGCAACACATGGATCGTATTTGGTGAATGTCACAACTACTTAGTTTCAATGGCTTGAAGAAGTACCTTCCCCAAGAGAAGGCATAACTATGAAATCATGTGTGCTCCCCCGAAATGTCTCTCAGTTGCCCGAAAAACAGGAACCACTATTACTTTCCAAAGCATCATACCTTTTAGAAGCTTTTAAAAATCTTAATTTGATCATGATCAGCTCCTTCCACCCTTTCCCACATTCAGTGACTTGGGTTCACACATGAAAAATGTGTTTGCTTTAGCAATCATACTTTTAATTTCATGCTTTGATTTGGAAATTAGAATTCATGCAATAGATTGCGTACATGGTTAAAATTAGCAACAATTTCTCACATTTTCGTTACATTATCCTGGTTATGGCTCTGTTTTAAATTAAATGTTTATAATTGGAAGTATAAAAAAATACTGGGTTAAAAGCTACAGATAAAAGAGGAGGAAACAGGTGGGGATCCAGAATATACATTACTGTAATAAGTGATTTTTTTTTTAATCTGTTGAAATTTAATTCCTAATTTTCATGAGTCTTTAACATAAAAATGAATTAGTTTTTAAAAGCACTACAATTTTAAAAAGAATTTCTTTCAAATTCACACGACTAAGTAGATTTCCCCTCAAACATTCGAGTAACCCCCGGTATTTAGAATTGGTTTAAAAAATCATAGCAATTGCATGAAAATTTTAACTGCTGTAAACACTATTTTTTTCCAGAATTGCTTCAGGATACCTTTCAAGTTTCCAGCCCAAAAAGTTGATTTTAAAATGTTTAAGAAAAAAATAAAATAAAGGAAGAATAAAGGTATCAGAATTTAACCCCCCAACAAGAGGGAAGGGATATAGTAGGAAATATAAATGCTATATATTGATATACCTCCAAGTGAGATGGCAACCAACCCTGTGTAACGTTTCAGTGGTATCCATTTGTAAAAGCCGTTGCAATCAAAGGCCCCTAAAATTGTACAATTGCAATTGTTACTAATATCATACAAGGGAAGATATGATTTTATTTACTGTTTTGCATGAATTATCAAAAATTATCAAGTATTGGTGTTGCTAGCATGAATATTGTTACCATCTGTTCTTGCTCATATATTTGCAAGCTCAAATTTAAGGGTGCTGAAAAGTAAATTTAAACTGCTGTTAGTAAATGGATGGCATAAATGTATTAAAAAGGCAGACACTTTTTGAAAAAAACATTAGAGATGAAATTAAAGAGACAGCTCTATAGACGCAAAATAATTTGAGAGACTACACCGGTACAGACAAAACATAATGCTGACTACAGCATGATTCTTTAGAAAACAGAGCACAGCAAAGGTCAGCAGCACACACCCTTTTCGGGAACAATCCAATCTTTTTCTATAGGTGCAAAATGGAAATGAGAGGTGTTGTAAACAGTGATAGATGGCAGTTTAAATTGTCATGGGTCTTATCAAAATAATCTGTATTTTACACATTTAATCTGTTCCAATGGGATTTACCAGTAACCCAGGTGACATTACAAGGAGAAAGAAATGAAACAAGGATTCCAGTATACTTGGGTTATTTTTTTAGCAAGTAAAATAATTTGAAGAACTTGTCTGTATTTTTGAGACAAAACAACACAGCTATGGCCATGTGTGTGCATGTCTGTGAATTTTTTCAAAGTGGTTTCAAAATCATTTTATTAACTGGTTACGAAGATATGCAGGACATTCATGCTACCACACACAATTTGAAAACAGCAGAATTAGAGGAAATGAACATTGCATGCAAAATTTGCGCTCCCAAATTAGTTTTTTTCCCCCACATTAGTAATTGCACCATGTTAATGTTCAACTTTGTTGTTATTCATTTGACAAAAGGTATGCTGCACAACTTGCTAGCATTTCTGTGACTAACTAAACCCTTCAAGTTTAATTCACATTATATTTCCCCTACCTTTTATACTACTACCCTTTTGCTTGGGATTATTAGAACCATTCTCAAGGAATAGATATAGTTTAATTTGGTCATGCATTTAATTGGCTATTAAAGTGCAGGGCATGGCAACTTCCCCTGCTAAATAGTAGGCCAATGCTTCAGTTCTAATCTGGCTAAAAAGAAAGCAGGCAACACAATTATAGGCCATCCCTTTTTTCCCACATTGAAGTCTTAAGAATGTTTCTATAAATGACTCAGATGTCTAGGCATACATCTGTTTCTGAAGATGCAAGATCACATTAGACTGTCAATGAATTTAATACAGAAATGCATCTTGAGGAACACTCAGAAGTACAGCCCTTTCTAAGATACATTGTGATACGGCCAAAAGAGATGCTTTGGGTTAACTTAAATTTAACTCAGTATACAATCTCTATTTGTTGTTTTGGTTCATTTCTGAAAAGCTCTCCTGATTTTTTTTTCTGGATTCCAGCCAAAATAGCTTGTAAAGACATTAAAACAGAAATTTTGGGCTCAGTTGTGGTCATAAGTCAAGGATTATCTGAAAGACGAATCATCTGGCCAAGTTTAGTGTACAGAATTTTTGTGGATGTTCTTAAAGAAAAAGATACATCCCATGGTTAAGAAAATAATCAGTGTGCTCTGCAGCTTGATATATCTGTGTTTTCCCTTTCTTCCATTGGTATAAATACAGTATGTTAAACAGGCATCTCTCAAGTGCTACATAACTGAAATACAGGAATCCAATTCATACTCAATTTCTGGCAAAAAAAAAATTCTGAATGTGGCGTCTGACTGAGTGAGGTTTCTAGCATGTCCCAGAGAAACGGTATGTGGTCTCTATCAAAATGGGAATCCTGCTATATGGAATCTATAGATTGTGTGTGTGTGAATAAACAGATTCAAGATAGTGTCCAATTCATAGGACAGGGTCCCAGATCATGTTGCTTTGAAAGGTTCCATAGAAGAGCATTGCAGTGCCAACAGATTTTATTCACTCTAGAGCTTCTGCAAGAGAAGAAACAGGAAGACAAAGAGAGTTACTTACAGCAATTCCATGCCCAAAGCCAGAGCCAGGCTGGGGGCTGGCAGCACTTATGTAGTTACCCACACCGGAGTCTTGACTGGCTGTACCGTAGAGGTCTGCAACTGGACCCGGGCTGTTTGCCCCTGGAAATCCTCCAGGCCGGGCTGGATTGGAGCCTGCCGGGGAAGCGGGTGCGCCAAAATTCGGTTGAGCACTGTAGCTATTCAAGACTGGTGTGCAGAGAATAAAGCTGGGTATGAGGCCAGAAGCTGAGCATGCACAGTTATTACAAAGCCAAACACTAATAAAAACAGCCTAGGTCCAACTTCTAACACTTAACCAAGGCCATGCGATAAGAGAGCAAGTACTCAATAAAAGTCAGCCCATACTACTAAGAAGCTTAGAGCTCCAAATATAGAGAAATATGTATAAAGAGAGAGAGAGAGAGAGAGAGAGAGAGAGAGAGAGAGAGAGAGAGAGAGGGAGGGAGGG
>BLBF01000036.1:25214295-25296790 GCA_015471245.1 Laticauda colubrina | reverse complement strand
GAGGGAGGGAGGGGGAAAGAGAGAGAGAGAGAGAGAGAGAGAGAGAGAGGGAGAGAGAGAGAGAGGAAAAAAATCATTCAACACACTACTGCAACCAGAGAGTGTATCAGTGGTCAGTTTCACCAAATTATCACAAAAATATGTATTTTCTGACATCTGATTTGATGCTCATGCAGTAGTAAAATGGGTTTTCTAGATCTGGGCACGTTGAGACAGCATTCACATCCCATGCAAACTACAAAGGAACTAGTTTTAGACTACACATTGTGTTAATATTGATATTAATGTTGACAGCAGAGAAAGCAAATCACACTTAGAAAAACTTTTTCAGGTGTGGGGGGGAGGAGTGGAATCCACTGAAAACTTTCAAACAGTACATCCCACCTGCCCGCCCACTTCTTTTAATACTGAAGAGACATGAAGGTTTGAAATGTTTTTTCTTTAAATAAAAACAAACAAACAAATGATAATGTAATGGAACACTTGGGAGTGTTTGATATACGTAAGAGTAGTTTTGTTTCCCTTCCTCCTTCTAATGTGGAGAAACAAGTGCCTTTCTCCCTCTCAAACTATTAATTAGGTAGAATACAAGGAGGGATGAATAGCCAGAAGCTGAATAAGTCTGCATCCTGAAACTTAATTATTTCCAAAAAGAAAACTTATAAATTGTAATAAGACAATCCCTACAATTGGAACATGTTAGGCAGTTCACTTTTATGACTATTTTTGTAAAGGGAATTAGATTAGCAAGATCATCAGGGAAAGCACTGAGCTGGTAGGTGCTTACTTCAAACAGAGAGAAACAGAGAAAGGGAGAATTGCTGGAGACCCAACCCTGCTACCTGCATGCTAAGAAAAGCAGAGCTGTTTTCTTCAGCTGATTGTTCATGACCTTTCAAAATGTATGACCTAATTATTAAATGAACTTTTCTGTCACTAGTCTGTCTGTAATCCCTAGAGATGACGGTGCTTGGATATAAAACAACGACAACAACAACTAGGAGTAAGGAGATCTCTCTGGTTATGGCCCTGCCTCACAACGCAAGTGGGTCAATGGTACTATACAGAAATATGGCAAGAAACAAAAGTCCAATTAGTGCCTGTCATGGTGGGACGAAAACTTTGCCTGGCTTTACAGGCATTGCACTAAACCTAAAAACAGGCAGAGCTTTGAGGGCCCTGTCATGCCACCATCTCGACTTTTCAACTACATGTGTGGACATCCCTGGCACTCTATGAAGGGAGCCACAGAAAGAAAATGAATCTCTAGAGAGCTGAATTTATCCCAGTTGGATCCAGCACACAAAGGGTTTAACTAACTCTACACCATCAGTTATTTTATGGAAATGCCAAAGCCCATTTAATTCACACATTTTGTTGAACTGATCCTTCGAAGGAAGGTATCAAAGAATAATGAAAGAAAAGGCAAGTCTCATCATTTCTAAATTCATTTCAAAAGTTGGTTAGTGGGAGAAAACATTTCCGAAACCCCGGATGGCTAGACAGGCATCAATTGGAATGACTTGGCCACCTCAGTCAATAAGAAGGGAGACTATGCGACCAGGTGCTCCCATAACCACAAAGAAAGGAGCTAAGCGGGTTAGATCTGTTGCAATTAAGCACTTTTAAACATTCATTTTTGGCAAACAAACGCACATTTGAGTCCTTTTTCTTTCCATTCATGAAAGATGCAAGTTTCCCAAACAAGTCAACATGGCATGTAAGTCTGATTCTTCCCACTTTCCTCCCTTCCCTTGCTGGTTTGGACAAGTTATTACAGTACATCTGAGATATTGGCCTCTGGTATTTCTCTGTCTACTCTTTGCAAGATTCACTACTTTATTCAGACTCAAGGAACTATTTGTTTACCTAAGGAAACTGTGCAAATATACACATCTGCTGGGAAAGTTTTCAATTTCTTAATAGCCACCTCCATGGTTAGAAAAAAAAATCTGTATGACTGGTTGAGGATAAATCACATCTAGTTCAGTTTATATCAATTTCCTGAGCAATGTGCCATCTGTGGTTAAATAACTAATGTTTGCTTGGTAGAGGGCCAATGGGAAGGGTTGCCTGTTCCAAGAGAGAGGGAGAAACATACAGGTAATCCCCGACTTGCAACTGGTCACTTAACATTACAACAGATCCCTGCCCCAAAGCTAATTATGACCAATTTTTGAAGTTATGGTGGCTATACACTCCACTCCAGGGTCACCACCCCAGGGTCACATGATCACATAGAATAATAGAGTTGGGCAGGACCTTGGAGGTCTTCTAATCCAAACCACTGCTCAGGGCATTTTGCATGTTTGGCAGCCAGCTCACCTTCATTGCCACTGACAGCATCATGGTGACTGCAATTTGTGAAAATTTTTGCCACTTTCTGGAATTTACTTACAGTTTCTGGCAAACTCCCCAACTCATTGTAGAAAATTGAAAAAAAAAATGTGGAAAAAAAAAAGGTCTGACCTCAGCTTACAACTACAAGAGCTGGGCTCAATTCCACTCGTGAGTTGAGGACTAACTATAATTTACAGAGAAAAGGGGAAGTCCATGTGGTAACACTGCTTAAAACTGACAGGAGGAAAAGGTGAGAACGTTCAAACCTGGGATAAAAATATGGAAGAACTCTATTGGGCTAGGTTGTATTGGAAAAACAAAGCCATTTTAAATGATATTGAAGATTAAACATCAAGCTAACTTTTTTTGTTTTCATTCTTGAAGAAAAACATCCAGCTGAGATATTCAGAGGCGTTATATTAAATTGCTGGAGCAGACTTTTGTTTTCCAGTTCAATAAAGTGGATATTGGCCTTGCTGACAGCTCACCAGAATGCTTTCCTTTGCCAGGCAAATGAACATGTTGGCCTCAGAAAGTGATCACATGCACAGACACACATGGGCTCCACATCTTCCATCTTTAAATTGCACCATATGGAAGCCATGCTTGGTTTGAACAGAGAACCTCCTCATAATGCAAGGCAGTTCGGGTAAGATGGCAGCTCAGCACACCAACAGCTTAAAAGTCTGAGGCAGAAAGTTCCAGATAGAATGGGTGAGTGAATGGGGAATTGGATTTTCTTCTTCTTCTATTGCTTGAAAGAACCTGTGGTTTCATGGCTCTAGAGTCTTTCATGAGTACTTCCTAAAGAACACAAGGAAGATTTCAGTGACTAACCTGCTCTTTCTCCATCTCTGGTTAAGCTTGCTGGGACAGAAAGGTCTTCTTTGGAGACCTGGGACTCCGAGCTGCATGATGTGCACACGGAAGCTTTTCTTTTTAGATTGGGTGTCACACAATTCCATATGTTAGCAAAGGTGCAAAAATGTCTTCTTGATGGTAGGAATAAGCGGAATAGCCAGGGGAATAGACTGGGAAGGACTGCATTGCTTTAGGTGGAGATGGAAGGAAATACATAAGCTGAAGCTTATTGGAACTTAGTGGGACTGTCTCCTCATCTATTTAATGCGCTGGTTTTATGGACGTTGTTGATAGCTATTTTAACATTTTAAAAATACTTTGACACTGTGGTCAATCATATGACCCTATTTATTTAAAAAAAATAATTGAATGCCCAATTTTAATATCTGATGAGTATCAAGTGGTCAGGGATCTCCCCCATTCCAGAATGAGACCCAAATTTAATTAACATGCTCAGCTAAGAAGGTTTGCACCAAGGAAAATGGAGCCATGCTTCAATCTCTTCTTCCACATGACCTTTCGTATCTACATCCCCATGGCTGGAGCACTCATTTGTGGTATCACGGAAATCTAAATCACCTCATTTAGCTCAGTAGAGTTGTTCACTAAGATGCCAAGAACAATAAATTGCCAAGTTGACAATTTGAAGGAAAGTAACAGTGAACACCAAGGATTCTATATTTTTTTTATACCTCAGTCTTTTCCCCACCCCTATGCCTCAATCATCCCATTCCTAAATTATTGTAATTTCCTTAGAGAACAACAATTCAGAGCTCACTATACTGGTTCCATGCTCTCTTCTATTGCACCATCAATAGTTGGTCATTTTTCTAAGTTGTTGTATGTCACAAAGTAAAAGTGTTTACTTCAGTCAGGCTTGGAGATGAATGCTATAGCTTGGGAGATATGCTGATGAAGATTCTCAGTTATCTGGAAGTTGAGTCATGGCAACTGGACTTATTTTCTTCTTGGTTAGGAGACGTTTCGCTGCTCACCCCAGCAGCTTCTTCAGTCTGAATAAGTCGGTGAAGGGAATCTGAGCAGGCAAGAGAGTCATTGGAAACTGCCAACTTCTTAAAATTCAGGGGGGTATTTAAGAAATGTCTCAAAATACCACACACTTTGGAGAAGAAACCCCAAAGTGCAGGGATACCCCTAAGAATTGTAAGAGTTGGTACATTCCAACGATTCTCTGCCTACTCAGATATCCCCAAACAATTTGTTGAGACCGAAGAAGCTGCTTGGATGGGCAACGAAACGTCTCCAACCGCTTGCCACAATTCAACTTCCAGATGGCAGTTTGGAGGCAGAATCTTTCCTTCTTCTCCCAAAGGTGCTTTTTCAAGAGGCAACTGGACTTTCTGGAAGTCCAGTTGCCTCTTGAAAAAGCATCTTTTGGGATAACCATGAGCTGCATGACTGAGAATCCCCATAAACTTACTTTCTTCTGCTCCCAAACACAACCCTTGTAATAGAAAAAACAACTCTGAGACGAGGCAAAATGTGATGGGGTGCCCTTTTGTTCGATGAACAAATGGTCTTTTCCAGAATTTCTCCACTGGAGGTGCACTTGAAGCAGAGGAAATTTTGGGTGATTCTGAACTAAACAGAGGAGAACCGTGAAGGACAAAGCTTGTCTCGCCCAAGACTTTGAAAAAGGGATCTGACACCTTTAAGAAATAAATGAACAAAGAGAATAAGACAGCTAAGCAGTCACAATTATAGGGTCCACATGAATTGGAGAGACATGGCCAAAAGGAGTCCTTGTATTCATTTGGTCTGCTCTTTGCTGAACTGAGTTTTTAAATGTACTTGAAGTAAAAATGCATTTATGCAACTGCAGTCATGCGTTATGGATGGTTCCAATATGTTTTGAAGCATTCCAATCAAATATGCATGTTTTCAGTGAGAGGATAAAATAATGTGGCATACTTCAGGGCTATTTCATAAAATAGCAGGGTTTAACTTCTGCTGATAATATGTATGCTAGGCATCACAAGGGTCAGGAAAATATTTTCCAGCTTACCACACACAAATCACTGCTTAGGTATAGTCTTCATTGGTATGCTGATTGCTATCTCAGTGCAAGGTGATCTGAAAGTGTCTAGAGATGGGGGAAAAACGTCCAGAGCAAGAGCAATGCTTTAAAATCTAGGGGGAAAAAAATCTCCTGGTTGACCTGTATAGGCCATAGATTTGGAAAAGCATGACATATTACAGGTAGTCTTCAACTTACAGCCATTCGTTTAATGACTGAAGTTACAACAGCACTGGCAAAAAATGCCATTGACTGATTCTTTTACTTACAAGTGTCACAGCATCCCCATGGACGTTTTGATTTTTATTTGTTTGATTTGTCAATCGCTTACAAGATAATAGGTATAAGTATAAACATAATTATGAATACATGAAATGGATACTTATGAGAAAAATAAAAAGAAACAATAGGACAGGGACGGTAGGCACGTTGGTGCGTTTATGCAACCCCCCCCCCCCCCCGACCTCTTAGGAAAGGGGTGAGGACAATAGTAGACAGTCTAAGGTCAAAGTTTTTGAGGTTTGGGGAAGAAACAATGCAATGAAAATTTGCAACCGACCTGTATTTGTGATATTTGCAGTGATGATCATTTATGACTTTCCCAGGGGGGCTCCCAACAAGCAAAGTTAATGGAGGAGGTTGGGATTCCTTTAACGACCTTTGTAATTTGCAGTGTTTAACCATGATCATGGTTAAAAGAAAAGGTAAAATCAGGTGCAAATCAATTAATGATCACATTACATTGCAATAGAAGTTCCGGTCCCAGTTGTGGTGGTAAGCCAAGAACTACCTTTATGTCTTTGTTTTGGAGTAAATGAAGTACTACAGCTGTTTCAAAGCAATGACGGTGGTAACTGCAACAACATCTCTTATAGTGATGATGACGGTAAGTGGTAATTATCCACTTCTTATCCAAGTATGAACTGTGGTGGCCCAGTGGTTAGAATGCAGTATTGCAGAGTGCCAGCAGTTCAATTCCTGACAGGCTCAAGGTCAACTCAGCCTTCCATCCTTCCGAGGTTGGCAAAATGAGGACCCAGATTGTTGGGGGCAATATGTTGACTATGTAAACTGCTTAGAGAGGGCTGTAAAGCAGTATATAAGTCTAAGTGCTATTGCTATTGCTATCCTTTGATAAATCTAATTCAGCTCTCCATATATTACTGCATACCTAAGCTTTTTCCGAAAATACACTTTGGAGAATCATTAAAGCATTGAGAAAAATCTTCTTTTGCTGTTATTAAATATACCCATATCTACTTACTGTGCATTCAGGAACTAGAAAATTTGAACAAAACTATTTAGTATGGTAAATCAAGATTAATTTCCCATCATTTCCATACTAGCCATGGGTACAGAATCACTGTGTCACACTCAAATGCAAAAAAGAAGACAAAGATTTTGTGATTTTCCGACATACCTTGATGTCTATAAAGTATCTAACAAAGTGCCACTCTGATTTACAGGCTATCATTTACATGATAGCTGAATGGCAGGCAATTAAATGGATATATAGCTGCCTCGGAAATCACACTCCAAGGGTGTTCATCTTCAGTTCTTCATCAAAGGTGAGAGATATAGGCTATCATGAGATTGGGTCCTAAGTCATTCATAGATATTAATTCAAAGAGGAGCAACAAGGATGATCAGACAATTAGAGAAAATGTGGAAATTAAAAGTTCTGGAACGTTTATTAGGGAGAAAAGATGACGGATGGAGAGTAGGACAGCACTCCTCAAATATGGGAAAGGAGACCATTTCATTTAACTGCCTAGAGTTGATCGATAAAGATATGGGAGGTATACAATTTTAATAAATGAATAAATGACCGAATGAATACTTAAGTCCTCTTCTTTCATTTCAAAGTGCAGGATTTGGAATTATATAAGACTGGGACTAGAGATAGTCTGAAAGTCTTGAGAATACCCCTTATTTAATCAGGCTGGATCACATCATTTGATAAGAAAAATAGGGATTGGTAATATTTTGTGTAGTGCCTTCTATCTAGATGACCCCACCCCAATACAGGCCTGTACAGAAAAGCAACTGCTGGCTAAATATTACAAAAAACAAAAAAACCCTTCCTAGCAGTTAGTGCAACTCAATAGTGGAATCAATGACCACTCTGGGCTCCTGGACAGTGAATGTCTTCTCAACATCTCAAACCCATGTTCGAACCCAGGCTGGCAGCTTTCTCTGGGGAATGTTTTAAACTGGATTCTTGTACTGAGCAAGGGGTTGGACTCAATTGCCTAAAGGCTCCAATTCTTATCTTCTTTTCTGCATGCCCTACATGATATAAAATCTTGGAAGAAAGGACTTGAGGGAACTGAAGCACAGCTGGCATCTCATGCTCCAATCTCACCAGATGGTTTAGAAACAAACACCTTGGAGACAAGAGGATGTGGCTGACATACTTTTACAGTACACCCACCCGGATCCCACAAGGGCTTCAAAATTAAGCAATGTGAAAATATATATATCTAGGAGAATAGGAATCTGATTTGGACCGTAAAAACAAATCTATTAAATAAGCCCCTAAGAGGGAAGGTAAAAAGGAGAGGATTCACAGAATTTAAAGACTTAAAGTCAGATTGAGGTACAAGATAATATAAATTGTACAGGGTATGCAATGTTGTTGTTTTTTTTTAAAGAACTTTTCAATTTAAACTAAACCAAAAGCCATTGCTTTGTTTTTCATCCAGAGGAAGAGTGTTTCAACAAGGAATGAATTCACATGTTTTATCTCAGGATGCATTTGAATCAGATCATATCAACCAGATCCATCTGAGTGAAAGACTCACAGAGTTGGAAGAGTACAACCCCCTTCAAGTCCAACCCCCTACCTAGGCAGGAAACCCTATATACCATTTCAGACAAATGGTTATGCAATCTCTTAAAACCTACAGTGTTGGAGCATTGTATCTGGTGATACTTCTTAATGTAAGAGTCCAACCCCTTTATTTATTTCCATGTTTGAGGAAGAATAGTGTCCAACAATTTCTCTAGTATTTTGTCTTCCTCATAATAACAGTTCCTAGTGCACATATTGGGTAGAGAGACTGAGAATACCGTAACTGGGAAATAGCATTCCCTTTGAGTACTACTGAGAATGCTGCTGAGGAGTGACAAAAAAATCCAAAACCCAGATATCCAGTGTGATCTGAGCCAGCAAATGATTAATTGTTTAGCTTTCCTGTGAGAAAAAAAAGTTCATGAAAAATATTGGTTTTTAAAAGCATCACAAATGTCGAGGAATCGAGATTCCAACTTGCACTAGTATACAATGTTTCTGTTCACATGACATGTTTAATGTAGTCATGGGGATGAGGCTACCATACCTTGTGAATGGAAAAACCAGGTTTTTCAGTCAATTAACAAAAGTAAGTTATGTTTAGTATGAAATAGCCCCAAGTCTGCCTAAGACTACACTTAACTCCCTTCAGTTAACTCTGTCTTCCATACAGTGAAGGGCACTTCCACATGGTGTCATTTGCCATTTCCAGTTCCTTCCAGCTGTTGTTAAGTTAGGTACACTATAAATGACTAAAAAGTGCTCATTTACTATATGGCTCCACTTCCAACTTGGAGGAAAGTAGAACGGAACGCTCTATACTGGGCTGTGTGCTCTTCTACCTTTTTATTTATTATTTGAGTGAGGGAGTTTAAGGGGCTGTGTATCAAATTTGTATGTGGCCCAAAGCTGAGGCTGTAGCTGATTCTTTAAATGAGAAAGAAGATGGTAGAAATGGTTGAATGGTGGGGTGACATGGAGAGGATGAAAATGGAAGAGGTAGAAAGGCAGACTATCGATAAAAGTTCTGTGTTTGGGCAAGAAAAAGGTAGGGAATATACACAGGACAGGAAGATCTGGCATGGGAATAATAAACATTAAGAGGATCTAGATATCCTTGCTGGATTACAAGTAAAACAGGAGGCAGCAGTGTGGTGTAACTGCAAACATCATTTTTTTCTGCCCAGAAGTCATCCAGACCTCAAAAGATCAAAAAATATGCTCCAATGCGAGGAACATGAGGGCAGAACTCTGAAATAGGGTGAGACCCAATACAATCTCTTGCTTATTTGTCATCTCCCTCTTACTAATATACTGTCATTTGAGCAAGCATTTTTTGTTGCCTTGAGGCATTTGTTCCGGGTGCTTTGTTCAGAAAAGCATATGCCCAAAATGCCTTTTTGTGGATTTTGCCTCTCCAATTTCTCTTGATCTGTTGAACGCAAAGCACACACCCATGTTGGAAATGTTTGTTATTGTACTCAAGCAGACTTATATAGGTCTTGATACAACTGTTGCTTTCACTTTTCTCAAAAATGTGCACTGAAATCAACTACAAAGAGCAAAGTGATTTTTTTTTAACATTCCAGTGTTTAGCCTGAGAATCACATATGTCAAATATCAGAAAGAATATTTCATGCTAAGGAAACAGTTAGAGTGTAGTGTTTAAAGGCACCAAGCTAATAAATCAGAAGATCATGAATTTCTAGTCCTGGCACAAAACCAGTTGGGAGACATTGGGCCACTCACTCCCTTTCTCTAAGCCTTAGGGCCAAAACACTTCTGAAAAGGAACCAAATCATCATCATCATCATCATGAGAGGCACTTTGGCATAGAGTAAAGACACTGAGCTAGAAACCAAGAGACTGTGAATTTTGGTTCTTCCTTAGATGCTCCCTGTCCCTCAATTGTAGGAGCAAGACTAGACCAAACTTTTTTCCAAAATGTTGCCAGATTGACATGGACACATGTGCATGCACATACACACAAAAAACTCCTATGCCTTCACAACAAAGGCTTTAATTCTCTTTCACTTTGCTTCTAATCCTGCAACACTTCTAAAAGAACAAACATCATCAGTGAAAACCTAAAAATAAATTAAGTTGTACACTCAGGTTCTGATCACATTTGCACAATCTCCTTAACTGTGTCATATTTAAGTCCAGAAATGAGTTTTTCTACCAGGCAGCCTATGCGATCTGTTCTTCTAAGCTGCCTGCCATCCTGTACAATCCGGCAGCTGTGCTGAATCTCTTCACCAATCAGCTGGAGATGAAAACATAATATCCGCCACCAGAAAACCCTAAAATAAGCCATTTCCATTTGATCATCATGAAGTTTTATGAAGTATAGGGCAAAGCAATACTTTTGAAACAGGTAAAAATAGAAATTCACAAACAAAAATGATGAATTACTATTTTGGGCTCTTCATAAATTGGGATCAGAGAGGTTGATGATTGCAGAGGGAGGAGGAAGAAAATGCTAAAAGCCACTATAATCTTCAGGTTTATTGGACAGTGGATCTAACCTTCCTGTCAAAGCCAACTTGCAGCTCTAAAATGAGTCTCCAGTGGGAATCTAATAAAGTATGAAAGTCAGTTTTTTTATCTTCCCCTTTAGGAAACATAATGGTTTGCCAATGTTGCGGGAGAAAAAATATCCCCACTTCAAATAAGGAACCAAAATGTTTGGACATAGAAGGAAAAAGTATATTTTTCTGTCATGTGCAACTACTGCATTGATTGGGTTCCCAGCCAGAAAAATTCAAAAGGCCCCAAATTAGGCAAGGTTATAGGTTATATACCCTTAGATGAATGATATAGAAAGCTAAGGGAAAGATAAATCAAACTATAACCTTTACAACAGGAATGTAACATGTGATATATTATAGGATGATCTTATAATGGCTATTCTAGCATCTCTACATTCTTTTTTACTACTTTCTGTCTAACCTATCCTGATGATAGATATTAACACCATGTACCATAAACACTATCTTTACTATGTCCATACATTCCACCCTTTACACTCAAAGAAACACAAAAATCTACTTTCTAGCTTTTTTCTTTCCAGCATCATCAGGCAAACTCTTGTACTTCTATGCCTTTCCTCATATTTATGTCATGTACAGGTCATCATGCATGATAAACCTCCACAATACTCATATTCTTTACATCACCTCAGTTTCTCTGTCTACCTAGTACAGAGAAGATACAATGAATATGAACCACATTATTCAAAGGATAAACCAACCCCCATTTAATTTAATGTACAAAACTACACATGACTCTCAGTTACAGAAAACCACAGCATGATGTTGGTGGGTTTCTAGTAGCCCATACTGACCTGAGGGGAAACCAGTTTGGTGTAGTAGTTAAGGTGCTGGCCTAGAAACTAGGAGACAGTGAATTCTAGTCTTGCCTTAAGGCTGGAAAGTCAGCTGAGAGAATTTAGGCTAATCACTCTTCTCTCAGACCAACTCACCTCATGGGGGTTGTTGTTGTGAGAAAAATAAGAGAAAGAAAAAGGATTATGTATGGTTGCTGCCTTGAGTTACTTATAAAGTAATGAGGGACAAAATAAATAAATGCATAAATACACAAATAAAAGGGTGAAGGGAAGACAAGTTATAAAAAATCAGAATTTAAAAAAAGGGTGGAAAATGAAATCTCCAAAACAAGCACTAAGAAAATTAAAACGAGTATTCCATACTATGTTATTTACTATGTGTTCTGCTGATTGGATTAAATCAACCTTCTCAAAAGTAACACCTCAAATGTACTGGTCTGGTAGTTAACCACCATAGTGGTCCAAGATCTTGAGGGCAACAACATTGGAGAGAGCTAGAGAACTTATTTTCTTCAGAAGCTATTTTTCTTTTGTTGCTTGGCTACAGAAAAATCATTATGGAAAACTTGAGGGCTCATGGAGTTCACCCCCCCCCCCCAAAAAAAAAGGTATCGTGCTGTTTTTTCAAATTAAGCATTTTTAATTTAGTATACATTCCATATTTGACAAATGGGGCAGAGGACAAATGATTGTACAAGCCTCTTGTTATGGAACATGACACCTAATTTAAATTCTCCCTGCTTTTTTTTCCTGCTAGATTTGATATCCATCGTTCGTTGTGTGACCTTCTATGGTTTTTTTGCAATGCCATCATCTGGGTACAATTTCCAAATCTCATTAGGAATACAATTATTTTTGTATACACTTTCCAAGTTCATACCATCTCACTCCCAGACATTCTGATTATCTACTTAGAGCTTTAGAATATTATTTCTGTCACTGCTGGAGTGAGTCTTGTTGATAAAACAAGGTAAGAGAGAAATTCTGAAGATAAAATTGAGCAGCAACATTTTTGCAACTAAATTTAACAGGCTTCATTGGCAATATTTGAAAATAATATTGGAAAGTGATATTGTAAACTAGCTCCAAACAAGATCTTTTCAATTAGCTGCATTTACCTCTTGAGATTTCCAGAGTTCTCTTAGGTTCAGATGTGGCTTTCCACAGAGTGTAAATGTATGGGGAAATTTGAGAATACTTTGGAAAAGGTATTTTGTGTGCAATTTGGGGTTCAAGTAGTTACATGTGGTTTCTTCAGGCAGAACTATCAGGGAAAGCTTGCAGGAGGAACTCTTTCCAATTATTATACAAAGGAATGCAATTAAAATGATTTTGAACCAATTTAGGCTTTCTAAATTTCTATTTGATCATGTCATGGACCTGATCAAAGCCTCTTCTAATCTTAATTCACAAGCATGAACTAGCACTTCTCATTCAAGAAAAACAGAATAATAGAGTTGGAAGGGACCTTGGAAGTCTTCTGAACTTGAAGAAGCTTCTTGGATGAGAAGTGAAACGTTTTCAAGGAAAAAAAACAAGAAAGCCCAGTTGCTTTTTGAAAGAAGCATTTTTAGGATGAATTTGGATGTTAACTTAAAGCCTACCTCCAAATAAATCCAATGATGGGCCAGAAAGGTCACCGCTGAAAGATAAATTCTTTTCGACAATCTAAGGAGGGATTTCCAGCTATGGATCCATTCGGCCATCTGCCTTCCTACATGGATCATTACTCTGAGGTGACTTCAGAAAGTAAGGGGGGAAAGGCTGGCTTCAACTTCAAAGTGATTCTCCCACCCCACCCCACAACACTTTTATATCCAACAATTGACTTTGGTATATAAGTCTATAAGGAAATCTGCTTGGTAAGAACATTCATAGGATATTAACAGAAGGAATTTTAAAAATGTGCCCTTATGTTGGTTTTAGCATGTTGTGCAGAGTCAAAATGATCTCCTCTAAGTGGTTCATTCTGAATGAATATTTTAAGCTTAGCAGGAGACAATTAGGCCATGCAACGAAATATGTACAACTGGAACTGACGGGTAATGGAGTTGGCATCAAAATACAAGAATGCCTGTTCTCATTTGAGTCCTCTTCCAAGTGTAAAATCCGAACTATTTAGCATTTGAATATGGAAAATTACAATTGATCCGCATGGAACTTGTGTACGCCAATGAGAATTTTATACGAAATTATATGTTTGATTTAACTTGGAAAGAAATCTCAGAGGGCAGTTTATCCCAAGCACCAGCCAGCTATATAACCACTGAGTTACTTTTCAGGGCTGGTTCAAGCTGATCTCTAGCATCATAGTTTACCAAGCAGCAAAGGAAATATATGAACAGATTGTTGAATAATAGTTTTTCAACCCAGCTTGCATTACAGAAATAAAAATTCCTCTCTCGGCTTCAGTTCAAGCTCTCAATGGCAGGGATAGTTGAATAAATCTGGATAGCACTACTCAGAATTCCAAATGAACTAGATGGCAGGGCTGTTCTAAAGTGGAATTTTTTTAAACTCACAGTTAACTCGAGCGTGCAATTTTTGGGTCAAGTATTGTTCTTATGCAAAGGACTGTCATGCTGAACATGGGCCAAAGTGGTCTAATTTGTTCAGAATTGTTCCAAAATGCAGGACAGGAAACCATGGATGTAAATGGCAAAAAAGTTGATTTCAGTTGGAGATCAATCTTCCTAACAGAGCTGTTCAACAATGAAACAGATTGTTTTTAGGAAGTGGTAGACTCTCTTTTGCCACAGAGGCTGTAAACAGAGGGTGAATGGCCATCTGTCAGGAATGCTATACTGAATATTCCTGGACTGGGTGAGTCTTGGACCAAATGATATCTGAACCTTTACTTTTATGACATGAACCTTAAATATCTGTCAATTTCCCCTTCTTTCTCCTGTCACTCAAAGATTATGTTCGCATTCATCCATTTCTTTTTTCAAATAGATATAGCTTATCATTTGTGCAAACACAGAACTGTGGTTAGTTTTAACTATCGTTATTTCAAACAATTTAGTTTCAGATTCTTATTTCCTTTTTTCTTTGGAAAAAAGAACAAACTATGGTTAGATGATGGAATCAACTTATTTTGATGACTTCTGTGCACCAAATATAAACTGGAATGAGTGAAAGAAAAAGTCCCACAGACAAATAAAGGCAATGGAGAATCTTTCTGGGTGAGACTGTAAATGTTATAATTTGTCACATTTCAAAACTAATTATCTAAGACTTAAGTGGAAAGAAAGTCAAAAATTCTCAAGACAAAAACTAACTGAACTTCAATCAACTTTTGTTCTTGTCTTTGATTTAATATCCGGTCAGTGGTAAGAGTTCTGGAGCACCTTCCTCATTATTTTCTGATGTTGCTTGATCTCATTAAGCACAAACACACATACACACACACAAACAAAAGTCAACCTATATTATTTATATTCCCCATTTCTTTATAGGCAACCTGAAGGAAGCAAATAGATCCTTCCAAACACAAATCTCTTAGATCAAATACCAGTACAATCAATGGAATATCTTTACAAAGTTAAAAAAAAGTGCAGCAACTTCATTGGGATCAAAAACAGGACTTGAAAAAAGTCAAGTCCTCTTGCATTTTCCATTTGACTCTTCCAAGACTACAGATCCAATTCCATGGAAGAAGGCCATATCTTATCTAAGGGCATGACAATGGAAATCCTCTCCACATAAAATGCATTCAAGCAATGGCCCTCTGCATCTTGCCAACCATTCTCCTGTCAGGCATTATGCCTCTACCAAGATGTTTATCGCATTTGGACCAACTGTTGAAAGACATGTCACAATTCAGAATTTAAGGAAAATTGATCCAAATTCTGAAACTAACAGACATATGTAAGAATGAACTTTGATAGCCATGCAAACTTTCTTCTGTATGCCAAAAAAATGAGAGATGCTGTTACTATAATTGTATTGCATTGTTTGCTTCCCCAAAGGAATGAAATTCCATACAAACCTGGGCTTTTAAACTGATCCGGGCTGGGAAGGTGGTGGAGGGGGGAGTTACTCGCTGAAGCAGGGTGCTCGCTACGAAGCATCTGAGCCACCCGAGGCCCCATGGAATCATAGTCCGCATACGATAATGGAGCCCGTTGGTCACCGGGCGGAGAATAGAAACCATAATCGGGGATCCCTGGAGATACAGTGACTCTATCATTGCAGATACTAGATTGGTGCTGATTTTCAATATTAAAAATGTACTTTTTTTTTACAGTTACAATCATCGAAACACAAGACAAATATTAAAAAGTAGTGTTTTGAAAACAGAATGGTTCATACATGCTCCCAATACCCTTGCTGTTTTACTCAATTTTGCTGATAGAAAAATAAGACTGGGTATAAAACAAGGAAACTCACCACTTGGTTTACTAGAAGCTTTTTTGCAGAGCAGGAAAAATGATTCATGAGAATGAAATATTGGCCCTACTGATTAAAATAATGTGGAATACATTGCAATAGAGAACTGAAGGAAAAAGCTAATTAAACCTAATTTTCAATGCCTGTAGAAATTTCCTTATCCCTTGCCTACAGAAAATCTCCCATTTATCCACATATATAGATTCATATGTGCTTAAGTCAATGTGTGAACACAAACCTTTCTTAACCACATACAGTAAATATAACCTTCGCCTGATTTAGCTTACCTCGATTGCCCTGAAGTTCTGGATTCTCCAAGACATCCTCTTTTAATACTATATCATTTAGGCACCACAGTTAGTTTACTATACTATCTCACAAGCCACAAGAAGAGAACTTCTCTTTCTCAAGTCATACTTAGAACAGTAATTACCATTGCTTTAATAAGATGTGTCAGTTTAAGGTGACTTCACCTTCAATCAATTGATTTGAATCAGAGTAAAAAAAGGGAAAGATGAATTCTCTGAACCTGCATATAATCTCAAGATTGAGAACAGTCTGGCCCAAAATGATAAATGCTACAATTCGGTCAGATTTCAGATATTTAATTTAAATCAAAATGGAGCATGGGGAGGGTAGAATCTTAATTTTTGAAGAACAATTCTCAAGTAGTTTGTGAAATATACTTTTGCATAGATTTTAATGAAACAGGTTACCTGTTTATTCCCCGAGTTTAAGCAAATTTGTGATGTACAATGGCAGATTATCTAACACCTGGATGGAAAATGTACACACTGCTATTGCTCTTGTAATTAGCAAATGCTTCTCTAGCAGCTGAAGAGTTTCTCTATGTAACTGATGGATAGGGACATCTATTGGTTGAAGGTCAAGTATTGCCAATAGTATTCAAAGTGTTGGCTATCTTTTATCCCTTCAGGATATAGGGCCAGATTATCTAAGGACTAGCTCCCATACTTTTAAGAGCCAATAAAGTGGTTAAGTTCTGGGTTCCCTTGATTGAACAGTTCCAACTTTGGGAACAGAGGAAATGTGCCTTCTCCATTGTGGTGCCAGGTGTAGAGACTAGGGAAATTGTCCTTGATGAAGATGATGCAATTTCCGGGATATGCAATTTTGTTCACCATAGTTTTTCTCCTTATTTTGTTGTAATTTGTGTTGTTCTCAGGGGTGGGTTTCTACAGATTCTCACCTATTTGCTAGAACCAGTTGTTAACATTCTAAGCAGTTCGGAGAACTGATTGTTAGAAGAAATTACTGGCCTAATCCTGTAAGGAAGGCAGGAAGGAAGCATTCTGGTGTTGCTTACAGAAACTGCCTCTCTGTTAACCCTTATTACATTCTCGGCAGGACTTGACTTCCTGTCTCAGGAACTTCTCTGGAGTTTTTTTCCCCTCCTTTGCTGGTACTTTGCTTGTGTGGAGTGACCATTCAAAGTTACAATGGCACTGAAAAAAGTGACTTATAACCATTTTTCACACTTACGACTGTTGCAGCATCCCCACAGTCATGAGAGGCCAGACAAGGAGATGTGTGCCTCGATGTGAGTGATGCTGAGTTGGCCACGCCTAGCCAGTCATATGACCACCAAGCCACGCCCACCACCTAAGCCACAACTGGTTGTTAAAAAAATTGAATCCCACCCCTGGTTGTTCTTATATAGTTAGGAGCCCAGTCATGTGATGTTGAAGCAAAAAAAAAATCAAATGACAATCCTGGAAAGATCAGAATAGGGAAAAATACGTGACATATTTTTTTTGGGGGGGGGGAGGGAGGGAAGTGAACAATTTGGAATAGTACTTTCTTTCTGCTTTCATTTAACTGTGCTACTGAAACACTTCTCGTTTTCTAAATCCACGTTGTACTGTATTCAAAGGATGTATTGGCTTTACAATTTGTAAAGAGTATCATAAACAGTTATTTAAATCTCAAACACATGTACAAATAATTCCCATCTCCCATAAGTACATTTGAGTCAGAATTAACTAGTCAGAATTATTTCCATGCCAGCTTTTATATCAAATAGTACCTTTTGGTCCTGCCTTATATGCCTGAAAGAATTGACAGACTCGATTTCAACTATTTCTCTTTTCAATTGCATTAGCTGTTGGGACCACAAAATTGCCTGTAGGTTGCTTTTTTAAGATCATGCTGTCACATGGGATATGTCTACTCAGATGGATGAAAATAATAGTCTCAACTGGGGAACTGTTTACATCTATAGCCTACTTCTAGGGACCTCCAGGGGACACTTAAAAAGTGGGTGTTCCAATCTTAGCTCAGCACAAGCCTAACAAATAGACACAAGATTGCATAGACACAACCTAAAATTTTGCCCTGTGTCTGCCCAACAAGTTAACTCTTTTGTCAGTAGTCATTATATGTAATTTTCCCTGTCTGAATTCTGGATTCCTCTGGAGTCTCCTTTTGAGGGATTGCTACAGAGAGGAGAGGGGTCAATTCTCCAAAGCACCTGAGGGCAGAATGAGAAGTAATAGGTGGAAGATCATTAAAAAGAGATCCAACCTAGAATTAAGGAAAAACTTCTTGGCAGTGAGAACAATCAGTGGAATAATTTGCCTTCAGAAGTTGTGGGTGCTCCATCACTGGAGGTTTTCAAGAAGGCACTGGACAACCATTTGTTCAGAATAGTATAGGGACTAGAAGGTCTGTTCCAACTCTGTTATTGAATATTCTAGTAGTTTCCTTTTCCTTATAACCAATGGAAACATGCATGCACACGCACACGACTGTGCAAGTGATTTGCTCAAAGGGGGAATGTGAAGCCCCTGGACCACTGCTGGAGGACAAAGCAAGATTGAGGAAACCCCATTTTGTTGTAATGTTTTTTGGCAAGGAAGATCACACTGACAACAACCTGCTGACATAGCTTTCAGTCTCTGAATCTCTCTTCACACTTGCCATAAGCAACCACATGCAATTTGGCAGCCCTTGCACCATCAGTGTTTATGATAATAGCCATGTGTGCTTGAAAGCAGCAGGAAATTTTCAATATAACTATCATTAAGACAAAATTTTAAATCAAAGCCATTACTGGTACTGAGAGTTAAAGCTCACAAGATTAGGCTGCTTTTTATCTTTATGAAAAATTCATAGAACAAGCTGCCAAACAACTTCTTCTTGCTCGAGAGAGTAAATGATATAATAATATTTAATGCTGCCGATACAGATGAAAGTGGAGGCAAAAGTTGCATGCTGTAATGTGTACATCAGGGAGACTGTTGAACAAGGAGCTCTGACACTTAGCACATGTAATGTTGGGTAGACAAGCAAGTGGAAAGTCTGCTGTTGCCTTCCCCAACTTTTAGACTTCAAAGATCAGCGGCTGCTCTTCACTTCCCTTGCAATTTGGTTGCAAATGTACAGCTGCAGTGCAAAGGTGGAACTAAATTCTCCAGGGCTTATTCAGAAAATAGAATGTAAGAAATACTGAAGCACTTGAACAAAAACCACCCAAAACACATGCAGCTTTGTTGGCCAAGAACCAGGGGGTTTCAAGAGCTCTATAGACCAGGCACCCAAGGCCTTCAACTGTTTGGAGGGGAAAATACATATCAATTTAAGCCATGCTACCAAAATACAGGTAGTTCTCATTTAGTGACTGAAAATTATTCCAGCAACTTGGTTGTTAAACAAAATGGTCACTAAATGAACACATAACTGACAGAGAAACAGAGGGAGAGAAAGAGAAAAAATCCTGCAAAGATCACTGGCTGGTGTTTTATCATCCAGATACTTCCCTGAAAAGTGCTAACCACAAGTTAACAAGCTCAGCTTTGTGACCTTAATGAGGTTAGAACTTTCCTCCGGACGTGCAGCTGATGCCTGAAACAGACCAGACCTTAACCAGTTTCACATTGAAGACTTTTGTTGTGCATTTGTTGGAAAATAAATTGTTTATTATCATATTTGCAAATTGTCCTTTTTTTGAAGCAGTGGCTAAACAAAGATTACAAGTTAGTACCTTGTTGATCTTTGATGTCCTTTCCACTGGCTGTCTCTGAACTTCTTTAGTGGCATTTTATTGTTGAGGAAGCTCTGACACTGCTTCTTTGTGGATATGATAGGTTGCAAACAAAGTCAAAGGGGAGTGGTCATTATCACTGTTGTCTTAAGGAAATGATGAACTCCAGGAACTGAGCTACCTCCCCACTCAAGTCTTTGGCTTGCTTGTGAGCAACACTATAAGCTCACTGTACCACAGGACAGAAAAAAAAATCTATAAATATGTATCATCATACATTATTGTGCATGTCAGCATTAAAATGTGTTGGAATAATTTAAAGCTAAGATTACTGTAAGTAGCATTCATTTACACCTGCAGAAATGTTCTTTTTGCATTTCACTCCTGAGATAAAATTGAAGGAGATCTACAAGTGAAACAACTGGCACTGTTCAAAAGTATCTTAGTTTACTTTCTACCATACACCTTATGTTTTTGAATAGCTAAGCCCTTCAGAGAGCTGCTCGGCTGCTGATTTGGAGTTCATAATATTGGAGGAACTGGGGAGCATTTACAGAGATTGAATTCAAGTTAATGGGAGTCTGACAGAAAGCATATTTTGGTAATATAACTGATTGACTGAAGATCTAGGTCAGAAAGGTCTGTGTTTTCTTATAGATTCCTGCAGGACAACTGTGTTAAAAGTATTTTGCATAAAGTATAGGATAATGAATTGTAGAAATGGACAAAAAGAAATTAATATTGCAAGTTGTCAAGTTCCATCTCCAGGGGTCTACCAATGTTTGGCTCAGAGTCCAAAACGCCAATCTGGTAGAGAAGAAAGGAGTTAATTATTGGACCGTGATTCTTCCTTGTGTGGTTTTTCTGAGGTTGGATCAGCATTTATTATAGTGATAAATTATTCTTAGCTAATTTGTCATAAAATAAATAGCATCTGGCATTACTCCAAAGCTCTACTAAGACAAAGCAATTCTGCTGCAGAGAGAGTGCAAAAGAAATGTTGCTTTGTTAAGCCAGGTCACAAGAGTTCTTCTAAAGCAATTATTAAAAAATGCAGCTATTGCTAACAATAGCAATAAAGCAATCTCTTTAATAGATGATTTAGCAAAATTTAAATTTGAGCAACTGATAAAAGAGTGCTAACAAGTGATTGGGGACCCATCCACAGAATACTTGATGAACACAGGTTTTCTTTTTAAACCAACTAAAATCAATCAAAATCATTTTTCTAGGGCTTACAATTGCTCTTGATGGCAAATAAGTGTACCTCTCATCAAAATGAGGATGTTTTACACAAAACCAGTATTTAGAAATTTCTCCTTATCAGAAATATTACACAACGACATCCGCACAAGAAGCCAATCCCATCACACTCAAGACTGGACCAAATGTTGCCAAGAGAAACAGTAATCAAGGAGCCAATTTTTTTTCTGGCAGCTTTTGACAAAAGATTTTCCACTTGAGGGGTTCATCTTTAATCATTATAAAAGCACAGAAGTTTAATCCATTTTTGATGTAAATGCTAATAACTGCATGTCCTTGAAGTTCAAAGGGGTCTTTGTGCATGGCAGTAATTAGCCAAGCAAGGTGGTCTCTGCCTTCTGCTTCTAATGACATCCTTAACAACAAACAAATGTCAGCCTTACAAAAGCGGTAACATTTTTTTTTTTTGGCAGGTAATTTTGGAGGATAAAAGAAATTTCATCCCCAAGCTTTATGCTATCAGTCTGAAATGATCTAGAACAACTATGCCAGAAGTTTTCAAAAGCCAGAAAATGCAAAACAGATGATTCTTCTTTCCAGTAGATTTGTAGAGACATTAATTAATATGGGAGATATATTGGATTCTACAAGAATTGTAGAATCAGTGCCACGTTTTACAAAGATAGAAGTGAAACTATTGCAACGTGACACCTCAAATCCTCAACTTTTGCACATCTCCAAAAATGATAGTTGGATGAACAGCATCAAAAGTCACGAAGAGAGCAAGGAGTATCAACAAAATCACGGTTTCCTTGTCTCTTTTCCAGTACAGCAGAGAACGTCTCTTGGAATGAGCAAGGCTGCCTTTGTGCAAGAGCCAAATGTAAATTGAGACTGGAAATGACCCAGATAATTCATGTTCTCTCAGAGACCATGGAGCTGCAGGGCCTCTGTCTTTTCTCCCTGCTAGAGATGGATTGATGAGCATAAGCCAATAGTTTTGTCCAAGATGGCTTGCACTAGTGATAGTTTCTTAAAATGTTTCTTAAAAAGAGCCTCATCACTATCTGCCCCAGAAAGGTCCTAATAATCTCAGAAATCACTGGCCAAATAGTGTTCTTGAGGTCCTTATCTGCCAAGCCAGGGTGGGATCCATCAGGCAAGAAATGGGGCAAAGAGTTACAGGTACTATCACATCCTCAAGGGCAAAACATGAAACTGTCCCCAAAAGCTCAAGTACAACACAATACCTATGCTTTTATCTAAGATGCATAGCCCAAACAATGGACAAACTGCTGAATGAAATCGGTATAATACTGGTACAGGGCCATGTTATTCAGTCAACAGTGTACAATCAGAGCAAAACATATTTTTTTAATTGCCATGATATGCACATCACAACTGATCAGATTCAATCCTCATCTGTATTATAGTTATTCTTAATACTTTTCTTCTGAACACTTAGAAATGACTTGTATAAAGCACCTGGGAAATCAAATCCAGACATTCAGCCCTTCATGTCTTATCCTCCCTTGTCTTCTTTGAAGTGGACAGGTTCCCCCACACCCCTGTTAAGGGTCACATTCCCCTTGTAATAATCTCTTTCATCATCTTCTATGTCTCCCAAGAAGCAATATGCAGGGAACAAGCCTCTTACCAGGTGTCATTTTTATGAAATTAAGGGGACTCTGAAATTGATCCAAGTGCCACACATAAGTGTTTTCTCAGAAAGAAGTGGTTTGAGACTTTATCTCCCTAGGACTGAGAGAGAGTGACTGACCTAAGATCACCCAGATGGCTTTGGGACTAAGGTGGAACCAGAAATAGCTTTAACCACTACACCACAGGCTCTCTTTAAAGGACATAACTTTAATAAAATCAGTTCTCTCTATGTCTAGCATTCATTTTTCTTCCTCATGATCTCACTTTTCAAACCAGGACTGTTCATTTTGTTCAATATGGGTGGAAGCACCGAAGCAACTTCAGTTGACTCCAAAAATACTAAGCAGATTTAGTACTTAAATGGAGACAATCAGGGAACCCTAGCGATGTTGGCAAACTGGGAACAACTTGATAAAGCTTCTGGAAGTTGGCAAGATCAAATCACTTACAGTATATATTGTTATCTAGAAAACATGAATGCATGCGGCCATATTGTCACTAAGAGTTGAGCTTGACTGAAAATACATTTTTGGGGGATATCTATATTATTTCTTTCAACTGTCAAGTCATATTTTCTGTTCCTTTTATTTCTGCATTTGCTTCGTATTATGAGCTGACAGTTTTATTAGGAGCCATCATTGATTTGTCCTTTTTTTTGGGCAGTGTGGCCCTTTGTTTCACTATGTTTTAATTTTTATCTGTGGGCCCATTATGTAAAGAAGAAATTATCTTGAAAATATGTGGCAATTGTTGGCTTGGAAAAAGCAAGAAGGTGTGAGAAACACATGCCTGCCAGACCTTGACATGTTTTGATATAAGAGGAATGGATAGAGAAACACTTACAAGCTTTCAAGATTCTTTTCTAATAGCCTATAGAAATAAAGTGGATTTCCAGCAGTTCTTATGGTGTCTATATGACCCATGCATCTTTCCTCAAGTGGGTCTCCCTTTTAACTTTTCTAAGTCTTGCTTTTGAACTCAGCCAAACTGACAACAGCTTCCCTAACAGAAGCTAGATAGCAAACAATTTTATTGCCTAAGTGTGCTCAACAGCAAGAAATATCTCTGGCAGGAACATAAGCAGACAAACAGGCCTGTGCAAAAAGAGACAGCGCAAACCTTCATTACAGTGAACAATCTCAGCTTCTCTTCAAATTACTTCTGTAAAAACCTTAGGTTGCCTTGATTCTTTCCCTTCCACTCCAGAGCCAATCCTTTTCCTTTCTCATAAACGTTTTGAATTGATTCTTGTCTACTTCTATTTAGCAAGATCTCACAAGTTTTGCCTTGAATTCTAAACAAAAAGCACTGAGTAGCTCTGAGGTTGGGGTCTATCACATACCTTTGACATCTAGCCTCTCTATTTTCAGCTACCTTTTTTTATAAAAACCAAAGTAATGATCCAGCACAGAATAACCCTTGCTATTTATTACAAAAGCCACAAAATAAACCATTTTTCTTTTTAACTCCACATTTTACTTTTTCACTCCAAATATGTCTATTCCTTTTTTTTTTTTTTTAACCATTGGTGACCAGATTTGCATTAATTGTTTATCACAGCCTGGACAGGCCTTTTATTAATATTAATGAGGGACTGGGAAGAAAGAGCCCCTTTATTTTTAGCCTCCTCTAATTGCGTAGTAATTATTCATCTACAAAACAAATGAACCGAACTCCATTGCTATGGTAACTGAAATTCTGGCCTCCCACTGTAACACATTAACAGGCTATCATCCCTGTTATATTTTAAATTGAACCCTTTTGTACAATAGTAGAAAAATAGGCAACTTAAAATAAAGTAGAGACTTTGTTCAGCCGTTATGTTAATTTCCAATGCTCATTGTTAGGGAATGGCTTTCCCTAGGATTGTGGCGCATCAAATTTTCTGTCTCTGGTTGGGTGCGTAGAACCAAACGCACTTATTTTCAATATGAAATTCCCCATGTGGTTTTCATTGTCAAGGAGGACAATGATTTGGCACATTTTGATCTGAAAGTTACTGTTTCTGTAGGTCTCCAAAAGAATCATTGGGACAAGCTGGCTTTCTGTAAGTGTCCATGGAGAAATTAAAATTTGTCTTACACAGGTGTTACAAAAGTGAGTGTGATAAAAACCGAAGTGTGCAATGAAAGTATGAGTACCTGATCTAATGGCAATCAAGTATAGGAATGAACACTCCTCTAATTTAAAAGGGCATGGAAAATATCAGCTAGTTAACTTCTCCAAACTGGGGTAGTTCCCAAATTAAAAACAACAACAAAGAACTAATAATTACTAATTATGATCAAGTATTCAAGAACTAACTGCATTCTCTTGGATTAAAGGAAGTGAGTCTTTGAATAAGAGGCAGTTTGATGAAGAGATTAAGGCATCAGGTTCAGAAACTGGAGACTGTGTGTTTCACTCTGGCTCAGCCACAAAACCAATTGGGTAACCTGTGGCTAGTAACTCTCTCTCAGCCTTAGCAAGAAGGAAAACTGCAGGGATTTTTCCAGCAGTCGCCAGGAATCAACACTGTCTTTAAAACATTCCAAAGAAACAAACCAACCCATCTCTGACTAAAAAGGAGATAGGAAGAAAGAAGAGGACATCATTCTCTTTGAGATTTGCTGTGAGCTTTCAAAGAAGTTTCTGGCCATCTACTCTAGGGAACAAAATGTACAGGTGGGCTTTGGCCATCAGGTTTTTTGGGGGAGGAGAAGAGGGGACCACTAGAAGATGAGCATTTTCTCTCTCCTTCCAGCAGAAGATATTTCCCACAGACCAGTCTCCTTACATCCCAGCATTTTCCAGAAATGTTGCATTAGGAAACCATTGAAGACAATAGGATTTGGCAATAAACCCCCATTATCTGTGCTGATTGGAGTGATAGGTTTGGCAGTCTAACCTGAATTGGGACACAGGATTAGGGATGTTTTCTAGGCCACCAACTGGGGTGCTTTGGTAGCTATAATTAGAAGAAAGGGGCTGCCACTATGTTTCTGAAATAAAAATCCCAATAAAAATATGATGAAATAATACAAAGGCACAGTTCCACTATCTTTGCCTCACAATCACACAAGTACAATTTCAAAGAGACTCCAGAGATGTTTTTATAGGGTTTTTGTTGTTGTTTGAAGGTGGGAGTGGGATGTCTTCCCTGAGAACAGGGTTAGGCCTATAGTACTGAAAGGCCAAAACACAGGTCTCAAACCAGTACACGAGGGTGACTCTCTGGAATCATTTGGTGAAAGAAAATCATAGCGTGTAGTAAAAAGTAGTGAATAACAAAGGCTTCAATTAAAGCTCTAAAATGGCTGAGCTAGTGTAAAATTGCTACGCCAGTGTAAAAAATGGAAAACAAATAACAAACAGCAATCAATCAATTGGCTTCTGAAGCTAAAGCGTTGGGCTGGACTTTTGGGTGTATAGAGTATTTTTCAGTACAAAGAGCCACAATGGCTTCTTTGTGTGATCTCAGGAGCTTCCTCTGGTAATGAATGTTGAAAATTGTACTGTGGTTTTCTGCACATAGGCAGGGAACTCCAGATGCATGGGTATAAGATGGATTCCTGGCTTAGCAGTAGTACTTGCAACAAGAATCTGGGTGTCTCGGTAGACCACAGATTATGCACGAGTCAGCAATGTGCCACAGCTGCCAAAACATCCAATGGAGTTTGGACTGTGCTAACCGAGATACAAAGGCAAGATCAAGGAAAGAGTTAGCATCACTTTATGTTGTACTGGTAAGACTGACCCTGAAATACTCCCCAGTTCTGGTTACAATGAAGAAGAGTGCAGGTGGGCTTTGAGGCCAAACCTTACAAAGAGCAGTTAAGGCAATTGGTTATGTTAAGTCTGAAAAAGAAAAAGTAAAGGGAAGGCATGATAGCAATTTTCCAATATATGAAGGCATGTCACCAAGCAGAGGAAATGGGTTTACTCTCCAGAGTACCCAAACTTAAGACAGGTAAAAGAGGATCTATGGGTAGAGGCTTTACAAAGGAAGATCCAAACCCAAAAGGAGGAGTGTGAGAGCTATTAAGCAATGGAACAGCCTGTTTCCTGAAATCATGGGTGCTCCATTACTGGAGGTTTTCAAGAAAAGATTGGACAGCCATTTCACTTGGATGGCCTGAGGATTCCTGCCTTAGACAAGGAATTGAAATAGAAGTCTCTAAGATTCCCTCTAAATCTATGATTCTCCTGCATAATCTGATAATCTATCTGCATCTCTACTTGCCTCCTGTCTAAATGGTTCGAGGCAACTTAAGCATGGTTCTGAGATGAAAGGCTACAGATGACCTTCTACCTTGCACCATAGAGTATTTTAACTTACTGCACCTGTGTATGGTTTGCCAATTGCACGGTAGCAGATAGGACAGCGCTCCAGAGGGTTAATGTCATTGCCCAGAAGATCATGGGTTGCCCTCTCCTCACTTTGGAAGAGCTTTATAGCTCCCGCTGCCTTAAGGAAGTTCAAAACATTCTTAAATATCCAACTATCCTGGGAACCCTTTTTTTGAACTATTACCATCTGGGCAGATGGTAGAGAATAATAAAAACAAGGACAAATAGGCTGAAAAACAGCTTCTATCCCAGGGCAGTAACTATATTGAATTCTACTGTATAGTGCAATATTAATGCAATATAGAATGCGAAGGATGTGTTTGTGTTTTATTTTTATAATTAGAAGATGGCATTTAATTTCATTGTACAAGATGCAAGGATAATAAAGTAAACTAACTACAGATATTGCCTGGGCTGGAAAGCACCAATAGTACTGGAAAACCATTTCTACATGTAAACTCCATCTAGTTTGGTCAGCTGCTATACTTGTTGCTGTGAGGAGACTTATACAAAGTTGTAGAGGATCATCATATTCAGGGAGGCCAATTTAAATTAGAAGCAATTTTTGGAAGGACTAGTCGGAAACAGCTATCCGTTTCCTAGAAAAAGGAACTCTTCAGCATTGCTCCATCAAGAAAAAAATTAGTTATGTGAACTAGCTTTTCCAGAGCTTACTAAGAACAAAGTAAAAATCATGTAGTGATTTTTGGTCTTTTTAGTTACAGGGCTATTCAGAAACATGTGAAGTGTGTGAAATGAGGCACCCTGCAAGTCAGAGCAGATTGCATAGGAGGAGTGTTTGCCCATTGACAAAGGAGTGTTTGCCCATTGACATTCCACTGATTGAAATGGCTATTAAAAGTTAGTGCCTACATCATTAAGGATTTACTTATATCATATTTAAGTCTGCACTCCAGGGCTGGCCACTAATTATGCTGGGAATGATTTGTCAAGTGTCTTGGCTCTTGAATTAAAACCAAAAGTAATTAAAAGCTAATGTTTTACCCATCAACAGAATCTTCTGAAATATATCTACAGCAGGGGTCAGAACTTGAGTACCACAATGGTGGACAATTACATACCACTGTGTGATAGAGTGGAAGCTTTAAGGAAAAAGAAAATGGTTTGCATGGCCAAAAAAGAACTTGTATAGCTGCATATCTCACAAGGTAACTTGGAGATATTCAGTAATGGACTTCCCCAAATTACCACTGATCAATGTGAGGTTCAAAAAGAAACTGTTATGATTTAAATTAGTTTCCTCATAGACCTTCTTAAAGGGAACCCAGACTCTAAAACCACCTCGGGAATAAGGTATCAGACTAGCTTTTTCCTGTTAGTTAAGATTTTGTTTTTTTTTTCTTACAGTTTTTCCCACAAGTGCAAAATTAGACAAACCAAGTGTTATAGATGGCCTTTGGAGGCAGTTCCACTGCCATCAGGGATAAAACCTTGATCTCCTTGCATTGGTTCAACCTTTTTTGAAGGCTAGTCAAGCTGGTAGAGTAGCACATCTTGTTCTGACAAATTCCAAAATGTAATTAATGATGGAGCTTAAAACAAGTTGGCCAGCATGTCCCTACATCAGGTCCACAACGTAATGACAACAAAGGAATCTTATTCATATAGATAATTCACGGTATCATGTCTGCAGTTGAAGGATAACCAAATCCTTCTTGATCAATGTATATATTGACAAAGATCTCTTTGTCTTAACCATCTTGGATAAGATAGCTGGGCTGAGCTTTGAAAATCTTTCAGGGCTTACTCAGTCTGGGTCTCTCTAGATGAGCAACACTACAACTTTTGTCTAGCAGGCTGGTAGACCCTAAGTTGGAAAAGGCTGCTGTGCAATTCAGCTCTTGGGTAGTATCTTCCATCAATATATTTTAAGAAATAATTTAAACACTACAATTGCTGTGACAACATCCACCATCGGGTTGCAATCTAGACTACAGCTTTATGTGCTGGAACTAACTAGATGACAAAGAAGAAAAACAGAGATCACAGGTTTGAAAATAAAACTTGGGACTCCAAAATTTAAGATTTATAATATGCAACTTCAGTGTTAACACAGACAAAAAACCAAAGAGAACTGCCTCAATTTTATGCAAGCATGTTTGTGGCAGATGGATATTTGGAATTCAGCCTTTCTATTGTAGTATCATAATTACAGTTACTGACCATCTCTTTGGACAGTTTTTGTAAAAAAGATAGCAAAGTTCAAAAGTAGATAAATAGAACATTTCTAGAAGATTAATAGAAAAACTGTAAATAAAAGGGTTCAAAGTATGAAAAAGTACCATGCAAACAGTTGAATACTAACAATCCAAATACTTAGTACTAATTAATTATTAGACTATTTTGTCAATTTATATAACTATTGTGACCATGATATGTAACAGAGAGACTTAAAACATAAGGCAGCATAGAAAGAAATAAGAAAATAATGTGCATTTATGCTATCCTAAAATTAGGAGTGTTTTCTACATAAAGGAAGAGATGGGAGTTACAGGCTAAACTGGTTAGAGAAGTGTGGGTACTGCAAGAAGGGTGGAAGGTAGATGCTAGGGAGTGTGAGTGGGCCAGTTGGGGACACAGGTGGGCAGGGTAGCCCCTGTGGGTGGGTCAGGGAGCAAATTGCAACACTCCCTGATGGCTTTCCCATTGCTTTTACTTGTGGAAACCTGGCAAGGAAAGTTGCAAATAATGATCATGTGGCTCGCTGTGATGTCGTATTCACGAGCTGGATGCCTGAACACCTGGATCATGATCATATTACTGCAATAGCTATAACTTCATGGACTGGTTGTAAGTCCCATTGTTCAGCACTGTTATAATTTTTGAATGGTCACTGAACAAATGGTTGAATATCAAGGACTATCTATACCAGGGATGTGAAATTCACGACATGTCATCATGTCACATATCACAATTTGCCCCCCTTTTATAAACTGGAGATGGGTGTGGCCAGCACATGACACATCTGGCTTGTGGGCTGCGAGTTTGACACCCCTGATCTATAGAATGGAAGAAGCTCACTATGGCCTTATCATTATAGTTGGCTTGTTAGAAACAGATTTACATTTGCACCAGATTCCAGAGAATTGGAATAGTAGTATGCCAAGGTATGTGGAGGCTGAAATCTGATTTACATTATTTTGTTTAGGGACCATAGATGTTTGCAGCGAGTCAACTGAAGAGGGATGAGACTGCTGTCCCTCACTCTTTCTGAATAGATGTCAATAAATGTTGGCCACTACTTGTGTAATTTTATTGACTCATTAGATTTATTATGGCTACCCCATTGTGAAAGACTTTGGACAACATCCTAATTCAGCAAAGTATTTTTTGATTTAGGGATGAATGAAGCAACTTTCATTGGAGTCTTTCTCAAGGGATGGAATCAACAAAAGGATTAAATCAATAAAAATGGATGAAATCAATAAAAGTGATTTATAAGAACTGAGAGTATATGTTCATGTATTTCTCTGCTGGGAACTGAAAGAGACCCTGTATATATATTGGCCTCATATTCTATGGGACAGAGGTGTGCTTCTCTGAATGAATGGATAAACATACAGTTTTTCCAAAGTCATTCTGCCTGCTGGGGTCAATAGAAATATTTGTAGAGCCAACTATTTTCTTTTAAACATGAGATGGAATCAAAATTAATACAGCATTATGATGTCTAATATTTTTTTTTTCTTTTGGCAATTGCTGTGATTATTAGCAGTTCCTAAACAACAATAGGGTTGAAAAACACCTTTTGTCAGATGGTACATTAGGTTGGGGTTAGCTAGAATAGCTTGGGGTTAAAAATCATGCATTTTCCAGTTAGTCAAATGCTAATATGTAAAAAGTATTCTTCTAGGTAACTGCTCTGCACTGTACAAAAACCAACCAACCAACCTGGCTGTAAGTTATTTCGATGAGTCCCTGCAAAGACACCTATCAGCATTCTGCAAATCCAAACCAACTCTTTTGCCATTTTTTTAGGAGACAAAAACACTTCTGTAATTTGCCAACAACAAAAGTGTTGATTGACAAGATTAGTTATTTTCAAGTGCCGGGTTAAGCGTATAAAAAGAATTGCAACTTCCCAGACACTTTTCTGCTTTGCTAATTTTGAGATACATTTCCCATCTAATTTCCTTTGCCTGGGACGGAAAACAGCAGGTCCTGATTTAGTTCACTAAGGGCCAAGGTAGATAATTGTGTCTCTGGTATATAAGATTTGTAACTGTATTCTATTGGTAAGGGAAGAGTATATCTTCAGCTAAGAGACAGAGTTTGTCATTTGGGGGGCAAGTTCAGTTTCTAAATGCACACGGAAAGAATATTTAAGGTATGCTTCTTTCAGCTCAGTGTATCAACCTAGATTCCAGACTGCACATGATTTGTGAAGCAAATACACTAAAAATCACCAGTGTTCCTTCAGGGAAGATGCTGAACAAGATAGAAGGGGAACCATCACGTATGATGCCTCCTCTCAGTAGGATGGGCTGACAAAACAGCAGCTGCCATGAAGCAAATGTAATGCGGCATTCAGGACCTGAATTACCATCTGCCAACCTTGTCCACTCCTGCTCATTTGGAAAACAATTTTGAGAAGCTGAGTACGAAAAACTCGATGCAAGGGGGGGGGGGGGAGGGAGAAGGAGAAAAGGAAAGGACAAGGAGAAAAGGAAATGAACAAAAAGAAAAAAAGACGGTTTGCAGGCTCAGTGATGAAGATGGTGATACTTGTCTGGAAATTTCCTAATATTGGCGGCTCATGAAATGTTCGCCTGTAGAGTTAAGAGATATTATCCTCTGAAAATTCATCCAAGTTGTGGAACTGAAGGGTAAGGGAGTGAATATAACTTGTGTCAAGTGCTGCATTTGCAAGATAGTCCAATTTGTATTTTGGATCTAAAACCAATTCCCTTGTGCCTCAGCATAGCCTGACAGACAGTCGTCCTACATACACTTCATGACTTAAATCTCCAATGGGCAGTTTTCCTGCTCTCCCAGCCTAGCTTAGGTTCTGCAGAAAGGATTCAGAGCTCTAATCTAATATTAAAACAGGTTACGTTCTGGTGGAAGCCATGCCTGTACAATGCTTATGGCAATGAAACTTGGCCTTGTACCCTAAGACACTTACCTGTAGGTAACTCCCACTGACCTAAGTGGGAACTACACACAAGGAAGTTTACTTATCATTAAAATGTTGACTCTTTTTTTTTATAATCAAAAAACAAAGTAACATTGATTTTACCTTGGTCAATTAACTACTACCGCCATCACAGCACTGATGATTCTCACAATGACGCATCAAGTTAAATTTGGTAGGACCAAGTTTAGAAAATTAATGGGCATTGTACTGTGGCTCCAAGGAATTTAGCAGAAGTTCCTGTACAGAGAGGCCTATCCTTCTTCCAGTCAACCATGTCTACCCTTGGACTACCATGCTCTTTCAAGTTGACAATCACCTATAATATCAACTCAACAATGCATGTTCTACAACTACGTCTACTGCTACCAGTTACAACTACTACAAGGGCATGCATTTAGTTCAGTCCCACAGATACATGACACTCTAAGAACAGGCAAGGGGAGATGTGAGATGTTTTACGAACGACAAGTGTTTCAGTTTTATAAAGTAAGGAAAAGTAATATAGAAAAAACAAAAGAGAGAAAGTGTACTAAAAGAAAATAATAATAGAAAAACATTTTTCAAGAGTTGGATATGAGTCGTTCCTTGAATCATTTTATCTCAACAAGCAAAGGAAACATGCAACCAGCTGCTACTAACAAGAAGCTGGACACAGAGAGAGGATTAATAGGTGTGGACAAACCTTCCTGCTGAGCGTGCTCAGAAGAGCGTTTGAGAAGAGCGCACGTCCCAATGTAAGAGAGGCCGGAAAGAGTGCCTCAGAGATTTGCCCTCTCTCACAGCAGCCCCAACCAAGCAAGAGAGAAAACAACAAGAACATAACTGCTCACACTCACCATCGAGGTCATGTCATTAGATGTGTTACAGCCGGCAAGTATAAAGGACAGTACAGAACAGTGGAACTTAGGACTGAAGAACCCTTGGGGGGCTCTGGTCAAATAAAGGGAGGACCACACTAGGACTTAATAGTAACTTTTCATTTTTTGAAGCAGCCTTCTCCAGCCTGCTGGCCTCCAGAATGGCACGACTGATAAGCCAATGCATTTTGATGGGAAAAGACTGGTTAGGAAGGTTGGGTATCACAATAAATAGGATCAGGTAAGTTAATTTGGGAACCTCTCCAGAGCTAGGTAGCGGGATCTCTGGCACATTCATTTTCCAACCAGGAGAAAGAGAGAGGAAAAGCTCACAATGTCATCAAGACTTAAAATAACTGCCACCAACCTGGGAATTCTGAGTGTTGAGGATCAACTCATCTAGAAGGTACAAGGCTGGAGAAGGCCATGTTTGTCGTATCTGACAAAGTTTTTTTTCCCCCTGCCAAACATTACCCCTTATCAGGAATTCCAAATGAAATCATATGATTTGACTTTCCCTTGATCAACTGATATCTCTACGAAGGGAAATAGAGACATGGTCCAATCCAGATAATAGGGACATTCATTTTCTGGAATGGAAAAATGTGGACCGCTTTTCCACCACACACTTTCCAATTAAAGTATGAAGTGGGAGTGTCACCTGGAATCTTGTACATCCAAAGGCCTAAATTAGCCCAATGTGCGTACAAGTCTCCATTTGGGACATTCGTTCTACACACTGCCTTCACTACATGGTGGAAGAGATAATCATTTGCCCACTCCGTGGACAATTGATAGTTAAACATCTGAACTGGGCCACAGAGGGAAAAGCAAAACAGATTACAGATGCTGAAAGTCTGCCAGAGGAAATAATCACCTTGATCCTACAGTATCTTGACAATCAACAGAACTGCCTTTCTATACAAGTGATTTTAGAAAAACCCGTGTAAGTGTCATCTCTCATCAAGCTGAATGGAGAAGCCACTTTTCATGTAATCTGTATCTTTTCAATATTGGAACAAAAATACCATATTGATAGTGAAATTGCTTCAGAGGTCATTGTTTTAAAATGCAGGCTCATGAACAATGCAACTCAGAACCTGGTTCATTCTAACCACGTCAAGAATAAGTACAGCATTAATTTTTGAAGCAGATACCAAAGCTTGGGATATACAGAGATCATGTTTTGGGACTAGAGAGGACATGTTTGTTATTTTGAGAACAGACTTGGGGCATTTAAAAAAATGGCAGTTATAGAGAGATTCATTATACATAAAATGGTTGATGCAAAGGGAGTAAATGATTGCAATACATTCTAAAATACATTTACTATGAGGCAAATGTGTGAGGTCTTTCCTTGCCCACTTTTCTCTTCCACCAGGATACTTTCAATTAATCCTGAACTTTCTATTTCTGGACAAGCAGGCATATTTTATCAACAAACCATAAGGCTGTAGTCATTTATTATGTATTTATATTTCTTAAAAACGCCTTTGATAAACATAAAATCTGGACATTTCTGGGCACAGATGACTCTGGAGCATATTTTGTTATATTTTGTTTTATAGAATAGCAATTTTTTTAAAAATTTTGTTCAAAGTTAAATTGTATTTTAAACATTAAACAGTAGAATGGGCAGGGGACCAGAGGAAATGATATCCACAAGCAGCACAATTTTGGAACTCACTGGTTACATTTTGTTTAAAGTGCAGTTTAAAATATTATAGTGTGCTTACATTAAAGCTAGGTGACCATTCCCTCTTAGAATCAGAAAAACAGAGAGGAATCTCTGTTTTATCCACTCACTGAAGATAAGTAAGATTTCAGTGATAAACTCTGTCACAGAACATGCCAACTCTGGTAAGAGTGCTCAACCAGGCAGACCCCAGACAAATGTTACCAGATGTGAAGGCAACATGAAGAGTTAATTGTTTAGTTGTGAGCTTGCCCAGAGTTGTTTGGAATTGGATGGCATTGAAAACTTTATAAACCAACCAACCTTGAACGAGTCCCTCTCTCAACTCTTTTAGCCTGACCCATGTCCAAGGACTGATGGGAGAAATGTTATCTTTATTCAATTTAGACCAACCAGGGATGTTCACTGGAAGTTTTAAAAAAAAAAAGTCAAGACAGTGGCCACAGCACCAACATTGAGGTTTTCCCCCTTGTTAAGTGCACCGAAAAAGGGAATGGGGTTTTGTCCACATGGCTCTGGCTGCAATCGTGTCTCCTGAATATTTTAACATTCCCCTAGGGCAGAGGTGTCAAACTCATGTCATCACATGATATAGCGGGACTTTTCCCCCCTTTGCTAAACCAGATGGGGGCAGGGCCAGCATATGACATATCCGGCCCATGGGGAATCCCCAAGTTTTCAATTTCTTTTCAAAGCGGCTAATGTCTGTGTCTGTCTGTCTATCTGTTGTTTAAAACAGTGGTTGCCAACCAGTGGGCCGGGGACCACTGGTGGTCTGCGAGAAAATTTTGGTGGTCCGCAGAGAAATGTCACCCCCAAAGCACCCCCCAAAGTAATTAATCCAGGCTGTGCGAGAACACAAGGCTTCACTGCCCACATGGCTCATGGGAACAGAAGGCTTGCGTCGCTTGCATTACGAATAACATGAGGTAGTGAGGGGAATGGGGAAAGGGTAGGGGGGGGGGACTTGCTCCATTCGCCTGGCCTGGCCACCGGGCTGCTTCTTTCCACCTTTTTCTTTTTCTGCTTTTGACTGCACACAAGGAAAGCAGCAAAAATATTTCTTTCTCTCCTCCAAACTCTGCCAGAAATGAGTCTTTGGGACCCTGCAAGGTATCCTGCCCCAAGAGGCTGCGCTGGCATGACAAGTCTCACAAAGACTCATTTCTGGAGGAGTTTGGGGGAGAGAAAGAAAAACTTCTGCTGCTTCTGCTGCTTTCCTTGCATGAAGCCAAAAGTCTCTCTCTCTCCCCCTGAGAATGGAGCCGGAGATGATATCCTGCGATCTCAAATAAAGAATGATTGATCGGTAGGAAAACAGGGTAGGGAATATTCCTGCAGACTTTTTTGCGATTTTCCCAGGGTCTCTGGTCCGTGGGATTTAAAATTATGAGTTTGGTGGTCTTTGAGGTCCAAAAGGTTGCCGACCCCTGGTTTAAAACACCTAATCAATTTTAAAACAAATTAATAACTGCCTGCTAAAAGAGAGTTGTCTCTACTGTTCTCTTCTAAATCCTATGGGAATTGAGGAGAAACTCAGCTGCAAGTACTTCCTCACATGCCAGTCACTGGTAATGTGGCACCTAAAAGGACCTTTCTTACAGATTTTAAAAGCCAATCCCAAGCAGGTACACAAGAACAGCAGTGTTCCCTGAGACAATCAGGTCCTAAGCTGTTAAGGCTTTATGATCAGTACTCGACAAGCTACTGATAACCAGGGAAGCTCTTTCAGCACAGGCATTGTACAATTGTCATAATCAAGAGGAAATCCCTAAGAGCTGGGTAAATTGAAGGCTTACCATTTGGACATTAACTTTCATGTACCTTATGATACAGATGGGGGGGGGGGGGGTGTTTAACTATAGGTAGTCTTAACACACTCTGGCTGATGCCACCTGTATTATATTGCTGTAATCCTCAAAAATTGAGGGCCATTGGTTTCCCCAACCCCCAATTTCCTTTTCTCCTTTAATGAATCAGGTTTGAGCCCCAATATGAAAATGACTTTACTCCACTGGCCCTGAATCCATTTCACTATCAATTCCACACATCTCTTTCATAACAATAGCTATCAAATAGCCTCTGATACAGGGAACTCCCTCTGAATATTCAGACATCTTTTCTTCCTCTGTGGCAGAGTATGGGAGCAGATTTGCACAGAAGTCTTCCATAGGGTACCATACTGATCTTTACACTTGCCATATAGATTGATGTTAATTTGGGTTAGATTTAGTTTTGTATCACAGGTTAATTTTTAAAAAAGCCCATCAAATTACAAAACATTGGTTTTAATTTTTTTTAAAAGCAAATTATTTCAAGCAGAGAAGCAGGTGAGTTACAGAAATATTCCAATCAAAATTAGACATCCATGAATGTCAAAGTTAATCACCTAAACCTTTCTAAGAGAAAATTCATGATACCTTTGCAAAATAAAACTGCAATTGTATTGGGGAAAAGCACAGGAAAGGGGTATGAAAACTGTAGATCTTTGTTTGCATCAAGGATAAAATCAGTTTAAAAGCAGAATCCGGAAAATACCAAAGGAAAAATAATATTACCATAGGTATTTAGCAAATCAACCCCACTGCGCTCAAATTGGACATCCCCTTATTGAAGTATCATTAAAATGGTATTAAATTATCCTTTGTAGCCTTGAAAGCAGTGCCAGTTTGCATGGAACGGAGTTCTCTAAACATCTCACTTTAGACTCTGAAAAAATCCAGCCTTCTCCCAAGTTCTCTTGGGGGCATTAAATGCTTGGCAGCCCTTTCCATTTTGGGGGCAGGAGTTGGAATTTGATCTGAAGAGACCTAGCTAAATGGGTACAGAAGTCCCACACCTATGAACAAGCTTCATCAGAAGAGGGCTGAATAAAACTATCACCTTTCCCTCTCCCCACTTCTTTGCTCCAGGTCTCAATGCATTTGGATGGGGACTGGTCTCCAGTTGCTTCTTGCTCCCTGACCCAACTACCCACTTAAAATTAGCAAAAAACAATGGCCGAAGATAGCAGGCGTTCTACAGAGATTAGCAAGCAAGGCAGATTAGGGAGCAGTTAAACTCAGTGAAAGCAGCTCAGCCCTTAGAATTTGAAGGTGTGAACAAGCCCAAGACAGGAAAAGAAAAGGGCTTGGTAAGTCTTAACAGCCCTCTCATGATGGAATCAAATGCTTAATTATACATTTTTAAAAATTGCCAATGTAAATCGATGATTTAATTCCTCCCTTTAGTGGGAGAGACAGACAGTGGGAAAATGTGGAGCTTGTCATGAGTGGACAGTAAAGAAAAGGGTGAATATTTTTCACAAAACTTGGCCCAGAGTTTGCAGAAGGTAACAAATGCTCAAAATGATATCCAAGTTAAAGATGTGTCTGGAACAAATAACAGTTTTGGACAGAATTCTCCCTGGAGTAAATAGTAAATAACTTCAGGTCCCAGGCTGCACTTCCAATTTCCACACTACTGTTTAGCCCAATGTAAATCTTAGGCCATGCTGTGACTGAGCCTATTGAGGGCTAATAATACAACCGGTGGCTTCAGCCTGCAGGCATCCAAGCAGACTATGTTTTCAACAGCAGCTTTTCACCGTCCCTTCCCCATTCCTGCAGCTTTCTTAAGCATCAGGCCACTTCTGGAGTTGGAGATTTCCCAATTCAGACATCGTATGAAATTAGGTTTACACAAGCCACAATATGATTTTGGATCCTGATGTGCTGACCAAGTACAAACAATGGTTCTTGTCAGTTCTGATGTCATGCTTAGCTGTGGCCTTAGCATCAGAGTTTGGTGAGAAACAACTGGGAATAATTAATTCTCCAGAATCCTTGCGCATATCATTGTCACAGCATTCACATTCAATGGGAAGAGAGGCAAAGGAAGACTATGTGGTACTGGAATCACTTATCCTAACCAACTCTTGATTTTTATAATGATAGAAATACAAATCCACCCCTCCTATTCAGATCCATGAATGAAGTATGTAACTGCCAAATAGTTGAAAAAGATTGATTTTAGAGCTATGACAGGCCACCTCCAGAGATCCAATGCTGACACAGATTCTTATGCCCTTTCAACATTTAAGGGGTTTGTAGGGTTCAAAATATCTGTGCCTTGGACTAGGGTGTCCTTGAGAATAATACTTCCTTACAAACCTAGTAGTTGCAGAAGAAGTCAACTGCCGCAGCAGTTGGGAAACTAAGCAGAAGAGGAAATATGACATTGTTAACCCAGTGCAAACAACTGAGAAATGTCTTTTTTTTCCCTTTTAAACAAAATATCCACCCAACAGCTCCGCAGGTTTAAAATCTTTCATGCCCTGGCCTCTGTTTGTAGCATGTGGTTTTGTTTAGTGGTCCCTTCCCAAGGGGGAGGCACATCAGGGTAAGTGATGGAAAGCTGTAGCCACACAGAAGGGCTTTTTTTTCCTGGCCCTGCTTCCTCCAGGGCCTCCCCTACCTGATCCTCTGGCTGCTGCCACCGCTGCTGCTGCTACTGGTCCGTAGGCTGCTGCTGGAAAACCTGGCCATGGGGAAAAATAAAGAGCGTAAGAGGAAAGAGGCAACAGGGACCCGGTATAATAATGGTTGCAACGTAAGAGGTTGGGGTGTGTAGTTTTGGGGGTTCCTGTTGGTTGATTCATGTTTGAGTTTTCAGAGAGCTCAGTTTTGGGACTTCTTAAGAGTCAAAACACTTCAGAGGACATACATCTCTGCAGGGGTGGGATTCAAATTTTTTAACATCCGGTTCTGTGGGCGTGGCTTAGGTGGTAGGTGTGGCTTGGTGGTCATGTGACTGGATGGACATGGCTTGGTGGTCATGTTATTGGCAGGGTGTGGCCAACTCAATATCACTCACATAGAGGCACACATCTCCTCGCCTGGCCTCTCATGACTGTGGGGATGCTGCAACAGTCGTAAGTGTGAAAAATGGTCATAAGACACTTTTTTCAGTGGCATTGTAACTTTGAATGGTCATTCCACACAAGCAAAGTACCAGCAAAGGAGGGGAAAAAAACTTCAGAGGTTCCTGAGACAGGAAGTCTAGTCCTGCCAAGAATGTAACAAGGGTTAACGGAGAGGCAGTTCCTGTAAGCAACACCAGAATGTTTCCTTCCTGCCCTCCTTACAGGATTAGGCCAGTAATTTCTTCTAACAACCGGTTCTCTGAACTGCTTAGGATGTTAACAACTGGTTCTAGCAAACTGGTAGAATCCCACCCCTGCATCTCTGTAAGGGAGGCAGGTTGCTACCAAATATAAATTAGCCTACAAGAAAGAAAGCTCTCTCAGAATTTCACTGTTTTGTTTACTTTTTATTTCTTGTTATGGACAAAAACAACAGAGGCCTGATCATTTTGGCTACAGAGGCAGATGGAAACATTTTGTGACCTAAATCAAATTTTGTCACAGGATGCTGGCAACATTTGTGAAGTTCAAAAAGGCTGAGCTGGAAGAGACTCCCCAACGTCTCCTCCATATGACTTCTGCCAGTCAACCCCTAACTTATTGCCTTCTTCCTTTTCCTCATGTTACAAAATCCCTTCTTCCTTTTCACTTTGCTATTTCTGAAATCAGGAAGACTAGCAAAGAGGAAAGAAGTAGAGGAGGCACCAGGAAGAAAAAGGTTGGAAGAGACAGGTGGGCAATATTTTTTTCTGATTCTGAAAATAATCAGATAGATTGGAAATAATGTCTTCCTAATTTCTTCTGAAATAATTCAGATAACATAACCTGAGACATGCTTCAAAGAGTTTACTCATCTCAGATTTTGATGATCAGTTTGAGTTGTAAAGACAAGAAAAAGGGGACAGTCACATCAGTGAATAAACTGTTATTTGTCATGTAAATAACTGCAGGCTGAAGGTGAAAGAATAAAAGAGAAAATAGGAAAACAGAGAGCCAAAGAACTACAAGTGCTCTAATTCTAGATCTACTCCCATAGCTACATATATTGCTACCAGAAAAAAAATGCACAGAGATCAATAGGCTTAAAGTATCTCTAAACTACTGAAAAAGATCAATTAAGAGAGACATACTTGCATTTAAATATGGTAATAGGGCTGTTGGGGGAAAAAAAATTCTATGTAAATAAGTATAAAACTACCTCTAGCTAACCTGGGATGTTATCAATCACCATCCCATAGAACATTGGTTTAAAGACAGCAAACCCCATCTTATGAAATACAGATTTTAAATGACATTTGCTTCAATAATATCAGCAACTGATTTCTGCGTTTGGAAGAACTGGATGGGGGAAAAAACTATTAAGCTCAAGATTAGGCAAATTGTACCTTATAGGGGCTACAACAAATACCAATGGGCCACAAACATGGATGGCAGCACAGAGAGGAAAGATTTACTGTAATATTCCTTTTGTTCCCATCTAGGAGTCACTTGGAATTCTGCATCCCAGCTGCTAAGATCAGTAGAAAATATAAATATTTTCAACATGTCATCTGTGATATAAAATTCTGGCAACTGCAACTTTCACACATCTTCCATTCCAATCTACATTGGAAAAGGCTGTTTTATCCTGTTGGAAGAATTATCCTTCTGGGTTCAGTTCCAAGTGGGGAAAAAGACACTGGAAACATGGAGGCTGTTTGGAAAGATGGTTTAGTGGTGGACTGGAGCTCCACATGGCCTGGACTGGAGCTCCACATGGCCTGGAGCTCCAGAGTGAAAAGGAAGGATGATCACATGCTTCAAGGTGAAGGAAGAGATCACGAAAAGGGCTGAGCTGGTGAGAGTGCCTGGGTTTTTTAACCTTTGTTTGGATTTGAATTGAAGCTTGTTTCTAATTGGTTGTCAGACTCCCATGGAACCATGCAGGGGCAACTCTGTAGGCTGTTCTGAGTTCTAGGCTTGGTTGAGCCTCGCTGGATGATGCACTGAAAGGGCTTTTGAGCAATTGCTTTACCTGGAGATCTTTGTTATGTAAAGTATTCTGGCCCAGGCCTTAATGGCCCACCCATTAACAAAGGTGGGGGTTAGCTTCTGCTTCTGAGGTGAGTTTCTGCTTCTGAGTTTCTATTCTTTAAGTGTAAATATTCTGCCTTTTTAATATTTCCTAGGCTATTTCAATTTTTTAGGAGAGGGGTGGGTGCTAACTTCCTACAATCCAATGCACCTACTCCAGTTCTCACTACATTTTCTTATGATATTACACATGGCAATCTGGACAAGATATCAGGGTATACTGACGGGTATTCAAGGTATACTGAAAGGCAGAGCTTTTAATCTATTGCACTGATTGTTTTCTAAATATGAATGATGGCAAGCTTTTGGAAAGATTTTGCCAGGTTCCACTGGGGATCACTTCTACTTGTTCTAGAGGCTGCAATATAATTTGGGATGAAACTTGAGTGCAGGAATCCTGCAAGGGTGTGTTTTAGAGAGTAATACTGGGAAAATGGCATCACGTTGAAGAGTGGAATTGGAATGGGTGCTGTCCAAGAATAAAAATATAAAATCATAAATTCTGTGTGAATGCTGAATTGTAGGGCTGCAGATGTAGACAGAGCGACTGGGAGAAATCCTTAAGTTATTGATATGGTTTCTTTATGGCTGGGCAAATTGTTTAAAGTATGAGTGAAGGCTGCACGCATGGCTGATTATTAATATCATTAATTTTAATATATTGTTTCCTTTCAAAAAAAGAAAGTTAATAAGAATGATTTAAAAAAAAAAACCTGAAGGGGATCATGCTATTAAGTGTGTGTGAGAAGTTATTTAGCAGAATTCTGATTGCAAGATAGCTGAATGGGACAATGGAAAGGCAGAGTGACTTTTATGTCAAGCGTGATGTATGCAAACCAGCATTTGCTGAGAAATATATGAATGTGAGAAATAATGTTTACCATGCATTTGTTGATATGCAGATAGTGTTTGATGAAGTGAATAGGCTTGAATGATTTTGCGCAAATTGAAGGCTGACTGTTGAATGCGATGAGTTGTACATGATGGAAATAAAGCATGCAAGATAATAAAGTGAGTCCCTAGCGAATAGTTCAATACTATACTACCCAGAGTAAGACAAGGATATATAATACATTTTTGGTGGCTTAATATATTTACGGGTTTACAAAGGAGGACTGTTAAAGTGAAACACAAATAGTATGCTTGGTCCTGTCTCACCCACATTTTGAAATGTGATCCTCAACATGACATTTAAAGATGGGGGGGGGGGGGGGACGGACTGCTGCATATTCTTGTTTACAGCTTTTATCTTTCTGATAGTCATCAGTTTGCCCTTCAGAAAACCATTGAGATACTTCATTTACAAATTCTGCAGAATTGCCCAGAAATTGCAATCTTTAAAGGTGCATAAAATATTCTTCGGCACACAATCTTATTTTGAGAAGAAAAGAATCTAACTGAAACTGGCAGAAATATAGCCCAGAGATTATGCATTTTCAAGCTTCTGCTGCTGATCCATTCCAGCTGTTTGCCTCCAAGAATGGGAAGAACACCTGCAGGCCATCCTCAGGATGACTTTTGGAAGTTTCTTTTTATCACAACAGATTTTATGGCCCTCATTGTGAGGAAGACATGTTTCAAAGTGTGCCTAGAACTGGTTGCTGACTATTATTTCGATGGTTTGTGTGCTAAGCTTTACAGCAAAAAAAAATACTGGCTGAGTCTGATTCATGGCACATTTCCTCATCCAACAGATGAAGGGATGAAGCTATTTTGTCTTGCTCCCATAATGAACTATGGTGTTCTTTCCCAAATCAATTTAAATTAAACATCCAGAAGTTAGTTTCTATCCCAATAAGTTTCAGAAATCACCTGCAAACTCAAAACGGTTACATCAAGGTTATCACAAACATCTCTAGTACCAAGTTCTACTGAAGCCAAATTCAACAGAACTCAATCAATCCCATCCCAACCCCACCATCCATAAAGCACACCCTCTTGCATTCAAGAAGTTCAGGGTTAGGAGGAAGACAGCTCGGCCCAGGTCTTGTAGTGTGATAGTGCTGGTTAAATACTTGTAGCTATTGATGCATGTATTTCTTGCTGAGGATACCTTTCAAGGGCTAGGATGACATATTTTCTTATAATTAAAGGTGTTGCACATTGTTTTTGGGAAAATGTATGGAAAACTATGATTCCGAAAAACATTTTTAGCTGGTAGACAGAATACCTTCCATAGAAGTATAGATAACATGTTCAGCTTTTCACTTCTGAAAAAAGAGGTCTGAAGGAAAGGTTATGATAGATATTTTTCCAAATGCACTGCCCATACTGGGGTGGGGTGGGGGGAAATACTTTTCTGCCTCTCTCATAATCCTAAAACATGAGGTCACCAGATAAAATTGATAACACCAGAACAAGTATGATGAACATTCCTCAGCTTTGGTTCCTGCTCCAATAAAAGTCCTTTTGTGGCCAGGTTTTTGCAACTTTTTCCCCGCTTGATAGTAGTGCACTTACAACACAAGTTAAAAAATTCCTAGCCCTGGACAAACATCAAATATGTGATCAAGATCACTGTTTTTGTCCCAATCACATATAAAGAAGAGGCAATATCTGGCCAATTTTATTGGCAGATATTAACGTGATAAGTGCCCAAAATTTCCCCGAGTTGGCTCCTCCTCAAATGTATCTGAGATGCTTTTACCCAGCCTGAGTAATTCCTACTGTCAACATTTGGTTCGGAAGAAGTGGATCAGATTGCTAGGAGATAGAACTCTGGCATGCTCTTTTTGCTGCTGGAAAATGGACTACCAGTTCTTTTCTATGTATTTTGAACAATTCCACATTTATTTCTAGCAATTCCAATGGATGTGAAGCCATTGCACTTCTCAGCTGACCCCGAGGAAACAGATAAACCTCTAGGTGGCCTCAATGGCTCTCTAAAAGAATGCAAATGACCAGCTGTCTGCAAAGAAAATAAATCCTTTTATTGCCCACCACCCAGTCAGAGATGAAGAAGCTTCTTGGATGAGAAGCGAAAATAAAAACTAGAAAGTCCAGCTGCCTCTTGAAAAAAGTACCTTTGGGACAACCATGATCTGGATGACTGAGAATCTCCACAGATACTTTTAGCTTAGCTTTTCAAAAGGTGAAAAGTACAATCAAAATATGCCATAGTTCAGAATCTTTGCTGTGGCAATTAAACTTTTAAAAATGGCAGTAGAATACCAACTTCATCACTACATTTACCAATTGTTGAAACACTCCTATTCCAACAGCAGATTCCCTAAAGCTCTTTCGTGTAGCTCACACTTCTGTCTAGAGAAAAATGAGCCAAATGCATTTAGAAGTCCGAAAGTGGATTCTGGCATTCCAATTAGTGGGTATTTTACAATTAATGTTTTGAGTGGGATCCTGTGCTGCCTGAGAAAGCCCCCAGGATTTTGATCAATTTCATGCTGCCTTCATGTATCAGCAAAAGGTAAAGCCCACACTGAGAGTTCAATTTTTCACAGATATTTTGTCTCTTGCTTCTTGCATCAATAAACAGGCTTTCTAACTACTCAGGCTGCTACAATGAGAAGTCTACATCTAGTTTTGACAATAATGTCTTCAGTCCCAATTTAGTGAGCAGTTATCTATGAGCTTGTGTCTTCCGCAACATTCTCCCAATAATAACAGTTTGAAAGGAGGAGTGAGAGAGCATGAAGTGGGGTTATTTATTTAACATTTGTTTAGGTTAATTCAGTTCTATGACATTGTATGGATGTTTCCATTTCTCTTGAACTTAAATGAGTCTTTCATCCTCTATTTGGGCTATTTGATCTTTTAGCTACTGTTGATGGGGACTGAATCTGTTGATGGGGACTGAAGCTACTGAACTGCTATGCACAAGGCAGATGCTCTGCTCCAAGTGAAGATCTGAATGAAGTCTAGCTTGATTTTTCAGTCAAATGTCAATTTAAATGAGTGTTTTAGAACAAATCCTATCTAGATGAGTTGGGGCTTTGGATATCCCATTTTTTATTCTATCTTGAATTATCAATCTTTTACTAATTGGTATCAGTCAAATTGATTGGGTTTTTAGTCTTAAAATTTCATTACAGGCATGACTGGATTACAACTATCCACTTTTAAATTCAACTGATTTTATTGTTGGAACACAAAAAAATTATTTCACACTGCATAACTATGGTCACCCAATATAAAGTTCCCCAGCCCCATACTTCCTGACTTTTTGATTCTTGGTCTTTTATTTAATCTTTACTTTCAACCATTCTGTATCATCTTTTTTATCTTTTTACCATTTTGTAAGCTGCCTAGAGCCACTACAATGGTGATATGGGCAGCACATAAATTTAACAAATAAAATACCGTAAAAATAATTTATTTGTTTAAACTAGCAATGGTCAAACTTTCTGCTAAGAGTCATGTACCTTCAGAAGAACTATCATAGGTAAAAGACCATTCTGACTTCTTTTTCCTGGCAATCTTTTTCTCCTTCTCTTTTCTGACCCATGCCAGAGAAAAGAAAGGCCATTTTTGACAAGATCCTAAATCTATTTCTTTGAAAATCCTCTGAAATTAGACTAAGGGCTATATGTGATCTGACAGCAACAGATTGCTTGTCTCACATTAAACATGACTAGTATTAAGGGCACAAGCTAAACTCACCCCCACCTGGATCAAATGTAATTTTTCTATGAGATGGAGATGGTTAGTCAAACCAAGAGTCAAGATGTTACAGTCTGATTTAAATTCAAATTAATTTTATTTGTTTGTTTTTAAAGTTACCCCCTTTCAGCAATTTGCAAGGAAAAAAATCAATAATTGCAAAAATAAAAAGCAATGGTATCGTGGGTTAAAACTGAGTACACAAGCCATTCAATGGCATTGTCTTAGCTAAATAAAAAAGCCCACTGGAAGAACTCCACTTTAACTTGCTTCTGAAGATCTAGCAAGATCAAAGCAAACATAATCTCTGGTGGTAAACTACTGTACACCAACATTACACAGAAGTTGTTCCTCTTAAACTCAGTGTTTATAATATCCTTGTAACAGGGGATTTTTTTACCATCCATTCTTCCTGAATTTATTTGTATCAGACATGGTAGTTGATTCTGGTTTAACGAAGCATTCCTCTAGGTACCTCAGCACTAATCTATAATGGGTTTTATAGGTTAAAACAGGAGTCTTCAACCTTGGCAACTTTAAGCCTGGTGGACTTCAACTCCCAGAATTCCCCAGCCAGCTGGGTAGGGAATTCTGGGAGTTAAAGTCCTCCAGGCTTAGAGTTGCCAAGATTGGAGACCCGTGAGTTAAAAGCATCGGTTTAAATTGCATCCATAAACTTATTAGCAGCCGATGAATAGCTTACCACAGAGAATTAATATGCTAATGGCATCTAGTGCTAATTAGCATACAAGATGCTGCATTGTATGCCAGCTATAGTTTCTGAATGGTCTTCTAAGGCACCCTTCTCCCCACACTGTTCCTGCCTTCCTAAGCAAAACCTTATTAGGCACCACAGAAAACAAAGAGATATTCTTGTCTTCCAGTCAGCATACACAGGAAATGTTCGTGGTGTTATATTATTATGAATCATTTACTTTAAAAAAAAACACCCTTGTGTATTGATTTACAATGCTTGGGTAAACACAAAATACTTTGCTGGCTTTTCTCTCTCTCTCTCCCAAAATAGTAATTTGCACAGCTCCAAGGTAGTTATAACTTCTCTGAATGTTATATTAAAACTGCCATTTCGAGAGCTGAAATGAAGAGCCATGTCAGAGCTTAGTGATATACAGTATATACTTCCAATAGAAGTGACCTACAGCCAAAGAGGTATTACAAGGGCTGCAATTGTGGTTTTAATACATGGAGCGCCCAAGCTTCTTCCACTGAAACTGGTAACTATTCCCAGGCTCCATAAAGAAAACCTCGGATCAATTGTAACTCTTCAAATTGCTGAAAGAATAATTACTATGGAAGAATATAAAAATGGACATGAACATATGAATGGAGTGTTCCTTGTGGGACACTGTTGGCTTTAAACAATGTTTATACGGCCTTCGTTCTGGCAGCCAGAAGTAGCTGTATAGCATCTTAAGTTTCAAAGCTCCATTACTTAAGTAAGAAACCCAGTACTGCCTTCCTTACCTAACCACAAAGCCAGCAGAGCTTCATAGCTAATTGTCTGTTTATGCCGGGGTCCCCAAACTTGGCAACTTTAAGAACTTGTGGACATCAACTCCCAGAATTCCTCAGCCAGCAAAGTTTGGAGACCTCTGGTTTATGCCATTTTGCAGTGCAAATTTAATATGGCACGAAGGCTTGTTTTGTGAAAACAAAAGCTGCCTCTTACAAAACCTTTCCATCTTTGAAAGTCTAACCTGACTTGAAAAGTTTTGAATTAAAAATGATCAATTGTTTTCACAGCATATCAAGAATTAACAGGGAAAATTCAAGAGAGGCCCTTTTATCAGGCTTCAAATGTTCTGTAGGAGACCATCATCAGGAGTAAGAATACGCAATGATGTCATCTGGAAGGTTCACAACTTTGGTGCCACTGCCAAAATGGCCTTATTCCCAGTCACAACCCCAGAGAAAATTAAAGATCTTGAAGAAAGGATCCTGACAACCCTGACCTCAATAGGTAAGGGAGCCCAAACTATACTCAAACCCTGCAATTTCCTGTGAGTCAAGAAGCCATATATTAGTCTGTAGTTATTATGATCATCATTTTTTTAAAAAAATTATCATTCATCTGCTTGTGACACAAACTGAAAGTCAATTGTGTTGGTAAAGTTGGGAATGGCTGTGCAATATTATGTACTGTATTTCCTAAACCATCTTGTAAAGCTTGGAAAACTGCATGCTAGGCAGATACAGTTCCTAAATACTTTTCAAAGCATGAATGGTTGTGGTTTGAAGACATTTTCCTCTCCAGAAAAAAAAGTGCCATTGCATATTACTGAGATTTGTAAAAGGCACTTTTGGTTATTTTCTTGATCTGAACACCCAACAGCAAGGCGGAATCCCAAAGCTCCTAGGAGACAAACCTGAATCTTCAGAAAGGCAAACCTGTCTAACCAAGGAAATGCACTTATAACACAAATAAAATCATAGTGTAAATATATCATTGATCAAAATTTATGATTAATCAATTCCATATATTTCATCAGTGATTAAAAAAAACTTATTTAAGAAACCCTTTTTCTTTAAGACACATTGAAAAGAAAAGGCAGAGCTTGATATGACTAAAAGGTTGCCTTCTTTAAATGTGTTGGCTTACAGGTCATGCTGGGTAGAAATTTTGGAAATTGCAGTCCAACACATCTCAGCAGCACTGACTGGCAAAGGCTGTTTAATGCAAATGTTGTAACTATCATTAGAATCAGGATGGAAATTCTGGTTGAGTTCTGTACATTGCAGGAAAACCCTTCTCATCTTGGTTCCACTTTTCCACAGCAAAAATGAACACTACATAATCGGTAATCCTCGAGTTACAACTATTTGGTCAATAATTGTTCAAAATTACGGCAGCACTGAAGAGACATACTTAAGTTTAGTCCCTTAAATTACGGCCCTTGCACTACGCCCATGATCACATGATCAAAAATTCAAGGCCTGCTCACGCTAATGACTGAAGGAGCACTTCAACCTCCCATCTGCCTATCTTTCTACCCCATCTCTGCCCTTTTGGCAACCCTGCATCGCGGCACACCTTGGAGGCAGTGGCAGCAGTGGGACTAAAATAGAGGCCCAAGGCCTTTAGCCAATCAGCTGCCACCACACCCAGGCCTCTACTTCAGCCTCTGTGCCATCACTGCTAAGAAGGGCTACCTCAGGCCCTGTGCTCCCGCCATCCCTGCCCTCTGCATTCTGCTCCTGTCGTTCTGCCAGCCTTTACTGGCCCTGCCACCCTGCTGTCCCCAGTTGACACCGCCCACCTCTTCCTGCGGATGAGGCAGGCCCAGGTTGCCCCTAAATGAGGTGGCAGCTGCTGGCTGTGCCAGGCCTTCTTGCAAGGGTGCTTGTGCTGTTCTCTAAGCAGCATAGGCCAGAGATCTCCAAACTTGGCAACTTTAAGAGTTGTGGACTTCAACTCCCAGAATTCCCCAGCCAACATAGCTGGAGAATTCTGGGAGTTGAAGTCCACAAGTCTTAAAGTTGTCAAGTTTGGGGATCCCTGGCACAGGCTATTCTCACAATGCTTTGGAAGGCTTTGGGGGCCTTTTGAAACCTTATGAGAAAGCTACCCACACCATTTTTCAAATCATGTGGGCTGATGTCTAACAAGGACTTGCACTATTGGAAGAACAACATCAGGAAGAAGGTGGGACTTGGCCAGCAGCTGGCATCAGTAATGGGAGGAAGACTGCAAAGACCAGCTGGAGGCAGTAGGGTCACAAGGTGAGTGAGCATAAGGTGGCATAGCCAGCAAAGGTGATAGAATGCCAAATGGCAAAAAGGACAGAGATATGGTGTGGGGGAAGATAAGATGGGTGTGGGGAAGAGAAGGCCTTACTTTACCAAGCTTATGGCCTCAGAGGGACCAAACTGGGAGTGGCTTGGATGGAGGTGATCCCTGCTTAACAACTGGTGGGGTTCAATTAAATGACAGCAACAGGAAGAGCTGGAACTGTCATTGCTAAACAATGCAGTCATGTGATGTCATATTTTATAGCTGTATTACTTAATGATGGGAAATTCTGCTCCCAATTTCCTCTGTAACTTGAAAACTGCCATAAAAACTGTATTATTAGTACATCCTTTTTGTAATACATAGCTTATGCATTTGTATACAAATATACACAAACAGAGGGATGTTCAGAACATTGCTACATTAGTACCCTCCAGATGTGTTGGTCTCCAGTTATGCTGATCAATAACTCCCCAAATTCCCCTGTTCCTGAGAATTGTAATCCAACACATCTGGAGAGCAGGAAATTGGAAAGGATGTTCTATAGAAATTATTAAAAGCACTACAAGAAGTATCCAGAGTTGCATCAAGAAAGAACAGAATTCTACTAAAAAAAAGTGCAGTTTAAAAACTTAATTGTAAGAAACTTGCCTGGATAACTGGGTTTGATTGAAGATCCCACGGAAAGCACTAAAAATCCACAGAACCAGATACAGGCATTACTGAGCTGTATAAGCTATAAACTGATTTATAAAAATTAAAAAAAAACATGACTAAGTTTCATCCATTTCCTCCTCGTTTCTCTGATGTTCACTCAAAAAGTAGATTTACCCTTGCTAAGTAGGTGTAGATAAATAAGGATGACCCCCACCTTGGAAATGTTGAAAGAATTTTGCCGCATTCACTTCAAAATTAATTAATCCTATTAATATATATTTTTAAAAAACCTCACCAAACCTTTGGCCAAGAGTACTTTGACAGCAGCACGTGTTTCCTTTTGTCATTCAATTTTGCTTTAGTTCATTTATTAAATTATTAAAATGTATTTCACCTGCTTCGGTAATTAGCATGTTTGGGGCTCAGCAGTGCAGGTAATATGAAGTCATTATTAAGAAAAAATGATATTATATTCCAGCCACAGCTGCTGGTAGGCCCTTAAGGCAAAGAAGAGGGATCAGAAAAGATTCTGTAAGGTCTGGTTTGCATCTGTATAAATTCAGACTCCTTCCTCATTATTATTTTACCACCACCCCTAGTAAGCAGCCCACTGGAAGCATCTTTTTTCACCTGAAGAGGTGGATGAAATTCAGACAGGGCAGGATAATTGTTCTGCAAGGAGGAATCTTAAAAGGATGAAGAATAAAGTATAGAAGAGGCAGGATATTTAATATTTAACTGCCTCTAGCATTTGTTGCTTTTTCTTCCTAGTAAGTAAGTGGGGTAAAACAGCTGCCAGTTTGCTTCCCTAGCACTCAAAGTCAGAAGACTAGTGATGCTTTGGAATATCTCTGCCCTCACCCACCCTTGACTAATTGTCTCAGGCCCAGGCACTAGGCAATGGTTGTGTCTTCTCTGGCACGATATAAAGCTATGGGCCAGCTGGAGAATTGAAAGCTTTAGATTCATTTTCTGCCCTTGCTCTGCAGCACAGAATACAGGAGCTTCCTCATCCTGGTGCTTTTTAAATCTGCTAGGCTATTTTCTCCAAAATTCCTTGTCCCAGACATATTAACCTAATTCATCGATTCTAATTTATTTTACTAATGTAAGCCATTTGGGCTCTGTCGTCCAAAATGTATTATGTGATACTACTTTTCTCTTTTGTCTTTCTGTTCCCTGGGTATAGAACCCTTGCATTAGGTAAAGTTGCTTTAGTGAATAATAATTAAAAAACTCTAAAAATGGCTGGTCTTGTTCTTTTTTTTCCAATGGCTTGTTCCATACAAATACTTAGGGAAACATAAGCATTAAAAAATAAAAAAAACTTTAATGACTCCCAAGTTAGGGCTTGATTCCTGGCAATATGACTATATCCATGTATTGCAATGGTAAATAAATGACCTGCTATTGCTTAACAATGAGATGCTATCATTTTTTCAATTTTATAATACAGCTGTCAGCACTCTAAGCAGATCCAATCCTGCTGAATTTTTCTCAAGATTAGATAACTACAACTAAGTGCTACTATTGGCCATAAAAGATGGAAGAGCAGTATTAAATGTTAGTCTTGGCGTGGTGGGGAAGTCTTTCCCTTTACTATCCTACTACCTATCTTACTAACCCCACTATAAACCCCTTTGAGGATTTATGAATTCTTTCAGTCTCTAGAGAACGTAACTGGAGAAAACATAGGGAAGATACAGGTTAAGAAAGGGTCACATTTACTTATTCTAATTATCTAGAAGATCTGTTAGCATTATATTATCCTGGTTCTAACATTATTCTGAAACTGTCTCTCTAGCAGAGAGAGAGGCTTTCAGACTTGATCTCTGAACCTCCTCCAGACCTGGTCTTCTAAATGCACTTCCATTTTTATCCGGTTCCCTCTTCCTGGTAGAATCTCACCTGGAAGGAGTAGACTGCCTTCAATCTGCTTTTGTGGTGTGGAGACAATAACTTGGTCCTCAACACCAATAAGACCAAGGAGCTTATAGTGGACTATTGAAGGAACAGATCAGACATTCAGCCCTTGCTTATCAATGGAGACCGAGTGGAGCTAGTGGCCAGTTTTAAGTTTCTGGGTGTTACCATAAAAGAGGACCTGACCTGGGGTGCTCATATTGCAACACTGGTCAAAAGGGCCCAGCAGAGATTATATTACCTGAGATTTCTCAGAATACAACAACTGAATGAAAAACTGCTAGGGACCTTCTACTACTGCACCATAGAGAGTATTTTAACTTATTGCATCTGTGTATGGTTTGCCAATTGCACAGGGGCAGATAGGACAGCACTCCGGAGAGTTAATGTTATTGCCCAGAAGATCATTTGTTGTTCTCTCCCCTCTTTGGAAGAGCTTTATAGCTCCTGCTGCCTTAAGAAAGTTCAAAACATTCTCAAAGATCCATCTCATCCTGGGAACCCTTTTTTTGAATTATTACCATCTGGCAGATGGTACATGATAATAAAAACAAGGACAAAGAGGCAGAAAAACAACTTCTATCCCAGGGCAGTAACTCTATTGAATTCTACTGTATAGTACAACATGAATGCAATATCAGGGGTTTTCAATTCAATTGTATAGAATGTGAATGATGTATTTGTGTTTTATTTTTATAGTTATAAGATGGCATTTAATTTTGTTGGACAAGATGCAAAGACAATAAACTAAACTAAATTACCTTTGATGATAAGGTGGTCTAATGGTTAAGGCATCCCCCTAGAAAGCAGGTGACCATGAATTGAAGTCCTACTTTAGCTATGAAAACTAGCTGAGATGAAGATCTAGATCAGGGTTGTCAAACTCCCGGCCTGCGGGCCAGATGCAGCAAAAGGCTGGCCATGGCCATACCTGGTTTAGCAAAGGGAAAAAGAGTTCCAGCGATGCTGCAGTGAGTTTGACACCCCTGATCTAAGATTAAAGAAAGGGTGGCTTAAAGACAGGAAGCAGATCAGAAAGGACTTTAGGTTCTTTGCTGGCTGAGTTTTGAATCCCAACTGAAGAACTGTCACATTGTATAACACATCTTGTATTTGAGTCCACTGAGCCAATTCCAGGGGCATTGCTCATAAGCCAAAATTTCAGGTCAGTTCTAACTTTTTTTCCCCTAACTGTAGCTGATGTAAAGTCTGAAGGGATAGCTTTGAAGGACAGGGCAAAAAGCCTGAAATCAAATCCTTGTAATACCTTTCTTACCTCTCCAGTTCCTGGCATTGAGGAGAAAAGCTAACAGCACATTTACACAAGAAAACCATTGAAAAGTAACCAGGTGCCAAAATAGGAGAGTTTTCAGAAATGTTCAGTTCTCACCTGAAAGATGCTCATGAGCTCTGACACCATTAACCATGTGATACTCTTAGATCAGGGGTGTCAAATTCGCATTGTCATGGTGGCATGATGCATCTAGCCCATGGCCCACGAGTTTGACAGCCCCATCTTAGATTCTTTGTCTAATGTAAATGGCTAGATGGAGCACCCATTTAACAAAAGGTCTTGAATCCTGATCCTTTTGCATCTCTTGAACTGTATACCTTTTCATTTCAATGGCTGTGAAATCCCAGCTTCAATTTTTGGCATCTCTTGGTAGGCTTGGGAAAGATTCCTGCCTGAAAACTTGGGGCGATGATTCCAGTCAACCACTGGATGTAACTGACTATGATTCCCAGAATTTGCAATCAGCTGCAACACAGCACAATATACTTAAGACAGTGGATTTTTCATGTTTCCCTGTGTCACAGAGGAAGAGGTTTTGAGTCCAAATTTGTCCAGGAAAACTAGGCTACTTGATGTCCACATCTGAATTTAATGAAAAGATTAATGGGCATTTCATGCACAGAAATGTGACAAAAGTTACTTCCTGTTCTTCCCTACCTGTTCTTGAATTCTATTATCATCTGAACATCCAACATTGTTGAAATCAAAACCAGCATTTTTAACTGATTAAAAAGCACGTGAGTTTGTATGTACAGAGAAGAGACCCTGTTTTCACCATTTTATTTTATGCTGATGAAGATTAAAATGGAAGATTGTGATAAACTCGTTGTGGCTGATTTAGTGCATACTTTGGGGGGGGGAGTTTGGGATGAAAAGGTTGTCAGCACTTTGTGGGTAACAGCACAGTAGGTAAATAAAAGGGGAAATGCAGAACTAGAAAATCAGACTTGGAACAATGAGCTGGAAGGGTGAGAATAGTATTGCAGAGCCAAAGCAAATTTAAAGAAAGCTCTCCTGATATCAATCTAATGGTTTTCTTGAGTGACCACCATTCATTTCAGTTGTGCAGAAAAACTTTGGGTTAGTTTGTAGGATCCATTGTGCAAAGTATTTAGGTATCTTCCCCAGCCCCCAAATGTGTGTATTTGTTGTTTGAAAATTATCAAAGCTCACAATTTGGTTCTTGGCGGGGGAAAAAACCTTGGAGATTTAAGGAGCCCGCTGGATCAGAACACAGTTCCAACAAGGCTAGATACTTCCAGAAATGAGCACCTCAGGAACTTTCAAACCATGAGGTCATTTCTGAAAATTTCCTCTGGTAGCCTTGTATGGTGAGATATAGTGGATGGCCCTCTCAAATGAGGCGCTTCTTAGGCACCTACTTCATTCCTTTTCTCAGATCAGGCAACTAACTTGTTACATGTTTTTAAGACCCAGTTGATAAAAATTATATCCTGTGAAATAGGTAAAGCGAAATAATAACAGAAAATAATAGATTAAACTGGAAAAAAGAGTAAATTCAAGATCTTTTTTCTTCAAAACTATCGAACAATAGTAATTCGTTTCAGAAAGCAGAATAATGTAATAAAGCCTGCAAGGAGTTGTGGAGAAAATAAGAAAAAAGGAATACAGATGAGTCTATGAGAGTTTTCATGGAAATATGTCCCTCAGAGAACAATGAGGCTTTTTTGTTAATTAAGTGCACACAATATTCCAGCTTTTGCTGCTAAAACATGGGAGAAAATCCTAAATGCTCCATATGGATTACATTTGTGTGTTTGCATCTGTACCCATGTAGAAAGAGAATTGTTCAACAAAATCTTAGACTGCCTAGATTTTGTTTCAAATAATAAAAAGATTCCTGATGATAATATTTGTACAAGAGTGGAACAGTTACTTATGGAGGTTGTGGGTTTTCCATCTCTCAAGTTTTAAAAAACTTTTAAAGTTTGTCCAGCCTGTCCTCTTCAAGGACAGCTTAACTACTTTCCCTGGATATTACAGAGAGCTGGGCCCTTTATAATTACTTCAGTGAATTGTAACACCATTTACACATTTAAGGTATTATTTACTTACATGTAAAAGGTAATTTCTGGAAGAAAGGTCCTTAACGTAATTTACATTTCAAGTCATGAAGCCATAAGTGAAAACAATCCACCAAAAAGCATTAGCTAAAACAGGTTAAACATTCAACCACAGGTGAAGAAATGTGTGTTGAGATAGAAATGCTACTTCTTGTGGGCTTATGTCATAATGCTACTGGCTAGTATGTAAAGGGCAGAGTCTGTGTTGTGACATCACAATATTCAGTTCATCATTTCAGCGCCACTGCCTTTATAGGATTTGTGGGCCCCTCCCATCACAAAAATAATTGCATTAAAATGATATTTCATGAGTTTCAATACTTTTTTACATTTTTACAGAGAAACAAATAGCAAATTATATATGTGTTATTTTGTAATAATCAGTTGTTTCCAGTTAATCAAGCTATCTATTACATATCTTCAAAATTACTAAATTACTAAATTTTAGTATTTAAGCTATGCCTAAAATTATAAGTAAAATCCTTGATTTGATGTTCGAACTCCATATCTATTTACCTGTTTTTTATGAATAGGCTATGGAAATAAATATTTATCAAAAGGCATGAAAACAAAGAATTTCTATTTCATTTTTATTATGATAAAAACAAAATAAGAAAAAAATATCATGGGCCCTGGGGACTGTACCTATTTGTGCCTGGATAAACTAATCCTGATGGCAGGGAGGGAGGATAGAAAATCTCATAGTTTTGCTAATTTTTAGATCCTGAAGCTTAATCTAATGATAGAAGTATAAGTATCAGGTCCTTCTTGTCTTATAGTGAGATGTGTGAAGGATTAGAGAACAGATGAGAAATAAAGTTTCCCTCGAGCCAAGCTAAATCCCTGTGATTACATGGATGCTTGCTCCTTAAATAGCCAAGAGCCATATCATACATTATTGCCCAGATCAGGACCTTGTGCCTTATCTGTGTAATTGCAGTGTAGTTCCATGACTCAGCCCTGTTCAGAAGGCTGAAACTCTGGACCAGGGGTCTCCAACCTTGGCAACTTTAAGACTTGTGGACTTCAACTCCCAGAATTAAAGTCCACTGCTCTGAACCACCGGTCATGATAAAGTAGAAATAAAAAGTACAAATTTCCTTAAGCTGAAGAGTGACTATATGGGCATGAAGAGAACTGCAATACGTACACACATGTACACAAACATTCATACATATACATAGATCACGAGGGACAGTTAAGATCCTGTACAGAATCCTCAAACTCCCAAGCTTCTGGTAAAGGGCCCAAGATTGAGGAAGACATAGACCACCCATATGGGTGAGAAGAGCATTTTTTAAATATATTACGCCTGGTCCTCTATCCAATATTAGCTTGGTCCACCCTGCTTGGTCTTGCTTAAGATCAGCCCAAATCGAATAAGTGCTCCAACCAGTTGCAATGAACAACAGCACAGAGATTTGTTTCCTGCTTTGCTAACTCTCTATGTGTTTAGACCAACTCATGAAATGGATATCACAGGATCACAAGAACTCTACTTTATTGAGATATGTGGTAGTCACAGAATCATCTAAGTCTGCCCATTAGGGAGCCAGGGGCAGTCAATCTGGATATCTAATATTTCCCCAACCCTTGGCCAAAGCATGCTTTTTTCTGTACCTATAGTCCTTTCACTTGTTGAATGCCTTCTCGAAGATATTCTCCATGGCTCCCAACAAGCCACAACAGCCAAGAGCGCTAAGACACCAGTAAAGGAACCCTTCTTTAAAATTTGGTTGGTCCTATACCTCCCAGAAAAGTCCAAGCTTGACATCAACAACTAGCTGTTGTTCACAAAGAGTTTAGCAAACATGGCCTAGTGAGGGAAATCATAAAAGAAGCCCAAATGGCAGCAGCTTTTAAAACAAAACAAAACAAAAAATTAAAAAAAAAAACACCACCAGCACCGTCCCTACTTCCCAAATATTGAAAAGACAGATAATGGAACAGCTGGATCATGGTATTGTTTCACCTGAGAGAAGTAAATATCACATTTCCATACAGTGCCAAGTGGCATTTTATTTGCTTACAAAGCAAATGAACGAAAAGGGAATGTCCTCTATGGAACTAAAGGAGTTAGCCAAGCCTGCCTCTATTTAAATTTCAAAACAATAGCAAAAACAGGCCTTTTGCAAAGAGAATGAAATGGCAGAATATGTCACTATTTTAATATATGGGAGGTTATTATTTCCTTGGGGAAATCTGGTTGAGCCATCCTATTTTAGCCCACAATCATACTATATTTAGGACATGTAACACATCTGTGCTATAATAGGAACTGACACAAGGCCTGTGCTGTAATGAAGGCTTCTGACACACAGTAATGAGGGTTAAGGAAAGCCACATCCTAATCAATTCCAAGCTTAGGTTCATAGATAGAAAAGTATAACCCAGCAATCATTCTTTCTAAGTAACCCCAATTTACTTCTCCGGGGCTTGGATTGACCGAATCTAGGCTGGATCGGATTCAGACAGTTCTTCCATCATTCTCCTTTGTCCTAACATTTGTCAACAGATGGGCCCTGTGGCTAGCAGTTTGGAGTGTTGGAAGGCACCTCACTGCAGTTGACTCATGGCCAAAAAAAAATATCCTTCTTGGCTAAGAGGCTGAAGATATCAGAAAAGCCCCTGATACGCAGAGATCCACTTACATACGAACAGAAAAATCTTGTATGTTTTACTCTAGCTCTGCTCCTCCTCTGCCTGCTTCAGTGGAAGATCAATTCGGGAGTGGGGGGCATTCTAAGGGAGAATGAGCCTCTTTAGTGTTCTCCCTCTCTAAGCTGGCTGTTCACTCTTCCTGGTCAGTTTTGCACTAGAAATGGACATTTCCCATGGCAAGTGGTTTTGTAAAATGCACCAAGATGTCCTTCAGCAAGAGTGTGCAAAATTTGGAGGCTGGTGTAAGCATTTTTTTTTTTAAATAATATTTTGAATTTTGGAATAGTAGCTTTACTGTTATGAGGTTGGTTTTTTATTTTCTTTTACTTCTTTGTGGCCCACAAATCATAGATTTATATACTGAGAGTATTTACACCAAGACAAATTCCTTGTGTGTCCAATCACACTTGGCCAATAAAATATTCTATTCTATTCTATTCTATTCTATTCTATTCTATTCTATAAAATGTTATATATAATTGTATAATTGTTATTTTTATAAGTTTGCAGCTGCACACAAGGGGTCAGGAATTCAAAGGGTATTGCCTAGCCTGAGAAGAACAGATTATGGGAAGTCTCTTGAAAAAGAGATCTGTGATTCCCTGTTATTTTGTTTGGCTGGATTCTTCTGCCCCTCCTCCCAAATTATTTATTTAATCAAAGTATTTATTTGCCACCCATCTTGCCTGGATAGGAATAAGTAGCATGTGTAAACCAAGCAAAGGATTGGCCACTTTAACTGACACAAAATACAAATTTCTAACTGGCCTTCGTAGGATTATAGGAAGGTCAGCCTTTCTTTAGTAAGTGCTTCAATTTCACAATCCATGCTCCACTGCAACCAAACCACCAGCTGAGGCTTACAACCACCATTAACTACACAATGGAAATCATACTGATTTTATTAGTGCATGCTAGGGTTTCAATCCTGAAAATCGAAGATAATCTTAGCGATATTGTTTGTGCTTCCACTGGTGTTAAGATATGCAACAGTTTTGAGATAACTCTCACATCCTGGTCAGAAAAAAAGTAAACAGCTCCAACCATGCTGCTGCTTACTGATCTGAGTACATTTGTTATCAAATGGAGCCAACAAAACTTTAATGTAATACAACTGTGTAGCATCTATTTATACTTAGACATACAAGGATTGGTTAAGATCATGATGTTGTCTATCTGACCAAAGTACAGGTAGCCCTTGCTTAATGACCAGTTGTTTAGTGACCATTTGAAGTTATGACAGACCTCCCCAGAACTACTTCAGAGCGGTGCCCCCTTAGTCATGTGATTGCATTTTGGGCAGTTGGCACAAAACACCCATTGAAGAAAACATGCTTGTTTAACAATAGCTGTGTTCGCTTAATAACCCCTGCAAACCAGGGTGATAAAATTGAGTGTGGTCATGTCACAACCCACTTAATGACCGGCACAAATTATGATCATAATTCTGGGATCAACTACAGTTGTAAGACGAGGGCTTCTTGCAGCTTATATCTTGATATCTAAAATATGTAAACTTGCCAGTGCTAGATAGGGTGGATAGTTATCCATGCTTGTGTGGATGGAGAAGTCTAACTTGTTAGTTTTAAACTCCTGATACCCCTGAAGATAAATTATGGCTGGCCAATGCTGAGATTCTCAGATGTCCTCAGACAATTAGAATGAGATGAAAATATGCTCACTGGACCAACTTGGAGTGGACTGAGAGAATGTAGTCATTCAATCCCTCCTCCCAATTTTCTAGGAAAATGTGAAAATCTTGATCTCACAGTTTTGTCATGATACGTAAGTATGGTAGAAAAGTATGTCTATGCATCTAAGTGTTTTACAATTCAAACAGCATAATAAAATAACAGCATCTCATAATTATGTTAAACTAGAGAACTTAATATTATCTGCCAACCTAAATAAAATGCTTTGCAAAGGCATTTAAAAAGAGCAATTTTCAGAGCCTGCCTAACTCAAATAGGGAAAAAAAATTCACATCTTCTGTCTTGCCACAAAGAAAGCTTCTTGATTTTTGTTTCAAACAAAGATCATAGATTTCTTAAATAACCTGAGCAAGGTGTTTCCCCAGTCATTTCTTTTGTTCATAACTACAATTTGCAGGACAAGATGGCTTAAACTCATGCCAGTGGTACATATGAATCAACTTTAATATCGGATACATGTTAAAATGTTGGATACATTAATAAAATGTTGCTACCTTTTCTAGCTGTGGTTTCCAGAAAGGGACTGGATCCTAGTAAGCAGTAAATCCACCAAACTGAAATTGGCCCCCATGGCCTTCCCAGAATTTAAAGGTGAGATGAAAACCCACATCCAAGTACCACCCTCTGAATTCTTATTGGCATCTCCTTTTTAAGCTTGAGGGGTTGCTGGTATGAAGAACTCCTTAGGGCTTTTGGTTTCAATGGTTGCCTGTTGATAATGGCAGAGCTGGAGCTGAAGAGGATGCTCATTATTGTCAGGAGGAAATGTTTAAGAGCCAGCGAGCCTAATACTTCAAAACCTCAGGAGTTCTCTGAGTGATAAACTACCAACAGTAAACTTAGAGGGAATAGAGAGACTAAATGCAGGAGATTTGACAGCTGTACAAAACAGGCTCAAAGGGAAGGAGAAATAAATAAGGGGAAAGTATTGTGTTGATGTCTGATCTCTTGCAAATGTGCTGGAGAGTTTGTTGCCTAATAGCACACATAGACTCAGTGCAGGAAATATACAATGTTGAGTGCCTATGCTTCCTGTTGAGCCAGTGGTTGGCATTGTTGTTTAAAAAGAATGCTGTTTTCAAATAGCCAGTAGCAATTAAGAAGCAAGACATATTTTCCTCTTCCATTTGCAATAGAAAATGGTATCAGAAAGAAACCTTTTTGTATCTTATCTAAGAATGCACAGGGCTTACTACACAATTTTTAAAAAAAAATATTTTCTTACTCATCATAGTTTTATAGGAAAGTCCTAAGCAGGGACATCCCACCCACCCAGAGGTGGGATCCGACAGGGTTAATTACTGGTTCGGTGATTTACGATGTGCTTCCCTGCACGCTGTGCATGTGTGTAAATCTTCGTCGGCTTGCTACCTGGATAGCTGAGCAGCGCTGCGTGCAAGGAAGCAGCGTTTGAAAAAGCACATTTTTCCTGCTTTTTCAACCGCAGCTGTGCCTCGTACAGCAGCTGAGGTTGAAAAAGCAGGAGACAAAGGTCAAGTAAAAGCCCAGGTGGGCGGATGGGCCAAAACAGCAGCAGATATAGAACCAGTTCTATGTCTGCTGCTCTTCAGAGCTACTGGTTCTACAGAGCTGGACAGAACTGGTAGAATCCCACCCCTGCATCTACCCCTAAAGAATCACATCATTCAAATGAGTTTGTTCCCAATGAAGATGACTTTAGAATGGCCCCTTAACTTACTCTTGTCGTTACATGCATTAAAGTTTCACATACCTGGAAATTGATAACTGTAACTGGGGGCAAATCCAGGATATCCTCGGCCATAGGTTGCAACAAAATTTGGGTAACCTTGAAGAGACAAGTGTTTGAGAAAGAGAAATTAACCAATTTATTTAAACCCAGATTCTTATTTCACATGCAAATAATTACACCAAAGGCAGAGAAGAAATTTGATTTTTGTGCAAAGCATTAGGATATTTTTTTTTTCTGTATGCATCACATCAGTGCTAATTAAATGTTAAGTACAGTACAATGATCTCATAAGAAAGTCTAAACACAGGTCTGGTGCAAACCACAAAGACATCCAGGGTCCAAATATTATTGCAGATGAAACAAAGTGCTAGCATATTTAATGCAACTTGGGTTTCATTTATCCCTGAGCACAGAAAAATAACAAGGGATCTAGAGATTAGTATCATTTCTTGATCACTTCCCCCTTCCTCTCCATTCCTGTTATTCATAATTAAAATGCACCCCAGTAACTCAAAGCCAAGGACTCTACCTACTTTTCTCAGCTGGGAAGAGCAAATGCCAAGCACTAAAGGATAAGCATATAACACAGGTTTGCTTTGACATTTGGAGAGCTTACAACAAATGTACTTTGCTTCAGAACTATTGACAGTTGGAGATTAAGGTACTAGTGATGCTTCATCCTCAGAGTCTGAAGGACAACTGTTAACACATCCAAAAGTCAGCAAGATGAAGGATCTGGGAAGATGGAGGGATTTTAATTCTGCTTAGGATGCTAACATTCAACAAAATAATTGCAAATACTTTTCATGGAGAACTCAACAAGATCAGTGGTTTCTCAACATTTTCTTTTAAAAAGGAAACCAAACATTTCAAAAGAAGTCTTTAAATATCCAGCCATCTTAGAACTAATATGGGGATGGAGGAATATTAATTGGGGGGTGGGGAGAAGAGGGAGATTTGGAAATGTCTGGAGATTCTCAATCATCCAGGTCATAGTTGTCTCAAAGATGCTCTTTTGTTCCCATCCAAGAAGCTTCATCACCTGCCATCAGAACTGATGAAGCTTCCTTGGATGAGAAACAAAATGTTTTCTTCTTCTTCCTCAAGACTGGTCTAGCTGCCTTTTGGGGGAAAAAAAGCACCTTTGATAGATCTGGAAATATTGTCACTCGATTTGTTTTCAATTGATTTGGAAAGCCTCAAGGGGGCACCAGCCTCCAGAGAAAATTGATGGTGGAGAGAACAAATTGGTGCAAGAAGGATTCAGTTGAAAGCAAATTGGTCTTGCTTTCTACAAATTCTCTTTTGAAAAAAATGGCTGTCTTGCGATTCTTTTTCTCCAGGAAGACACGTATGTGGTGGGAATGTGGCATTTGCTCAGACAGTTTGAACTCCCTATTGAGGTGCTAGTCGGGTGGAATTAGGATTGTTGGTCAACACATCTGGAAAATATTATGTTTAGGAAGCCAGAAACACAGCTGAGGCCAAGTTCTATCTTGACTTCTGGCAGTTAGGGAAATCCCTTTCCTGAAACATTGGTGATATTAAGGCCTGACTTGGTACAGCCAATTTGCCTTTGTTGCTGAGTTCTATATGTCTGTTGTCTTAATTCCTGTATGCTTACCATTTTAAATTGTATTTATTTTATTTATTTGATTTGATTTGTCAATCGCTTACAAGATAATAGGTATAAGCATAAACATAGTTATGAACACATGAAATGGGTACATATAAGAAAAATAAAAAGAAACAATAAAACAGTGATGGTAGGCACGCTGGTGCACTTATGTACGCCCCCTAAAGATCTCTTGGGAAAGGGGTGAGGTCAATCGTAGTTAGTCTAAGGTTAAAGTTTTTGGGGTTTGGGGAAGATACCACAGAGTCAGGTAGAGTATTCCAGACATTGACTACTCTGTTGCTGAAGTTGTATTTCCTGCAATCACGTTTGGTGCAGTTAACCTTGAGTTTGTATCTATTGTTTGCTCTTGTGTTGTTATGGTTGAAGCTGAAGTATTCATTGACAGGTAAGTCGTTGCAATGTATGATTTTATATGCCATACTTAGATCAGACCGAAGACGGCGTAATTCAAGGTTTTCTAGGCCTAGAATTTTGAGTCTGGTGGCATAAGGTATTCTACAACAAGTAGAGGAGCGGAGAACTCTTCTTGTGAAATATTTCTGGACTTTCTCAACTGTGCTAATATCAGATACGTAATGTTCCAGACAGATGAGCTGTATTCAAGTATTGGTCTAGCAAATGTTTTGTATGCTCTAGTTAGTAGTGTGATATTACCAGAGAAAAAGCTACACAGGATCAGGCTAACAACTCTTAATGCCTTTTTGGCTATGTAGTTACAGTGGGCTCTAGCACTTAGATCATTAGAGATGAGTATTGCAAGGTCCTTTACAGAGCTTGGATCATCAACAAGGTCTTGACTATTCAGCTTGTATTTTATTTTCTGATTTTTTTTGCCAATATGTAAGACAGAGCATTTATTTGTTGAGATTTGAAGTTGCCATTTGTTTGACCATTCTGATACATAGACAAGATCTTTTTGAAGGGTAGCAATATTGTCTGTGGTATTGAACAGCTTTACATCATGTTGTAAGCTACCTAGAATCACTTGATAGAGATGGGCAGTATGTGAATTTAATCCATAAATAAAATAAAAAATAATAACAATATGTACTGTTACAGTTGAGCTGTACAGTTGCTCAACGAATGCCCTGTTTAGCTAACATTCAAAGTGCTGGGAAAGTAATTTAATGACCATTCAATGCACTTATGACCTACAGCTGTGTGATCGAATTCAGGCCCTTTGCAACTAGCAGGTATTTTGATGCTCACATAGTCACCACTTTACAACTGCCTTCTGGCAAGCCCAATCAAAAGAGAAACTGACAGGAAATTTGCAAGTTGCAGTCATGGGATGACTCAGTTAACAACACTGATCAGAGATGGTATTCAGCTGGTTTTGACCAGTTCTGGAAAACCAGTAGTGGAAATTTTGAGTAGTTAGGAAAACCGGCAAATACCATCTCTGGCCCCATCCCCATCTTTTCTCTGCCTCCCGAGTCCCAACTGATTGGCTGTATCTTCTTTTGTTGCCCTGCACAGAACGGAGCTGGAAAGCAGGTTAGTGGGGGATGGGGAGAGAATGGGATTTTGCAGTAACCTTCCCCTGCCATGCCCTCCAAGCCACACCCACAGAACCGATAGTAAAAAAATTTGAATCCCACCACTGACACTGATGATTTGCTTACCATCAGTGGAAGTTAATGTTATAAGCCTGCTGCAGTCACATGATAGTTTGCTCAATGACCACATAGCAATGGAGTTGCTGGTCCCAAGTTGCAGCTGCAGTTGCCCTGTACAAAATGCAGACGGGCCTCTGCCCTCAAGACCTGAAAAAGCTGGTTCCCCCACCTTATACAACGAGAAGAACAACTCGCTCTAGTGTGTCAACTCCGGGACATGCTCTTGGGGAACCCAAGTCCAGAACACACTCAACTGGCAGGAGTTTTGTACACACTGCAGCCAGAGTCTGCAACAGCTTACCAGAAGACATTGCAGGCATGATTAGTGACAGAGGGTCTCAGTCATTCAAGAGTCGCGTCCACAACCACCTTTTCTGCAGATTGTATAGTATATTATTTATTAGGCCCCGCTTTTTTCTTTTTGTCATTATTCTTCTCTTAAGCTGCTGTGAACCCTTGATTAGGCCATGAGGTTGTCATGTATAGTGCACAGCACTGTATGCATGATCTTGATACTTAGTGTCACGCCTTGTGGACTATTGTTCACAATAGCAAATAGAAAGAAAAAATAAATAAATTGTAACAGTTAAATAAGCACGGCGTATAATTCTTTTTCTATAGACTTCAATTAGTCTTTTTATCTTTTTTTTTTAAAAAAAAATTGTTTCTATTTCTGTTCTGCCCAAGTCTTTAAAGTTCTTGTGTTGTTCTGCTTCGGTGTACTTGGGTGAACTTCTGGACTTTTCTCCTCCGATTTTCCATCTGAGGGAAATGGTAGGAAAAGCTTTTCCCTCATGCCAGTTCTGAGGGAAAAGGGAAAAATAGTTCCTCTCCCCCTAGTTTTGTCAGCTGCTGCCTCTTTTCTGGTCGCCTCTTTCACATCAGGACTGCCTTTCATTTAGTTTGCCTCTTTATTTGATGCCTGGGCTTTCACTTTGTTTATTCTGCCACTTGTTTGCCAAATCTGTGGCCTTCAGAACTCCCAGACTGCGACCTTGTTTGCCTCCTGGTCTTATGCCCAATGTTGCTGTTTGACTGGCATTTGGGTCATCCTGATCACAGGGGAGGGAGGAAGGCGTGCAGGAATGTGAGAGACGGGGAGGGAGGGAGAGAAAGAGAAAAAAGAGAGCTAGAAGAGGAAGGGAAGTAGGAAAGGAAGGAAGAAAGGAAAGGAAGGAAGGAAGGAAAGAAAAGAAAGAAAGAAAGAAAGAAAGAAAGAAAGAAAGAAAGAAAGAAAGAAAGAAAGAAAGAAAGAAAGATGGCTTCCTTAAGGAAGATTCTCTGTTCTACCACTGTCTGTGGTGTTGGAAGGCAGTGAAGATGGAGGCCTCTCATGAACTTTGGGCTCATTTTAATTTAAAGTGAATTGTCACCTATTTAGTTGTGCATTTGGATCGCTGCATCTGTCTATTGTTTCAGATGTGACTTGTGCAGGTAGTCCTCGACTTATGTCCACAGTTGAGCCCAAACCTTCTAAGTGAAACAGTTGTTAAGTGAATTTTGCCCCATTTTACGACTTTTCTTCCCGTAGCTGTTAAGTGAATCTGGCTTCCCCATTGACTTGGCTTGTAAAAACATCACATGACAAAAAGTGATCACATGACCTCGGGACACTGCAACCGTCATAAATATGAATCAGTTGCCAAGCATCTGATTTTGCTCCCATGAGCATGGGAATGCTGCAATGGTCTTAAGTATGAAAAACAGTCAAAAGTCACTTTTTCCAGTAGTGTTGTAACTTTGAACGATCATTCAATGAAAACTGTTGTTAAGTCAAGGACTACCTGTCCAGCAGCAGAGGCAGGTAAGCTGCCAGCCTGGAAGGAAAAAGGGCCCAGTGTTGAGTCATGAATGGATGAAATGGGCAGTCTCCTTTGAGAGCTGGTAATTCTGATTCAGTTCTGCAAAGGAATGGTTATTACATTATTAGGTAATTCAATCTCACTCAATAGTGAAGTATTGATCCCCAACATTGGCTGAATGGGAAGACACGAAGCAGACACTTAATCATGCAGAGACACAGTGGTAACCCACTCTAGGGTTCATTGTCTTGGCCAACTCAGGGCATTACACTTTTAAATTAATTAATTTCATTTATTAATTCCATCAGGCACCAACAAAAAGTGCAGGAACATCTAGCCTAGTGTAAAGCATCTTTTTAAAGAGGAATACAGCAACCTCGCTTTGATTATGGAACAAGTTTTCTGTGTTGAATTAAAATTCTAAACTCAATTTGGGGGAAATCTTTCTATTGATTTTAACCTGCATCAAGCTCTCAGCCCTCAATTGCCTAATACACTATTTATTCTTTCTCCAAGGATTCATCCCTGCAATTGTGTTCATTTTTACAAAGCTCTTGCGCTACCCGGCAACATGCTCAATTATTTTGCCAACATAACATGTCCCTATCCCTTTCCCTTTTCAGATGAGATTCAGACGTCCATATTGTTTGCTATTAATCATCATTTAGAGATGGAACATTAAACGCTTGGATGAATTTTGATTACTAATTATGAAGGGATGGAACCTAGCATGGAAAACAAAACAGGGGTGGCCAAAACACGGCTTTATAGCTTTAAATGCATGCAAATATGTGGTGGTCTCTTTAATATGCATTTTCTGCAAATAAACTGTCAGAAATTCATTGGATCAGTTAGAAGTAAGTTTTGCAAACTGTTTCTCTTCAAACAACAGGTTTGATTAACGTGTTTCTGACTAAAGGAGCAGGTTACCCCATGATTGACACTTCCACAATGAAATGTCACTCACTTATATTTTGCGTTTAAATAAAGGCTCACTTCAGCATCAGTGGGATGAGTTTGTCACATTGCCTTTTGAGTGGGTCTCTTCCAACAGTGAATAAATGCATCATATAAGAGAAAAGTCATTTCAACAGGAAAGAGATAAAGCACAGCCAACTCTGTTCCAAAAATAGTCTTGCCGGCAAGCAAGTTTCTACTTAAGGCTTCTAGGCTCCAAATTTCTCTGGATATGCCTTGTTTTTGTATGCTGCTGCTGATAAAAATGCCACTGCTGCTTTGTTTGGGTTTTAGAAGACAACAAAAGTTTATTTTTGTCTGAGTCTTTCTAAACAAAAATAAAAACCCAGTTTCTTTCTTGAGTAGGAGCATTGGCCTTTTGAAGCAGTCAAGACAAGAAGCACTAACCCCACATAATAACACTACCTTTACTGTAAGGTTACAGTAATAGTCTTGCAAATATGAAAACACTTCTCCCCTCCTTACTTTCACTCTTCTGAAACTAGGGAGGATCCCTTCTGAGATGCTTTATCTGCTCCCATCCTGCCTTTGGACTTAGATTTCATATATCAGACCAAGATCTAGCTGTGGCTCTTCCTCCTGTTTCTCATTCCCCCATAGATTACAACACGGGTCTTCAAACTTGACAGCTTTAAGACTTGTGGATTTCAACTCCCAAAATTCCTCCTGCAGGCATGTTAGCTCAGGAATTCTGGGAGTTGAAGTCCACAAGTCTTAAATCTGTCAAGTTTGAAGACCCTTGGATTACAAGGGCATTATAGCTCAGCTATAATAATCAAGAAAACCACTAGATAGCAGCAAGAAGATATTGACTATGCTAGCTCTCTGCTTCCCTCTTGTGCTTATCTGGAATACTGCAGCCCAGGTGACCAGCCCTATTAGTAACGGGGCCTCTGACCTTGAAGGAATTGCTGTCTCAATGATCCTGATGCCCTTCAAATGTTGAGATATAATTTCCATATCTCATCTGCAGACACAACCTGGCTCTCAGATTCTGGTCTTTGAAGGTTATAAAGATTAATATTGGATGGTAAATGGATTTGGGATAACATGGCAATTCTGGGCCATTAGGTTACACTAAGAAGTCAGAGGACCATCCAGGAAGACCCCCCAAAGCAATCCACTTCCATCATGCTGACAAGAAAGTGCCTGGATTTCATCATTATGAATGAAGATTGGCTCAATTCCTGCAATTCTCACCAGTATAGTTAAAGGTTAAACATCGCTTTTGCAACCATTTGTCCTCCAAATGGGCTGGCTGAGAATTCAGAGGGGGTGCAGGTTTGCACTAGGGGTTACATGGTTTGTATTTATTATTTGACATCTAAGACCATTCTGATAATTTGATAATGATTGTAATATCATGTATTCGTTCAAGGTGGGTGACTGATGTGGCATCAAAGCATCCATAATCAATCAATAAAAGCCACCAGATCAGGGAAGGCTGCTTTAGCCAATTCAGACAAAGGCACGCTCAGTGCCAGGCTAAGTCACAGAATTTCTTGCCCTTTCACATCACAAGGGAAACAGAAGCTCAAAACCAATCTACTGGGATCAGTGAGCACAAATAAGGACACCTGTGTCCCCTCCCACCTCTGCTATGGTCCTTCACTCCCCACCTCCAACAACAAAGACCAAATATACAGCTGACTGGGTAGTAGTTCTCATCCATATATCCCATCACAGAACATTTCTCGAGGTCAGGCAGATGAAATCATAAATTTATAATACAACATTACTTCAATTTTCCTCTTCATTTGCCGCTGCAGTGCCCAGCTCTGCTCTAACGAGTCAGAGCCTGATCTGCAATGGGGGGAAAATTGGCTGGCTGAATATCAATAGCACATTAACATCGTGCTCATGTGGATGCTTCATCAAGCCAAATTATGGGCCGGCTGGCCTATCCGCCATTTCCCATTTAGCCCCCATTCTTGCCCAGCGATGGGCACTGAGCAATTTATTTGCTTCAGTACTTCTGGCAAATGATCAATCTTGCAGTAATTATCTCTTGTCACTAAACTGAGAAATCAAGGCTCTGCCTGGATTACCTCCCTTGAAGAGAGGACTTGGTATCTACATCGGCCATCAGATATGCTTTTCACAAACAGTAACTTCTTCACCACGCTTTTCCCAGGCTTATTAGTGGCAGGGTTGGCAAGCTAAAACTACGCTTCCAAGACCCTTGATTGCTGGTGGTTGGAATCAGGTCTTTTCCTCCGGGGCTAAGAATTGTGGCAGCTGTAAACCACAAATCCATCTGCAGGTGACCTGAATTGCATAATTTAAGTGACCCTAATGGACCTAGAATGCTCTCAAGTGTTACCAGGTTCAGATTGCCCTGAACCAGTGTTTTTCAAACTTGTCATGTTTTAAGATTTGTAGACTTCAACTTCCAAAATTCGTCAGCCACTACCTTGTTTTGCCAGTGACTTTGTCATAGGGAGGATGGGAGAGACTGGGAAGGTTGAGAAAGGAATGGAAGACAGAGCAGAGAAGCTATCAAGAGGTAGAAGGCAAGTCTATTGGTGGCTTATCCCAAGGCAATTTTGCCCAGATGACAAGAAGCCTGAAAAGAAACATTTCAAATCATTCAGAAAGACCTGTCTGATTCAAAAATCAAAGAGGAGAAACTCACCTTGCAGTTTGCAAGATCTGTATTTCTGTATTTGTTCCAAGGCTAACATCAAATGTATATGACCATGAACATTGTTTGACAGTGAGAACAATCAACCAATGGAACAGATGTTGCCTTCAGAAGTTATGGGAGTTGCACCAGTAGAGGCTTTCAAGAAGAACCTGGACTGCCATTTGTCAGAAATGGTGTAGGGAGTCCTACATAGGTGGGGGGTTGAACTAGATGTTAACCTCTCTGTTGCTTTCTTGATAGGGAGTTGTGACAAAGGATGGGGTGTCATTACAGAGGATTTTGTCAAATCTCAAGCCAGTCCAAGGTCCATTAACACAACATTTATATTTCTTTGATACTTTTCTTTTTCCCCCCCAATTTTATTTTATTTTTAAAAAACAAAATTACACATTTCTATTTACATTAACAGCATTTGTGTCATTATTAATGAGTACATATATCTCCTTTCATACCTAAACATCATTTTTTATTTCTATCTTGCATGATACTTTTCATTAGGCCAATTAAAAATGCAATGCACAATAGACAAGGTTACATGAAAGACGCAACGTTTCACTCGCCCTTTGTGGACTAGATAGAGGTAGGGTGGTTGCTACTGTTGTTGCTGTTATAGTGTGTTACGCAAACCCAAGGCATTTCATTACTTCATAGCCCAACGTGTTGTTTGAAACAAGAACATGCGTTAATAAAAGAACAATTTAAATTAATATTAAAGCAGAAGCCTAAGAATGGGCCTCCAGGGCGGAGATTCTGGGACTTGTGGTTGCTTAGAGGAGATGGTGAAGGAGACATGGAGAAGGAGCTGGAGAAGGAGGATGTTTTCAAAATTTGGGGATTTAACCATGGAATGCATAAGCAGAAGTCTCTGTTCCTTTACTCATCCAGACAAAAAGGAAATCTATACAGGTAATTTTCAATTTACAACCGTTTGTTTGGTGAACAAAGTTATAATGGCACTGAAAAAACACTTATGACCATTTTTCACATTTTAATGACTGTTACAGCATCCCCATAGACACATGATCAAAATTCATACATTTAGCAAGCAGCTCATAATGGTTGCAGTATCCTGGGATCATGTGATCCTCTTTTGCAATCTTCTGACAAGCAAAGATAACGGGGAAGCCAGATTCACTTAACAACCGTGTTACTAATTTAACAACTGCAGGTTTACTTAACAACTATGCCAAGGAAGGTCACAAAATGGGGCAAAACTCACTTAGCAACCATCTCGCTTAGCAAGATAAATTTTGAGCTCAATTGTGGCCATAAGTCGAGGACTACCTGTATGGTATGATGGTGACCACTGCCCACCAAAAAAAAAAAAAAGTAAACCTGGGGATGAATATACATCATGCAAACCGATTAAGCCAGCAAACCGCTCCACATTACATCTGGGCCAGTGTCTGATTCCCTCTGACACTAATGACAATGTCTGAGAAATTTTTTGGGCATAGTAAGAATATCCAATGGTCTCTCAGCCCCAGGAAAGGACACATCAGGACTAGGGAAATATCCCAATTCATTGCCTCTCTCATATCCAGCTGGGACAAGGAAGGAGCAAGTTTATCTACCAAGATTTTGGGAAGACTTCAAGAACATACTTCCGTCACTGTGTAAATATTATGGATGGCTTTAGACTGATTGTACTGGCTTAAATCTCTCTTCTCCAAAGCAATGGAATTAGGATTAAAGAAGGAAGAAGGGGCTTTTGCTTGGATCAGAGGGAAACCCCTTCGACGGCATTTACCATATTTTTTGGAGTATAAGACGCTCCGAAGTATAAGACGCACCGAGCTTTTGGGGAGGAAAACAAGAAAAAATATCTGCCTCTGCCTCCCAGAAATTTGCCTCCTTACAGCAAACAACAAACAGCCTGTCAGCTTCAGCATAGCCTGATTAGCAGAAGCAGCTGATTGTCGGTTGGATTGTACTCCCGACAATCAGCTTTTTCAGCCTTAAGGGATTGCCATCGCTTATTGCTTCCTCCGTGTGCCCCATTTTCAGCCTTCGCAGCCCATTTTTGGGCTTTGTGCGTCCCATTTTCGGCCTCTGCATGCTCCATTTTTTGCCTGTTCCAATCCCCGCCACCCAGAATGAGCCGAAAACAGAGCGTGTGGAGGCCAAAAAACGGGATGCGGAGGCCATAAATGGGGTTCACGGAGGCTGCAATAGGCGATGGCTAATCCCTGCAGCCTGAAAAAGCTGATCATCGCGAGGCAAATCCAACCACTAATCAGCTGCTTGTGCTAATCAGGCTGTGCTGAAGCTGACAGGCTGTTTGCGGTAAGGAGGCAAATTGCTGGGAGGCAGAGGCCGAAGGGTGGGGGCTGGCAGGTGGGCGGGGCTTCGGCAACATTCGCTGTGTAAGACGCACAGACATTTCCACCCACTTTTTTTTTTTGGGGGGGGGGGGGGGGGGGGAATCTTATACACCGAAAAATACGGCTAACTCTTGGCTGAAACTATCCTTACCTGCCCTGCATGACAAAAATGGCACCTGGAAACAATATCAAGCCTGTGTTTCAGGTTCCTCAGGTGCTTTCTAATGGCTCTCTTGTGTTACTCATGGTGTTAGGTTCATTCTTTCTTCACTTACTCCAGCAAGGGCCATCTCCTCTAGGAGAGCAACTTTTCTTTGAAGGACACAAATGTCTTTTATGCATGAATGCAACCCCATCTAGATGGAACGTGTGCACTAATGCACAGCTGAGGTCTGGCTCCCACAGCAATATTAAACATTCAGGGACAGATTTCTTGAAATGAGACGTTCACATCAGGTAGCATTTCAGTGGTCTGGAGATATAAATTTTTACCAACAGAGGGTTTTTTTTGTAGTGTGGAAGGGAGTTCAAAGCTTGAAATTTAGCATTTAAGGCAGTGCCCCCCCCCCCCGCCTTTTGGGCACTGGATCCATGGAGATAAGTTTTTCTGTGGACCATTTTGTGTGCTGCCTGCATCCCATGGATGGGGCTTCACTTTTTTGGCATGCCCAGTTTCTGGCATGCCATGGCCTGGTGCTGGTCCATGGATCAGGAGTTGAGCCCTGAATTTAAAGGGAAGGGAAAGGAAGGGGGCAGAAAAGTAGAAGAGAAGGGAAGGAAAGAAGAGGGGGGGAAAGAAGGGAAGGGGAGGAAAGTGGAAGAAGGAAAGGAGAGGGGAGAAAAGTGGAAGAAGAGAAGCAAAGGGAAAGAAAATGGAAGAAGAGGAGGGGGGATGAGGAGGGGACAGGAGGAAAGTGGAAGAAGGGAAGGGAAGTGGTAGAAGTGGAGGGGAGGGGAGGGGAGGAGAGGGAAATGGAAGAGAAGGGAAAAAATGGAAGAGGAGGGGGGAAGAAAGGAAAGTGGAAGAAGTGGAAGGGAGGGAACTGGAAGAAGAGAAGGGAAATGGAAGAAGGGGATTGAAGGAAATGGGAGGAAAGTGAAAGGAAAGGAGGGAAGGGGATGGAAGGAAAGTGGAAGTAGAAAAGGGAAGTGAAGTGAAAGAAAGTGGAAGAAGGGGAGGGAAAGGAAAGAAACTGGAAGAAAGGGAGAGGAGGGGAGGGGAAGGTAGGGAAGCCGAGGGAAATGGAAGAAAAAAAGGGAAAGAAAGTGGAAGAAGTGGAGGGGAAGAAAGGGAAGGAAAGTAGAAGAGGAAGAAGGGAGGGGAGGAAAATGGAAGGAGAGAAGGGAAAGAAAGTGGAAGAAGGGCAGGTTACCACAGCTTACCTGTGGGTAACCAGGTATAGGTTACCTGTAGGGTAAGGTTACCACATGACCCGGGGACACTGCAAGCATCGTAAATATTAATCAGCTGCCAAGTGTCTGAAAGTGTTTGATCACGTGACTATGGGGATGCTGAAATGGTCATAAACATGAAAAACGGTTATAAGGCACTTTTTTCAGTGTTGTTGTAACTCTGAACAGTCACTAAAAGAACTGTTGTATGTCGAGGACTACCTGTAGTTTGGTTGGGAGGAAGAGGGTCAGGATAGCCCCTCCCGAGAGGTTCTCAGAGTCTTTCTTTAATGATGCAAGTTGTTGCTTTAGTTTGGCAGAGATTTCAGCCTATGGGTGAAGAACAATAAAGGAAACTGCTTAGATGTCACTCTGTGTGTCTTTCTTGGTTTTTGGAGCCTGACATCAATCTTGTCAAACTGTGGAGTTGGGGAGGGGGCCCTATAATTTCTTCGGGGAAAATCTTTGGAAAAGATTCTACTTTCCAGGTCAGTTAAGTTTCAGGAATCCTCATTGACCAAGCCCAGTTATTTTGAGATGGTGATTGGCAAGCCTATTTTGGTTTCCTCCTCTCATTGCCTGCTCAAAGCGCATGGAATGGCATTCCATGACTGAAGGTCTTTAAAGATCCCGGCTCTCAAGCCACATCGTGGCCTCCCTTTATGCTAATTTTGCTTTGATGAGTTAATTATACCCTTCTTCTGTTCAGGGGTGGAATTTCATCGCTGTGCAGTTGACAAGTTAGCAAAGGAAGATTTTGATTGCACTGCTAAGAATCTGCTGACAGCCATCGACCTTGAAGCTGACTTGGGAGAAGCAACAGGGACAACTTGCGTATGAAGGAAGGACCTGGCATGCTCAGAGTTTTTCCGCTGCCTGCAACTTGGCTGCCTTCATGATGTCACCACAATAATGCTAGGAGCTCGGAGAGAGGCCGACTGACGGGTCCAGGAAAGAGCTGGAGCAGATAATTAAGCATCTGGCCTTCATCATGAATCAATCACTCATTCAGAGCAAATCAGGCTGATTTAAAATTAATAAGTTCACATTAGGAGTCACCCTTGCAAAAACCAGTGCAACAAAACCAATTTGGATCTCTTAATGAAGCTGTGCACCCTATGTGCACTAACAGGCACCCGTGTGATCGAAGGAGACTTGCCAAAACCCACTATTCCATTCAGGCAAAGGTGGCTTCAGTCTGCGGTTTCCATTCCCAACATGTTTAGCATCTCATAGAAAGCAAGAGTTATCTTAAGCACAAATGACTCCCCTGTGTATCTCAGGCTCAAACTTTTCCAATTATAGGGGGTGACTCCTGACTCTCAAAAGAAATTTTCAATTTTTCGGCCAATAAAAATGGTAGAGAACCTCAGCGGTAGGATAGAAATGTTTCTTGGTGGGTGATTTTCATGCTCTATGTCCACAGTACACATGACAGAGAACCTCACCAGGAGGAAAGGCACCTATATTTGTAGGCAGATGGGTGACCAAAAGAAAGAGTGAGACTTGAAGAGAAGCCCTCTTGACTGCACCTGAAGGCAGGACAAGAAGCAACGGATGGAAACTAATCAAGGAGAGATCCAACCTAGAACTAAGAAGAAATGTCCTGACAGTTAGAACAATTAATCAGTGGAACAACTTGCCTCCAGAAGTTGCAAATGCTCCAATATTGGAAGTTTTAACAAAGATATTGGATAACCATTTGCCTGAAATGCTATAGGGTTTCCTGTTTAAGCAGGAGGTTGGACTAGAAGACCTCCAAGGTCCCTTCCAATTCTGTTATTCTGACTCACTATGTTGGTAAAAACTTCTGCATGAGATAAGGAGCCCTTGGTGCTGTCTGAGCTTGGTAGTTTTCCTGCAGACATTTCCAAACTAGCGCACAGATGATGTTATCTAATTTGGATTATGTGAAATGTCTGTAAGAAAATAACCAAGTTCAGACAGCACCAAGGACTCCATATCTCAACCCTTGAGTTTCACATATTCTCCTTTATTGGTCCTGCACTAGGGTGTAGATCAAAGAAGGACTGGAGTATGAATTTGCTAATACAAAGTAAAGAGGGGTTAAGTGGAAAAGTAAAATATCATTTCTGGGGAACTGGGGGAAAACGTTAACATAGTATATAAAGAGCTTCCTGATATCCTTTACTGACTTACCTGTCTGTCCCTCTACCGCCAGGTACCCACAGGCACACCTGTACAGATACTTTTTACATAGTTCTTAGGTAATGCCAGAAAAAAACTAGGCAAAAGCAAATGAGAGCCAATTATAACTGAGAATGATCTATCACACAAATAGATTTTCACTATTAAATACAATTTATCCTGTTTAATTAGTATTTTTCTGGACACAATGGTCCGGGCTCCAGTACCATCTTTTCTCCTTGGAACTTCTAATTATTGCTACAACCCATGCTATTAAGCTGCTCTCCAGGCCTCCTCCAGCTTTTGTGCCGTTTAAAGCCACAAAGATTTTTAATTATCTCCGCTAAACTGACAAAGATACCTTGAAGAATCTGTGGCTTCATTCTCCCCTCCCTACCGTGAAAAAGAAAAGGAGAAAAGAAGGATTTTTAACGATGATTTTTTTTTTAATGAATGTGAGGAGAACAACCTCCTGAAAATACCCATTTAAATGCTAATTCTGATATTCCAGAGGTAACATGGCACCAGCCAGCAAAGACTTTGGGTGTGGCAGCCCTGTGTATGTCAGGTAGATTCTGATCCTAGGAATTTGATAATCCAGTGATAAAGTACCAAATAGAACCTTGCCGGATTATTTATTTATTTATTTGTTTGTTTGTTTGTTTGTTTGTTTATTAAATGTATGTGCCATCCATCTCACGATCCAAAGCGATTCTGGGAGGCTTACAATGTAATAAAAAAAAGAAATGTAAAAATAGCTATAAATATTAGAGCAGTTAAATTGCTCAGCTATTGTAACCATCGCAGAATGCCAAAATTTTAGTCAATTATTCGTTCTCGTGCACACTTACCCAACATTCCCATGCCAAGCATAAAAGCATCCATAGTATATGGTAATCCGCGAGCTCTTCCTCGTGTCCCTGGTGGAAACATCACTTCTTTCGGTTGTGCTTTCTTACATTCCACCTATAAAGCAGAAACGTGTACAAATGAAATGCAAATGAATTCAGGCAAAATGTCAAATCCTGAACTGGTTAAGATATGCGGGGTGGAGCTGGGTATTATTTTTAGCAGTCTCCTGTAAAAGGTGCATTTTAAAAACAGGACAGAAAATGATTTCCGAGGAGTAAATAGGTACAACAGTGGTTTCGGACAATGCCCGGCTTAAACAGGTTGGAAAAATAGGTTGATAAAGTGTACAGCGACAATACAACCATCCAAATGGGAACTGAAGTCAGATGCGTGGAAGTTGAGGGCAGCTCTATGCCATCTGTTCCTATTGGAATAACAGTATGATTAATGTCGTTTGAGCCATTCAAGAATATTGGGGTGGAGTGGGGAGAATAAAGCAAATCAAAATGGAAACTGAAAAGAGGGGGGAAGGTATCAGGGTCATCATCATTATCTTAACCAATTAAATATGAGTCAACAGTGTGTAGCAGCAGCCAAAAAAGCCAATGCAATCCTAAATTGCATTAACAGAGGGATACAATCAAGATCAAGGGAGGTACTAATACCACTCTATAAAGCCTTAGTAAGACTACACCTAGAGTACTGCATCCAGTTTTGGTCACCACACTATGAAAAAGATGTTGAGACTCTAGAAAGACTGCAGAGAAAAGCAACTAAGATGATTAGGGGACTGGAGGCTAAAACATACGAAGAATGGTTGCAGGAACTGGGCATGTCTAATCTAAAGAAGAGAAGGACCAGGGGAGACAGGATAGCAATGTTCCAGTATTTGAGGGGCTGCCATAGAGAGAAAGAGGTCAAGCTATTCTCCAAAGCACCTCAAGGCCAGACAAGGAATAATGGATGGAAACTGAACAAGGAGAGATTCAACCTGGAAATAAGGAGAAATTTTCTGACAGGGAGAACAATCAACCCATGGAAACAGATATTGCCTTTGGAAGTTGTGGAAGCTTCATCGCTAGAAGCTTTCAAGAAGAGACTGGACTGACATCTGTCAGAAATGGTGTAGGGTTTCCTGCTTGGGAGGGAGGTTGGACTAGATGACCTACAAGGTCCCTTCCAACTCTGTTAATTTCATCTAATCTTAATTTTTTTACACTCTCTCATGGATGCTCTTCCTCCAGATAGAGGCATTTGCCCAGAGAACGGAACTTCTTCTAATTGATGGAAGATATGTGCAAAAGTAGAACAGAAAGCACCTTAAGATAGTTCCTTGTGATAGCCAATACAGGCGGTCCTTGACTTATGGTTGCAATAAAGGCCAACATTGCCATGGCTAAGTGAGTTAGCTAAGTGAGTTTTGCCCCATGTTATGACCTTTGTTGCACAGGTGTTAAGTGAATCACTGCAACTATTAAGTTAGTCACACGGCTGTTAGGTGAATCTGGCTTCCCCCGTTGACTTTACTCATCAGAAGGTCACAAAAAGTGACATGAGGCCAGGACACTGCAGCCGTCATAAATACAGGCCGGATTTTGATTACACGGCCACGAGGGATACTGCAATGATCATAAGTGTGAAAAGTGATCGTAAGTCATTTTTTTTCAGTGCCACTGTAACTGTGAACAGCCACGAAATGAAATGGTTGTAAGTGGAGGGCTATCTATAGCACCAGCAGAGTTTGAACAGAGATTGTGAAACATTTGCCAGAATCTCCCTTTCCTTAAAAACATGTTCTTTTTGTTCATTTAAACTAGTGATGTCAAACTCAATTAAATTGAGAGCCGCATCAGGGTTGTGTTTGACCTTGGAGGCTGGAGTGGGTGTGGCCAGGGTGGGCATGGCCAGCTCGCCATCACTCGTGCCAGGAGCGTCTGTGGTGACCCAAGCGCTCTGTCAGCGAAAACGGGCTCCTGAGCTCCATTTTCGGCTGTGACAGTCTCTTGCAACCTTCTGCCAGAGAAAACGGTGCCTGGGAGGGATGCATGCATCCATTTTTGCTGGCAGAGACACCAGGGGCAAGGCCTTCACTGTTTTCAGGGTGGGTCAGATCTGAGCATGCTGTGGGCCGAATCTGGCCCCTGGGCCTTGAGTTTGACACCCTGATTTAGACAATTAGACAAACACCCATTTTTTTAAAAGTATAAGTTAAATGTGGATAAGCATTGAAGATGAAATTGGAGCACAGGAGGAAGAATGCCCCCCCCTCCACCCCCGCTCGGTTTGATACCAATGAAATTCATTCTGTGTCCTCAGACAAATAATTGAGTCAGGAGGGAATCAAGACTGCCTTCTCACCTCAGTTGAAAGTACTTCTTAATAAGGGTGCAGGTGGACTTTCGTTCTCACCCCTCCCAGCACATCATGGATGGCACTTAAACTATATTTCATGAAGCCTGGTGATGGCAGACCTATGATACTCATTTCAGAGGTGTCACCCCATTGCCATTTTTAGTGACACACCAGGTTTCTGAACCCTTTGGAAATTGTGCGGGAGGACTCTGCCCTCAAGTGGCTCCCGGAGCCTCTAAAAAAGTGAGTGAGAGTAGGGCATGCTTTCTCACTTTCTTTGGAAGTCACTGCAGGACAGGGGTCTCCAAACTTGGCACTTTTAAGACTTGCGGACTGTACAAATGACTGTGCATGCCACCTGTGGCACGCGTGTCATAGGTTTGCCATCATGGCTGTAGGAGATAACGTGGCTGAGCCTGAGGGTGGAGTCAAATACATCATCGGTTTGGAGTCGCTACATTTCAACATGAGACTAAATCCACCCTCCCCTTGTAACCATTGACTCATATGGGTTCCCGGTTTGAATTAGGAGATCAGATTCTTGTCCAAAGTTTGCCTGGAATACCCAAAGGAGCTTTTGCAAGAGGCAATTGGACCTTCTTGTTTTTCTTTGAAGATGTTTCACTTCTCATCCAAGAAGCTGAAGAAGCTTCTTCTCACAGTCAAAGAAGCTTCTTGGATGAGAAGTGAAACGTTTTCAAAGAAAAACAAGGAAGTGCCATTGCCTTTTGAAAAAGCACCTTTGAGATCACCATGACTGAGAATCTCCATTGAGGTTGCCTGGAATAAACTCGTAGTGCTTTTGAACTCTATCCTGGCTCCTGATTTCCTAGGCCCAACAGTCAGAAGGCTCCATAGAGCAACTATGAGCTGCTTCAGATAGGCATTTTGGGGGAAAAAATTTCCATTAATAAGTATTTATTTATCAAACAAAAAATTAAATAAGTTAATTTATTACTCCTTGTTATGAATTGTTTGTCTTTTGTAAAGAGTGGAGTGGGACATGCCAGAAATGTCAAGTTAGGCATTTTCTGAAATTTTGGATACACTGAGCTCAAAAAGTTTACCATCACTGCCTGTTCCGAGTTGCAAGCACACCACCATCTTTATTTCATCTTAAAGAGTGAACGTCCAAATAAATGTTGTCTTTGCAGAAACTTGGCTCACTTCTGGCTTTATGGAGGGGAGCGAGTTTCCCTCTTCAACTTCTCCAGATCTATTTTTGCTCATTTTAGAGTTCTCTAACACCTCCCTTTTTATTTTCTCAGCTTCATGGCCCTCCTCATTTCGGTATCTGATTTTTAGATACAATTTGACCAGTGCTCTTCTTATCCGACTTTTTTCCATGGTGCACAAATCCACCAAGATATCTAACAGGACATGTCAGTGTTTGCCCAAGCATTTGGCTTTGAGAACTGCACATGGGGGAGGGGGGGAAATCTGCCAGTGGAGCAAGAACGGAAAGGTGTGTGGAGGTGCAAAACTGATCATTGCACCAGACAGAACGCTGTTAACCGACTCTATTTCTAATAGTGCTATCAGTAGCATTGAATCCATTGTCTTCTGGTAACCAACTGCCCGTTTCTAGGCAACCCGTCAGCGAAAATTTCAGGTTTGTGCAATTTTCATTTAGGTAACGTAAAGGTTAACTGACTGTCAATGGGAGTATTTAAAACAAAACCACCCACTCTCTTCCCCACCCATCTCCGGCGATGAAGCCTCATGGTGTATCTTATTTATTCAGCTTGTAATATTTCATCAAGGAATAGACGTGGAGCATCTATTCTGCCAACATAGTTTTTCAGCTTTCTAGTTTCTCACCAATGGCTCGGAGTTGGCCAGAGTTGAGGATCGGCACAGGATACCTCTATCGCCACCGTGCCCATGTTTTTACTGTGGGAAGAAGTAGAAGGAGGTGCTTTTTAAAAAAGGCAACTGGACTCTCTGTCCAACTCAGAAAGCTCAAACTGCCCACAGAGCTGCTGCTGATCCAGTCCTACAGAGGAATGATTGAGTCTGTCACCTGCACCTCTATAACTGTCTGGTTCGGTTCTGCAACCCAACAGGACAGAGACAGGCTTCAGAGGATAATTAGGACTGCAGAAAAAACAATTGCTGCCCACCAGCCTTCAATCGAGGACCTGTATACTGCACAGGTCAAAAAGAGGGCTGTGAAAATATTTACAGATCCCTCACATCCCGGACATAAACTGTTTCAACTTCTACCCTCAAAACGATGCTACAGAGCCCTGCACACCAGAACAACTAGACACAAGACGTTTTTTTCCCGAAAGCCATCACTCTGCTGAACAAATAATTCCCTCAACACTGTCCAACTCTTTACAAAGTCTGCACTACTGTTACTGTTACTGTTAATCTTATCATCACTCCTTATCACCCATCCCCTCCCACTTGTGACTGTATGACTGTAACTTTGTTGCTTGTATCCTTATTATTTATACTGTTTCCTAATATGATTTGATTGCTTATTGTACCCTATGACTATTATTAAGTGTTGTACCTGATGATTCGACTCTTGACAAATGTATCTTTTCTTTTATGTACACTGACAGCATTTGCACCAAGACAAATTCCTTGTGTGTCCAGTCACACTTGGCCAATAAATAATTCTATTCTATTCTATTCTATTCTATTCTATTCTATTCTATTCTAT
>BLBF01000036.1:25195461-25214285 GCA_015471245.1 Laticauda colubrina | reverse complement strand
ATTCTATTCTATTCTATTCTATTCTATTCTATTCTATTCTATTCTATTCTATTCTATTCTATTCTATTCCATTCCATTCCATTCCATTCCATTCCATTCCACTCCATCTAATCTATTCTATTTTTTTTCTCTTGAAGACCTTTCGCTTCTCACCCAAGAAGCATCTTCAGTTCTGAAGAAATTCTTGGAGGGAAAGCGAAACGTCTTCAAAGAAAAACCAGAAAGTGTCAGTTGCTTTTAAAAAGCACCTTTGGGACAACAATGACTTGGATGACTTAGATGTCAACCCTGAAGTGAACCTGGGTGAGGCCATCTTGGAGGATTCAGGGTTGCCACAAAGCAGAAGTAGGGAAAGAGAGGGGGGAAATAGCTAGAGGGGGTTTTGTAGCCAAAACAGAAAAGTTTTCCTGTGGGAACCAAGGATGTTCTGACAGGTGGCTCACCAGAGGAGAAGTGAAATAACCAAGAAACCAGCCAGCACTTTGATTGGACAGGGTGATTTTGGAAGAAAGGGGAAACATTTACTTTTTCATTAAGTGAAAGCCATGGGAACTTTCAGTTGGCTTTCACCAATTGTGCCAATATGCCTTATCCAATAAATGGTTATTTGAGGAATTTGCCTGCCTCAGAATTCTGCTTTCTATGGGTGGATTCCTTGAAATGTTGACATGAGAATCTCCACAGACAAGTAGAATGAGGATGTTGGGCTAGGTATAAAAGGAGGGAGACCATAAGAGCACCTGGGTTGAATTGTGAGCTCTCAGGCCAACAAGTTTTTATGATTTCACAAAAATGGCCACCAAAGGAAAGTCTGAATCTGAAAACAAAAGCCGTTGTTGCAATCCCTGGTCTTGGTAACATCAGAAAATGGATAGTCCTTGACTTATAACCTTTATTTAGCAGCCAAAGGTATAACATCACTGAACTTACATTCCAGTCCTCACATTGACAACCGTAACAGCATCCTCGATTACGTGATCCTCTTTTGGGCATTTGGCAACCAGCTTGCATCTATGACAGGTTGCAGAGTCTCATGGTCATGTATCACGTTTTGTGACTTTATTTGCCTTTTTTCCAGAAAAATACACCCTTTGGATAAGCTAGATTCAGACTTACGACTAGATGATTTGTTTAATGACCATGCAATTGCTTTATGACTCTGGCGATTGGGGCTACTTGCTTACAAGGGTTGACTTGTTAAAATCCGAGTCCAATCAAACCTCAGAATCTACTTTCCAGGCCAATGTACATTTTCCTTGTATCTCACTAGCTAGGAAATATATGCTGCATGGTGACATAAACACAAAATCCTGTTTCTTTAAAACTAATTATGATCCAGAAAAGCATACGCATTTCCCACTCCAATATTTGCATATCACGGAGTAATCACTGACATCTTCCAGGCACTTCTGTTTCCATCACTCTGTCTGATATTAAAAACAAGCTAGCTTGCCTAAATTGACAATTAAAGAGAAAATGAAGTTTGGATTAGCGCTGTTAAAAACAATAAATGGAACAATTAGCTTTCCAAGCCACAAAAATGAGCTACTGCCGGTATCTGACAGACAAGCTTAATTTATGATGTTCACAGCACAGGACCATACAATGGGAATCCCGGTAAGCTAATAAGTAGGTTTAATTAAAAAGAGGGAGAGAGAGATTGAAATAATAACAACAACATAGTGGGGAAAGCCATCTCTTTATGTTCTCAAGAAAAAAGCTCTAAATGTCCTCATTTCCTAAAAATATTTGTAAAGAGGACGTCACTTGCCCATTAACAAGGAAAATGTATGCCTCCCCCCCCAACTGGGGGCTGTCCTACAGCTTAGATTTGGCTGCCAATAGAGGGCAAATCAGGTGTCTTTTTGACACCCTGCAAAGTTGAGGCTGGATAGATCACATTTAAGAATGGGCATGATGGAATATCTTCCCCCTGCATCTTGTGTAAAAGGTAAATGTAAAGGTTTCCCTGTCCAGTTGTATCCAACTCTAGAGGGCAGTGGTCATCTCCATTTTTTAGTTGAGGGAGAAAGCATTGTCTGAAGATACTTCCGTGGTCATAGGGTGAGCATGGCTGTACACTGAGGCGCATGGAATGCTGTTCCCTTCTCACCAAAGTGGTACTTATTTATCTACTCGCATTTGCATGCTTTCAAGCTGCTAGGTGGGTATGAGCTGGTACAAGGAACGGGAGCTCATCCCATTGTGCAGTGCTTGGGTCTCAAACCCAGGCTTTTTAGCTGACAAGCTCAGCATCTTTTAACCGCTGAACCAGGTGTCCAAGAATTGTTTAATAATTCATGAACGCACGTCATTTCACATCTGTTTTAATCTAGTGGGAGATTGAGGCCTGGAGACATGAAAAAGATTGCCCAAGGAGCAGGCTGAAAATCTTATAACCCATTTGTTTCGAATAGAAGAAAATATCTGTAGCTCAGTGTTTAACTGTGGTGGTCCTTGGTGTTCTCCAAGCTTGCTGTTTTCTTGCAGATGTTTCATTACCAAACTAGCTAATATCATCAGTGCTAATGAATGTGAGGTTTGTTCTCAGTTTATATTCTAGTTGTCTGCCCTGTCAAGTGTTAGAGGAAATGTTCTTGATGGTGCCTTGATTAGGCTGTTGTTTACTGTTTGTCTGAGTTGGTAGTTCCTTGATTGGGTATTATTTACCACTCATTTATTTACTGCTTACTTGCAAGTTTCTGAGTGACCCCCTCTAGCATAGCTGGCAAGCGCCTTCTCAGACATCTGGCAAAAGCCAACTGAATGAAGCAACACCTTTCCCTTTCTCTGTCTCCCTGCCCAAGGGAGAGTGAAGGACATGGAAAGGAAAACAAGAAGACAAGATGGATCTTACATAAGGGATCCATTCAGCAGCCTTCCGGTTTTCAGTGATAATATCTTTTGGACCTGCCAGGATGTGATCAGGGAATCTTCAAGCACAGAGAGCTTGATCTGGATTGAATGTAGCTTGGGCTGTTACCCGACAAAAGGGTTATCATTGAAATGATACAAACATTTGTGAAACAAACTCTCACATGTGAATCAAAAATAGGCCAGTAAATTCTTGTCAGTGCTCAATTTCTATCGCTAATCCACTGTAATGGGCAAAATGTACTTTGCACTGGGCACAAATGTCAATCTGGAAGGCATTTCATTTCATTGGCAGGTGGCTGCACCTTATACGATCTGAAGTTCCCTCAGCATATAGAACATTAATTTGCTTTCATGTTTTTGTCATTAGGCAGCCAAAATGGTAGCTAAAGTGCTACACTTTTATTTAAATTTGGGGAACAGAACATCAGGTCATATTGGAATATCATATTGTAACTATCAGCTAAATTTACAGTGAACCGAAAGGAGAGCAAGCAAAGAAAGGGAAGTCTTAAACGTGCCAAGTTTGAAGGCCCCTGACCTAAGGGAAGCCTTGGTCAGGGGCCTTCAAACTTGGCACGTTTAAGACTTGTGCACTTCAACTCCCAGAATTCCTCCTCCAGTCATGTTTGCTCAGGAATTCTGGGAGTTGAGGTCCACAAGTCTTTGAAGACCCCTGCCTTAGGTGGCTAGAATTACAACCCCTCCAGGCAGGGGTGGGATTCAAATTTGGCTAGGTGGGCATGGCTAGGTGGGTGGGTGTGGCTTTCTTTTTCTTTTCTTTTTTTGCAACACCCTCCCAGCTCCATTTTTGAGCCTCCTGGGCGTCAGGGAAGTCTCCAGGAGGATGTTTTTGCTCCTAGGAAGCTTCCTGAGGCCCAGGAAGGCAAAAAACAGAGCACAAGGGACCACACAGTATACACACACACACTGTGCTCCCTCCATTTTTGGGCCTCCTGGGCCTCAGGGAAGCCTCCTGGGGGGAAGCTACTCTGAGGCCCAGGAAGGCAACAAACGGATCCTGTGCCCCTTTTTGCCTCCTGGCCCTCAGGGAAGCCTCCTGGGCAAAGCAGAAAAACCGTGAGGGGGATCCTGGCATAGCTGATTATCAGAAGAGTTGGTCGTTGGGAGGGGAAAAAAAGAAATACCTTGAGAAATGACTGGGTACAATGCAGTCAGCAATGTCAGGCATGTGTGCAATGTCATGCATGCATGATAAAGATTGACTGGGAGGGGAGGGACGGGCAGAGAGGGGCAGGGCCAGCCAGGGGCACAATTTGCCGGTTCTCCGAACTGCGCAGAATCATAACAACCGGTTCTATAGAACTGGTCCGAACTGGTAGAATCCCACCCCTGCCTCCAGGGCAGGGGTGGGATCTGACCAGTATAACTACTGGTTCTGTTGCTCTGCGTTGCGCGCGCATGTGTGAGTCGCACGAGTGCAATTTACAACCTGCTGAGCTGCCTGGACAGCTGAACAGTAGTGCGCAGCGGTTGGAAAAGCCCTTTTTTCCTGCTTTTTCAACCACAGCTGTGTCGTGCAAAGTAGCTGCGGTTGAAAAAGCAGGAAATAAAGGTTAGGTAAGAGCCGGGTGGGTGGGCTGGCCAAAATAGCAGCATACATAGAACCGGCTCTCTGTTTGCTGCTTTTCAGAGCAACCGGTTCTACAGAAGTGGACAGAACTGGTAGAATCTCACCTCTGTTCCAGAGGTGGGATTCTACCGGTTTGGCCCTGTTCGAGTGAACCAGTAGCTCTGAGGATCATCTGTGAGCGAACCAGTTTACTCCGACAATCAGCTATTGGGCCCGCCTGCTCCCGGCTCTATTTGGAAGCGCACACTCACCGAACTGGATGTTACACCAACTGAATGACATGTCTGAACCCGTACCCTATTTTTGGATTGACTATATATATCCCTGCTTGTTGTACCTTGACAATGTCCTGTAAGGTCAGTTTGCTATGAGGGTTTTGTGACTTGAATAACCTGGTCCCTTCTAGATCTGGGTTCTCCAGCCTTGACAACTTTTACTTCAACTCCCAGAATTCCCCAGCCGTCAATTAGCTCCAATTACGGCCTGCCAAATAGATCAGCGAGAACCAGTTTGGTGGAATCTCTCTCTTGGTGAGATTCTTTTTTTTTAAATAAAAAGTTTTTATTTTTATAACAAAAACAAAAACAAATAAAACCTTTCTGTTCAACAGTGTGTCTGTTGGGTACACATATCTTTGTGCACATAATAACATTATCATACATATTTTACTTTTATATGTTTATAATTGTTCTAGTCAGTATTTTATATCACATGTATCACTTACTCTACAGCATTATCTTTAACATTGTAATTATTGTCTTTCAATGATATATTTCACATTCATTTTCTTACTCTAACTCATTCGTTTATCAGTAATGATGTATTATAATGTACTTACATATTTCAATTTCTTACTCTTCTATCCAGCCATTCATAAATTCCAAATTTTATAATAATATTTTTCTTCTTGTTCTCTAATTGCCTCTTGGTGAGATTCTGAGTCAAGTTGGTTACAATCTCCAGCGTAAGGCTATATAAATTACTGTCATGGACATGGGTTCCCAAAAGTCTTTATCATTGAAGTGGAATCCACTTAGGAGGAATTAGTTCAGTGATGGAGCACCTATTTCTTTTTTTTTTCCAATTTTTTTATTTCAATCTACATATAACAACAATACATTAACAGTGTGGCATCAATATATCATACATCTCTCATTGCATATATTCATATTAATTCATACTCCTTCAGTATTTATTTTCAACCTTATTCTCTCCAAATGCCTGCCACCATATCAGTTAAACATACCTAGTAATTCCATTATTCAATTTTCTCCATTTTCATTTTATTTTATTTTAAATAAAAAAATTCTCATTTGGCAAGCAGTATGGTTCCAGGTTTCACATCTCAATACAAACATGACCATAGTTACCTATTCATTTTATTTTTTTAATTTCACATTGTCATCCTTATCATTATTAAATATTAAGCTTATCTTATCCAATCCCAATTCATGTTCTCTTAGGAGCACCTATTTCAAATGGTGCAAATTCTGGATTCTACACTAATTTGCAGAAAGATCAAAGAAAGAGAGGAGGGGATAGGGCAGGCAAAATAGGTCTCAGGCTTCTCTTCAGGACTGGACTGCTCTCCCACCATCCTCACCAACAAGCAGATTTGGCCATTGGCTGGAGGTGATGGGAGAAACATGAAATATATATCTCGAGATCATTGGGGGAGAATGTATTCTGGATCACTAGCTTATAACTGGATTCTTCTCGATCATCCAGCCTGCCTTAAGGAACAGCATCGCCCCAGGAGATCTGATTCCATCAGCCTTTTGTCAGGCACTAAAGGCCTGCCTGTTTCCCCCAAACTTTGGGGCTGGAAAGTGAAATGAGGACGGTTCGCTGATTGGTTTCCTTGACTTACAACAGTTGGTTTATTGACTGTTACAACGACCCAGAAAAAAAGTGACTTATGACTGTTTTTCACACTTATAACCATTGCAGTCATCCCCATGATCACGTGATCAAAATTCAGACGCTTGGCAATGGGCTCTTATTTGTGATGGTTGCAGTGTCCCGGGATCACATGATCCCCTTTAGCGACCTTCTGAGAAACAAATTCAAAACCTTTGCTAGACCAATATTTGAATTCAGCTCTGCTGTCTGGAATCTGCACTGTATATCAGACATAAATTCAATTGAGCGAGTCCAAAAGTATTTTACCAGAAGAGTACCACATTCCTCTGTTTGCAACAGAATACCCTATACCACCAGACTTGAGATTCTAGGCTTAGACAACCTTGAACTATGGCGGCTAAGATTGGACTTAGGCATAGCACATGAATATTTCAGCTTTAACCACAACCACACAAGAGCACACAACAGATATAAACTTATTGTAAACCACTCAAACTTGATTGCAGGATTTCAGCAACAGAGTAGTCAATGTCTAGAACTCACTACCTGATTCTGTTGTCACCTGCTCAAAGCCCCACTCCTTTACCCTCAAACTAACTTCTACTGACCTCACCCCATTCCTAAGAGGTCTCTCAGGGGCATGCATAAGCGCACAATCGTGCCTACCGTCCCTGTCCTATTGTCCCCAATTATTAGTTCCTATTTCTTGTATTTAAACTTATATTTATTCTTGTTTCTGTAATATTGTAAGCTTTTGACAAAAATATAAATAAAATAAATGAATAAATAAATTCAATGGGAAAGCCAGATTTACTAACAGCCATGTTACTAACTTAATAACTGTAGTGATTCACCTAACAATGGTTGGTTAGAAAGGTCATAAAATGGGTCCAAACTCACTTAACAAATGTCATACTTAGCAGAAGAAATTTTTGGCTCAATTGCAATCATTAAGTCAAGTGGTCCTACGATTAGGGCACTTTTAGTCCTGGCACACATGATTTTGTTGTTTCTGCTCATGAATGCCTACCTGTCATGCCCGTCAGAATCTGAATCCAAGGAGGAAGCTGAACAGCTGACAGGGAGTGGGAGTGTGGCTCCGTTGGCTGTGGAGGAAACTGGGGAAGAGCAAAGTCCGGCTGGGCAGAGCAGGGAAGAGGTAGATTAAGGGAGAGGGGGTTCAGAGGAAGACCCAGGCCCACCCTCTCTTCATCCTAAGGCACACAGGGAGAAACGAAGAAGAGAGCAACGTGGGCTGCATGGCTTATGGGGGAGGAAAGGGCCCTGATTCCCTTCATTAGCCACACCTGGGAATGAAAGTTTATAAGAACTGAATGCTGACTGAGGCAGCTGCTGGGAAAACGTGACTTTACCTTGTGTTTTCTTCCCAACCTTGTGAGTTTTGCTGTGCCCTGCACATCTGGAATTCTTGCTCCTGCCCTGCCCTTACCTCATTTTGGCTTGAGTGCACTTATGATTACAGTTTGTGTTGACCATGCTTTGGACTTGATTCATTATAGTCAAAGGCTGTTCCTGGGACAGTTTTTCTCCAACCAGAAGGTAACCTGGACACTGGGGGCAAGTTGGAGCTAATAAAGGGGCTCTTACAGATTATCTGACTCTGTTGCCTTTATGCCAAGCCCCGGGTCATCACACTAGCCCTGCTCCAGAGTGTGGGGAGAGGAGTGCCTAGACAAACAATATAGGTAAACAAATAAATAAGGCTTTTTAAAGCATTACATTTTGTACTATGCCTCAACAAGTAAGTGACCTTGATGGAAGGAATACAAAATGACACAGAGAAGGGGAGGTGCTGGGAATGAGCTAATCAGAATGAAACACTTTTAAGGATTTGCAAAAGTCCAATCTGCTGCTACACTATTGTACGGAACAATTTCAGAGAGCGGGAGGGGAAAAAAACCCTCAGCCTTTCCCTTCACTACACACAACGTGTGCGGTTTCTATTACTGAAACACCTCCGTGTGGCAGGAAGGTTATTTTAGGGTGCCTGTTGTGCTTTCTTTTTATGCCTGGTGGGAATAATTTTGCTCCGACACAAATAATGGGCTTCGCTGATTAAGTCCTTTGCTGGCATTTGCTTGCCACTTGTTTCATACGCCATTTGACATTCTTGGGTTATAAATGGCAAGCAAAGTGGAGCGGAGCCGGTAAAATTAGCTCCCCGGCCAGCCTGAGGATAGAAATAGATTCACCCACATGGCGCCTGAGTGTTCCCAGCTCTCTCGCATTTTAGGGAGCAGCAAATATCTAGGAAATGCAGCGGAATTTCATAAATATGAGCTTTTGTTTAGAAGACCAAAGGATGCAGCTCAGTTATTTTCTAGTCACCTCTGCAAAAAAGGATGCGTTGAGTTTCCAAGCCAGCTGCGTCTCTCTTCCCACACACCGAGCTGAGACTTCCTGATCAGATGAGTAATTAATCCGTAGGCACTTTCCAATGACAGGAAAAAAAATCATCCAACATCCACCCCCACCATCTAGATTATGGGCCCTGACCTATCCTAGGTAGATAGCCGAGAGGATTCTTCCATTTGTCTGAAATGGTATATGCTTGAGCAGCAGGTTCGACTAGAAGACCTTCAAGGTCCCTTTCAGCTCTGTTATTCTCTTATCTCCACCTTCCTTCCCAGAGAGCCAGTTTGGTCTAGTGGCTAAGGCACCAGGGTAGAAATCAATCTCTCCTTAGCTATGAAAACTGGCCGGGTGACTTTGAGCCAATCACTAGGAAACTGTGAGTTCTAGTTCACCTTAAAGAAGGGGTATCAAACTGGATTTCTTTGAGGGCTGGATCAGCAATGTAGTTCTCCTCTGCGGGCTGGCCAGGGGTGTGTGTGTTTGTGTGTGTGTGTGTGTGTGTGTGTGCGCGCTGGGGCAGATGACTCCTGCAGCACTCTGCCGACTGAAAACGGGTCTATTTTTTGGCCATTTTTGGCCTGTTTTTTCTCTCAGCCCAACTCATCTTGCAGGTTAAGGTTGTGGAGAAAATAGGAGGAGAAAGCAGCATTAGATATGTTCACCACCTTGAGCTGTTTATAAAAATAATACAGGTGGGATATAAATTAAATATAGAAATACATTTCTGCTGAATCTCAAATGTAAGAACCACATTTGTGGAAGAATTGTCATGTTCATTGAAGAGTGAAAACACATATAGGTGGTCCTCAACTTATGACCGCAACTGAGCCCAAAATTTCTGTTGTTACGTGAATCTTGCCCCTCTTTACAACATGTCTTGCCATAGTTGTTAAGTGAATTGCTGCAGTTGTTATGTTAGTAACATGGTGTCTGTTTGAAGTCCCAGAGCATTTTCTATTAAAAGGTAAAGGTTTCCTTGCGCAGTCATGTCTGACTCTAGGGCATGGATGTCGAACGTGCTGTGTCATGTTGCCATCACATGACGTTTCACAATGTTTTTCCTGTTTGCAGAGCTGGGGTGCATGTGGAGCATCTGACTCACGGGCCGCCAGTTTGACATCCCTACTCTAGATATGATGTTCATCTCTATTTCCTGGCCAAGGGAGCCAGCGTGGTCTGAAGATATTTTCCATGATCATGGGGCCAGCATGGCTGTACGCCAAAGGCACACGGAATGCTGTTACTTTCTGTCATGCCCCTGTCGGAATCTGACTTGGGGAAGGAAAATGAACAGTTGACAGGGAGTGGGAGTGTGGCTCTGTTGGCTGTGGAAGAAACTGGGAAGGGCAAAGCCCAGCTGAACAGAGTAGGGAAGAGGGAGAGCAGGGGAGAAGGAATTCAGAGGAAGACCCAGGCCCTCTCTGCATCCTCGGGCATGCAGGGAGGAACGGAGAAGGGAGCAACATGAGTTGCGTGGCTTACAGGGGAGGAAAGGGCCCTGATTCCCTTCATTAGCTATAGCTGAGAACACAGTGTATAAAAAAAGGCAAGCTGCATGCAACTTGGGAGCAAATGTGACTTTATCTTGTATCATTGTGGCTTATCTGGGTTCCTAGCATCTTCCCAACTGTGTGAGTTTTGCCATGCTTTCAAGTCTGAAATTCCTGCTCCTGTCCTGCCAAACTAATCACTTCAGTTTTGGTTTGTTTGGATTTTAAGTTACAGTTTGTTTGTAGCTTGTTTTGGACTTAATTTTCTACAGTCAAGGGCTGTTCCTGGGAGTTTTTCTCTAGCCCGAAGGTAATCTGGACATTGGGGAAAAAGTTGGAGATCATAAAGGGTCTCTTATTGCTTATCTGACTGTTTTGCCTTTGTGCCACGCCCCGGGTCATCACACCTTCCCACCGAAGTATCTAATTTATCTACTCACATTTGCATGGTTTTGAACTGCTAGGTGGGCAGGAGCTGAGGCAAAGAACAAGAGCTCATCCTGTTGCATGGCGGTGCATCCCATATTTTATAGTCCCTCCAGTTCTAGCTTGAAAACAAATGGTATTTCTTTGCAGATTTTTCAATTGTTCCATTGTTGCTATTTTACCATGTCATTGCTTGTAGTCAGTCTGTGTGATCTGCTTGTGGCAGTTAACCAGGTGGCCCACTATTTCTTCAGCTTCTTTGCAGAGATGGTATTTACTGTCTATTGCTGTCTTTTCGACTCTGGCTTTGTATGAATCTGTTTTTAAAGCCCGGTCTTGTGCAGTTAGAATTAGCCCCTAATTTGTGACTTTCTTCAACTTTCCTGCTTTCTGTCATTGCAGATCTTCTTATTCTCTGCTTGGGCCTGCTCGTTTTTTTTAATGTATTGGCCATGTAATGATTTTCCTTGCCATGGCTCTTTTCGATTCTTCATTTTGGTCTTCCTTATAGGCTAGTTTAGTCTCTCTTTGGTATTCAGTAAGCCTTCATGGTGTACGAGCTTCAGTGCATCTTCTTCACAGTCCTCCAGATACAAGCAGTCCTCAACTTAGTTATCGGTTGAAGTTATGACAGGCCGCCCAAGGGCTGCTGGCAATCCAGATTTGAAGTTCTGACAGCTAGGCCCATCCCTGCATTCATACGATTGCATTTTGGGTTATTTGTAGTGTCTTATGGTCACATGACTTCAATTTACAATTGGTTGTTGTTGTTGTTGTTGTTTTTGCCAGCAACTGGTGTTTACTTACTGGTTTCTGGCAAAACTGTCTATTGTGGATCATGGTTTTGGTTAATGTCTGAGTTGTTTTATTTGACAACTGTTTTTGTTTAATGACTGCTGCAAAAAGATGGTAAAATCAGATGTGGTCACGAGGTAAGCTGCTTAATGACCAATGCAATTTGCAATCCTAATTCCAGACTGAAATATGGTTATAAATTGAGGGCTATCTGTATTCTTCCAATGCCTTTTCCCTCCCTCCAACTGTCTGTTGTCTTTTGCAACATTCCATGCCCACCTATGCTCCTGACTCTGTCAATGTTGCTGTGTGTATGAAGAGCATGATTCATTGTTATTATGTTTCTGGTCTTCCTATCCAGGGCTTTTAGTTCTGCTTGAGTCTACTCCACTATTCCAGCTGTGAATCTAATGACTATAATTGTTCAGGTGTTAATTACCTTGAAATTATTTCCTTCATTGATTTTGGACTTTAAGATTTTCTTCACTCCTGTTATGTATTCACTTCTTCTTGACTTATAGTCAGCTTGAAGGATGCCCAGGTATTTAATGTTATTTCCATAGGTCATCTTGATTCCTTTCAGTTTTCATTATTTCCTCCCCTCTCGATGGTAAGGATGGGCAACAGTTGCCCATTCCAAACTTCATTACAATATCTTGGCTTTATATTCAGACAATGTTTAGCAACTGGATAATTCTATTTTGGATGAAGTTTTCCCATACAACTTCAGCTTTTTAGCAAACAGTCTTGAGTCCTATAGCCTTCTATAGATATCCAGGAACTCCATCACCTATTGCGGTCCTTGTTGACCTGGACAATGATCAAGCTGGTATAGGTTTTTGTAAGTTATGTCTTGTTTATGGGAGGCATCCTTTGTCTGGTTCCTCTAATAATAGTTGTCCAGCATGGTTGAACCTTTGAACAAAACTCTCATTTTGTTGTGGTTTGCCAGCAGCTTGTGCAGACAGCAGTGGAATCAAACAGTAGGAAAGAATGGGGACCAGTCAGGGAGTCTGGAGAGGACTCGGATGAGGGTCCAATGCAGAGATGGGGCCAGGACCATCTGGGAGTGGGGTGCTGCCTCCGGAGCCTCTGGAATCTGGCAGCAGTGAAGCAGAGGATCCCAGGGAGCCTGTTCCCAATGTGCATGTGCACAGAGCTGCTAAAAGGCGAGAGCAGCTGAAACAGAAGGGGGAGTAAGGCTGTGAGTGATTGCCCCTCCCATAAGATATAAAGGACAGGCAAAGATGACAAAACCTTTGCAGGAAGCAAAGTAGTTCATTCAGTTCAGATTCATTCTTGAAGCTCTTTGTACTTCGGTTGATTTTTTTCTAGTTCATTTGACACTTCTGTTATTGGCAGCACTTCACCGGAAAGAAAGGTAGGTGCTCATCTTGAGTGACTGTTTGAGATTCATTACCTGCTAGGAATGAAAATACTCCCAGCATTGCAATAAAACAAGACTTGTTTTTAAAATAAGCATGTGCATAATTATGGTCTTGGAAGCCTTGGTCAGAACACATCTTCCTCAGAGCACACATAAGCCCCACAACAACATCAAAATAGTGCCTCATTGGGGATAATAATAATAATATTATTGCAATTGTTTGTACAGTTAGCCAGATTTTTAGACTGGATTTGCATTTTTAGCTGTTGATCAAGTGTTTCCTAAGGACCTGGGATAGGTAATGTTCAATGGTGTTAAAGATATTGTATGGATGTAAGCTTTAAGTAAAGCTGCCTTTTGCAATTGACTGAGAATGATTTATTGTTAGAATGCAGTATTGCAGGCTAATTCTGCTCACTGCCTGGAGTTTGATCCTGACTGGCTTAAGTTTGACTCAGCCTTCCATCCTCCCAAGATTGATAAAACGAGGACCCAGATTGATGAGGGCAGTATGTTGACTCTGTAAACCACTTAGAGAGGGTGGTAAAACACTATGAACTAGAATATAAGTGCTATTGCTATTATCATTAGGCCCCTTTCTCAGCCATCTAACTGTGCAGTTCAGTTATTTCCACCAAAGTTAAAACAACTGGTGCATCTGGATCACCCCTATTCCAACCACAATTTTGAAGGCCAGCCCTGATATCTCCACCTGGAGAATGAAACAGATCTCTTGTTTTCATTTCAGATGCATATCATATTGTGCCGAAAGGAACAATATGAAGGATATTATTTCATAGCTCAGTGAAAAATTAGCAAGTCAAATATTGAATTGGCATAGCATATGCTAACGAGACTGTTTTGATCTTATCCAGCTTAAAAATAAATTCCATTATTAAATTAAAAGTTGGGAACAGAGATCAGACCAATAAATGAAAGCCTGGAAACGCATTTGGGAAAGCAAAAAGGAAAGGTAAGAATCTTTAGCTAGAAATGTTAAAGGTACCATACTGGTTAAAATATAGGATGGGTTAACTAATCTTCCTGATGCATCGTTGTATTGGATGAACTCTGCATTTACTGTAAAGCTCTCAGTCTTTTCTCTGGTCCAGGCAAAAAAAGTGATACAGAACAACAAAGAGGTAGGGGACCTTGGAGGTCTTCCAAGAAGTCCAACTCCCTGGAAGATCCTATACCATTTTAAACAAATGGTAGTCCAGTTACTTTTAAAAGCCTCCAGTGGCGACACATCCACAGCTTTTGAAGGCAAACCATTCCACTGGTGAATTGTTCTCACTGTTATGAAATTTCTAGATTTCTAGTATTAGGTTGCTTCTCTTCTTTGTTTAGTTTCCAGCTGTTGCTTTTTGTCTTGCCATCCAGTGCTTTGGAAAATAGGCTGACCCCTATTGGAGCAAAACTTTGGCTGTATTATATTTATTTGCACCCTGCCCATTCTCCAGGGAGCCTATGGTTATTACCAGTGTTTCTCAACCTCAGCAACCTTTTAAGATGTATGAACTTCAATTCGCAGAATTCTCCAGTCAGAATGAGGGATTCTGGAATTTGAATTCCAAGTCGCTGAGGTTGGGAAACTCTGGTTAGGAACAAGAGTCCTTGGATGAGACTAAGACACGGGTATCAAACTTGTGGCATCACACTGCGTCACGTGATATATCCCAACTTATTTTCCTTTTGTGGAGCTGAGGGGGGCGCGGCCTGCGCATGATGCATCCAGGTCGCGGGCCGTCAATTTGACACCCCTGGGCTAAGAGATAACTGGACCAGAAACATACATTTTATTTTAAGCAGAAATGCAAATTCAGGTCTAGTGCTCTAACCACAGGGTCTCTTTAGCTGTCTTCCAGTTCAATTTAGCAGCAGTTTTTAAAAAGTCTTTTTTCCATTTCTCAAAGAAGTAGACTGCCTTTCCTCAGCACAACTACATTCTCCTTCTTGGGTGCCTGTTTGTCCCTCACTTCAAACAAAATACTCCAAATGTACAAAACATCAAGCTTTGTGCATCGAGCTTTGTGCTAATTAAAATTCTTCTCTGTGTTATGCCGATCTCTGATTGCAGGTTCATAAGGGGCCATTCCATGATGCATTGCGGTAGTTTCTTCTGAAATTGCAGCCTCGGAGTATATATTTTTTTTCTTGAATGTTTGAAATCTTGTTGACTGAATCGGCTTTAATTACATCAGAGGAAATGTTTAAAATTGCCCTGATTGTAGAGGTTGCATTGAAAAGACCATATTTACGGTATCATTTTATGACGTCTCCTTAGAAGTTGATGCAATTGAAGAATTGGAAGGTGGTACAGACTTTGGATTGCCACATTTGAAGGGACATCAATAGGATTTTTAAAACAAATACTGTTGAGCTCAATAGCTGTGCGCTGAATATTTTAAATTGGAATTTATCCAAACATCAAAAATTGGGAACTCTGGGTTCATGAAGCTTAGATAAAGGTATTATTATATAAAACTGAAAGGTGAAAGCTATGTCTTTTTGTTGGTGTATGTTGCATTGTTGATTTGCATTGTTTGTCAACATCTAAATTTTTTTTTTCAAGACAAGGAAAAAAGCTTTGAGAAGCATGATCAAATTATCTGCAGCTGTTCTGTTTATAATTTTGGGATCTATCTTGGAGAGCGGTTTGCTCTCCAAGCTTGTTTCAATTTAGTTTCTGAATACTTCGTTACCAGACTGGGTAACATCCTCACAGGATTTTCTTGACCTATTTCTCTTTAGCATATATATATATATATATATATATATATATATATATATATATATATATGCTGTTCAGCTTCCTTCGGTTATTATCCCACGTCATTGTAGTGCTTTTAAAGTTGTAGCAACGTTTCAGCAGAATCTCATCTGCCATCATCAGGCTTCTGTATTGAGTTTGTATGTGGGTCAGAGTCTCACAGTCGTTGGTTTTAAATTTGAGGCTACCCTATTATTGTGGCAGGATGTTTTTTTTCGACATCCTGATTGGTTGAGAGTCTTGGTCTGTTTTTATTGGACTTGGGAGTTTGTTTGATTGGTGTTTCTGGTTTCTTCTGTCTGTTTTGTGGCTTTGATTGGCTGGCAACACTCTGCTCCTGCACTGGAGGCTTTCAGTGCAGCTTGGCTTCGTGTGAAAGGACAGCTATTATCTATTAGAAAGCTAGGTTTCATCTGGGGTGTTTGAGCTGGAGGCATCAGAGGGGGTCTGTTTGTGCCCAGGTGTTTACAGAAGCCTGATGATGGCAGATGAGATTCTGCTGAAACGTTGCTACAACTTTAAAAGCACTACAATGACGTGGGATAATACCCGAAGTAAGCTAAACAGCATATATATATATATATATATATATATATATATATATATATATATATATATATATTTGTTTGTTTTTTTAAGTTTTCGCGGGTACTTACATGAATGCAGTTCAGCTTCCTTCGGGTATTATCCTAATATCTTAAAGAAACTAAAGAAATTAGAACATGACAAGAAACCCCCCAACAACTCACAACAACACCTGAAAAAATTAGTATATAACGTTTCCAACAGAGAACTCACCAAAACAGAAACAGATGTTCTAACCAAAGGATTCAATTATGCCATAGCACCCAAAAAAATCCCCACAGAATCCATTATATGTGCAGTAGAATCCAGCCTAACCAAATTAAATACAGATGAAGCTGACAGAATAAGACACCAGGTTACTCACATCTTATGCACAAGCAAACCACTGAAAAGCAACTTGCAAAAAGATGAATTCAGAGCGCTACAAACCCTGAAAAATGATAACAGCATAATAATACTCCCAGCAGACAAAGGGAATGCCACAGTAGTAATGGATAGAAAAGACTACGAAACAAAATTGACAGACCTACTCCAAGACTCCACATACAAACCTATAAACACAGACCCAACCACATATCTGGAAAAATTAACCAAGAAGAAAATTATAACCAGCCACTTAAGCAAAGAAATCCAACAGACGATCATCCCAAGAGAAAAATCTTCTAGATGCCCCAAATTATACGGCCTCCCAGAAATACACAAAGAAGGCATACCTCTCAGACCCATAGTCAGCTCCAAAGGAGCACCATTACAAAACCTAGCTAAACACTTAGCAAAACAACTACAGCCCCATGCTGAAACCACAGCTTCATATGTACAAAACTCATACCACTTCTTAGAAATGATCAAAGATCTACATGTGGAACAAGAAGATCTGCTTATAAGTTTCGACGTGGTTTCACTATTCACCCAAGTCCCAATAAAAGAAACTCTTGAAATCATCAAAAATAAATACCAACCAGCTAAACACCCCATGGAAGTAACAGAACACTGTTTAACCAACACATATTTCATATACAAAGGACAAAGATACAAGCAAATTGAAGGAGCCCCTATGGGATCACCACTGTCACCCGTCATTGCAAACCTGTTCATGGAAGAATTCAAATCCAGAGCCCTGGCTAATGCCACCCACAAACCCAAACTGTGGCTAAGATACATCGATGACACATTTGTGATTTGGCCCCATGGAAAAGAAAACCTAAACAATTTCCTAACACACCTAAACAGCACACACCCCAAAATCAAGTTCACCATGGAAATGGAAATAAACAAACAACTACCATTTCTAGATGTACTAATCTACAAAAGAACAGATGGCACACTAGGACACACCGTATACCAGAAGAAAACACACACCAACTGCTACCTCAACGCCCAATCCCACCACCACCCAGCACAGATAAATTCCGTGGCCAAAACACTAATCGCCAGAACCAAACGCCTGGCAGACAAGACACATATAAAGACTGAACTATGCACCCTGACTAAAGTATTGACAGCCAACGGTTTGCACAGAAACAAAATCACCAGCTTGATCCACAAAAACACACCAAGACATAACAGAGACCTAGAAGATCAACAGACCTATGGAACAGCTGTCCTGCCCTACATAAGAGGTACTACAGACAAAATCAGTAAGATACTACACAGGCATCACATCAAGACTGCCTTCAAAACAGACAAAAAAATAGCAGCCATCCTTAAAAACCCCAAAGACAAAATTGATCTGGAAAACCAAGGCATATACGAAGTTCCCTGTGCATCATGCCCAGCCACATACATTGGACAGACCAACAGAAGAATAAGTACCCGCCTGGATGAACACAAAAATGCAGTAAAAAAGCTGGAACACACCTCCTCACTAGTCCAACACATTAAAACCACAGGTCACAACATCAACTTCAATGGCACCAAAACCCTAGCCACTATAGAAAAACCCAGCCACAGAATCATCAGAGAAGACATAGAGATTGAAAAAAGACCTGAAAGCATGAATAGAAGAAATGATTCCACCAGACTGTCAATCATTTGGAAGCCTGCACTCTCAAATAGAAAGATCTCCACACCACAAGCCAGGCAAACACCTGGGCACAAACAGACTCCCTCCGATACCTCCAGCTCAAACACACCCCAACCAGGCACCCAGATGAAACCTAGCTTCCTAATAGATAACAGCCGTCCTTTTTCGCGAAGCCAAGCTGCACTGAAAGCCTCCAACACAGGAACACAGTGTTGCCAGCCAATCAAAGCCACAAAACAGACAGAAGAAACCAGAAACACCAATCAAACAAACTCCAAGTCCAATAAACACAGACCAAGACTCCCAATCAGGATGTAGAAAAAAACCATCCTTGCACAACAATAGGCTAGCCTCAAATTTAAAACCAATGGCTGTGAGACTCTGACCCACATACAGACTCAATACAGAAGCCTGATGATGGCAGATGAGATTCTGCTGAAACGTTGCTACAACTTTAAAAGCACTACAATGACGTGGGATAATAACCGAAGGAAGCTGAACTGCATATATATATATATATATATATATATATATATATGTATGTATGTATGTATGTATGTATGTATGTATGTATGTATGTCTGTCTGTCTGTCTGTCTGTCTGTCTGTCTGTCTGTCTGTCTGTCTGTCTGTCTGTCT
>BLBF01000036.1:25109601-25180271 GCA_015471245.1 Laticauda colubrina | reverse complement strand
AATAGAACAGAATAGAACAGAATAGAACAGAATAGAACAGAATAGAATAGAATAGAATAACAGAGTTGGGAGGTCTTCTAGTCCAACCCCCCCACTCAGGCAGGAAACCCTACACCATTTCAGACAAATGGTTGTCCAATCTCTTCTTGAAAACACCCAGTGTTGGAGTATTCACAACTTCTGGAAACAAGTTGTTCCACTGATTGATTGTTCTAACTATCAGGAAAATTCTCCTTAGTTCTAAGTTGCTTCTCTCCTTGTATAGTTTCCATCTATTGCTTCTTGTTCTGCTCTCAGGTGCTTTGGAGAATAGCTTGAGTCCCTTTCTTTGGGGCAGCCCCTGAGATACTGGAACACTACTATCACGTCACCCCTAGTCAGAGGTGGTATTCAGCAGGTTCTGACCAGTTCTGGAGAACCGGTAGTGGAAATTTTGAGTAGTTTGGAGAACCAGCAAATACCACCTCCGACTAGAGATTTTACAGTTTCCTTCCCCTGCCACGCCCACCAAGCCACGCCCACAGAACCAGTGGCCCCTAGTCCTTCTTTTCATTAAACTAGACATACCCAATTCCAGCAACCCTTGAGGGGCTGCCACAAAGAAGACCAGGCCAACCTATTTTCCAAAGCACCTGAAGGCAGGACAAGAAGCAATGGATGGGAACTAATCTAGGGGAGAACCAACTTAGAATTAAGGAGAAATTTCCAACAGTGAGTATAATGAATCAGTGGAATTGTCTGCCTTCAGAGGTTGTGAGTGCTCCATCACTGGAGGCTTTGAAGAAGAGATTGGATAGCCATTTGTCCACAATGGTATAGGATCTCCTACTTGGGTAGAGGGTTGGACTGGAAGGTCTCCAAGGTCCCTGCCAGCTATGTTATTCTGTTTTGAGTTGACTCAGTAGGGCGTAATTTCATCCCATGGCTTTCAGGAAGAAGACTGCTGGCTTTTTCTGGTCAGTGCTTGCTTCTGCATGATAACACCAGCTGCCCCAGGAAATCTTGGCATGTGACTATTCCCACTTGGTGTGGACAGAAGGGAAAATTCAGTGACACTCATAGCTTTGTCACTCCGAGAAGCATCCAGATTCAGCAGGGAAGGAGAATGTTTCAAGCAGGCTGTCTTACATGCACCATCTTAGATAGGCAATCACTAAGAAAATAAAATACTTGCTGACAGATGGAAGGGAAAAAGAATCGTGAAGCAGCTCTGTGAGCCCAGCAAAGGTTTTTACGAATGGCTAAACTCACATAAATTTTGCAGTGCATATTAAATCAAAGCTTATTTTCTCACAAAGTATAAAGTTTAGATTCGTTCCATGAAAAAAAAAAACCCTCAGAAAATGGGTTTCAATGTGCCTTTTAAAAAACAACAACTGGATTCTCATTTGTAGGACTTAAGTTTTAGTCCCAACTGTGCTAGTAAGTTGGGGACTACCTATAAAAAAACCTTTCCTCGCTGGGCTGATTTTAAGATATGCCAGATAGCCTTCACGAGAATATTTTGGAGGGCACCGAGTTGGAAAAAACCAAAATAAACTCCTACAAAAATTAATAAAAGCAGACCAGTCCTCCATACATTTGTCATTTTCTTCCTTTGATGTAGTATGATAATTTGGCTGCTAATGTAATATCCTGCAATTTATCAATGCAGTCTCCTAATATCCTGTTGTCACTAAAATGATCCTGTCGGCAGCAGTCCTAGAGAATGGCAATTCCTTAGGCTCTTATTGATTTAAGTGATATGTATAATTCAAAAGAGGAAGCTATAATAGAATCGATGTACCAGGAGCTATAATTCTGGTATGTCCCTAGCAGGGGAAAATAACATATCTTTTGTTTTTCTGTTTGTTTTGCTAATGAGCCACCCACAATTCATGATATAGCTCCTTTTATTGCAAGTTTAAACAACCGTTTGCAAAGTACTGATTTGATTACACACCATCTAGTAAGTCAGTGTTGACTATTACCCACCACAGAAACTGATTTTTCTCCAGAATCTTGGGTTGATTTATTGTTTTCTTGGCTGTCCATGGTATTCTTGAGAGTCTTCACCAGCCCTAAAGTCAGAAGCGTCAATCTTCTGCTTCTTCAAAATTGAATTTTACTTTCCATATAATATCACAGAAAAACCACTGGCTATACAATTTGGATTTTTATAGTTATAGATAAATTGGATTTATATAATTATAGTAGTTTTTACATCTTTTGCAAGGTCTTCTCAGCTAATTGACCAAGTACTAGCTTGTGGCATATTTCTTGACTGCTGATATCTTTGTTGTTGATAGTTGATCTTAAAAGACAGAAAGTATCCATTACTTCCAGATCTCCACTGTTAGTTCTAAGCCTGGCAGCTGTGCCTGATATCATTAGTTCAGTTCTTTGTGTATATAATCTTAGTTAATCCCTTTCCTCCTTTTTGCTGTTATTGTTTTGTGAGCCTGCAAATCATCTGCATGGCATTACCATCGCACTATATTCAAAGGGTAGACACCATATTACTATATGATTAATCAAGGTGAATCACCTTGCTAAGACCTTGGAACTGTTCTCTTTAAATGTTATATTTAGTATAGTAGATCAAGAAATATTTTCTTTACAGCTCCTCACAGACCGTATTTAAAGTGGGAATGATATTTAAGTCTTGGTGGATCATACAAGAAATCAATTCAGAATTCTCATTTCAAGGCATAAATGACCAGAATCAATTATTATATTTTCGACTGGAAGTCTATAATGCTGCGAATGATGGAAGGAAAGAGAAGAAGAGGATGACCAACAGTAAAGTGGATGGACTCAGTTGTAGCAATGACGGGTACATTGTTAGAAAACTTGAATGACCTGGTGAGGGCAGTTCATCCTGGAGAATATCTATCTATGTGGTTGACACTAAATTGATGGCAGATCATGAATGAATGAATCAATCAATCAATCAAAAAATCTTCACAAAAGGAAAATCATAACTGCTGTGATAACGCTGAAACATAGCATGGTTGCATAGATGGTGTCATTGGAAAAACGTTAAAATATTGATGTGGCATATTTAGAGAGTGTTATGCTTATGGATAAAGTCCATGCTGATTATGTTACTGTTTGTCGATACATAGGAATGCAAAAATCTACGGTGTGTATGTGTATGTGTTAGTGACATGTTAAGGGTGCATTCTAAAGTGGTTGACAGAATTCTGATTGAAACAGTACAAGAGGTGACATTGAGTATAATTTGTGCTGCAGCTTTATGCCAGATAAGGAAAACTGTAAGCAGATCAGATGTTTGCTCTTTAATTGGTCATTGAAAAAGGCGTAGGTGTGAGAAAGACAATTTACCATGCGTTTGCTGATTTACAGAAGATGAAATGATCGTCAGAAGCTTGGATTATGGAACATTCGGTACATATTTGCAGCTGAATCTTAGTTGCTGAATTTGGTCAGAGCAATAAGTGATGGAAGCCAAACATCTTTGAGAAGAAAGGGAAGGAACGATTCAACAGCAAGCATTGAGAAAAACTAGCAAGTGTGATGTCCCTTCAGCTGTTTATGTATTTATGAACAAATGTGTAAGTAAGCCAGCTACTGAATGCAAAAGGAGAAGGGGACAGCTAAAAATGAGATAGGTAGATAGGTAGGTAGGGTTTAGGGGATGACAATGCCAGTATTCTTCTGTTTATAAGGACTTCAGCTGTGGGTGTGTCAAATGTTGTGATGGGTGAGCTGTGAGTCACCAGTGAGTCTTCTGATGGGTTTTGTGATTAGGAGATTACATCAGGTCAGGATCACTGGGAGATGAATTGCTGGTGGTGGGGGTTGCGTGGGTTGGTTGAAGGTCAGTGCTATCTCTGGTTGGCTGTTCAGTTGATTTGGATTCTTAGGGGTTCATAGGCTGGTTGTAGGTCGATAAGTCTGTTGATGGAATTGCTTGTGGAGTGCCAGGCTTTGTGCTGCTCCAATTGAACTGGTACTGTTTGGTGTCGGTGTGGGTAGAGATTAAGGATTTGGGATCATGGCGTTTGATTGCCAGCCAGTGTTCATGGATCCTGGGTTTTAATTGATGTAACGTAGGTCCCCATGTAGAATTGGTTGCAATGGTTACAGTTGATTTTGTTGAGGACATTGTTTCTTTCCTCCTTCTGAATGATAGATGGTGTCATTGATGCAATGAACATTAATTTGGGCAAAGTCTGGGAGACAATAGAGGACAGGGGGTCCTGATGTGCTATGGTCCACGGGGTTGCAAAGAGTCAGAAAATGTCTTAGTGATTGACAACAACAACAAAAAAAACAACCCTGGGGAATTCTGGAAGTTGAAGTCCACATATCCCAAAAGTTGCCAAGTTCGAAAAACACTAGGTTAGGCTATGAATGTGACTGTGTTTTGGGATGCAGAAAATGCTGTGTTCTTTGCCACAGACAAAAGCACGTGGATCTAAAAATTAAATATATCAAATATATAAAGGAAGAAAGAATAAGTTAAAAGGGGGAAGACTGAGTAACTCAAGATTGGAAGAAGCCGATAAAATTTACAAAAAGTCATGAGTTGAAAAGTTTTTTAAAAAAATATTAAATGATATTCAGATTAGAGTCATAAACTCTTTTATTTTGATTAGAGTGATATAATCTTCTATTCAGATTCAAAACTGACATTAGCATATGATTCTAAATTGTTGATCACTGCGGTTGCTGCTGATACTAAAGAATGATGCTTGATAATAGAAAGTATTCAGTTTATATCAGACACTGATAAAAAGACCAAAACCACGTGTGAAGGTCTAATTAAAGTGATTATTGTTAATTATGTCTGTGCATAGGAATCTTCCCAACTAACAGATAGCACCTGCTTGGAATTAGATAGGTATCAATGGAATACTGAACTTAGCTCACTTATGGCTACATAGGGATTCCAGGCTGATCACTCTTTTGAATCCACCTTCAGATTCTTCTTCTACAGTTTGATCTGGAGTAGTATTCCTGCAAAATATTATATACTTTTCCAGACAGGAAAGTTGAGAAATAGGCCCTCCTAATTAATTGATAATCCAAATAAAACATCTTCCTACATAACACAATTTCAAATTTTCCTTATTTTATTTCCCATTCGACCAGTTTAGTTCTAGGAGTGTTATCATTCCAAATAATTTTTAAGAAAAACCAAATTGTTAACATAAAGTTGTGATTATTTCATGAAGATATTGCAATAGAAAGAAACTGAAACTTAAAAAAAAATTGTAGTAAATTTTGGCTGTTTTTACTCCAAAGAACCTACTGGTTTTGTTTTCCAATGATAAAACAGAAAGGGTAGAGGATTTTGCCTTAGTATCAGGACTACGCAGAGTCGTTGGGAGTTAAGATGGTATATTAATTTAATATAGAAAATAATAATACAAGTAGCCTTCGATTCGTTTAGCAACCACTCAAAGTTACATTGACACTGAAAAAATATACGGTATGACAGGTCATGTGATTGCCACTTGGGACCTTCCCAGCCAGCTTCCAACAAGCAAAGTCAATGGGGGTGGGGGAAATCAGATTTGCTTGACAATTGTGTGATTCACTTAACAACTTCAGTAATTTCCTCAACCATCAGGAAAAAAATTCAAAAAGTCAAGCACAACTCATATAACTATCATGCTTTAAGCCCATGTCACACTGCCCAACGGATGCAAAAATGACACAACGGACGAGCAAAATGTTCCATCCATTGTTATCCACTCTCAAAAGGGGCAAAAATTTGCATAAGCAGAGCGGATAACACAGAAAGGAACGGACATGGGGAGGACGCAGAGCGGATGTATAGAGGATGCAGAGCGGATGTATAGAGGATGCGTAGAGGATGCAGAGGAGATGCGTAGAGGATGCAGAGTGGATGCAGAGCGGATGCGTAGAGGATGCAGAGCGGATGCAGACGGATGAGCTGCATCCGCTTTCATCCTTTCTCCATCCGTGCTACTAATGCTGCACGTCCGTTCTGCTTCCTCCCTGCGTCCGTTTACCGCTGGAACGGATTTTAGTTGTGCGGATGCACAGCGGATGCCTAGCGGATATAGCAGATGCGTAATGGATGCAGAACGGATGTCCCCCGTATGCCTAGAGGATGCAGAACGGATGCATTGGATACATTTTCCACGCAAAAGTTTTAGGCAGCCCAAAACTTTCTGAGCGGATGAAACGTCAATAAACAGATGCTGGACGGATAGAGAGGAAGCAAAACGGAGGCAGTGAGTACATCGCATTAACCAACGGATGGCAAGTTTTTTTGCCCGTTTTACATCCTCTTTGCATCCGTTGGTGCAGTGTGACATGGGCTTAAGAGCCATGGTGGTGCAGTGGTTATAGTGCAGTACTGCAGGCTACTTCTGCTGACTGCCGGCTGCCTGCAATTTGGAAGTTCAAATCCTACCAGGCAAGGTTGACTCAGACTTTCATCCTTCCGAGGTCGGTAAAATGAGGAGCCAGATTGTTGGGGGCAATAATGCTGACTCTGTAAAACTGCTTAGAGAGGGCTGTAAAGGACTGAGAAGTAGTATATAAGTCTAAGGGCTATTGCTATGGAAATTCTGGTTCTAACTGTGTTCGTAAATCGAGGACTACCTGTGATACCTTTTCAGAATTAACACCTTTCCTGTCCCTACCAGTTACCTTGCAGGGGATGCTGAATGCAAGTTTGGCACAAATGAATAACTAAAAGAGGCTAACATTCCTCTTTTGTCTACAAATTCCTATGCAACGTTGAATGGCACAGAAAGACCACAGGGACAAAAATCTGGAGTCAACCTAGATCAGTGGTGGTATTCAAACTGTTTTACTACCGGTTCTGTGGGTGTGGTTTGGTGGGCATGGCATGGCATGGCTTGGTGGATGTGGCAGGGGAAGGACACTGAAAAATCCCTATTCCCTCCCCACCCCACTAACCTGCTTTCTCCTGTGCAGGGCAACCAAAGAAGACCCAGCCGATCAGCTGGGAAGCAGAGAATAGATGGGGAGGGGCTAGTCAGAGGTGTGATTTACCGGTTCTCCGAACTATTCAAAATTTCCACTACCGGTTCTCCAGAACCTGTCAGAACTGGCTGAATACCACTTCTGACCTAGACAGAGAGAGAGAGAGGCCTTTGATTGAATTTTCTCTTACTGGCTGCCATATGTTTTACAAACTTCTTTGTAAGGTCACAGGACATCTCATTCTGTGCTTCTTATCTCTGCTCCCCAACATCCGTACAACATGTGGGACTTTGCATGATTATTCTCAGGCAGTTTTGACAGCCTCAGGTGCTAGATAGCTCACTAACTAACATTCTCCTCCTGATTACGGGGGAGTGTGAATAAAGTAGAGCGGTATTGATTCACACCAATCTATGCATTGACTATGCGAAAGCCACTTGCAATTCCCACCAGCATAAGAAGCAGGGAGGGATATGACCAGGCAAGTTGAGAAAATAAATTAAAAGCGTGTCAACTTTTCTTGCTGCTTTTCTAGTTATTAATGGACGGAATGGGAGCTCGTTTATTGAGGAAAGGCAAAAATTAATTGACGCCAGCTTTAATATTATTATGGCCAGCGTGCCTGGTCACATTTCTTCATTATTTTTTTTTAAATGCGTTTTATTACAGTTTACAGTGGCCAGCTGCCAAAGCTAGTGGTGTAAACAAGAAAGCAGGTGCATGAATAATGGGACAGGCAAAAGAGACAATTCCTTTACAGCATCAACCCAACTGTCTTAAGTGCAAGCGAAGAGAAAAAAAAAGCAAATATAGACTTGGAAAACATCACCTGGCAAGGAATTATTTTATGAAAGAACAAGACGAGAACAGAGGAGCAATATTTCTTCATTACCCAGCTCAGAATTGCAGAAAGAAGTTAGAGGCAACAGGGACCAGGGCTGGATAATATATACTTCTGCCATCCAGAGTTTTCTGCATCTGCCAGAGGTCCAGGTGAGAAGTCCTGTTGCAGAAAGTGATTAATTTTGAGCTGAGCAAGAGCTTAATGACAGTGGGATCCACCCACTGATCAGCTGAAATATGGAAAACTATAAATAACATAGTGGGCCCCACCATGGACTGGTATCTTAGCACCTGGATGAGACCTGCTGCAAACAACTGACCTGCCCACCTGCTATTAATTGTTTTATTTATGGCATTTGTTAACTTCTAACTGCAATTCTGCCTTCTCCTCTCTCCCAGGGTCCTGGAAGATGAATTGTTCCGAAGATCACTCTGTGTAGAAAAGGCTCCATTTCATGGAGGAGGAGGATCTTAGTAGTGCTTCTGCTTATTTTGGTTTTTTTTTTCCTTTGCAGAAATGACCGTATTGTTTTCCTCCACAAGCATAACGGGGCCAGAAGTTGCCCAGCAGACAATCAATTCACTAACATCGGAGGGGAGAAACTTAAAAGTGTTTTTCATTTTTGGATAAAAAAGAATCCTCAGAGGGCATCAGCAGTGGCAGAGGGCTATTGCACGACATTATGTTGAAAGTTTGTATCAGAATCAAATTAATAACAACAGCTACTACAACAACAGAAAGAGAAAGACTGTGGCAAAAGTAAGCAAAGGTAGTACCGATAGTAATAGGCCCCCTGCGTGCAATCCCAAAACAACTGGAGCACCACTTGAACATTATTGGCATTGACAAATTCACCATCAATCAATTGCAAAAGGCGGCTTTGCTTGGAACAGCTTCCATCCTGCATCCAGATCTGCCTACCCCAGGTCCTTGGTAAGGACTCGACAGGTAGAGTAAAATGCCAAACTCAGTGTGAACATCTCGATGACTGTGTGATGACAACAACAGCAACAGCAACTACAATTCAGATGGCAGCCCTTTTTTGATGTACTAAGTCTCAAAATCTGTAGATAGAAACCTAAAAGGCAGACTAATGAATGACTCGGGGAGTGGGGGGGGGGGGATAATTGCCATCTATATAAGCTATAATGCCCAGGTTTCCAACTTTAATTTAAAAGTCCATTTTTTGCATGGCATAGTATATGTATAAGTTCTCCTGTTTGAGCAGAGAGTTGGACTAGAAGATCTCCAAGGTCCCTTCCAGCTCTATTCTGTTTGAAACTCTGCAGAGCATCTGTCATCACTGATCCAAGTGGATCAGCTTATAAGATTTCAGAACAGGGGAACTTTTTGCTGGATCGATGACATGAAAGTGTCCACTTGATGAAAAAGAGAATACATCTGATTGCCCCCAAATCAAACCTACCAGGCAAATGCATGCAGCTATAGCAGCTTGCCCTCACTCAACCCCTTCCCTCTCAGTTTTGCACCCAGTCCCGAAAACGACTCCCACAGCTACCCACGGGAAGAATCTCCTCTGTGAAGATAGTATGTTGTCAGCCAAAAAGGGGAAGGGGGAGAAGGGGAGGGAAGAAATGCACCTGAGTCCAATGCTGGAAAATATCAACCTCATTGAATATTGACTCTAGCAGCCAGCCTGTGAGTGACACTTGTCAAGGGAGAAGATTAGCTCATGGATGCTTCTTGGCGCATGCATAAAGGTGTCTATTGTGCTGGGAGGGAAGGGAATAAGAATAAGAGGAAGAGCACATCCAGCCTGTCTTTGCAAGGTACGATGGCCCCTAAGATGCACGGAGGCACCCCAGAGGCCACAAAAATTAAGCCCTGAAGACAGAAACTGGCAGGCAAAGAAGGCCTGCGAGTGAGGATTTCACTAAAAGGCATTTTAAGACCGACGCGGCAGGAGAAAGGAGACGGGAGGTCAGTTGCCCAGCAGGAGAAAGAGGCAACGCTTGTTGCTGGATTTGGTGGCGGCTTTTCCAGTTCCTTCACCTCTGATGGATGGTATTTGCAAGAGAACTCAGCCAAAGGGATGAGGGAGGACGGGGCACTGGCGGTTAGCCTGGTGCAGAGACACAGACAAAAAAGAAGGAAAGACCCATCAGGAAATCTGAGGACTCGAAAAATACATCTGGCCTGCTCACAGCTCTGGTCTCAGTTCTTCGTGCTGAGAAATTTTCAGCTGGTTCAGGTTCCGCTTCTTGTAACTTTTTTTAAAAATTGCAGTATTTTAAAACTTTTTAAAAAATTGCAATAGAATAGAATAGAATAGAATAATAGAGTTGGAAGGGACCTTGGAGGTCTTCTAGTCCAACCCCCTGCTTAAGCAAGAAGCCCTACACCACTTCAGACAAATGGTTATCCAACATCTTTTTAAAAAACTTCCAGTGTTGGAGCATTCACAATTTCTGAAAGCAAGTTGTTCCATGATTAACTGTTCTAACTTGATTAGTTTTCACCTATTGCTTCTTGTCCTGCCCTCAGGTGCTTTGGAGAATAGCTTGACTCCTTCTTCTTTGTGGCAGCCCCTGAGATACCAGAACGCTGCTATCACGTCACCCCTAATCCTTTTTAAAAAAAAAATAAACTAGACATACCCAGTTCCAGCAACCATTCTTCATGTTTTATCCTCCAGTCCCCTCATCATCTTTGTTGCTCTTCTCTGCACTCTTTCTAGAGTCTCAACATCTTTTTTACATCGTGGCAACCAAAACTGGATGCAGTATCCCAAGTGTGGCCTTACCAAGCCCTTATAAAGTGTATTAGCACTTCATGTGATCTTGATTCTATCCCACTGTTTACGCAGCCTAGAACTATGTTGGCTTTTTTGGCAGCTGCTGCACAGGGCTGGCTCATGTTTAAATGGTTGCCCACTCCGAGATCCCTCTCACAGTCACTACTATTGAGCAAGGTACCACATACATTGTACCTGTGCATTTGATTTTTCTTGCCTAAATGTAGAACCTTACTGTTTTCACCTTTGAATTTCATTTTGTTAGATAGCGTACCTGTCCATTTCTTTGATTTGATTTGAGTGGACTGATTTTATTAGAGATAATAAAGGGACGCTTATTGCTTATTTGACTGTGTTAACTTTGGCCACACCCCGGGTCATTACATGGTATGATTCAGGCTGTAAAAGTGGGGATAAGATGCAACCTGGAGAAAAAGCATGTAGACTAATAATAATAATAATAATAATAATAATAATAATAATAATGATGATGATGATGATGATGATGATGATGATGATGATGATGCTGTTTCTGTAAAAAAAAAGCCGAAAAAACAATGGACCATCTAGTTAACTGCTGCTGGTAGATCACACAGATTGATTTCAAACAATGACACCGCAAAGTATCAACAATGATGCTTTGGAATATCTACATGGACAAAATACTGTAAAAATGAAGAAGCTAAAATGCTTCGAACTTTAGAATTCAAAGAGATAAGCATCTGCCAAACAACAACCCAAACTTAACAACTGTTGATAAGACCAAAAAAAAAAAAAATTAGATTGAACAGCAGAATAAGAGAGAAAGAACTGGAGAGAATCACAAAATACTAGCAAGTAGAAGTAAAACGACTGTGGCAAAAGAAAGCAAGGATAGTATCAATAGTAATAGGTACTTTGTGTGCAATTTCAAAACAGCTGGGGCACCACTTGAAAACCATGGGCATTGACTGCTACCAAGGCTCAGGGGAGACCTGAAAGCCACCTCCCAATACTTGCAGGGATATCATATGGAACAGGGTGTCAATTTATTCTCCATAGCATCAGAGAACAGAACAAGAAGTGAGGGGTGGATGCTCGTCGGAGGGAGATACAGCCCAGAACCAAAGAGGAAATTCCTGATGCTAAGAATGATCAGATTAATCAGTAGAACAGCTTTCCCCCTACAATTGTGGGACATCCATCACTGGACAAGAGACTGGACAGCTCTTTGTCCAGGATAGTACAAGGACGCCTGCCATGGGGAGGAGTTTGACTAGTCACTAGAAGCAGGGGTGGACTTCAAAAAGCAAAGGGTTCTCTGCCCAATTGCTGGGTGGGCGTGGCCTAGTTGGCCTCCTGCACCACGGTGGGGGTGGGCATTTTCTCTCCCCAGGCTCCAGAGGCTTTCCTCAGGCCTCCAGGAGGGTGAAAACAGCTTCCCCGGGCTCTGGAGGTTCTCTTGAAGCTGGAAATGGGCCCATTTCTGGCCTTCATGAACTTCAGGAGGCCCGTTTTTCACCCTCTCTGAGCCTCCATGCGCACCCTGCACTTACCTGCATCCAAAACAGGCCACATGGGGACTCCTGGGAGGGGAGGGGTGGGTAGGGCTAACTAGGAATGGGATTTGGGGGTTCTCCGAACTGCACCTGGGGGCTCTCCTGAACCCCTGCGAACCCCCAGCAGCCCACCCCCTGACTAGAAATCCTCCATGGTCCCTTCCAGCCCTATGATTCTCTGACAGAATCACAACAGCAAAAGGCAGTTTTATTGGGCAATATATAGATATCCTGCAATAATACTTTTTATGACAATATTTGTAACATCTGACCCTCCCAAGTCTTTGGGAAGGACTCAATAGGTGGATAAACATGCCAAACCCACTCTCAACAACGGGCTGCCTGTGTGACCAACCATAATAATCACCATCCTAAGAAGTACAGTTCACAAGAGAGATTAACAATTTTAGCCTGAGAACACCGAAACCCTGTAATTTTCAGGATTCTGTGGGAAAAGCTGAAGAATTAAACCTTATTGTGTCAACATAACCTATACCTTCCTCTTTCATGTCATGAAGACTAAGATTCCCAGGAAGCAAACTTGCGCGCCAGGCTTGGGAGTCTGATTAGACACCTCAGAGTAAGTGTTTACCCATCACAATTTTATCATTTCTGTTCACTAAATGATTGCAATCAGAACTTGTAACCACAATTATTAACGTTCCATTACAAGCTCAGCACAGAGCGCCAGGAAGACACCACACACGGAGCCTTCTCCAAAATTAAAAATGAATACCCGCTCCTCTCATTCAACATGCACAGCAAATTCTCATTAAAAAAGAAAAAAAAAAAACAATGTTAGCAACGAAGGAGCTTTTTTGTAATTGCTGAACATTTTCTGTCAGTTTTATCAAAAAGAAGAGTTTCTACTACAATGCATTGCCAGCTCACCATCTGGAGGGGGGAAGGGGGGGGCTAGCTTGGTATTGCAAGCTGTGTTAATGCAGGCGACACCTGGACTCTGGCTTGGCACAACCAATCTTCGTTTTATTTTATTGACATTTTGAACTCAAGTCAAAGACCCAAGTAAATAATGATGCCCAGAAAACAGAAAGTATTGCACTCATAAACATCTTGGATATATTTAGAGATCATATAAACACCTGAATGAGGGCGGATCTTAAAGAACAACCCTAGGAAGAAACTCTAAAATCCATCTCTGCTGCCTCTTTTTTTCTTTTAGGTCAATCTTAAACACTCAAATAACCACAAAGATCTTAACTGCAAGCCCCCCAATTCAATTCTGGAACCGACCAGGAGTCCAGTTCCCCACCAGAGTCTCCTCCTAGCATGGCATCCTTTTTCCTCTGCTGACCGGAAGTCTGGTTCCCCCACCATAGAGTCTTATCCTAGTGTGGTGTCCTTACCTGTCCTAACCAAATGCCTTATCAATTGTGGAGCCGACCGGCGACAGGGAGCTGCAGCAGAAGGATGAAAGAGCCACATGTGGCTCCAGAGCTGCGGGTTGCCAACCCCAGATTTAGACATAGTCTCTAAACATTTCATATTAAATTCACCTTATGCAGGCTCTGCATTGGATTAGCAGGCCTACTCTGGAACTAAGTTATTTGAGGGTGTTAAATGCAATATAGCTTAAAACTCAAACCAGACTTCATTTCATTTCAAATGAGGCATCGGGCAGCTGTTTCTTAGACCCCAAGCCAAGAGACATTGCCCAGACAAAGCCTTTCCTGTAAATGGGAACTAAGAGATAAGCAGAGTCCTTCAGCTGAGGGCAGAGAAAAAGCTCAAACCGGTGACCTTGACAATGCATCACAACTACAAAACTGCTTGGTTCCAGACAAGAAATACATTACCTCTTTTGCTGCACATACTCTTGGTTTCATCCCCATATTCTCCTTTTGCAAATTTAATTTACACACCATTTTCTGCATCATTACCTCCTTCATATTTTCAATTCATCTTAATCTATATGTGGGGGCGAGCAACCCACGTGATCTCTGAATGAGGTGGATTACAATGTGCACAAACCTCTGCCACTGACCACGAAGGCTGGAATGGAAACCTGAAACATAGGAGAGGTATTTGGTGATCGGCTCCTGACCCAATAGATCCTCCTGCTTGTCTCCCTTCAGACTCAACCTCTTGACCTTCTTTTACCTGAGGCATTTATTTACCTGTTATCTAATACTTGCTTGACAAATAAATAAATATTTTTCCCAGATTTCCCACTAGCAAAGAATTCTCCATGTTCATATTGTGTGCCTAGCTGTGGAAATGTTGCTCAGCTGCCCAATACAAAGGAAATACGGCGATGATAAGCAAAGGGGTTTTATTTGAGGGGCTTCCACAAAGAAGAGGGGGTCAGCCTATTTTCCAAAGCACCAGAAGGCAAGATAAGAAAAGAAAAAAAAAACACTGCTACAGAGGGATGATAATTAATTAATTAATTCAGAAAGGCACTAGATCTGCAAGTTTCTACTGTCAGGGTTAACCAAGATTGAGAAGGGAGAGGGTTCTCAATCTCTGAATGATAATTTACAGATAATTTTGTCCAGGGGATGATACCTTGATACGGTAGTTTTACCAATGTTGAGCTTCCAAGGAGCTGCTGAATGCAAGGCACAGGAAGGTTCCTCCCACAAGGAGACAGTGTTGAAATACCAGATGTATTTTCGTAGAATTGGGCAATTAGACATGGAAGGCTATTAGACTGATTGAGCAGTAATCAGGAAGGGGCCAATAAACTTTCAATTCAGTCTTGGATGGGGAAGACAAAGATAAAAACTTAATGAAAAATCACACCAAATTCCCCACTGCCTTCCTATTGCTGTCTCAATGTCTTCCTAGTTCTTGTGATGACCCAAGGTGGGATACAAAACAAACACAGTCACAGAAAACAGGTGAAGCCTCTTTTATTCCTTCACTTTGCTTCCAAGCTCCAAATATCCTTGAAGGGAAGACAAAAAACTCCCACACAAACGGTTACAAGAAGAAGGAAAAAAACAACACAAACCAGGCAAGATAAGGGCTTGAAGACGTCCACATACATCAGAACACACAATGGGAAGGACGCCAAACTCAGAGAGGAACAATAAACTAGAGATATTTTCACGCTTTGTTTCCAGCATTTGCCCGTACACATGCCTGTCCTCTTATTTGGTTGTCACAGCTACAGCCCATGAAGAGGATCAAGGCCCTCTCCTCCTGAGAAGACCATGTCTCTTCTTATCCTCTCCTCCCTGTGTCCCCTAGGATGGAGAGGGGATGGGCCTGGGTCCTCCTCTGACTGCTCAGCCGGCTTCTGCCCTTCCCCAGCATCCTCCACAACCTCCGGAGCCACACTTCCACTCCCTGTCGGCTGCTCCTCCTCTCCCTCAGAATCAGTCTCCACCGGGGCATGACAGTCTGAACAGCTTCTTGGATGAGAAGCGAAAGGTCTTCAAAGAAAAAAAAAGTCCAGTTGCCTTTTGAAAAAAGCACTTTTCAGGTCCTACCTATGTACTTCAGCGGCCTATCTAAATCCAGCTGTGCCAGCTGTCCCCTCTTGGAGAAAAAACAGATCCAAGGAACTGTAGAGGCAGAAATTCTGGAGGACAAACAACAGGTTTCATGAAAGATAGAGGAACTGTTAGAAGATAGAAAGCTGATAACTGGAAAGATGACAGCCCAGGTTCAAGAGCTGAGCGTTGCGCGATGTGGTGAACTTCCATTCCTGTCACAAATCCTGCCCACCTAGCAGTCTGAAAGCATGCTAATGCAAGTAGATAAATAGATACTACCTCGGTGGGATGCGAACAGTGTTGGTGTATAGTCATGCTGGCCAAATGACCACAGAAAATGTCTTCAGACAATGTTGGCTCCCTTGGCCAAGAAACGGAGATGAGCATCGCACCCTACAGTTGCACACGACTGGACAAGAAAATCTTTACCTTCAGAGCAGAGTTGGGGAACTATGGTCCCTTTATGACTTGTGGACTTCCAGTCTCAGAATTCCTGAATCAGCCATGCTAGCTCAGGAATTCTGGGAGTTGAAGTCCATAGGTCAGGAAAAGGTCACAGCTCCCCACCTGTGGAACAGGATATCAGATAGCTAAGATAAGATGAATGATGAAAGAAGCAGAAGAATAAAGAGATTAGCTTTACTAACTAAGCAAAGTCCTTGATTATGGAGATCAAGCCAACATCAGAATATATTAGGGCTAACGGATGTACCAGAATGTCTGATTATTTGTCAGAGGAAGCTTTGCAATGAACCAGAAGCTACTGTTAGAACTGAATCTGGAGAGACAGTGGGTTCAGCATTATCAAGTGAGGAAAATAAGGACACATAACTCTTTAACTTGTACAATGAGTATGTTTATAAGATTGATTGACAGCATCAGAAGAGATGACAACCGGAATAAAAATTGTGAGATTTTTAACTAACACAAATGACATTTTTTTTTTGTCAGAAGAGAAAACAGGCTTAGAAGAGTTAGTTATAGAAGCCAAAAGTAAAGAAAATCAGAGTTAATATGAAGATGACTATGGTAATACCAACTACTCAAGTATGTTTTGAGAATTCACATTTGATAATGAAACCCAGTAGTTACTATATATTGATCTTCTTGAGGAAAAGAACAGCTAAAAATGTGCAGAGCACGAGAGAAGTAAACAAGAGATGAATCCTAGTGACTGACTATTGAGAACAGATAACAGATAATCAGAGTTGGAAGGAACCTTGTAGGTCATCTAGTCCAACCCCCTGCCCAAGCAGGAGACCCTACACCATTTCGACAGATGGGAGTCCAATCTCTTCTTGAAAGTCTCAATTGATGGCGCTCCCACAACTTCCGAGGGCAACTTCTGTTCCATTGGTTGATTGTTCTCACTCTCAGAAAGTTTCTCCTTACTTCCAGGTTAAATCTCTCCTTGTTTAGTTTCCATCCATTATTTCTTGCCTGGCCTTCAAGTGCTTTAGAAAATAGCTTGACCCCTTTCTCTCTATGGCAGCCCCTCAAATATTGGAAGACTGCCATCATGTCTCCCCTGGTCCTTCTCTTCCCTAGACTAGCCAAGCCCAGTTCCTGTAACCGTTCTTCAGATGTTTTAGTCTCCAGTGCCCTAATCATCCTGGTTGCAACAAGAAATGCATGAAGGATAAAAATATTCCAATGCAATAAAAAACACAAGTTAAATCAACATTTCTTCATATTGAGAATACGGATACCTTCAAAATTTGTATTTAGAGATGAGTACTAGGAAAGCACAATAGACTGTCAGAAATGTGCACAATTTGGACCTATGACTTGTGTTAAAGATGGACTAGAAAACAACAATGCTGAGGAGAAAAAAGATCAACAGGTAAGGGAGACAGACAAGTCCAAGGAGATCCCTGGAATGCCCTTGGAAGAGCCCAGATTCTCAAAATGGTGAGCATTTGTCCTTACAATTGTCAGGGAGAGGATATGGCATCTAAATATCTAATTTGGTCAACAGAGAATAGCTCATTTCTTGTTAAAAACCATGCTAATCAATCAAAGGAGTTTGCTAATTATTGTTCCTGTGGGTCACTGCTCCAATTATAGGAAAGCAGAGAATACCAGATGCCCATCTCTTTAGCCACTATTCTTTAGAAGTTGATGGAAAGGATATGACTTTGTTGAAACTGGATAGAACGACAATGGATCTCATCAAAACTTCTGCTAGCATTTTCCCCACATCATTTCCCCCCCATGTGCAGCTTGCAGTAATACATATGTGTAAATATTAATATGTCACTTGTCAAAGTTAGCTCAGGTATTCCAAATGTACCTTAGACAATAGCTAACACAAAAAAATCCCCAAAGATCTAATAAGTATCCCATCTGGAGGAAATAACTGATGAATTGATTAAATCCTACATTCTTTAAGAGTTTTGATTAAAACTGACAGAACGTCAACTTTGAAGTATTTAATATATTTTTCACCAACCAAATGCCCTGCGTTGCTTTCAAATAAATTCAATATGTGAATCCATTTTGCGAGGGAAACTATTCCCAGGTCTATATTATGCACCGTCTTGTGATGCCCTTCCATTTCTTCATCTCCGAGAATCACTGCTGTCAATTCCCGCATTGTTTATTATCAAATTTCCAAAATATTACATTTTTTATTATAGCCAAATCCACTTCATTGCATTTGACAATACAGATAATCACACACCATATGCTCCGGTATTTTGAACGCGATATATGTTGACAGCAAGTTTTTATTCATGAAGCACATTTCCATTCGCAGTTATGCCAGGAATGAAGCATCCATGCTATGGTTTTTTTATATTATTATCATCGTTGTTGTTGTTGTTGTTGTTGTTGTTGTTGTTGTTGTTGTTGTTATTTTTAGTTTTGGAAGCTTAATAACAGATTAACAATATTGCAACTATTTGATGTTTCACTTTCAGCCTAAATGGGAAAAGTGTCTTGGCTGACAAGAGGGGCTTTTCAGAAGGACCCTCTCAACTCTGAAGCTGGCCTGACCAAGGCCATCTTGAAGGCTTCAGTGCTGCCACAATGGTGTTGAGGGAGGGGGGAGTAGAAATAGCTGGGGTTTGTAGCCAAAACAAAAGTTTCCCCTGTGAACCAAGGATGTTCCCACAGGTGGCTGAAGAGAGGAGGAGTGAAGTTTCCAAGCAACCAGATTGGATTATGTGACTGACTGTTTGGAAAAGGGTGAAAACTTTTACTTTTAATTAGGTGAAAACTAGAAGAACTTTTAGAGTTGGTTTTCACCAGCTTGTGCCAATATAATATATTCAATAAACTTGTTCTCTGAGGAACCTGCTTGCCTTGATGTTTCTGTTTGGGTGTATTACTTGGAACTTTGACAGATATCCACCAATAGATTTTCACTTACTTTTACCCATTATAACGTCGCTTCTGAAACCCAATCCTGAAACACAGGATATTATCCAATCCATGTTTAAATCTCACTAGTGCACAGGCTTGATTATCTCCTGTCCACCACTGGCTGTTACGATATTCAAGAAGAACACCTTAGAAATAAAACAGCAATATACTGACTTCTGAGAAAAGTAGGCTTAAGCCAGCAATTTAAAACAAGATATACACAAGTGCACATCTTTAAAAAAAAAAACTCTAGTACAGTTTTAATGTCAGAGAAGTCTCAGTTTTTGAACAAAAGTATCACCCCAAAAAAAGGAGAATTGGGAAATTTAAATTTTATTGATCTATACCCTAAGCACATGGGACAAAAAGGAGTTTTGCCCAGTGAAGAATTTGGAAGAAGTAGACTTCAACCTTCCTGAATTGAAAGTGCCTTGTTACAAAACCCAGTTTTTGCCAGGGCTATACAGAATATTATTGCTTTTGGTCCAAGGAACCGAATTTATTTATAAGTATCTTTCAAAGCAAACAGATAAGGAAGGGAGGGAGGGAGGGAGGGAGGGAGGGAGGATGGAAAACTGTGCAGAGACAACTTTATTTATTCATTAGATTTATATTCCACCCTGTTGTTGAGAAGTTCCTACCAATGTACACTGGGCCTTCTCCTGTTATTGTTTCTGACCAGTAGATCTCTGGGAAGTAGACTGGGTTGAAGAAAATACCCGGTGTCCATCCATCCAGATGTTTGACCTATAACTCCCATCTGCATTAACTCAGACACATTAGGTGATGGTTCAATTGCCTGGAGAAGGTTTTAATGCAGGGAAGTTGGAAGGAAAGAGAAGAGGAGGACCAGCATCAAAGTGAAGGGACTAAGTTATAGTGGCAATGGAGGCATTGTTGAAGATCTCAAGGGCCAGGTTAGGGGCAGATCATCATGGAGAAATCTATCTATCTAACAATTAAAAATGATTTGGTGGCAATCATCATCATCTTTGCTCATTTCAGGGTACAGCAACACAGATTTCACCTAATTCACTTTCACTTAGTTCATATGCAACCTCAACATGCCTGGCCTACTGTGAACAGTTATGGAGAGAGCACTTTCGTACTCTTAAGGAGCTGCAAGACCTTTCGTTGTTTGTTTGTTTGTTTGTTTGTTTGTTCTCCAAGTGCTCTACAGATATACTGTCTTATTGCGTTCAAGGCCCTTAACAGTCATGGCTTGGAATTAAAAGCAGGAAAAGGAGAAAGCGGGGGAGAAGGACATAATCTCATACTTCATTTACTTATTAATTCAATTTTGATGCTACCATCTCCTCTATAAGGTACACTTTCACAATGAAAGGGTATTGGGAAGAGATGAGCCAATGAGTTCTTTGCCTTAACAAGATGACTCAGCAAACTTTAGAACAGCCCTGGTGACGCAGTGGCTAGAATGCTGTATTGCAGGCTAATTCTGCTGACTGCCGACTGCCAGCAGTTCGATCCTGACCGGCTCAAGGTTGACTCAAGGTTCCATCCTCCCGAGGTCGGTAAAATAAGGACCCAGATTGTTGGGGGCAATATGTAAAACACTTAGAGAGGGAAGTAAACCACTGTGAAGCGGTATAGACTTAGCTGTATAGCTGTTGCTATTGCTATTTTTTAATATCACATTTCCATCAGAAGCAGCTAGGGAATACAGGTGGTCCTTGACTTAACAACTGTAATTGAGCACACAATTTCATTTGTAAGTCACAGTGGTCATAAAGCGGTCACCGCAAGGCTCTGCCTGACCTTACAACCTTTTCTGCAGTTGGTGGTGAAGCAAATGCCACAGACCTTAAGAATTGGCAGCTGTGAAGCAAATCCATTGTTCACTATGGGGCAGTTTCTGCAGGAAAACAGAAGTAAATGCTGATTTCTGGCAAATACATTGTAAGTCACATCCACATGACCACAGGGGCACTGCAAATAGACATAAATGTAGGCCAGTTGCCAAGTGGCCAAAATGCAGTGACTGCTGGGGGGGGAGGAGAAATGGCAGGCAAATTTCAGAACTTTGAATCTGGGTTGTAAGCCCCATTTTCACCGTTCCATTGTAACTTTTAACGGTCTCTAAGCATCAGTTGTAAATCGAAGATCCCCCATACAGGCATTTAGAGATGACATGCAAATAAAAGATGGTGCTAGCCAAGGGAGCATCAAAATAACGCTTTGCTTCATATCTTATGAACACGATTCAATTGTTCGGCTCACAGTTTCACATAAGACAAAAATGCAACAAGCAAATCAATAAATCCTTAAATTGCTGAGTTTCGGTGCTGGGAGGAATCTCCACCAACCATATCATCGGATAAGGTGGGAAGCTGCCTTGACTAATTTTCTTGATAAGAAAGAGGCCTAGGAGATGCTTCCTTTTTCTGCAGTGAGTCTCATCCCATCCCATCCCATCCCATTCATCTATCTATCTTCTTGGCCCCCTTCTGACAGGATGCAAAAGTTAAAATAAAAACAAACAAACCCCCCCCCCCCCCGAAATGCACCATTCCTTTGACAGCTTTGCAAGGCAAGACTTAGCCAAACTGTTCTCTTCTTTGGGGAATGACAAGTAAATAAATAATAAAAAGCCGAGGCCTTCTGTAACACAGGACAAATGATTTCCACTTGATCTTGGCTCTTCAAAGTGTCCCCTCTCAGAACAATCATGCTTTCCCTAAGCCTTTTCATTTGCTACAGAGATTTGCTCGGAACAACTGTAGAGAGTGCGGCGTGGGGAGAGGAGGGGGGGTAAGAACCCCACTCCTCTTATAAGAAATGGCTGTACTTGATCTGACATGCTTTTAATGCAAGTGGCTCAGCAGAATTCAGATCCTTAACCCAGCACATCTTTCAGATAACAGTGTCTTTGTGTGTATAATACACACAAACACACAGAATGGTGTGTGTGTGTGTGTGTGTGTGTGTGTGTGTGTGTGTGTATGTGTCACTTTTTCTCTCTCCAACCCAGTAGGAAAAATAAAGCCAGGTAGGGGACATGGGGAGAGAGAGAGCTGATCAAAGATTCATCAGTCAACAGAGAGGCAATTTTGGCCTTTGGTTCCAGCGTAGCATGAAAGGCCTTTGACCTCTTTTGGATGATGCAAACTGCATGGAATGACTGAAATGGCTTAAAAGACTGTCTCCTTGGAAAGCTGGGGACTTCTACCCCTCCAACACCCCTTCTCTTCCAGCCCTGAAGAATTACACCCTGGTGCTCGGTAACACATTTCCAGAAGTTCTGGGTTTGCCGCCAACATAGCAAGACAAAGGGGAAGAGCAAGGGGAGACAGAGAAGCCCGTCGTATTATTGCTTTTTCTTCGGAGGTCTTCCAAAACTCAGGAGCTGCTGCCACCATCTATCACCCCCAAAGGGGAAAGGCCAAAGGCCTTTACCTGGAATACTGCGCTCAGTTTTGGTTATCACGTTACAAAAAAGATGTTGAGACTTTGGAAAAAGTACAGAGAAAAAGCAACTCTGTTCTCAAAGGCAAAAACATATGAACAATGGGCTCAGGAACTGTATGGCCAGTCTAGAGAAAAGAAGGACTAGGGGAGACATGAATAGCAATATTCCAGTATTTGAGTGGCTGCCACAAAGAGGAGGGGATCAACTTGTTTTCCAGAGCACCAGAAGGCAAAGTAGTATACTGTATAAAATCATACACTGCAACGACTTACCTGTCAATGAATACTTCAGCTTCAACCATCACAACACAAGAGCAAACAATAGATACAAACTCAAGGTTAATCCCACCAAACTGGATTGCAGGAAATACGACTTCAACAACAAAGTGGTCAATGTCTGGAATACTCTACCTGACTCTGTGGCTTCTTCCCCAAACCCCAAAAACTTTAACCTTAGACTTTCTACTATTGACCTCACCCCTTTCCTGAGAGGTCTGTAGGGGGCATGCATAAGCGCACCAACGTGCCTACCGTCCTTCTCTTATTGTTTCTTTTATTTTTCTTACATTTATCCATAACTATGTTTTTACTTAAACCTATTATCTTGTACGCAATTGACAAATAAAAAAAATAAAATAAAAAATAAAGGCAAGACAAGAAGCAATGGATGGGAACTAATCAAGGAGAGAGGCAACCTGGAATTAAGGAGAAACTTCCTAACAGTGGAACTGCTTGCCTTCAGAAGTTGTAGGTGTTTAAATTACTGGAGGTTTTAAAGAAAAGATTGGATAGCCACCTATTTGAAATGGGTCTCCTGCTTGAGCAGGGGGTTGGACTAGAAGACCTTTAAGGTCCCTTCCAGTTCTATTCTGATTGATTTATTAACAGGGGGTAGCATGGAATTAGAGCAGTCCAACAGATTATAATACATGTGGTTCAGTGTTGAACTGTGGAATCCTGGGTGCTATCTGAGCTTGATTGTTTGCTTGCAGACTTATGAATTAGGATCGTAATGGGCGGGCTCCATTATGGTTATAAGTTGAAGACTACCTGTAATTGTAATAAGCAGCACATAACACTGAACATGTCGTTGGAATGAAGAACTGTGTCTCACCTATTTTGCTCATGTCATGTGATTAAATTCAGTGAGAAAGCAATTATGTTTGGAAGAGTTAGTAGTATGGAAACCAGGCCAGCAAAGTGGATGGACACCATCAAAGCTGACACCAGCCACAGCATAGTAAACCTCAAAGAAGCAACAAAAGTTCAAAAGGCGTGGAGAAACCTGGCCCACCGAATCACCAAGAGTTGGACTTGACTGAATGGACAGAACATAGAATAATAGAGTTGGAAGGGACCTTGGAGGTCTTCTAGTCCAACCCCCTGCTCAAGCAGGAGACCCTTTATCATTTCAGGTAAATGGTTGTCCAGTCTCCTTTTGAAAGGAGGGAGGGAGCACCCGCAAGCTTCTGAAGGAAGCTGTTCCATTGGTTGACTGTTCCCACCATTAGCAAATTCCTCCTTAGTTCTAGATTGCTTCTCTCTTTGGTTAGTTTCCATTCATTGTTTCTCATCTTGCCTTTTGGTCCTTTGGAAAACATCACAATGATGGATAACATCATCATCAACAACAATAACCTGTAGTTGATTCTCCAGCAATAGATACCAGAAAAACTCCCTTTGCATGCAGCTCTTTTTTTCCTCCAATCTGCTGTGATAGTTTCCAGCTATGGTGGGGGCCCTGCATCTGGGAACAAATCTGCTTCCAGCTGTAGTTGAACATGGTGAGGAATGGCTTTTATTTGATTTTGCACATACAATATGCGGTATACTTTTTCCCTTGGGGTGGCTTAGGAAGAATTGGAGTAAAATATAAAATAGGGACCAGACTCTAAAGATCAAACCTGTGGATTAAAACACCCAGAAGCACAGCATCAAGAGAATCAAAGGATATGAAAAAAAAATGGGATGGATTTAATATGAATGCCACATCCTTGATTCCATGGAAGGAAAAAATCTGTGTTCCAACAACCAAAGCCCTGAATTTAAAAGTCCTCTTAAAGTGATCTTAACTAACAGAAAGAGTAATTTAGGAATAGTCATCCCTTTGGAACAAAGCCCTGGACAGTTTTGGTGTTTAAATTGCTTTTAAAGGCTAGGTCCCACTGGCCGACGGACGCAAACCGTATGCATAAAGGACACAGCGGATGAGCAAAATTTCGGGGGTGGCTCCATCCATTGTCATCCGCTCCAAAAAGTGGTGAAAATTTGCATAAACAGAACGGAAAAGAACGGACGTGGGTAGTATGTAGCGGGGATGTTAAACGGATGTTCATAGAAAGCCTAGCAGATGTATATCGGATGCAAACCATTCATTGCGCATCCTTTCCGCGCTACTAACGATGTATAGACGTTCCATGTACCTTTTGTTTCCTCCCTCTTTCCGTTTTCAGCTGCAGCGGATGTGAGTTGGGGGGATGCCCAGAGGATGCAGAGAGGATACAGCGGACGTTTAACGGATGATAAACGGACATAGAATGTTTGTTGCTCGTATGTCGTGGATTTACATCGTACACAGCGGAAAGTTCATCCGTTCACAAAGTTTTGTGCAGCTCAAAACTTCTTGCATGGATGAAATCGCAGTGGACGGATGCTCGACGGATAGAGTATGAAACACGTATGCAATGAGTACACAACGGATGCTTTTAGTGTTTTCCAACGGATGGCAAGCTTTTTTTAACATTTTACATCCTCTTTGCATCCGTTAGTGCAGTGGGACAGGGGATTAACTTAAATTAACTGAGATTCAAGACCTAGAAAACAATTCCCAGAAAACCAGCATATCAAAGGAAAGGAAAAGGAAGTCCACAGTAGTCAAAAAGAAGAAACAATAGAAAATTCAAAATCCATAATGGGGCAATACCTTTCTGTCTTCATTCTGAACAATTTAGATCTATTTTGAATTTGTATTACCTCACAACTGTGCAATCATTGTGCAACCTTCAGTTGGACTAATAGATTAAAATTTATGTACAGGTAGTCTTCAATTTACAACAGTTCATTTAGTGACCATTCGAAACTACAATGGCACTGAAAACAGTGACTTATAATCATTTTTCACACTTGTGGCCATTGTAGTATCCCCACAGTCACATGATCAAAATTCAGCAATTGGCAACTGATACAAATTTATGACGATTGCAGTGTCCAAGGATGTCATGCTTTTGAGACCTTCTGACGAGCAAAGTCAATGAGAAAGCCAGATTCCCTTTACAACTGTTTTGCTAATTTAACAATTGCAAAGATTTACTAAACAACTGTGGCAAGAAAGATAGAAAAATGGGGCAAAAATGGGTCTCACTTAGCAACATAAATTTTGGCTCAATTGCATTCATAAATCCATGTATGTATGTATGTATGTATGTATGTATGTATGTATGTATACACAGTTTGCCCCATACGTTAACAATCTGGTTCTAACAAAAATTGGCTTCTATACATAATTTCTGTTAGAACCAGATCGTAAATATAAGGGACAAACTAGATTCATTTAAACTCAAAATATCTCTCAATCACACTTTCCCCCCTTCCCCTGTATTTAACTGAGAAAGCAATCACTATAATGGATTTCAGCATTTTACAGAGGCATGGCTTTTCACAAATATCCATGTTAAAGAGAAACTGAAGTGCTAAAGCCAAGGGCCTCAAGGCAAAAAACGGGTTTGCATTAAAGCCTCCATTTATTTACTCAGAGAATGACTTTCATGGGACATTTTTTTTCCTTGACATGGAGCAGACTAAAACTGTGCCTTCCAGAACACCAGTTTTTACCAGACCGCAGGACTGTAAATACATCGCAGATACTAACCACATGCAAACTCACCATAACAAAAAAAAACCAAAAACACCATACATGCTGGCTTGATTATTAGAATAGCAGCTTTGTATCATCCTTACTTCAGAGGTTTCCTAAAAGCTTGCTTTGTTGTTGATTTTCATTTTTATTTTATTAATTCATGTTCAAACGGACATGGTGGACATCAATTCAAATTTTATTTAATAACTGGAGATTTTATATCTCATCAAGCTATGTTTTAAAACTGAGATTGCTTTCTGAGGCATTTTGGCTTTGCACATTTTTAAGAGAAGAACCTGTAGTTATAGCACTACCACTGCAAAACTAAAAAGACATTTTCTCTTAGAAACACTGAATCTCACTTCAAACTGACCCTGTATTGAAGATTCTGTCCTTTGCAGTATAGCTTTCATGATGTCCAGACAGTCAACCTTTTGTCTGCTAAATATACAGGTTGTCTGTAACTTATGACTGTTGCTTAGCAACTGTTACAAGTAAGACACCCTGAAAAAGCTACTTATAATCCAAATTCGAAGTTTTGGTGGCCACCCCATCAAGATGATGTGACTGCATTTTGGGTGCTCAGAATCTAGCCACTATTTACAACTGTTTGCAGCACCCACAATCATGTAAACAGAAAATATAACATTGTTTGCCCAAAACTGGTGATTATTTCTGCTTTCAGGCAAAACAAAAATGCCCATAGTGAACAATGGGTTCACTTAACGATTGGGATGTTCACTTAATGACTGCTGTAAAAACATCAAAAATTTGCTCGCGGTTGACCTTTAGATGACCCACTTAATAACCGTTACCACTTACAACTGTAATTGTAGACTCAATTACAGTCCAGATTTGGTGACTACACTTGTAGCAACCAACTAAAAGTGTGTGCCAAAGGGAAATATTGATGTAACCCACCAGAAAACATTATGGGCTTTTTTCACATTTCCTTATCCAACTATTCTGCTTTCATCAAGCACATTTTCACTTCAAATCAAGCATAGTCAATAAACTGGGAAGAAAATCTTGATCAGACAATATATAATCACTGCAGGCAAATGCACTCTTGAAACGATCTTATGGCCACTTCTGGAAAAAGCTTCATATTTTTCAAACACTACATTTCTCAAACACGATCTATGAACAACAAAGGTTGCATTTGAAAGAACACTCTCAACAGGATTCTCCATTTCCATTAAATTGTACCAGCCTCTTTTATAAGGATTTAATAAAGGGGTGTCAAAATAGCATCATCACGGTGGTGTCACATGACATATCGGGACTTCCCCGCCCCCTTTGCTAAATTGAGTGGGGACGCATCTGCCCTGTGGGCCGCAAGTTTCACACCTCTGATCTAATACAAAGGTGAGGAATGCCTGACTCAGGAATTCTGGGAGTTGAAGTCCATATTGATTGCTCATTAGTAACCTGTGACTATCACCAATATGATTCTTGATGAGTGTATTTTTTTCTTTTTATGTACACTAAGAGCATAAGCACCAAAAACAAATTCCTTGTGTGTCCAATCACACTTGGCCGACAAAGAATTCAATTCTGTTCCATTCCGTTCCATTCTATTCATCATAAAAGGGTCATGGTTCCTCAGCCCTGATCTAATAAACCAGTAATGGTCAATTACAGAAGTTTGGAGGCAAGAGCATCCACCATTATTACCCGATTTGTTCAAAGCTACCAAACAAGTCATTTGTTCTAAAAAACCATTTTTAACGCTGTTAACTGCAGCATTTCCATACTTTTGTCCTTGATGGAATTGACTGCAATTCGAAAAAGTTTGGAGAAAAGTAAGTCAAAGTCCCCTCCCCAATTACTTCAGCTATTTCACCAGGAAGATGATTGATGAGATACGCCAGTTGGGATGTAGACCTCTTGCAAGCTCAACACAACACTCTGCTTCCTATGGCAAACATTTAAGAACAAAAATCAATCAGTAAGTACGAAACAATTAGCCATTCTATACACATTTCAGGGGAAAAAAATGTCCTGAGAAAAGGAGTACCTGTCAAGGCTCCAAAATCAAGAAAGACATGCTGAGTTACTTCACAGCAGTTTTCTTTATTGTTCCGCACTTGTAGACAGAAATCTTGCCAAACCGAAGCAATTACTTGTATCACTAAAGATAGACTCTTGTTTGAGAACTTCCTGAGAAGAGCAATCTCTCTTCTTCCCAACCAAACTATCTAAAATTATCTTGGTTCTCTGGAAAGCATCCACTCCCACATGGGAATTCAGACTACATTCTGCTACAGTACCTGAAGAAAACTGGTGTTGTCTTTTGCTGGAAAGAAGGTTAACAAATCTCTTACCTACAGGTAGTCCTGTCTTACAACAATTCATTTAGTGACCGTTTGAAGTTTTACAACAACACTGAAAAAAGGGACCCATGATTGTTTTTTCACACTGATGACTGTGGCAACATGGTCATGTGACCAAAATTCAAACACTTGGCAACTGACTTATATTTATGATGGTTGAGGTTCCAAAGTTAACCTGTTCATCTTTTGCAAACCTTTGACAAGCACAATCAATGGGGAAGCCAGATTCACTTAACAATCAAAGTCAGCTTTTACTAACTTAACAGCTGCAATGATTCACTTAACAACTGTGGCAAGAAAGGTCATAAAATGGGGCAAAATTAACTGAACTGTCTCACGTAGCTACAGAAATTTTGAGTTTGACTGTGGTCATAAGTCAAGGACTACCTCCAGGGACTTGAATTATAATGTGGACATTCCTACACCAGCATGCTTTTGTTAGAAATGTTCTAGAGCTAAGATGCATTTGGGTGAGCCCGGACAGACCCTTTCTCTAATGTGCATGTCCTGAGGTCCTGCTTTTATTGTACCTCAATTTCTACAAAAACTACCTCACATATCCATGATGCATTGTTTTCTGGATAGACACAGACTAGTGTTTCTCAATCATGGCTACTTGAAGATGTAGAGACTTCAACCCCAGCATAGTCGGGGAGTTACGGGAATCAAAATCCTCACATTTTCAAATTGCCAAGGTTGAGAAACACTTCCATAAATGGTAGGTCCTGCAAATGTACAGATGTTGGCTTGAAGAAGCACAGTTGCAAGCAACCAACTAGATCCTTTTCATGGTCCCAAATGAATGACTAGTAAGCTAAACTTACAAATGGTGGGAAAGACATTCAATAATGAAGAAAACGCTTCTCCAAAATTGAACCTAACCTAGCTCTGATGAAGCTATTAAAAGTTGAATGTTGAGTTCAAGTAGCCATTTTGCAGATGATTGGAAAAAGGAATTCTTCACAAAGCTGTAGAAGCATTCTTTATGGATTTGGGCCTATGGAGATTTTGGGAAAGAAAAACTGGTCATGTGATAAGATTCAAATAAATTATCTGTTGTGATGGAACAGGAAGGAAGGCCTTTACGAGGCAGATTGTATCAGACAAAAAAAAAAGCTTCCAAAATTTTCAAAATGTCAATGTACTAACTTATTAAAAAATAATTTGGGATAGACATGAAGAGTCAGCAAAACTGATTTCAAAAGTAAAGTTAAAAAGGGGGAAGGGGAAGAGCAGAAAAAGTAATATCCTGATCAAGATGAAAGCCAGATGTGACCTTGAGGAAAAATATTTAACTTCATCTTCTGTTAAGGCAAGGAAAATCCTTTACTACAGCGGCTAACTCTGAAGCATGAGAACAAGAACAAAATATAAAAATTCACAGTTGATATATAAAGAACCGTAGGACCTGTCGCTCCAAAGGTTTGTCTCCTGATGGAAGCAGAGAGGCTTTCATTCAGAAGGACAGGAGGAGAAGGTGGACAGAGAGGCTCTGTAAACCTTTGAGGAATTGCTTAGTAAGAGGATAATAAAACACGCTACTCATGTTCCACAGAACCATGAAATGCTATCATGGCAGAAAGGTAAGCTCTGACAGAGTAAACTTCAGTCTCTGCAAATGAGAGATAATAAAAATTGAAAAATTATGTGCATTGAAACAAAGAGTCCCCAGAGTTAACCCTTTGATCCGTATAAACTCAGGGTAAATCTTCTATTCAGGCTTTTAAAACTCTCAAGTGTTATGGGTGCTGTCATGACTTTAGGACATGAGGCGTGAGACACACAAAGATTGAATTCTCCAGCTTGTCAGATGCAAAGAGGGGAAGGTTTAGGGGCCCAGTTTTCCTTGAACCATTTAGCAGATTAGAATGGATTGAGGGAAAATCGTAAATATTCTGAAACAACATGCTTGAGCTATTTGGAAGACGTGTTATTGATCCCGGGGTATTTTGATGATCGCTCTGTTTAGCAATAGAAACAGGGAAGACATTTAATATCAGACTCAATGACAGACGCAGGAAGGGATCCCTTAAGGAGTTTCAAAAGGTAAAGGTTTCCCTGTCTGGTTGTGTCTTCTCGGACGCGATGTTCATTTCCATTTCTTAGCCAAAGGAGTCAGTATTGTCCAAATATATTTTCTGTGGTCATGTGGTTATATGCAGAGTCACACGAAACGCTGTTAACCTTGTCGCTGAATTAATTCCCACTGTTACTTTACCTATTAATCATAATTTTTGAATGGCTAGATGGGTAGGAGCTGGGGCAGGAACAGGAGCTCACCCCATCCTGTGGTGCTTGGGTCTCGAACCTGGGCTGTCAGTGTTTTAGCTGACAAGCTCGGAGTATTTAACCGCTGAGCCATTGTGACCTTGTTTCATCCTGCTTTAAAACATTGAGAAAGCAGAACAACAACAACAATGCAGCCTTGGAGAAGAAGAGCTGGTGGCATGTAACTAGGAGGATCAACAAAATCAGGAGATTATCCCTGTCACTGGAGTGGTCCTTTACATTTCATGGGTGATTCCCAGAGTATTGGCGAAGAGCATTTGCCAGAATTCCAGGAATAGAAGCTCTCTCCTTCCATGGAGGTAATACATCCAACAGCTGTCTCCATAGGATAAACACAATCTGAAGCCCTACTGAAATGGATCTAGATAATCCTTCTTCTTCTTCTTATCTGAAGGAGAAGCTCAACCATGAAGCTACCTAAAAAGGGAAGCTTAGAGACTAGACAAAATTGTCCAGAATTTTTGGGGCCCAACATTTGTCTCTTGGAGAAAAGGTGCAATGCAACTTCCACAACCTTCTTTTTCCTCCTTTAAATGATTATCAAGTTCACAATCTATTTTTATCTATATGGAGTTGGAAGGAACCTTGGATAGTTTCTAGTCCAAACCCCTGCTCAAATGGCTGTCCAATCTCTTTTTTTAAATCTCCAATAATGGAAGTTGTTCCACCGATTAATTGTTCTAACTGTCAGGAAATTTCCCCTTAGTTCTATTGCCTGCTTGCCTGTACCTATTAATCAATCATTTAGAAGCCATCCATCTCCCACATGGAGTGAGGCCTTGCCCCCCCACATCCCGTCAGAGTGTATGTTTGTGTACTTGCATGTACATTACAACATATCATACACATAAAGGGATATTAAAAAGGGAGGTTCTCTTCTGGCCCTCCCAAAGCACAAACTATAGCTCAATCTAACATAAAAACTGAAGAGGACAAATGTATGTACCACCTTTTAAACCCTGCATTAATTAACATGTAAAATTAAGTCACTCGTGCAATTTAAATCAGTGCACCTAAAATAGAGTGCTCCATGAATTAACTCAGCAGGCTACTTGAAACTGACCTACTGTGGAGAGATACACCCCAGTTTTTAGCTCAGTATGTTTTTCAACCCAGTTGTTTTGCCCTTCATGATTTGAATCCATTCTCATGCACCTTGGGTTATAACAGGTAATCAGAACTGGAAGAGACCTAGTCATCTAATCCAACCCCCTGCCCAAGCGGGAGACCCTACACCATTTCTGACAAATGGCAGTCCAATCTCTTCTTGAAAGTCTCAACTGATGGCGCTCCCACCACTTCCGAGGGCAGGCTGTTGTATTGGTTGATTGTTCTCCCTGTCAAAAAGTTTCTCCTAATTTCCAGGCTGAATCTCTCCTTGTTCAGTCTCCATCCATAATTCCTTGTCTGGCCTTCGGGTGCTTTAGAAAATAGCTTGACCCCTTCCTCTTTGTGGCAGCCCCTCAAATATTGGAAGACTGTTATCAAGTCTCCCCTGGTCCTTCTCTTCCCTAGATTAGCCACGCCCAGTTCCTCATACGTTTTAGTCTCCAGTCCCCTAATCATCCTGGTTGCTCTTCTCTGTACTTTATTCTTCCTAAGCACCTGGTTATTCTTCCTGAGCACTTGGGGACCTCTCCCTCTGCTATGCTGGAAAAGTTGGAGACTGCTGCTTATGTCATACACTAAATCAATCAATCAATCAATCAATCCTTTTCTATGCAGTCTTCCTTGGTGAAGGTTTTGTTGGGGACAAAACCACAGAGTCAGGTAGACTATTCCAGACATTGACCATTTTGTTGCTAAAGTCATATTTCCTGCAATCAAGTTTGGTGGGATTAACCATGAGTTTGTATCCATTGTTTGCTCTTGTATTGTTATGGTTGAAGCTGAAGTATTCATTGACTGATAGGACATTGCAATGTATGATTTTATATACTATACTTAGATCGGATCAAAGGTGGCGTAGTTCTAGTTTTCTAGGTCTAGAATTTCGAGTCTGGTGGCATAAGGTATTCTGCAATGAGTAGAGGAGTGTAGAACTCTTCTTGTGAAATATTTCTGGACTTTCTCAACTGTGCTAATATCAGATACATAATACGGGTTCCAGACAGATGAGCTGTATTCAAGTATTGGTCGAACAAATGTTTTGTATGCTCTAGTTATTAGTGTAATATTACCAGAGAAAAAGCTACGTAAGATTAGGTTAACAACTCTTAATGCCTTTTTGGCTATGTAGTTACAGTGGACTCTAGCACTTAGATCATTTGAGATAAGTACTCCAAGATCCTTGGCAGAGTTGTATCATCAACAAGGTCTTGACTATTCAGCCTGTATTTTATTTTCTGATTTTTTTTTGCCAATATGTAGGACAGAGCATTTATTTGTTGAGATTTGAAGTTGCCATTTGTTTGACCATTCTGATACATAGGTCAAGGCTTTTTGAAGGGTAGCAGTACAGTCTGTGGTGTTGAATAGCTTTACATCATCAGCGAAGAGAACACAATTGCTCTTGATATGATCACAGAGGTCATTTATGAGTATGAAAAGAGCTGGTCCTAGAACACTGCCTTGGGGTACACCACAGTTGACAGGTACAGAATTTGATAGGATGCTCCCAATTTTGATCATTTGTTGCCTGTTTGACAGGAATGCTTCTATCTAGTTATGCGGTTGTCCAGAGATACCATAAGATTTTAGTTTTAGGAGTAGTTTGTCGTGTACCACAGAATCAAAGGCTTTACAGAAGTCTATGTAGATTGCGTCTATTGCTTTGCTCTGATCCAGTTGTGTAATCCATGTTTTTGCAGTGAAAGAGTTGCAGATTACATGATAGTTTTTTCCTAAAACCAAATTGTTTATTAGAGAGTAGGTTGTTTGTTTCTAAGTGGAGGATGATGGATTGGTTAATAATTGATTCCATGATTTTACAGGTGACACAGCATAAAGAGATCGGTCTGTAATTTTCAACTAGGCTGTGGTCTCCCTTTTTGAAGATGGGGATGACCGTGGCTTGTGACCATAGTTTTGGCAATCTAACATCTCGCATCTAACATCTTGGCCATTTATCCAATTAAGAGCGGTGTGTCAACTCAAAAAGATTTCTCTGGTCTTTTAGAGTTGATAGCAGAAAGGGAGTGGGGGAAGTAGTGCATTTCTTAAATACTTCATAGATAATTGCTAGGCGGCCGAAGCTTCTGGCACACAAGATTATTATTGGAGAGCATGATTGATGACTCTTAGCTATGGATGTGTCCCATTGGAGGATATACATCCAGGGGCTGAGGGAAGACCATGGTCAAGGGGTAAATGAATGATGTGTCTTAGAGACGGCTGCACCCAGGTAGCACTGGTACGTTCATTCCTAATAAATCTTGTTTTCTTTTAACTCTGAGAGATGTGGCTAGAGACTCATGATTTGAATGAGGATAGATGTCGGAGCCCTGACACAGTGTTTGTTAGTTTGTGAAAATCTGCTTTTCCTCCTGTATAAGCTCTCAGATGGCAGCTAGTCACAATATGTTCTAGTGCCTGATGATAGGATACTCAGGTGCCTCAACATTATTTATTTTGGTTATAATTTATCTTTCTGTAATTAGGTTATACCATGCATTTTCAGTTTTGTTATTATTTTTTTTACCATGGATATTATACTTGTTGGCTAGGGAATTCTGGGTGTTGAAGCTCACAGCTGCCATTATTGAAATTAAATAAAAGGGGGTTTATACTGTCGGTTTCTTCTTCTTGTGGTGATTTTAGAAACGGATACTTTGATTTTAAGTGTCAGTTTTTAAAATCACCACAAGAAAAAGAAACTGACAGTATAAACCCCCTTTTTGCCGAAGCCTCTGCCTTATGGAATAGTTTCCCCTCAGAGATTAGAACAGTCCCAGTCCTGTTGACTTTTTGCAAAGCTTTAAAAAGCTGTCTTTGTATCTGGGCCTGGGGCTCAGAATGTGTTAAGGGACCCATTGCTTAGCTTCCCTATAAATTGACTAATCATCACGGCTGCTGTTAATACTTATTTACTTTGTGGATATTTTTATTGTTCAATGTTTTTTAAATTGTTTTAATTTTTTTTAATAAGTTTAGAATTGTAGGCTGCCCAGAGTCACTTGGTTGAGTTGGGCAGCTAAGGAAATCAAATAAATAAATAAGCAAATGAACAAATGAGAATAAGACAGTACTTGCTTATGTCCAAATGTTGAAACATGGAGGGAAGCTTCTTCCCCCAATGGTTTTAGGAAAGAAGAGCTAGGCTGCATGGCTGTGTCCAGGAAGCAGCTGCCATTTTGGCACTGGCCACAATTCCTTGCTACTGCTCTAAAAATGGTGCCTGCTTCTGGGATGCAGCCGCACGGCCCAGGGATGCCGAGGGACAGAATGGCCTGCCCATCTTCCCAGAAAGAGTTCTGCAGCTTCAGAGATCTTCAAAAGGTAAGTGTGTGATGGGTGACAGGGGTGCTGGGGAGGGTGGAGGTAGCACTGTGGGTGGGAAACAGGTCCAAAGCATGTAGGGACTTAGTGGGGCAGGATGGTAGAGGAGATGTTGTGTGGAGACATCCACGCATGGTAGAGGAGATGTTGTGTGGTAGAGGAGATGGTGTGTGTGTTTGAGGGGTTTGCAGTCGATTGTAAGGATGCATGAGCATGGGGATACTGCAGTGCCCATATCTTTTAAACACAGCGGTAAATAGTTTTTGGGAGTCCATCGTAACTTTAAACAGTTGCTAAGCAACCTGTTGGAAGTTGAGGACTATCTGTACCTCACTGCAATCCAGACATATAGCACCGAGACTTCTAATCTCAAAATTTCCAGTCAGCATGCCAGCAGCTGGATGCTTAGCTGCATCTCATACTTGAATCTGTAGCCAGCTGGCTAAATTGGGGGGAGGGGGGAAAACCAGAACAGAGGATAACTCACAGCCAAAAATATCATTATGATATAATACTTCCAGGTTAGGCCTCTGATGAGCAATATTTCATTTAACAGGTTTGGGAATGGAATTTAAACCAGCTTTAAGTCCATCTGCAACTTATATATTTGTCTCCTATTCCTTTTAGTGGTGCATTGCCAAATCTACTAGGATTCCCAACAATTTACAATCAAAAGTAATAATTGAAATATCCATGGTAAAAATCATAACAAAACTAAAAATGCATGGTATAACCTAATTAAAGCAATATAAATTATGACCAAAACAAATTAAGCCAATATAAAATCATTTTTAAAAAACCCTGCATAATGAATAGCAATAAGAGCAAATGCCAAATAAATAAACATTGAATAAGCAAATCATGAGTTATAAAGAAAAGATGAAAACTTAGCACTTACTACTAACTCTCTCCAGAAAAATTCAGTCTTAATTAACTTTTGGAATGCTCTAATCTTATGCAGCCTTTCTCAACCTTGGCAAAGTGAAGATGTGTAGACTTCAACTCCCAGAATTCCCTGGAGAAAAGTTGGCTAGGGAATTCTGGGTGGTAAAGCTCACACAGATTGAAGCTGCCATTGCTGAGAAACACTGATCTGGCAATGTGCAAAGACTTTTTTTTTTTTTAAAGGGAATGGGATGCAATAGAAAAGCAATTCTCAGCCCAGCTCTCCTTCTTTCATGAGTACAAAGAATAATTTCTCCTGGGACAAATCTGCTAGTTTAGATTGTGGCCAGAGACACCGGACCTGTAAATTCTTAGATTTACCTTCTGTTTGGAGACAGCAGTCCTGAGATATCTGGGGTCGATGGCCAAAGTCAATTGTATTTCAAAGTCATTGGTGGGATTCAAATTTTTTTACTACCGGTTCTGTGGGCATGGCTTGGTGGGCATGGCAGGGGAACGATACTGTAAAATCTCCAGTCAGAGGTAGTATTTGCCGGTTCTCTGAACTACTCTAAATTTCTATTACCGGTTCTCCAGAACTGGTCAGAACCTTCTGAATACCATCTCTGTTCAAAATCTACTGGCAACTAATACAGAACCTGTAACACAGGTGTAATATGCTTTTGGCAGGTAACATCTTCCTACTGCAACAACCACCTGTGGGAACAGCATCCCTGCCCTTCCCCATGACAGCCACATGGCCAGACCATCTGGCCTTTTGTTAAAGGCCCTGTCCCACTGCACTTACGGATGCAAAGAGGATGTAAAATGTTAAAAAAGCTTGCCATCCGTTGGAAAACGCTATGCATCCGTTGTGTAGTCAGTGCATACGTGTTTCATATGCTCTATCTGTCGAGCATCCGTCCACTGCGATTTCATCCACGCAAGAAGTTTTAAGCTGCACAAAACTTTGTGAACGGATGAACTTTCCGCCGCGTACGATGTACATCCACGACATATACGGGCAACAAACGTTCTATGTCCATTATCATCCGTTAAATGTCCACTGTATCCTCTCTGCTTCCTCTGGCCATCCCCTCAACTCACATCCGCTGCAGCTGAAAATGGAAAGAGGGAGGAAACAAAAGGTACACGGAACGTCTACACAGCGTTAGTAGCATGGAAATAGAAAGGATATAAGCGTATGCATCTCATATATAAAGTATTCAAAACGGACAAAATGTTTGTATCTGGGATGTATCTCGTATATTTAGGATGTCTGGAGTATTGTCTAGAGTATGTAGAAGGCCCCATAGCGGACAACTGATATTTTCTATGAAAAGGGGGAGAAAATCATCTGGATCTCAGTATGACTCCAGCAGCCGTGGTGTACAGACCTCTTCACCCTTGGTCTTGGTCTTCAACATCATCAACTGTTCTCCACCAAGGATGATGAAACAGTTCATATGATAGCTGCGCTCATTCATCACCAGGACCAAAACCTGTTCAGACTGTTTCAAGTTTTATACAGAAGGAGAAGAAGGAGACGTCCAAGAGCTGTGTGGGTCCAAGGATGAATCGTGAGAAGAATGGAGTTTGGACTATATGACCAATTGATGGTGGAGCTGAGGAATGAAGACCCTCGTGCATTCCATCACTTCATGAGGATGCCACCAGCCATGTTTGACGAACTTGTAGAGTGTCTGAGACCCAGGTTGACCAAGCCTAGCACCAACTTCCATCCCAATCTGGACCCTGGACTGAAGGTGGCACTGACTCTGCGGCACCTGGCCTCTGGAACCATGTACAGAAACATGCAGTATGCATGGAGGGTGCCACACAACACCATCAGCAAAGTGGTCAGAGAAGTGGTACAGGCCATCATTGAAGAATACGTGGAGGAGCTCCTCAGGTGCCCCACCACTGAACAAGACTGGAGAAAACTTGCAGAAGAGTGGTATCAGAGCTGGAACTTTCCCCACACCGTTGGAGCCATAGATGGGAAGCACGTGGCCTGCAAAGCTCCAGCCAACTCAGGGTCCACTTATGACAACTACAAGGGCTTCTTCAGTATCATCCTCTTTGCCATGGTTGATGCTGACTACAAGTTCATCTACATCGATGCTTCAGGCAACAGGTCAGCTTCAGATGGCCAGGTATACAATGCTAGTGACCTCAGGGAGGGGCTGGAATGCAACCTCATCATGGGTTTTCCAGGTCCAGACCCCCTACCCAATGACACACAAGATGTGCCCTACTTCATCGTTGGTGATGACGTGTTCTCCCTCAGAACCTACCTCATGAAGCCATACAGTTCAAGATACCTCACCTGTGAAGAGAGGATCTTCAACTACAGGCTGTCCAGGGCAAGACAGGTGGTGAAGAACGCCTTTGGCATCCTGGCCAACAGGTTCCAGGTACTTCTCACCACCATGCAGCATCACCCAGGGACTGTGAGGAGCATCGTGGAAACTTGCTGCATCCTGCACAATCTCATGCACACCCACTACCCAGTGTTGCAGAACAGACTTGTTGACCGTCAACAAGGGAATGGGGACATGGAGCCTGGTGAATGGAGGCAAGGATGTAACCTGATAGACACTGTGGATGTACAAGGCCCCAACAGAGCTTCACGTGAAGGGAAGAAGCAGTGCAACCTCCTGAGACACTGGTGCAACTCCCCAGCTGGAGCAGTGGAGTGGCAAGACAGGATGATAGATGATTAATGGATGCTTCCTTGAGCCTGTCACATAACAATGAGATTGTGCCATGTATGTTGAGTGGTCCGACAATGAATAGGGCATTAATAAAGAGCTTTGTTTATTTTAAAATGTGTTGATCAATGAATAAATTGTTATTGATAATAAAGGTCCACATGTGTGGCAGCTGGGATGGTGGACCATACAGTCCCACTATGCTTGCACTGGAGGTTTATCTATCCCACAACTATCCTTATCTATCCCACAAGCATGCAAAGGCTTAACCATTTTTTCAAAGTTTTCACCAACACTTTATTAAGTAAAAAAAAATGAACCAAGTAAACTAAGTGTCTTAAGCAAAAATAACCTTTATTAACTTTCTTAGGTAAACATTATGACTTTATTAAATAAGCAAAATGAACCAAGTAAAGTATATTAAGTGTCTTAAGCAAAGATAACCTTTATTAACTTTCTTAGGTAAACTTTATGACTTTATTAAATAAGCAAAATGAACCAAGTAAAGTGTCTTAAGCAAAGATAAACTTAACAAGTAAACAACTCAGTCTCTGACACTATTCTCAGTCACTCTGAATCATGTCCACGGTCTCAGCTGTTAAGCAGGCAGGGACTGTGGAGGTGGCTGTGGCTTGAGTGCTGGTCTGAGGCACCATTGGGGTGCTTGGCCCTGAGGGTACAACAGGTGGTGGTGTGTTCAGGAAGCTATCTGAGAGATGACTCAGTTCCATGAGGTTGAGAGGCCCTTCATCAAGGACTTGAGATGTCAGGCCCAATACTGATGACAGATTGTCCGTTGACGGGCTTGGATGTGGGGTGGAGGAAGGAGGAGTGTAGTGGGGCTGTCTGGTCTGCAGCTGGGTGAGGACTGGTGTCTGTGGCGTCCGATGAAACTGGGCCTGGACTGGGAAGTTCTGCTTCTGCTGTGGGAAGTCCTGGTAGTCGTAGCCTTGGTAGGTGAAGGGCTGTTGAAAGCCGTGGAAGGGCTGTGACATCGCCTGGGGTGGAGGAGCAGACCTGGACTGGATAGGAGCAGCTTCAGCTGGGCCTTGAGGGTTGTGCAGAAGTGCTGTGATCTTCTGCTTCATCACCTGGTACTGGGCCTCAGGTAGGTCCCTCAGAGTCTGGCTCACATAGGTGATGAAGGTGTTCCGGCCCGAGGAGGCTCTGTCCAAGTGGACCAGCTGAGAGAGAAGTTCTGTGCTGGTCTTCATTGTGTCCCTGATTTCCAACAGCACACTGTGCTCCTGGCCCCCCAGTCTGCCTCTCTTCCTGCATCCTCTGGAGGTAGGGGTGGGGGTGGGGGTGGGTTGGCCTCTGGTGGCTGCTGCTTCTTCCTCCATTTGTGATAGCAGGGCGTCATCCTCCACGGGATCCTCCAGGTCCGCTGGCATGGGGAGTGCAGCTGTCAGGGGGGTCTCTGCTGTGGGGCCCTCTGAAGATACCTGCCTGGACAGTGTAGCTGGCTCCTGGCTGGAAGAGGACTGGCTGTCTGTGGGCTGTCTGAGGTCTCAGAGGGTCTGCTCCTCGGTGGTGAATCTCACCCTTCAGGAAACTGCACTAGGCCATGACGTACATCTCCCGGTCAGTGAGCTTGAGGGCGGCCTGCCCGAATTTCTTGAGGTGTAGCTTGCCATACCAGGTGTGCATGTGCTTCCACCATCCAAGGAGTACTTCTGCAGTGTACCCCAGGCTCTCTGCCTTGTCTCTCCAAGCTGCCTGCTTCTTCTTGGTGTCCCGATAGAGTCTGTGGCCCTTTCTCCAGAGGTACTCGTTCTCCCTCAGCCATTCCATCACCTCATCCTCATGCTCCTTGGAAACAGTGTGCTGTTTCCTCTCTCCCTTCTGCTTCCCTTGCCTCTTCCTCCCTCTGGCAGGGGGCTCAGCAGGGCCTTCAGGGGCTTGAGCAGCAGGGCCTTCAGGGACTTGAGCAGCAAGGCCTTCAGGAGCTTGAGCAGCAGGGCCTTTAGGGGCTTGAGCAGCAGGGCCTTCAGCAGCAGGGCTTTGAGGTCCTTGGGGCTGGTCCACCACAGCAGCAGCAGCAGCAGCTTCAGAATCAGTGCCAGGGGGTGGGATGCTGGTTCTGGCCTTCTTCACCTTGCCAGGGCTTGAACGAGTAGGCACGGGCTTCCTCTTCTTGCCTGACTGACGAACCATGGTGTTCCTGCAAGATGTATGTGGCAGCACATCTTTCCCCTGTATGCTGACTGCCTGCTTGCTGCATCCTTTTATATCCACGGAGCTGACCCAATTCATACTCCCCGCATGCGCAGTTAATGCTTTGCATCCGATATACAACTGCGCGGCATCCCCTTTGTTTCCTATAGGCCTCTGTGATGCATCCGCTTCATCCGCTATGCATCCACCCCTTCCGCTATGCGTCTGCTTTGAAATTCTTCGGAGGTGTCATCCGCTTCCATCCGCTTGGCTACCTACGAACATCCATTTAACATCCCTGCTACATACTACCCACGTCCATTCTTTTCCGTTCTTTTCCGTTCTGTTTATGCAAATTTTTGCCACTTTTTGAAGTGGATGACAATGGATGGAGCCACCCCTGAAATTTTGCTCATCCGCTGTGTCCTTTATGCATACGTTTTGCATCCGTCAGCCAGTAGGACCTAGCCTTAAGCAATTAAGTTCTGAATGTTCCTTCCAACACTTAGGCCAGGAAGTTGAACCAGCTCTCTGGATGGATTTGTTTTGGTCAATATGGATTGAAAAATGGATTGTTTTTAGATCTGACCATGAGCCTTGTGGCGTAGTCCACACAGGAAGCACACCCAAATGAACTAATTCTACTATATTGTAAAGATACATTAGCAAAGTCTGAGAATATATTCCACCCCCCAAGACACACACACACACTTTTCTTTTCCAGGGAACTAGAGAAGGTCCCTTCTGAGACCTTTGTCATGCCCACATTCCTTCTGTGGACTAAGATGACTCTTATGTGACTGGGTGCAGATCTTCCTTTCCAAAGGTCATTCCTATATAACATATCAATAGCAAGTACTGTTTTGTGTCTCTTTGGTTTGGGTTCTAGTTCTTTGTGTGCTGTTGTGAAAACGAGCAACCGTACAAATCGTTCAGACAAATAAATAAAATACCTGCCAGTGACTGGGCCATGAGATTTCCAAGCGCTTGGAAAACTTGCAGTTTCCAAGTGGTCATGAAAGTCACGGACTTATTCCTTCAGGTTGCTATCTCTTCCTCAAGAGACAAACTGAGGCTGATGATGAATCTTGATAAATATACAGTAAGTCTGGCTGGGGTCAGGCCCCAAAACTAAGAAAAACAAGGAGAGAACCAACCTAGAACTAAGAAGAAATATCCTGATAATTAGAATTATTAATCAGCGGAATGGCTTCCAGAAGTTGTGGGTCCTCCAATACTGGTTTTTTAAGAAGAGATTGGACAACCATTTGTCTGAAATGATGTAGGGTTTCCTGTTTGAGTAGGGTTTTGGACTAGAAGACCACCCCTTCCAGTTCTGTTATTCTATAATGTGGTGATTCTCTCAAACAGAATTCTTTATTGTCTTCACACCTATAGACAGAATCTTGCCAAACTGAAGCCTATAGTGTGAGAACTATTAAGGAGGGGCTGTCTTCATCCTCTTTCTTTCACACAAACTTATCTGAACTGAGCTACCTTTTAATCCTCATGAATTCCCCTTCCCTCCAGGAATTCCCTCCAGGAATTCCAGCCTATTTCAATGCATCCCACTAGGTTCAATTTCATCCTCTCTTCAATCTGATCCAGAGTCCCATAAATGTTATTGTCAATAGTATTGAAAGCATCAGAGAAGTTTAATAAAACCAGAAAGAGGTCACTATTCCATTCGAGTTCCAACAAACCATGACCAATGACCTTTCTATTTCATACTCAGGCCTGGGTCCTGGCTAATGTTTCAGTGTTAATGATGTCTAAATATGTTCTTTGACTGAAATTACCTGTACATTCCTGAATCACACATATAACAGCAACCCATGATCTATCAGATTCCTCAATGTTTTCAACTATAGCAGAGCTTCTGGTGTACCAGAAATTTCTTAAAAATTCAGGGAGGTATTCAGATGTATCTGCCTTGAGAGCAGCCCAGTCAAACATCAGATGTTGTTTTATGTTTATGTTTTATGACTTTTTTTGTATCATGTCATAAAATGCTTTATGAAATTTACTAAATTTCAGTTCCACGGGACTCAAGGGTATTGGATTTTTGACCCATTCTGTAAGTAAGTAATCCTATTTGAGAGACCTTGGTTTAAAAAAGTTTTGCCTTCTGAGACAGTTTCATCCAGTTAAAAGTTGTGGACATAAAACTTTGAAGAGTTTTAAGTAGCATTTATCCATTTGCTTCCACAATTTCTTTGGCTAAGTGTCTCTGGGTGGCTTCCAACAGTTACAAACAACAATCCAAAATAAAAGTAAGTTAAAAATAATGCTGCAAACATATAAAGCCATCAGTAACCACTTCAAATCATAGATCATAAAATACATGATGCATTGCAGTCTGCTTGCCAGGGAGTGCTATCTTACTGAATGTAGGTTAAGTCGTTAAGCAGAATTTATCTTAACATTTCTCAGCAAGGCTGGTTTGTATAAAGCAAGCTATCTGATTTCATCTGGTAAATGTCGAAGGATGTATTAGCTCAATACCAGAAACTCAGTTGGAGGAAACACACCACAACAATCAGAACGGGCCACATAAAACTGAGCATTGAGGTTTGGGTTCTTGGACTGAAGCATTTGTAGTTGAGACTCATCCAGCTTAGCTGATCTTATGAATGGCATTTGCCAACTGCCAAGCATGGGACCCCACCACTGTCAAGGTATAACATGGCGGTGTGCCAGGCCCAGAGTTTTCCCATTTGCTATGCCAGAACATCTACACACAATTTAATTGCATTATAATTTCAAAAGTGCTTTTCAAACTGGGGGGGGGGGGGAGGCATTCCCTGATTAACCAGCGAAGAGCAAAATTGTTTATGAAATTGAATACAAAAAGCTACAGAAATGTAATTGGGTCGTTCTAGCACCTAATTTTCGAGCCATTTTCCCACTTACTTAATCACGAGACACAAAAGGAGAGAGTGAATTGACTTCATACTAATTAGATTACTCCCTGTGATATTATGGCCCGTTATTCTAACTAGCTGATAGCCACCTTTTAAAATGAAACAAAAGGAAGGGTGGGGTGTGGTGGGGTGGGATGACAACAGCTTGACTTTTTATTCTAAAATTGGCTCCCAGTTTACGGAAATGCTTCGAATAAGCTGCTAAAGCCCTCGTTGACTGCAGTTTTTCACTCTAAAGCCAGACCTTGCAATGGAGTGTGAGAGTCAAAAGGCACCTTAGAGGGCAATAATAGGGTCCTACAAGCCCATTTCATACAGAAATTAGAGTTGGAAATATTATGCGTAATAACGATAGCTAATGACTCTCAGCAGAGTCAAACCTACCGGTGATATGGCAACCAATATTCGCTGCCTGGCACACTAACTGGTGTGTAGAATTACTCCTAAGAGTACAATCTGCTGGGAAGCTCCTACACACACACACACACACACACAAAGATGGTTCTCATTCATACTCTTGAGCCATACGAATGAAAAGATTTGCACAATTGCTGGGAATTCTGCGAGTCTAGGGCAAACTCTATGCCACCCCCCTCCCCGCCCCCGAGAAACAGATCTTACCTATTTTATTTATTAAACCCTCCCTGACTCCCAACAACTCATGCCTGGGTCTGAGTGACATTTAGCTGCCTCTTTTCCCAGAAGAGTCTCGCTTAGTGTCCATTCCTGTTTGGAGAGGAAAAGTTATTGAATGTTTTGGAAAGACTTTGGATGGATCCAGCAATGCTACACAATATTTCACTCAGCACTTTACCAATTTGCTAACCTCCAATTCCCAGCCAACCAACATTTGGAGGACACAGAATATTGATTGCTTTGGGCCACATATTCTTTCAGACACAACAGAAAATAAACAATAAAGACGAGAATCTACCTGCAACATGATTATTTGTTAACCCTTTGGTTATTCTTTATTTGGTTATATCCCCCCATTTAAAAAAAAAAATAAAAGATTGAAATTAAATTATTGTTGTTCATTCTAATATTACTGTAAACTACCTGGGAAAATTGATATACGTAACCACCCCTCCCTCTTTCCTCCCGTGTTTTTCTTTATCTTCTTTTATCTTGTTCCTTATCATCTTCTTTCTCTGATTGGAAATAGAAGGTCGTGCATGCAGCAATTCCTTAGAGGCCCAAAGATGATAACCATGGGGATATCATTTAATTATGAAATGCCTTTTCTGTCAGCTGCAAGTTTTATACCAGCCAAAAAGGACAAAAGAGAGGGTTTTTTTTTCCTTTTCTTTTCCAAGCAGCTTGGATGAAAGACCACACAAAAAAAGTAGATCCAGACTTGCTCCTTAGCCCAGTGATCGTTTTATCTTTGGGCTGGGCGTGTCAAAAATTTTGGAAAATGCCGAACTTGATTCTGCTGGGGTGTCACCCCACCTCCAAATAATTTTCTATCTATGTTCCATCTGGGTCACCCTGAACAGCAGCATCGGTGGCAACAGCGAGGCTGGGCCTGAAGTAGAGGCCGGTCAAAAAAGTGTACCTTGAGCCAAGCTGCACAAGGTTTGGGGAATGAGGTGATTGCCTCTGCAGCTCAATATGATCTAGGATCTGCAGTGTATCACTTAGATTAGATGACCAGAGTTGGAAGGGATCTTGTAGGTCATCTAGTCCAACCCCCCACCCAAGCAGGAGACCTACACCATTTCTGACAAATGGCAGTCCAATCTCTTCTTTGAAAGTCTTATCTTCAGGCACCTGAGGTCTACCCAAAGCGACTTTGGGTCACACCTGGCCTTCATTCCTGAAGCAGCTTTGGAGAATGCTATTCCATCGCCCCTGCAGCCTCCAAAAACAGGACTTTTGTGTGACTTTTGGAAGCTCTGGAAGCCACATGAGAACATGGCCTCATGTGGCCACACAAGAGGCCACTCAAGACATACAGTATTTGTGTGGAGAATATTTATAGCTCAGGGTTGAAATGTGGGGTTCTTGGTGCTCTCTGAGCTTGGTTATTTTCTTGCAGGCATTTCATTACCCAAACTAGGTAAAGTCATCAGTGTAAGATAGCACCTAGTTAGGGTAATGAAACATCTGCAAGAAAACAACCAAGCTCAGAGAGCACCAAGTATCCCTCAAGACATAGAATACCCCATTCTTGTATGGCCTCCAAAAATTGCACAATAACGGAGCAACCTTTCAGGAATAATTGTTGAATGTTGGTGAACGCCAGTGTGTCACACTACATCTCATGTTGGGTCACTTTTGACATACAGATAGATTTACTGATAATCAGAGTTGGAAGGGACCTTGTAGGTCATCTAGTCCAACCCTCCACCCAAGCAGGAGACCCTACACCATTTCTGACAAATGGCAGTCCAATCTCTTCTTGAAAGTCTCCATTGATGGCGCTCCCACAACTTCCGAGGGCAACTTCTGTTCCATTGGTTGATTGTTCTCACTGTCAGAAAGTTTCTCCTTATTTCCAGGTTGAATCTCTCTCTCCTTGATCAGTTTCCATCCATTATTCCTTGTCTGGCCTTTGGGTGCTTTAGAAGATAGCTTGACTCCCCTTCCTCTCTGTGGCAGCCCCTCAAATATTGGAAGACTACTATCATGTCTCCCTTGGTTCTTCTCTTCACTAGACTAGCCAAGCCCAGTTCCTGTAACCATTTATCATATGTTTTAGTCTCCAGTGCCCTAATCATCCTGATTGCTCTTCTCTGTACTTTTTCTCGAGTCTCAACATCTTTTTTATAATGTGGTGACCAAAACTGGATGCAATACTCTAGGTCTGGCCTTACTAAGGCTTTATAGAGTGATATTAGTACTTCCCTTGATCTTGACATGTGTGTCATGGGTTCTTCATGTGTGACATGGACATCTTCCCTTGACAGGTGGTGTCATGGATTCGCCATCGCTGCCTCAGCCCATTGTGAGAATTTCCTGGCAACCACTTCCGGAGGGCAGAAAGAGATGTCACCCCTTATGAACCCTCCACTTGATCTTTAAGCAGCTTCCATGAACATTTCCCTGCTACGCTTCAAAAGCACACTCTTCCTCTCTAATCAGGGATTGCCACAGAGGTTGCCACAAAGACAAGGGAGCCAAGCTATTCTCCAAAGCTCCTGAGGAGTAATGGATGGAAACTAATCAAGCAACCTAGAACTAAGAAGAAATTTCCTGACGGTTACAACAATTAACCAATGGAATGACTTGCCTTCAGAAGTTGTGAATGCTCCAATGCTGGAGGTTTTCAAGAAGAGATTGGACAACCATTGAAAATCTGAAATGGTATAGGGTTTCCTGCCTGAGCAGAGATTTGGACTAGAATACCTCCAATGTCCCTTCCATCTTTCTGATTCTATTCTATTCTGGATTCAACACAGGATCCCCAACATAGGATCTATTCTTGATCTTTTGGGGATCGAGCAGCAGTGCAGCCTCAGAAGATTACTGGCCACTTCGCAGACCAAGGAGCATCTCTTTGGCTGAGCTAAGGCTTCCTTCTCAGTTTAAGCCCTTTATTTCATTGAAATAAAATAATTTCATCAAAGCTGATTAGATCCCTGATCGTATTAGTGAGGGGTTTTATGCCCCATAGGCCAGAAACTTACAGGTTGACTGAGCAAAAATAATGGTATCCCTAAGACTAGTGTGACTAATCATCCGATTGTTGATTAAAACTAAGAATGGAGCAGCCTATTGACAGAGGTGCATTTCTAAACTGGTTCCATTTTGTTTTCTGTGATGAAATCACTTGTGTACAAGTTCGTCTTCATATTTTCCCCCAGCTACACATTTTTAAATGCATTTTCTAAAAGGCACATTGCATGCATTTGCAGAAAGGCCTCGAGAGAGTTAGAGGAGTGCATAATTGGAAAGATAACCCTCCGTCTTATTTGGAAGATGCCCATTAGGCTCCTTCACATAAAAAATGCAGATCAAATGGTATTCTCTAGCATCTTTACTTACAAATTAAGCAGTCTTGGAAGAAGCTGGTTTTTAACGCCACCTTGAGTATGCTTTGGTATAGGAAAGCGAGACATAAATATTGTAATTTAAAATCAAAGTATAAAATTGCATTTCATGCTGTTTTCCTATACAGTAAGTAAGTCACCAAAGTAGTTTGCAACAATTTTAAAAAAGGAGATTAGATTTCTTTTAAGGCAGGTATGAAAAAAACCCTGTGGCTTGCTCAGGCAAAAATAAGCCTCATGTGTGACATCTTAGCTTTGGTAAATGACACTTATAGGCATGTGACTCAAAGAAGACACAATTTTCTTGTGAATTAATACAGAACCTGGAATATTTGAGCATTAAAGTTTTGAGAAACTAATCAAAGAGCCTTGCTGAAATGAATTATATTTTGTCAGGAAAAGATCTATCATATCTATATCTAATCTCTATCTATAGATTATCTATCTATCTATCTATCTATCTATCTATCTATCTATCTATCTATCTATCTATCTATCTATCTATCTATCTATCTTATGTCTATCCCTCCTTCCCTCCATTCAAACATCATCATTTATCTACTATATGTATCAGTCTGTCTGTCTGTCTGTCTGTCTGTCTGTCTGTCTGTCTGTCTGTCTGTCTGTCTGTCTGTCTCTGCCTTTCAAATTTCTACACCAACCATCTCATGTTGAGGACTCTGGTAGGTTTACAAATTAAAAAAAAACATGTAAAAAAAGGTAAAAACAGAATGAAAAACAATCTGAAATTAATCCATAGAAAGACTGAAAAATGGTATGTCCTTCTAAGGATTTTATGTTATACTTATTTATATTTATATAAATATTATACAATATTTATATATTGTAAGATGATGCTCAGGGAAACCAAATTCTGTGCCGAATTTAATTCTATAATCTATATAGTTGTAGATAGGAGCAGATGTGCATTATTTCACTTCCCTTACACGAAGTCTTCTCAGCTTTTACTCTTTTTTTGCCTACTTTTGTTAGAAGGAGAAAGAATTATGTGCAGGCTTTAATCAGAGGCACTCTTGGTCTTTTGTGATCTTCTCACACCTCTAAGCACAGTTGTACTGCTTAAAGATTAGAAACTTGAAAAAAGAGAGAAATGCCACAAGAACTGAATCACAGTAATTTGGAAATATGTAGCCTCACTGCGCCCATTTACTATCTGAAAATGAGAATAGCCAAGAATGGTTATGCATCATGTTTAACAACAAGAGCAGGAAATCATGAATGCTTCTAAATATCTACTGTGTTTGCAACTCCTGTCTGCAATATTATTCTACATATACTGCATTCTCTTGGAAAAATGATGGGAGGGATATGATTCTGAAAGTCCAGTGCTGAGTTACTTTGTGAATACATAGCCTGAACTCTCTGGGATTATATACCAAGCAAAGCTAGTGAGATGTTGGCTTGCTGTGTCATCTAGGATTCTTCCAGGCTTGTAGAACCAGATAAAGTAGTTGGAGTTCTCTATAGCTGTTCCATCTGTGGATTAGACCCTCACCTGTGAGAGGGCTGCTTGCTACTCTCTGAGCTTGGTGGTTTTCTTGCAGATGTTTCATTACCAAACTAGGTAATATCCAGGAATTATACAGCGCTAGTAAGGAATACTGTTTGCAAACCCCATTCCTTTACTAGCACTGATGATGTTACCTAGTTTGGGTAATGAAAGGTCTGCAAGAAAACAACCAAGTTCAGAGAGCACCAAGGACCTCTCATTTCAACCCTGAGCAACAAATATCCTCCTCCACACCTGCCTAGCTCTTCAGATGTCCAAGTATGGTTGAGCCAGTTAGAGGGCAAGCAATGCTTTTCTGAAAGAAGGTGAGATGCCACCAGTCTTGAAGGAGACAATCATGTGCCCTGTCTTGAAGAGACCATTGCTTGAACCATATCGGGTCAATATCAACCTCCTTGTATTAAAGAAGGTGTTGAGAGAGTGCTGAAGAATTAGCTGCAGGGGATGTTAGAAGAAACAGATTGCCTGGATCCTTTACAGGCTGGAGCATTGGTAGATAGATAAAGCATTGGTCATCCGGTCAGATGACTAGGGATCTTCTACAAGGCTTGGAGACTCAGTTGAAAAGGATGGTCATGAACTACAAAGCCCTGAGTTAAACAAGGAGGCCACTTTACCTGAAATGAATCTGATTAACCTGTTGGGCTAATGACAGAGGAACCATACGGTGGGGTGGGTGAGTGAGCTAGATAGCAGGATTTTTCCATTATAGCAACAATCTGATGTAGGAGTTTTCTTGTCTGGTCTTCTAGAAGCTGAGAGCTAGTAGTTTAGCTAGACAGCTAGATAAATAAATTCCTCTGAATTGCCCAGTTGCATTAATAAAGAAATAATGAGTAACCTGCAGCTAGGTTTCACACTATGTCATATGAATATTTCCTTCCATCTAGCTTCCTGGAAATCAGAGACATTACAGGTAGTCTTCCAACTTACGATCACAATAGAGCTAAATAAGACATTTGTTAAGTGAAATTTAACCCATTTTATGACCATTTCTGCCATAGCTGTTAAGTGAATCACAATACTTGTTAAATTAGTGACAGGTTGTTAAGTGAATCTGGCTTCCCCATTGAATTTGCTTGTCAGAAGGTTGCAAAAGGTGATCCCATTACCCTGGGACATTGCAACTGTCGTAAATACAAGTCAGTTGCCAAACATCCAACTTTCGATCAAGTGACTATGGAGATGCTTCAACAGTTGTTAGATGTGAAAAATGGTCATAATTCACTTTTTTCAGTGCCGTAATTTTGAACAGTCACAAAACGATATGTTGTTAAATCGAGGACTACCTGGATTGATAGAGAATGAGGAAATAACTAATTCCGTTGCTCGGTTTCCAGGAAAAGAATACTTTTCACACCGCTTTGCCTTGACTTTTCACCCATAGCAAGCTCATATAGAGTTCTACAATCATACCAAGTCCCCCAGCCCCTCTCTTTTGCCTCTGCAAATATTCAAATCTTATTGCCAGCCACCAATGAGGCAATCAGAAGCCACAGGATCCCTTCAAGAGTAATGGCGTATCTGCAGAACATTCCCTTTGAGTGGGGAATTGTCTCAACAGCTGTGACTCATGTTCAAGGTGACTCCTAAGTGATTGGTTACAAGAGAAGGAATCTGAGGGAAATCTGAACAGGGAATTTGGGGGTCTTTCTAATGAAGCTGGGAGAAGAACACCCCCCCCCCCAGCAATGAACAGCAGTATCCAGCCATTTGGAGAAATAAATCAAAGGATGTATAGAATCCACAAACATGTAAATCATTGTTTTCCAACCTTGGAAACTTTAAGAAGTGTGGACTGGCTAGGGAATTCTGGGAGTTGAAGTCCACACATTTTATGGTTTCCAAAGTAATGGAAACTATTACTAATGCAGATCTTCATTTTCTTCAAATTCCTCATCTCTGCATGCGAGAACAAAACCCAATGTCATCTTATTCTCAGCTCTGGCTTTGCAATACTGCAAGACACCTGACCTCTAATAAACTATACCTTTCTCAACAAATGGAGTTAATGATCATTTCTATTTAGACATTTAAGTTGTAGCAGGTCTGACATCCAACCAGGGGTGGGATTCTACCAGTTTGCACCAATTCGCTAGAACCGATTGTTAACATTCTAAGCAATTCAGAGAAACGGTTGTTAGAAGAAATTACTGGCCTAGTCCTGTAAGGAAGGCAGGAAGGAAACATTCTGGTGTTGCTTACAGAAACTGCCTCTCTGTTAACCCTTATTACATTCTTGGCAGGACTAGACTTCCTGTCTCAGGAACTTCTCTGGAGTTTTTTTCCCCTCCTTTGCTGGTACTTTGCTTGTGTGGAGTAACCATTAAAAGTTACAATGGCACTGAAAAAAGTGACTTATGACCATTTTTCACACTTACGACTGTTGCAGCATCCCCACAGTCATGAGAGGCCAGGCGAGGAGACACGTGCCTCGATGTGAATGATATTGAGTTGGCCATGCCCAGCCAATAACATGACCATCAAGCCACATCCACCCAGTCATATAACCACCAAGCCACGCCCATCACCTAAGCCATGCCCACAGAACCAGTTAAAAAATTTGAATCCCACCCCTGCATCTATCCTTAACTTGGGAGCAAGGATCGGTCTGTCTTGGAGGCCAGTACAGATAGTATTTCTAAGATTCAACTGGAAAATCAAACCCAGCACACTTCCAGAGGGGTTCTATAAAGTCCATAATATAATTTATAACTATAATTTCCTAATTAGGCATTCTCCACATGCAGTGGTATTACAACTTCCATGGTGGCTGGGATCTACTCAAAAGGCCTTAGGTAGAGGTAGACAAACACAGGTTTTGTATCAATTGGACTATTCCAGTGGTGGGATTCAAGATTTTTTTTACTATCGGTTCTGTGGGTATAGCTTGGTGGGCATGGCATGGGAAGGCTACTGTAAAATCCTCATTCCCTCCCCTCCCCACCCCACTAACCTGCTTTCCAGCTCCGTTCTCCTGTGCAGGGCAACAAAAGAAGATCCAGCCAAGCAGCTGGGACTCGGAAGGCAGAGAAGAGATGGGGACGGGGTCAGTCAGAGGTGGTATTTTGACTAGTTCAGAGAACCGGCAAATACCACCTCTGACTGGCCCTGCCCCCATCTATTCTCTGCCTCCCGAGTAGCCTTCCCCTGCCACGCTCTCTGAACTACTCAAAATGTCTGCTACTGGTTCTCCAGAACTGGTCAGAACCTGCTGAATACCATCTCTGGACTATTCTAATGCCTGGAAAGAAAGCCAGTTTGATGTAGAGGTAAAGGTACAAGGCTAGAAAGGAGGAATTGGTGAGTTCAGATCCTGCCACTTAGCATGAAAGCCAGCTTGGTGACTTTGGGCCAGTCACTAGGAGACTATGAGTTCTAGTCCCACCTTAGGCATGAAAGCCAGCTGAGTAATTTTGGGGCAGTCCTTCTCTCTGAGCTCAACCCACTTCAAAAGAGTTGTTGTGAGGAAAATAGGAAGAGGAAGGTGTGTTCCTGTTCGTTGCCTTTGGTTATTTGTAAAAATAATAATGGTAAAATACAAATACATAAAGATAAACAACCCTCTCCTTTCAAGATTTCTTCTCTGGCAGTGTTCCACAATCTGTTGCATAGACAATAGGTGCCCAGCACTTAAGGTAAAATGGTGTATAATATTATTCTAAGAAAAAGATCATCTCCGTTGAATCAAAATATTTAGTCTTTCCCTCAGCTAAAGGAAAGGAAAAAAAAAACCTAAAGGAAAGAATAAAGAGCAAGCTTGACACAATTCTTTTCCTTGTACAAATATTTTACTATCCAAATATGCAAAGGAAAACTGAGCTGTGAACAAGTATGGAAAGAACCCCTAATGTCACATTATATGTGAGAAAGCCAAAGAGAGAAGAACATTTGATTTGTAAATAATACGTATCAAACAAAACAAACAGATTTGGGTTGGCTCTGAACACCAGCAATCAAAAAGTTGCATTAAGACAATTATGCCTTCCATAAACTTGAAGTCAAAAGGAAGAATAAGGGGTAGAAGGGAACTCTTGATGACCCTAACACTCAATCCAGAGCTGGTTCTCAAAAGACACCCCCCCCCCCCAAAAAAAAACCAAAAGTCTCCTGTGAACTGAAATGATAAAAGCCAGAACTTTCAGGCAAGCCCACTAGGTACGAAAAGATAAACAACCTATTGAATACATAAATAGGGGGGAAAAGGCATTGTTCATCACTAGCTGGCACAGTGAGTTCAAGAAAACTACCTCTGCTCTAGGAAACAGAAAATTCAAGCATCTGTGTTGGGGTGACAATCTGCTGGGAACTGGAATGTGTGTAAATACAATCAAATCAGAGAAAATCCTGCCATCTGTGGAGCAGCCAGAATCTATTTCCACAGCTTAAACTGCTTCTTTCTCCAAGCTAAAGCAGATCCCGAATTGCTCGCCCCTGACAAGCTGTGTCCATATCAAAAGCAGGCCAACCTAAAGATTCCCCCGCCCCTCATCCCCATAAGCATTTTCAAAGGCCCCTTTCTGTTGTAAAAAATGAGAGCTGGCTATCAACATTACAAACTCTTTTACCTGCAGAAAGGCAGAGCTTTCTGATGTCTGTGGAGATTCTCAGTCAGCCAGATCACAGTTGTCTCAAAGGTGCTTTTTCCAAAGGCAACTGAATGAAGCTTCTTGGATGAGAAGCGAAACATCTTCTTCAAGGAAAAAAAAAACCAGTCCATTTGCCTTTTGAAAAAGCATCTGGGAGACAAAACCTTCTGATGAAAAGAAAATCTCAGTTCTCAATTGCTGCAATAAAACACATCACCATCCAGGGATCAATTATCTAGACCAGTGGACTTCGACTCCCAGAATTCCCCAACCAGCATGAGCAATGAAGTCCACTCATCTTAAATCTGAAGAGAAACGTTGTTTTAGAAGGAGATTGGTGGAGATTTATTATTCTCTTGGTGAACTGTTTGGCTGAGATCAAAGTCTAGAATAGTGTTTTTCAACTTTAGCAATTTGAAGATGTCTGGACTGCAACTCCCAGAATTCACCAGCTAGTATGGCAGTTGAAAAGTTCACTCATTTTCAAGTTTTCATGGTTGAAAAGCATTGCTTCAGAAGAAAATTGGTAGAGATTGGTAACACCTTCCAAGTGGTAAACAGTTTCTCAAGTTGACTGTGGAGATCACAGGAGGCTTTCAAGCTCTGGCATCTCTTGCTCACAGTTATGCATCTTTCTTTCCAGGAAGTCAAGCATCCCTGATGTCCTCTCAGGATTTGCACTGAAGCCTCAGCTCTGTTAAACTTGTCTTAATTTTGGGTAAACAGCAAGTCATCTGTTGAAAATGTTCCAGAGCTAAGCTGCATATTCTAGAGCAGGGTCTACAACTGTGACAACTTTTAAAACTTGTGGACTTCAACTCCCAGAGTTCCTCAGCCAGCTTTGAAGTCCACAAGTCTTAAAGTTGCCAAGGTTGAAGAGCCCTGTTCTAGAGCTAAGCTGGGTGGCACAAATTTCTTCTCTAATGTTCATGTTTCTGAGGTTCTCCTTTTATTGTACTTCAAGTCCTAGGAGCCTACATCACAAACCTATGATGCAGCGACTTCTACATAACCACAGACCAGTGTTTCTCTACCTCGGTGATTTGATGATGTGGGGATTTGATGATGGCTGTGGAATTCTGGGACTTGAAGTTCAGACATCTTCAAGTTGCCATGGTTGAGAAACACTGCCTTGAATAATGCTTTGATTTCAGCAGAAAGATTCACCAGAAAAATAATACATATGGATCCGTTTCAGGCAATAATAGTACCACTTATGCTTTCCCTCAAATGTGTTTCTTGTTGTTCTTGATTCCAACTTTCTCTCTGACCCAAAAGCTGCCTCTGTGTGATCAGCTACCACTGGTGTTAATGTCATCATAACCTTTATTCCCAGGGTGCTGGATTTCCCCTCATGATCGTACCACCATCCTTTCTTCAACCGGAATGGTGAAATCTACTCAATTACAGCAAAGTCTAAGCATATTACAGGTAGTCCTTGACTTATGACCACAATTGAGCCCAACATTTATGTTGCTAAGCAAGACAGTTTTTAAGTTTTATCCCACTTTACGACTTTTCTTGCCACGGTTGTTAAGTGAAACACTGCAGTTGTTAAGCTAGTTTTTAACATGGTTGTTAAATGAATCTGGCTTCCCCATTGGCTTTGCTTGTCAGAAAGTTGCAAAAGATGAGATCCCATGACCCCAGGATACTACAATCATCATAAATATGAGTCAGTTGCCAAGCATCTGAATTTTGATCAAATGACAATGGAGATGCTACAATGGTCTTAAGTGTGAAAAGCGGTCATAAGTCCAGTGCCTTTGTATAACTTCAAAAGGTCACTGAATGAACTATTGTATGTCAAGGACTACCTATAAAAAAGGCAGGGAAAGGGAAAAACAGGAGTGTCCAGGAACAGAAAGACGAAAAGGCCAGGAAACTAACACAATTCAAATTTCAGTCCAAATAAACCAAGATGGAAACTGAACCATCATCTTGGTTTTTTTTTCTCCCTATCCAATCCTTTCCCTTGTGTTTTGTGCCTTCCAGTTGGAAGGCTACTCACTTTGGCAGAACATAATTTTTTTTAAAAAATAAATCTGTTTCAGTACTAAAATGAGCAGCAGTGAAGCATACAAATTCCCCTTTTCCACAGTTTGGAAACAACGAGTTGGAGTCCCCTTTTTGGGGGACATTTGCATAGCACCAAGTCATGATATAATTTTTACTTGCAAATGTGCTCTTCCCCCAAAATGACTGCCGAAGAAATCATGACAATAAAACGTAGTCAGATGTAGTAAGCAAGCAAAGAAGACGTTCTCTACTAATCATTAAAGTCTGCTTACTTTTTGCTCTTTAAATCTTAGTGATTTTAAGTTTCCCATTTAAAACCATCCTTCTCTTTCTCACCTATGTTATAAAAATATATATCAGAACAATATTGGTTTGACAAGGATCCAATTGAAGGCTCCATCCAAATGGCTACCTTATGAGTTCATTCAATCAATCTGCCATGCTGTTGCTTTGATTCAACTTGACTCAAACTTTGTTGTCTTTTCTTAATCTGAATTAAACTGCATGCCCCAACTAGAGTGGTCTTCTGATGCTTCAGCTGTCCAGGTAAAGAGACATATGATAGTTTCATCCTGCTACCCCTTCCCAGCCCAATATCTTCATCCTATCATCAATTCTGGAATGCATGCAGACTATAATCAATATAGACATACAAAACCAGGTAGAACTTCGATCATAGCTACTATTTTGATTTTTTTTTTTCGCGCGATCATGCAAGGCAAACAATTGCACCGTTTCTCTAGTACACATAGTCCTTGACTTACAACAGTTCGTTTAATGACCATTCAAAGTTACCGGCCCTGAAAAAAGTGACTTGTGACCATTTTTCACACTTACGACCATTTCAGCATCCCCATGATCAAGTGATCAAAATTACTAACCATGTTACTAACTTTATTTATTTTTAAACAATTTCTTGAGAAATTTAAAATGCTTCTTTGAGAATATGTTTTCAAACAGCACTGAGACTGATATATCACTTCACATTACAGCCCTCTCTAAGCGGTTTACAGAGTCAGCTTCTTGCCCCCAGCAATCTGGCTCCTCATTTTACCAACCTCAGAAGGATGGAAGGCTGAGTTAACCTTGAGCCTGGTGAGAATCGAACTGCCAAACTGCTGGCAGCCAGCAGTAGGCAGAAGTAGCCTGCAGAAGAGGTGGTATTCAGCAGGTTCTGACCAGTTCCGGAGAACCGGTAGTGGAAATTTTGAGTAGTTCAGAGAACCGGCAAATACCACCTCTAACTGGCCCTGTCCCCATCTCTTCTCTCCCTCCCAAGTCCCAGCTGATTGGCTGGGTCTTCTTTGGTTGCCCTGCACAGGAGAACGGAGCTGGAAAGCAGGTTAGTGGGGTAGGGAGGGAATGGAGATTTTGTAGTATCCTTCCCCTGCCACGCCAACCAAGCCACACCATGCCCACTAAGCCACGTCCACAGAACTGGTAGTAAAAATGTTTGAATCCCACCACAGGCCTGCAGTACTGCATCCTGACCACTGCGCCACTGCGGCTCAAATATGGGTAGTCCTCAACTTACAACCATTCAGTGAGTGACCGAGATTGTAATGCACTGAAAAAAGTGGCTTATGACCAGTTTTTAGACTTATGACCATTGAAGCATTCTGCAGATCACGTAATCAAAATTTGAGCACTTGGCAACTGACTCCTATTTATGACGGTTGTAGTGTCCCAGGGTCATGCAATTACTTTTTGCAACCTTCTGACAAGCACAGTCAATAGAGAAGCCAGGTTGACAACAGTTGTGATACTTAACGACTGCAATGATGCACTTAACAACTGTGGCAAGAAAGGTTGTAAAATGGGGCAAAACTCACTTAACAACCATTTCGTTTAGCAACAGAAATGTTGGGATCAATTGTGGTTGAGGACTACCTGGTTTCACTCGGCTGAATGCATCTAAAATGAAATCCATTGATAAGGCCAGAAGGTAATACAAATTATGCTCCCTCTGTTGCTTAAATATGGCTAAACCAACCAAGACTTTTGGGTTTGCATGTTTGTGTGCCAGAAAATCTGCACATCCCCTCTAGTTTCAGAACTGACACAGTTTACAGCTTGCAAGTTCTCACTATATTCTCGGGTTTTTGGGAGGGGAGAGCAGGAAGGAGTGTTAAAACTGAGCCTTTGTGCTCATGTTCTGCAGTAGAAGTAATGATGTGTGATGGGAAATTTTCCAGAATAGAGACTTTATCAGAAAAATCTCCATTGCTGTTTTCCTAAGAAAACTTTTTTTCAATGTTTGAAATGCACTGCGACCTAAAATTAATTAGCAGTGCAGCAACTTATTATGATATAAATTTCGTGCAAAGGGAATAATATTGGAAGTATAGCTAGATGTGTGAATTCTTTTGCCATCACCACCCTAGCACTTTGTTTTAAATGTTATTATTGTTCTGCAGAGGCAACAGATTCCAGTCAGCCTGAGCAAATATATACTTGATATATTTAAAGTTCCTAGTCTGTTTTCCTCTTTAACTTGAATCACTTTCCTTTTCTTCAAGTTTGCAAACAACGGAATCTTCCAGCAAACACAAATTCTTAATTGTTGCTGCAATTAAGTACACAAAAAATAATCTAAAGCTGGCACTAGGTTGAAAGGGACTTCAAACACGTTTTGCTCACATATATAAATGCAGACAATTTGCTGTTTACCCAAGAAGATTAAGATATGTTTAGCAGAGCTGGGACTTAGTAATAGTGCAAATCCTGAATGAGAGTCAGGGATGCTTGACTTCATAGAAAGACAAAATTAAATGGTGAACAAGAGTTGCAACTGTGAATAAGAGGTTCGAAGTCTCCTGAGATACCCGTCATAAACACTTCACTTGAGAATCACAGCGCCAAAATGCCGAAGAAAGAGAAACTGTTTACCACATGGAGGTTGCTGGCAATTTCCACCAATCTCTTTCTAAACTAGAGCAATGTTTCTCAACCTCTGCAACTTCACAATGTGTGGACTTCTACTGCCACGTTGGCTGGGGAACTCTGGGAGCTGAAGTCCACACATCTTAAGAATTGTTGTGATTGAGAAACACTGTGTGAAAGTGTAAGTAAGCCTTCTGGTTTAAACAGGTGTGTTTTTCATCCTAATGTCATCATGAGGCACGGTAGCGCAGTGCTAAGAGTGCAATACTGCAGGCTACTTCTGCTGACTGATGGCTGCCTGCAATTTGACAGTTCAAATCTCACCAGGCTCAAGCCTTCCATGGTCAGCCAAATGAGGACCCAGATTAATGGGGGGAATAGGCTGACTCTGTAAACCACTTAGAGAGGACTGTGAAGTGGTATATAAGTCTAAGTGCTATCGCTGTTGCTATTCCGAGCTTTTTCTTCCTGTTTGAAGAATCAGAGGCGGATGAAGGAGAAGTCATTCCTACCGTAAATGGAGAAGATTCACAACCATTCTGAGGCTGAGCAGCTTTGTCCAATTTCCCTGCTATTTGTTCCTATTCTTTGCTTCAGTGGAGCAGGATCCCCCCTACCATTCGAGCTACTGCCCAAAGAATGTCCTGTGCTCAGGACAGAGCATAGGGCTGCAGCTGATTCAGTGAACAGGACAGCTATGCATTACCCCATGTCAACCATCCTGAAGCTGATAGCCACCAGATGTCTGGGGCCAAACGCTCATGCCCCCTTTGTGCACTGCAGGTAGAGCTATCTGTTCTGACCCAGGCTTCGTCAAACATAATATCAAACTTATTTTAAAAGCAAAACCTATTTTATTGCAACACTGGGAATTACTTTCATTCCCAGCCAGCACTAATTATAAACAGTTCCCCAAGATAAGCACATGCCTTTCAGTGCTGTGGAATGTTGCCAAAAAACAGAAGTATCCAATTAATTATAACAGAAACCAACCGAAGTATCAGAAAAAAACAAGCAGAATACACAGAGCTTCAAGGACTTGGAATCTATTGAACTACTTTGCTTCCTGCAAAGATGTCGTCATTGAGGTCTGACTTTTATCCCTTATGGGAGGGGCAATCACCTCCCAGCCTTACTTCCGATTCACCGCTTCTGTTTTAGCTGCTCTCACCTTCTAGCCGCTCTATGCACACACACACACTAGGAACAGGCTGCCCTGGGTCCTCTGATTCGCTGCTGCCAGACTCCGAAGGCTCCAAAGGAATCATCCCACTCCCAGATGGCCCTGGCCCCATCCCTGCATCGGACACAGGACCTTTGTTCAAGTCTTCTCCAGACTCCCTGACTTTCTTCCTCACTGTCTGATTCTGCTGCCGTCTGCACTGGCTGCCAGCGAACCGCAAGGCTATCTACTCCTTTCTGGTTTTGAATTGAAATGAGGGAAGACAGACTCTGTTTAAAATCTGGCACTGCTGAGCTCTGATTCCTTTCTTAGAAGCAGGGACTTATTTTCCAGGGGTGTCCACAGGTGGAGGCCCTGTCACAATCACAACAGAAGCCACAATTGTGCAGCAGAAACCCTGCCCTGCGCATGCAACACACATCACAGGTAGCTTGTGACTTACAACCATCCGTTTAGCAATTGTTCGAAGTTATAACGGCATTGAAAAAATCCAGAATAATGTCAGGTTTCCAAGTGATGAAATCCATTTAAAAAGAAAAGAACAAAGTCCATTTTCTAAGACAATTTCTTTTATTTAGGAAAGCATCAAATTGGTAAAGTCCGTGGGAATTCTGGATCTGACACAACCTGGAATTACCCCACAATATTAGAAGTTAGAAACAGCCCCCAAAAGTCACATTCTCCAATAGAAGTAATTCAACGTTGCTTGATGTCATAAATCTCCACCTCAAGGGGTCTCATCATGGACAACTTGTTTTCCCACTGGAAGACAATCACTTAGCCTAAAAAACTCTCTCTATCTTCACTCCTTCCCCCTTAGGACTGTGGCGAGCCCGAAACCCTTCCCCCCATGACTGCCACAGAGAAAGTAAGAAAAAGAATATATACTAAGCCTAACTAAAATGGCTACACGTATGTCAATTTCGGGCTTGATAGTGACTTATGACTGTTTCTTCACACATTGCAGCATGCCCCTGGTCATATGATCAAAATTCACATCCATATTTATGACAATTGTGGCATCACAGAGAGGGGTGTCACGTTATCCCCTTTTGACAAGCAAAGACAATGAGGAAGCCAGACTCACTTAACAATGATGTTACTAACTTAGCAACTGAAATGATTCGCTTAACACCTGTGGCAAGAAAATGGGGCAAAACTCACTTCACAACTGTCTCACTTAAGCAACAGAAATTTTGGACTCAGTTGTGGTCACATAAGTCAAGCACCACCTGTAGGCCGTAAGTCTCTATCCAAGGCAACCAACCTCACCGGGCTCCGAAATCAGCACTAAAATGTCCCACACTGGTGTGCCACTCTCCACACCCAGAGGCCCACCGTTCACTGTGTTATTGAATTCAAAGCTGTCCAGAGCTTGATCCTGTCAAGACAATTAATATCACTTGAAGCCCAACCAGTCTCCTTGGCAGATGGTGATGGACAGCTAATAGAGAAGATACTTCAAAAGGCTTGGCACCCTCACAGCCCAAGCTTTCTTAGGTAGTAATAGCTGCCTGGTCTTTCCCTAGGCACCTATTTAAACTCTGCTCTGTATCCTACAGCCTAGGATACAGAAAAGGCCTCGGCATCTTATCAACCCATGTAACGATGAATAATGCCTCGCTTTAACAAAATAAATTGCCAAGTGGCCTAGAAAATGAGGCTAATTCTGACACATTTCAGGAATTTTATTAAAATGCCAGGAGAAATGAGGCTGCCACCCCCCACGCCCAATAACGTTGACGAACCTTTCTCCCCATTTCTCATTTTTAGTTTCAAAACAGACAGCAGAGATTCCCTGGGATGAAATACAAGAGAGAGAAACGGCTTCTCTTGCGTGGTTCAGCTGAAGCCTGGAGCACATTTACTTTGAAAAAATTTGGCTTTTTCTACCTGGCTGCCCTGTGGCTTTATCAGACCACACACCTGCCTGAAATTACGATCTCTGGCCATCAAAATGGCTGTTTTGCCTTGAGGTAAGGGGGGAGGGGAGGGGAGGGGAGGGGAAGAGAGTCATCACGAACCCCTGAGCAGGGAATTTCTAGAGTGTTTAAATTTAGGATCAGGCTGCTGGGAACTCATCTTTTAGAACTAAATTTCTAGGAACTCATACTTCCGACAACCTTACTTGGTCGGTCCACACTATGGCCACTGCAAAGAAGGCCCAACAGCGCCTGCACTTTCTGAGGCTGCTGAAAAAGAGTGATCTCAATGAGAAGTTGCCAGTTACTTTTTAGCATTTTACTATCAAGAGCATTTTGGTATACTGTCTAATGGTGTGGTATGCTGGATGTTCTTTAGTGGATAAGAAGATGCTCCAGAGAGTTATAAACACAGCACAAAAAATCATCGGTTGCTCTCATTGTTCTTTGGAAGAGATTGCGAAGACCAGACTCCTCTCTAGAGTGCTAAAAATCTCCACAGACCATTCTCATACTGGTCATTCATATTTCGAATTGTTACCATCAGGGAGACGTTATAGGTGTCTTATAATGAGGACTAGTAGACTGAGAAACAGTTTCATTTCCAAGGCAATAATTTTCTTGAATCAAACAGTGCATTTGTACTTTAGTCCTATGTATATAGCGGCATTTTAAAACTATTTAACTTACTAAATGTTTTAGATAGGTTTTAGACTAGGTTTTTTTTAATTTTAATTATTATTATTATTTTAATTTTTAAAAACCCTGTGGTGTGATTGTGATGTGGTGTTTGGGGCACTGTGCCGGAGTAGCTTTCAAATTTCATTGTATTCGTGGAATGCAATGACAATAAAGGTATTTATTCTATCAAGATTACACTTCTCAGGAGGTAGACAGGAAGGCTGGTTTAAAGCTAACTTTTTATATGCTGAACACTGGACGAACTGCACTGCAAAAACCGGATGGCTGTATTTCTTCACTTTGACATAAAGTTGAAGGTGGTCCAGAAAAATATATGATAATTTACTTTTAAATGCTTTGGAGGGAGGATCAGCACAGTGGTCCTCGACTTACGACCACAACTGAGCCCAAAATTTATTTTGCTAAAGGAGACATTCATTGAATGAGATTTGCTCCATTTTACAACTTTTCTTGCCACATTTGTAAAGTGAATCACTGTAATTCTGTTTCAACTCCTTCCCTCAAAACGAAGCTACGGAGCCCTGCACACCAGAACAACTAGACACAAAGACAGTTTTTTCCCCCGAAAGCCATCACTCTGCTAAACAAATAATTCCCGCAACACTGTCAAACTATTTACAAAGTCTGCACTACTATTACTATTAATCTTATCATCACTCCTTATCATCCATCCCCTCCCACTTGTGACTGTGTGACTGTAACTTTGTTGCTTGTATCCTTACAATTTATATGGACTGTTTCCTAGTATGATTTGATTGCTTATTGTACCCTATGTCTATCACTTAGTGTTCAACCTGATGATTCTTCATGAATGTACCTTTTCTTTTATGTATACTGAGCGTATTTGCACTAAGACAAGTTCTTTGTGTGTCCAATCACACTTGGCCAATAAAGAATTCTACTCTACTCTACTCTATTCTAAAAGCGAATCATTAGTACCATGGTTGTTAAGAGAATCTGGCTTCCCCATTTGCTTGTCAGAAGAACAGAAAAAGTGACCGTGAGACTCCGGGACGTTGCAACCATCATAAATATGAACCAGCTGTCAAGCATCCGAATGTAAATTCCGTGACCGTCAGAATGCTGCAACGGTTGTGAGGGTGAAAAATGATTACTTTTTTCAGTGCTGTTGAAACATTGATCACTAAATGAAATGTTGTAAGTTGAGGACAACCTATAGTTGCAACTAGTTTTTGTGGTAATGCCTTTGAAATTACCTCAAAAAGCTGATTTAACCTGAATGTTAACTATATGAGCCAATAAATGCAGTCAGTGTAGACACCCTAACTTTTGTGAATCTCCAATCATCAGAACACATACACGCACGCATACACACTCACATTACAACCTTCTTTCCCCCCACCCTGAGTCTACCAATTAGTTCCCAAACTCTATTTACATATATGGGAACAGTTTAAGTGTTCATAAATTTTTGTCCCAGACTCTAGAGAGATAATTTAGAGGTTAGAGAAGGCAATTATCCTATAAGCTGGCAAAGACCTCACAACGTGCACACATGTGCAAACACACACACACACACACACACACACACACTGCCACAGGGAGCCCTGGTAATCTCTCTCACCCTTCCCCAAGTTGAAAGTGAGTAATGCATATGCATTAGAAGGGTGGGAAAGAAATATAGAAATATAGGTTATGATGGTCCTTGATCTTCTCATGGAGATACGAGCCAAAAATTGAAACTGGAATGACCCATTTCCAAAAGTTTACTTATAATTGCTGCTGAACATTTTTATGGCTTCTCTACTTTTTGGCTAAGATCACATTGTAAGCACCAATCAGGAAGGAAGAGAAAAAGGTGCTTTCAAAGGTTGAACACAGCAATTAAGTTTGGTGTAGAGGTTAAGATGATACACTAGGAACCAGGAGATGATGAGTTCTAGTCTTGCCTTAGGCATGAAAGCCAGCTGGGTGACTTTGTGCCAATCACCGGGAGACTGCGAGTTCTAGTTCCACCTTAGGCACGAAAGCTGGCTGGGGATTGGGCCAGTCAGTCTCTTGTGTCAGCTCATCCTGCCCCATAGGGTTGTTATTGTGTAGAAAAAGAAGAGGAGAAAGACGTACAGGTAGTCCTTGACTTACGACTGCAATTGAGCCCAAAATGTCTGTTGCTAAATGAAACATTTGAGTGAGTTTGCTCTATTTTACGACTCTTCTAGCCACAGCTGTTAAGTGAATCAATGTAGTTGTTAAATTAGTCAAATTGTTGTTAAATGACTCTGGTTTCCCCACTGACTTTTCTTGTCAGAAGATTGCCAAAGGGGATCACATGACCTTGGAACACAGCAACCGTCATAAGTATGAGACAGTTGCCAAGAGTCTGAATTTTGATCTTGGGACCACAGGGATACTACGATGGCTATGAGTGTGAAAACTGGTCACATTTTCAGTGCCATTGTAACTAAACAAATGGTTGTAAGTTGAGGATTACCTGTATTATGTTTGTTCGCCATCTTGAATTTACTTATGATAAAGTAATAAGGCCTGGATGAAAAAAAAAAGTCTAATAAGTAAAATAAACATTTCATCACTGTACAAGAAACAGATGCAATCCTAACTTTAATAAATGCAGTTGCCAAGCGAATCTGGCTTCCCCATTGACTTTGCTTGTCAGAAGGTCACAAAAGGGGATCACGTGACCCCAGGACTCTGCAGCTGTCATAAATAGGAATCAGGTTGCTAAGCATTGGAATTTTGATCATGTGATCACAGGGATGCTGGAACGGTCGTGTGAAAAATAGATATAAGTCACGTTTTCCAGTGCCGTTGAAATTTTGAATGGTCACTGAACGAGTGGTTGAAAGTCCAAGACTTCCTGTATTCTTGGACCTCCAACCCCAAAGTTCAAAAGCACTGTAGGAAGTTCGCACCCACCCCTCTCTTAGAAAATTGAAATAGCCTAGGAAATATTAAAAAGGCAGAATATTTCCTCTGAAAAGAGTAGAAACTCAGAAGCAGAAACTCACCTCAGAAGTAGAAAGTCACCCCACCTTTGTTAATGGGTGGGCCATTAAGACCTGGGCCAGAATACTTTACATAACAAAGATCTCCGGGTAAAGCTATAGCAATTGCTCAAAAGCCCTTTCAGTGCATCATCCAGCGAGGCTCAACCAAGCCTAGAACTCAGGACAGCCTACAGAGTTGCCCCTGCATGGTCCCATGGGAGTCTGACAACCAATTAGAAACAAGCTCCAATTCAAATCCCAACAAAGGTTAAAAAACCCAGGCACTCTCACCAGCTCAGCCCTTTTCGTGATCTCTTCCTTCACCTTGAAGCATGTGATCATCCTTCCTTTTCACTCTGGAGCTCCAGGCCATGTGGAGCTCCAGTCCACCATTAAACCATCTTTCCAAATAGCCTCCATGTTTCCAGTGTCTTTTTCCCCACTTGGAACTGAACCCAGAAGGATAATTCTTCCAACAGCATCAATGTTCTTCCTATCTTGCTTTTTCTTCAAAGTCCAACTTTCCAGAGAAGGCCGTGGCTTGACATTCATGCCAAAATGCCAAAGCCAAAAGAATAATCCCCCAGGGATATCAGATTCCAGAAAACAGGAAGAGCTTCTTTGTTAAAAAATAAATAAATAAAAAGACTGGCCCTGATCCTCCTCAATTTCCCGTGGTTTCTCAACCCTCCTCTCCCTCCATTTGGTATTGGTTAAGTCTACTTAAATACCCAAATAGATTGAGATATTTCTCCCAGAAGATGGCCAAGGTAGAAATTGTGGGGAGATACAGATCTCTCTCTCTCCCTGCAAAGAAACTTTGTGAGGCATCAATCAAGACTGGCCTTAGGCAATGGCCTCACAGTTCTACTTTGACTGCATGGCTCTCTGGAGATAAACATGGGACTTTTTACAATTATCTTTTGCCCGCAAGCAATACCAAAGGGGGCGGGGTGGGGAGGAAATCTTTCTACCAGTCAATAATGGAAACTTTCAATAGATCACAAAGAAAGATATTTTCAGCGTGTTTCAAATCAAGTTCAGAAAGACAGCTGGAGCAAAGGAAGGGGAGGGAAGTCACCTATCTGCAACTCTCGGCTGTGCTTGGGAAAAAAAAAGTGCTAATTTTCACAACTTAAAAAAGAAACATCTCTTGGGTCTCAAAGGGGGGGGGGAACCCCTTAAAATTCAACAATTTTCACCTTCCACAAAACAACTCTGAGTATATATTATATTCTTTTTTACAACTGAGATTGGTTCAAAGCATTTTAAGTATCCGAATCTGCATTCTTCTTTCACAAATATATTGTGGAAAGGAGGCAAAAGAGTTTTGTTGGCCTACCAAGACACTGACTTGGGTTTGAAAACCTGCAACTGAAACAGTGTCTCTCAAAATGTTTTCAAAGTGAAAGTAGAAATAATATATTCCTGTCAAGTGCAAAAGATCAGGTTGAGTTGCAGCTCAGAAAGATTTATTGCTCCTTGCCTATAATCAAGAATCTGGTCAACTAACAGTGGTCAGCACTGAACTAACACAAGGACTCGAAACTGATGACGTGTTTCACTCTGCCTCCACCATTGCCTACTCTTCTCCTATAGTTCCAGTCCCAAAGTCAAGCTTATTTACTGCATTTCTGGCTGATCCAGATCAGAATAGTTCCTTGCGTAAGCACAACACCAAAACATTTTTATTAAAGTTTGTTAAAATATATTCTAATAATATTGTAATGTTACCAGATTGTAAACTGACCAGAGTTACGTGACAGCGAGATGAGTGGAAAACAATTTAATAAATAAACAAACAAATAATGGAAATTAGAAATGGAAATAAAGATCAGAAAGTAAAAGCAAAAGGTGAAGAAGGGGGAAAGAAATGCAAGAAAAAAAAGTGACTTCCATTTTTTTTTTTTTTTTTGGGTGCAGTACAATACAAAATACAGTTACAAACTCTTTTTTTTTGCTTTGCATTTCTTAGCAGGTACAAGGTATTTCTATAACTACAAAGTCAATCTATTCATTAGAACCTAAAATGAACGTTTTTGTTTTTTTTTAATTTTCAATCATAAAATCTGGAAGTGATTTCCAAGTGGAAACAAAACTGGTTAAGTTCTTCTCTTTGATTAAAATGGTTAGCTTTGCCAGCTTCACCAATCCCATCACTTGTTTTCATCCAGTCTTTTATGTCTTTCAATTTTTGTACATATAAGATTCTCACCGCTGTCAATGTATGTTTCAACTTTCATTAACATTGAAATGTTTCAGTGAATGACACACAGCTTCCACAAAAGGTCATGATGTGTAAGATGTGTAAGAATTGCAAATAAAAACACACAGCACTGTCTCACATTGTCTCAGGATTGAACATTGCTCCAAGCAGGAAGCAGCTTTACTTTCTACTTCAGGAGCTGAAGAAGGGTACCACTTTCTCTCCTGCCACATCTGCTCAGATTATCTGTTTTTAAGTCCAGGTTCGCCTGAGGATTCCCAATTGAACAAAACATTTTCTACATCTCTAACATACTAGAGCAGGGATCCCCAACTCCCCGGCCATGGCCTGTTGGGTAGCGGGCCACTGAAGCAATGGATGAGTGTGTGAAATTTCATTTGCACATACATGGGATTTAGGTTGCGGGTGTGAAACCATCCCCACCCCACACACACACATTGTCGAAACTGCTGTCAGCTGTTGCCACTGTTGATTCACAAGAGGTTGAGGATCCCTGTACGAGAGGAAAGGCATGAAATGAGGTACAAGGGGCCCAGGTTATAAGTGGGAATCTCAGAAGCTACTTTCTTCTTCCAGATTCTTTGTGGACATCCCTGAGTCGCCAAGGTGAAACATGAATGGGGGAAAATTTTACCCTGAAGGTATCAACCTAGTCGGTTCGCAAAATATCTGCAAGTAAAGCGTCACCAAGCTCAGGGAGACCACAATTTTGCCTTTCTTCTCTCCTCTCTGTCCCATTCCCCAACAAATGAGCAAGGCCAATAATTGCACTTGGGAAAAGAAGGAGCGAGGGAGGGAGAAAAAGAGAGAGATGGAGGGAGGGAGGTGGAGAAAGGGGGGAATGGAGCGAGGGAGAGAAAGAAAAGGAAGGAAAGAAGGCGAGAACTCTCTTTGCTGATCCCCAATTAGTAAACCAAAAACACAACTAATTGTTCTTTCCAGGACCGAATTCTCCTGCATCTCTAAAGCACCCGGGCAAAGGGAAGATGTGCTAACCTCTGTTCTCCTCTTTCCTGACACAAAGCAGTGAAACATCCTTCCAACAAAACAGTCAGCTGGGATAGCCATTCTTATTAACCTCCACACCTGCGCTCAACCGCCATGGAAGCAACAGAGGAGGCAGCAGAACAAGGGCGCAGCAAAGACATACCCGTTCAGGGGCAAAGCAAAGGGAGGATCCAACTTTACTTCCAGCAGATTCCTGTTTTCTGGCTGAATTTTGCATATCCAAACTGATTTTGGGGTGTGTGTGTGTGCGCGCGCGCACCCCGTGCCAGGATCCTCTCTGTTTCCTTCCTTCTTTTCCTCAAAACCTCCCCAACTGCATCACACCATGCATACCTTAGCTAATTCGATGCTCAAAGCTGATTTAACCGTGCCTGCTTCTCAGCTAATCAGCAAGCAATTAAGAGAATTCAAGATGGCACATGAGATGGAGAGTAAACCCAGAGACAAATTATCATTTCACAGTAATAATACACTGCAGTATTTTCCTCCTGCGTGCCTTTAAAAAAACAAAAACTTTACGAATTAAAAATAACATCCAAAAAGTACAGTACACATACAAATCCATAGGCATTTGGTTAAATCCTACTACCTATTTTCACTGAATTGTAAAAAAACACCACGATTCTGTGGCCATCAAGGACATGGGAAGAAATATTGTACATGTTCATTCCATCAGAATTTGCTTTAAATTGTTACAGAATATTTTAAATTATTAATTAGTTCTCACACTAATTCTACCCTGTGACATTCCTTAAATATCTGATTAGGATCAGAGAAAAATAAGTAGTTGAAATAAACCACCAAGGAAGGAAAAATCCTACTATGTAATATGGTATATGTGTGTGTGTTTGTGTGTGTGTGTGTGTGTGTGTGTGTGTGTGTGTGTGTATTATTAATGAATGTTAATTCTTTTTCACAAACACTACATACACTCAGGCACACAAACAGTGCAGTGAACACTGCGGGACAATTTCCTTCAAAAACATATTTAGGATGACACTACTCAAAATGTTAAGCAGTTTACAATATAAAATCTGTCTCTCCTCCAGAGTAAAATAAATCAGACCTACTATGTGCTCTGCAGGGATGCACAGTAAGTAGAACACAAGATTTTATATTTTATACTTTATACTTAAGTGCTTGTCTCTTTCTGTTTTACATTGCTGTTCTAACGTAAGCATTTTGCCCAAAGTACATGTAATTAGAAAATCTGTCTGATGTACAGAAACTGTGCTGTCAGGTGCCAATGAAACAAGAATCTGCAACTTTTCACAAAGAATAAAGACTAAGAAACTGTTTGACAAAAAAATGCACATTTTCCCTTAGAGATCATGAAACTTTAAAAAGAGGAACATGCAGATAGACACAGAAATAGCACTGTAGTTACTTAAGCTCACATCAGAAAAGGATCAGCTCATTTAAAGATTTATTAGTTTGGGGTTCCCTCTCCTTTACAAGTCTACTTTCAAAGATTTTCCAACAGATTTTTCCATATCTTACACCCTTCTATGTATAATCTGAGTCTACTAAGAGTTGTGGTCCAACTCATCGAGAAGATATCTGAAACTTTCCTATTTAATTTCCCATCATCCCATAGTGATGTAAGGTGACCTCTTGAATCTTCAGTAATTAATCCCATGAAGTTTCCTTTGTGGCGCAGTGGTTAGAATAGAATAGAATAGAATAGAATAGAATAGAATAGAATAGAATAGAATAGAATA
>BLBF01000036.1:25059684-25101450 GCA_015471245.1 Laticauda colubrina | reverse complement strand
GGAAGGAAGGAAGGAAGGAAGGAAGGAAGGAAGGAAGGAAGGAAGGAGAAAGTATGAAAAACAGAAGAAAAAAATGGAAGATTAAAAAGGAAGGAAGGAAGGAGAAAGTATGAAAAACAGAAGAAAAAAATGGAAGATTAAAAAGGAAGGAAGGAAGGAGAAAGTATGAAAAACAAGGGGAAAATGGAAGATTAAAAAGGAAGGAAGGAAGGAAGGAGAAAGTATGAAAAACAGAAGGAAAAAATGGAAGATTAAAAAGGAAGGAAGGAAGGAAAATTCTTATTTTCTTCTCCCCATCTCTAAAATAAAAAGATCATTATTCTTTTGCCCCCTCAAAGAAATTGATTTATTATATAATACAAGGAACAGATGATAAAACATAAATAAAAATTAAGTGCAGTGGTGTCCATGCAATAAGAAGCTACTGGTGGGATGCTAATTATCATAAATTAAATCTTTCAAAATAGAAACACATGTATCAATATTCAATATGATTTCTAATATGTGTATGAATGCAACAGTTGTTTATAGTGTACAACCGATGCTTGGTATGATGCTGATAAGTTGCAAAGTGCACTGAATTATTTTTCTTATATGTATCCATTTCATATATCCATAACTATGTTTATACTTATACCTGTTATCTTATAGTTGCTTGACAAAATAAATAAATAATAATAAAATAATAATTTTGTAATATGAAAAAAGTTTGCATCTCATCATTTCATTAGCATTATCTCTTTTTTAACATTTTGGGGATGTGATGTTACAACTCAGCTACAAGCATGAGAAATTTAAGGCTGCGATTCTTCAATACCGACCTCCCTTTTCAAACTTCTTGAATGTAATCCTTTGAGTCAAGTGGATAAATCCGGTTATTAGTTAATATGTATTGTACGTTTGCCAATGACAATTACTTTGGTTAATGTATGATGAAGACAATGAAGGAACAATTGTGTGCTTTTTGTACTTGTATACCCCAACATATAAAAACTAATCTTAGCTTTTTAAAACAGGGCAGAGCAAACTCATTCCAAAATAAAGGAATATTATGACACCATTGAGAATCATCTTCTGTGGCAGCATTATCGTACAGGTGACCAATCCTCAACATATGATCACAATTGGGATCAGAATTTCCACTGCTAAGTAAGTTGTTAAGTGAATCACATCTAATTTTATGACCTTTTTTGGGGACAATTTAAGGAAATGACATGGTTCTTAAGTGTATCTGGCTTCCTCTTTGATTTTGCTTGATGGAAGCCATCTGGGAAGGTTGCAAATGGCAATCACATGAATCTGGGTGCTGCAACCAACCTGAATATCTGCCAGGTGTCAACCACCCAAATTTTGATCATGTGACTATCAGGATTCTGTAACAGTCATAAGTGTAAGGACTGGGTAACCCAGTGCCATTGTAACTTTGAAAGATCACTAAATGAATGCTTGTAAGTTGAGGGCTACCTGCGTTACAAGTGAGGATTGTGCCATGCTTCAGATCCCATCCCAGCAATTGTATGCAAAAGGTGTAAAGACAGCATCCATTTGCAAGTTGCCATCCCGGAGGGAAGATGCAACTGCTTTAAAGAATTGCAGACAGGTAATTTTAAGCCCTGCCTACCCTGAAGCACCTTCCTGGAAATCAATTTAATGGGATGCGTAGCCATATTACAAGCATGTTTAGGCATTCATCGAGGAAAAATGTTAAAACTCGCTTACACCATCCTAAGCACTGTTAAAGGCAATAAGAAAGGCAGTAATCCTGGGACACAGGATTCTTTCCTCTGATGCATTGAAATGGCATGTGGGAACGGCCTTGGGAGACAGGAAAAAGAAGGCAGCCTAACCAATGGTCTGATAAAGAGAAATCTGAGGCTGAAAGAGATGGAGAAAGCACCTCAGAAGGGACCTTCCCTAGTTTGGGGGAGATTAAGAGAAAGGAAGAGGAGGGGTACTGACAGAAGCCAGTTCAGTCTAGTGGTTAAGATACCTGGTTAGAAACCAGAGATGGCAAGTTTTAGTTCCACCTTAAGACATGAAAGGCAGCTAGCTTGGTGACTTTGGCCAATCACCAGATGACTGAGAATTCTAGTCCCGCTTTAGGCATGAAAGCTAACTGGGTTATAAATAATAAAGATTGTATTAGAATTCATTGTGGTTGGTGCTTCTTGCCTGGACTATCTCAAAGGGTGTGAAGATGAGATAGGGACTATCTCATGGATGTTAAAAAACAAGGGACAGGGCTTGATGTGCTATAATGGAGGCCATCTTGATTTTTCTCCCGATTCTCCTGTGTTTGATCCTAGGCATTTATGAGGGGAAAAGGACACAACGTACCGTACATATTAGCAAGGCCACATACAGAATATTGCAAGCAGTTTTACAGTTATATCAGTTATATGCAGTTATATTTTGCAGTTATATGCAGTTATATACCCATGCAGTTATATCTCCACAATATTTAAAAAAATGTTGAGACTTTGGGAAGAGAAGAGCAACAAAGATGAATAGGGACTGGAGGCTAAAACATATGAAGAACGGTTGCCAGAATTGGGTATGCCTAATCTTATGAAGAGAAGGACTAGGAGTGACATGATAACAGTCTTCCAATATGTGAGGGGCTGCCACAAAGAAGAGGGGGTCAACCTATTCTCCAAAGCACCTGAAGGCACAAGAGGCAGTGGATGGAAAGAACCAATTTAGAAATAAGCTGAAATTTCCTGAAGTTGAAACAATTAATCGGTGGAATGGTTTGCCTTAAGAAATTGTGGGTGTTCCAACACGAGAGGTTTGTCTGAAGATATTGGACAGCCATTTGTCCAATATGATATAAAGTCTTCTGCTTGATCAAGGGGTTGGACTAGAAGACCTCCAAGGTCCCTTCAAACTCTGCTATTCTGTCATAATCTGCAAATGTCACAAGCTGGATATTAACACTTGCAAGATCACTCCGGCCATTTTGTCATCTCAGATGTTTGAAGAGGCTAGATGGTAGCTCTCTTTTATATTCTTCCTTTTGTTGTACTTGTGTTGTATACCTGGAATTGGGTTTCCACAAGGGTCTCAGAACATAACAATCCAAATTACTCTCAATCAATGCGAAGCCCATGTCAGCTGTTCCTGCTTAAATCATTGTGTCTTCTTTCAGGGGAACTAGTAATTCTTTCAGATGTTCTCCAGCTCTCTATCACTCTTGCTTCTGTTATTCTAACTCCCACACTGGCAGACTGCCAAGAGTTTATAATAGTATCAGGTAACACTTTCTTCTTTTCTAATGCATTTATCAAAGATTTAAGGCAAACGGTAAGAGCATACTAAATCAGTACAGGGGGGAAACACTGTGTAACAGCATAGCATTTTACAAATCAAAATAGTTATAAAAATGAGACAGTGGGAATATAAAACAGAAATGAATCTGGGAAAAGAAAGGTATGGTGGGAGCAGCAGTCGGGATGCTGAAGACTATGCAGATCTGTTTCTCAAGACGACTTTGAGCTCCCAAGGATGGATTTAACAATGAAAAATCAGAAAGGGAAAGCAGATGTAATCGTAAAGCAGAAGGAAAGGAGGTATCTTGGGCAAAAGGAGGTTTGGTTTGTTTCTTCCGAGGTCCTTCTGCCAGGCTGCTGTCAGGATTTGGACTCTGTTCTCTTCCTCAAGGGTGATACTTTTGCCCTGTGGCTTGTGCTTGTATCTGTGGTTTCATGCACACAGAAGCTGTAACAACAAGCCCAGCAATAAAATCACACACACACACACACACACGCTCATACTCACAAACATACCACAAGTAGTTGGGCATAGAACTTGGACAGCAAAACAAACTGACTCCTTTCCTAGACTGCAAAAGGAAAGTAGTTTATCCTGAAATGCTTAAAGCCCCTGTCCCACTGCACCAACGGATGCAAAGAGGATGCAAAACGTTAAAAAACGTTGGAAAACGCTATGCATCCGTTGTGTACTCATTGCATACGTGTTTCATACGCTCCATCCATCGAGGATCCGTCCACTGCAATTTCATCCACGCAAGAAGTTTTGAGCTGCACAAAACTTTGTGAACGGATGAATTTTCCGCTGTGTACGATGTAAATCCGCGACATATGAGCAACAAACTTTCTATGTCCATTTATCATCCATTAAACGTCCGCTGTATCCTCTCTGCATCCTCTGGGCATCCACGCAACTCACATTCGCTGCAGCTGAAAACGGAAAGAGGGAGGAAACAAAAGGTACACGGAACGTCTATACATCGTTAGTAGCACGGAAATAGAAAGGATGCACAGTGAACGGTTTGCATCCGATATACATCCTCTAGGCTTCCTATGAACATCCGTTTAACATCCCCACTACATACTATCCACGTCCGTTCTTTTCCGTTCTGTTTATGCAAATTTTCGCCACTTTTTGGAGCAGATGACAACGGATGGAGCCACCCCCAAAAATTTTGCTCGTCCACTGTGTCCTTTTTGCATACGTTTTGCATCTGTCAGCCAGTGGGACCTAGCCTTAACAATGTGCTTGTCCCACTGACTGCAAGGAGACTGAGCAGAGCTCATTTTCTTAAAATTACAGCTTACAAACACAAATAGTCTTCTCTTCCTGCACTTGTGTGTACCAGCCCTCTTCTCCAAGAGGCTCAATGAATCCACAGAGAGATCAGTCATTTTAGCCTAGAAATTATAGTCGAGGAGGGAGAGATGCAAAGAGAAAGTACAGTCAGTCCCTTGGCTTAATGATGGCCTTAATGAGGCAGGCAATTGTGGCCGTAAGTCAAGATGGTCATAAAGTGGGTGATTATGTGTGACTGGATACAATTTTATGTCTTTTTTTTGCAGCAGTCATTAAGTGAACACCACTGTTGTTAAGCAAACTCATTGTTCACTACGGGTGTTTTCCAAACGTATTTCTGGAAAATATGTCATAAATAGCAATTACGCTTAAGACTTATATACCGCTTCATCATTCTCTAAGACACTTCCAAAGTCAGCCTCTGTTGCCCCCAACAATCTGGGTCCTCATTTTACCAACCTCGGAAGGATGAAAGGATGAGTCAACCTTGAGCCGGTCAGGATCAAACACCTGGCAGTGGGCATAGTCAGCTTGCAATACTGCATTCTAACCACTACGCCACCATGGCAAAAGACTTGACACACAGACCAAGATGGAATTGAAACGGTTGCATTACTGTTATTGTTAACTCCTCCCTTTCTTCTCTTAACAAATCCAGGCAAAACTGAATAAAACTACCAATAAACCTAGATCCCCATGCAGTTGAGGAGAGAAAAATCTTTCTTTCCCTCAGTCCTACAAGTTTCCATTGTAGGTAGGTAAGCCTATGATAGCCAAAAAAAAAAAAAGCATACACCCCATAACTGTTAATAATGTTACAGTGCCACACACCTTCTGATTGTTTGCTATTGTTGTGGTTTGCTGGCAGCCTGTGCAGACGGCAGAGGAATTAGACAGTGGGGAAGAACGGGGACCAGTCCAGGAGCCTGGAGAGGACTCGGATGAAGGTCCTGTGTCCAATGCAGAGATGGAGCCAGGACCATCTGGGAGTTGTGTGCTGACTCTGGAGCCTCCAGAGTCTGGCAGTAGCGAGACAGAGGAATAAGGGGAGCCTGTACCCAGTGCGCATGTGCGCAGAGCTGCTAGAAAGCAAGAGCAGTTAAGACAAAAGGGCCGATTTGGGAGTAAGGCTTGGAAGTGATTGCCCCTCCCCTAAGATATAAAGGAAGTGCAAAGGTAGAGAAACTTTTGCAGGAAGCAAAGTCGTTTGCTCTGTTCAGATTAAACCTTGAAGCTCTGTGTGGACTTTGTACTTCGTTTGGCTTTTTACAGTTAATTTGGCGCTTTAGTTGTTGGCAGCAGTTCAAAGGAGAGAAAGGTGGGTGTTTATCTCAAGGGACTGTTTGGGACTCATTATGGACTGGGAATGAACATAATTCCCAGCACTGAAGTAAAACAAGAGCTGTTTGGACTAAGCGTGTGCTTAATTACGGTCTCAGGAAACCTTGGTCAGAACAGCTAGAAGTAAACCTTTCCCAAATTAATATTGGCTTATGTCTGAAGTTCAGTGGCCAGCATCCTGTTTTCTACAGTAGCCACTTATGTCCATAGAAAAAGCTCACAAGCTTGACATACACTGGTGTTCTCTTGCTGTTTCTCCAAGACAGGCATTCAGAGATGTGGGAAGTCTTTGGGGCTCTCCATGTTTGCATGTTTTCTTGCAGACGTTTCATCACCCAAACTAGGTAACATCATCAGTACTAGCACTGATGATATTGCCTGGTTTGAGTAAAGAAAGGTCTGCAAGAAAACAACCAAACTCAGAACCCCTCATTTCAACCCTAAGCTACAAATATTATCCTTTATTGATTCAAAGACCTGCTGCTTCTGATCATGGAAGCAACATATGGCCTTCACGACAGTCATCTCTATCAATTTTTTCTCTTTTCTTTTGAAACGGTCCAAGTTAATCCCATCTGCCCTGGAAGATTAACATAAAAAAAGGTTCTTCCATTGGCCTGCCTTGGATCTCTAGTCATTAAACCATGCTTAGCTATTATGAATGATGAAAAACTTCTCCATTCCATGCATTGGGTATGATTTTTCAAAGCTCTGTCAAGTCAGCTCTCGCCTTATTAAAATCACATCAAAATGGGAACTGGTCATCAGAAGGGAATTTACTCCAGGCCTCTGATAATTTTGATTGCCCTATCCCCCCTTCCCTCCCCACCCCTGTTCCAACCTCAAGATCTTTATATCATACTTTATTTTAAAAAGATCAATAAAGAGTTCAGTAGCATAACTGACTAGGAAGGGAAGGTCATAGAACCTCCGTTACTGGTAATGATTATTGGGAGGCTGGATCCTTAAGAAATACATTCGTGCGGTGACAGAAGAAGACATATAAAATTCTCCTTTCCCCACCAGGATCCAAGAATCCAACCTCTACCTATCCATGCATTTATATACAGGTAGACCTCGACTTATGACTGCAATTGAGTCCAAAGTTTATATTGCTAAGAGAGTCACTTTTTCAGTGCTATTGTAACTTTGAACAATCATTAAATGAACTGTAAAGGTGAGGGCTCCCTATATTACTTCTGCAGGCCAAGCTGCCTCTTATCTGACATAGTCTAGTCAGCTGCTCCTTCTCTTCCTCCTTTTCCTCTCCATCAAGGTAATTCTTAACAGAGTTGGAAGGGACCTTGTAGGTCATCTAGTCCAACCCCCGCAAGCAGTAGACCCTGGCCCACACCATTTCTGACAGTTGGCAGTCCAATCTCTTCTTGAAAGCCTCCAATGATGAAGCTCCCACAACTTCTGAAGGCAAGCTGTTCCATGGGTTGATTGTCAGAAAATTCCTCCTTATTTCTAGGTTAAATCTCTCCTTGTTCAGTTTCCATCCATTATTCCTTGTCTGGCCTTTGGGTGCCTTGGAAAATAGCTTGACCCCCTCCTCTCTCTGGAAGCTCCTCAAATATTGGAAGATTGCTATCATGTCTCTCCTGGTCCTTCTCTTCACTATACTAGCTATGCCCAGTTTCTACAACTCTTCATTGTATGTTTTAGCCTCCAAGTCCCTTAATCATCTTGGTTGCTCTTCTCTGCACTTTTTCTGGAGTCTCAACATCTTTTTTATCGTATGGTGACCAAAAGTGGATGCAATATTCCAGATGTGGTCTTCCGACTTATAGAGTGGCATTAGTACCTCACTTGTACCTAACATTCTCAAAGGTCAATTACACTAGAAGACCTCCAAGGTCTCTCCCAACTCTATGATTTTAGGATTCTGCAAAGTAGCAGGGACATGCAACCTGTTTCTTTCCCGATCCTGTTGAAATGCAGCTGCTTTATCTCTGTCCACTGAGATCTCTGGTAACAGCAGAGTCCAAGAATACCCTTGAATGTCCCCTCAGGACAAAAGAATGGTCCTGACAATAGTTTCTGTTGCACTGGAAACAAGGACAGAGGATGGATTAATTAAAAAACTCTCCCCTGCCTTTCAAATTACTGTAAATGGAATCAATACTGCCACCTTGCAAGTGTTTGCGCAGAACAAAATGTGTTTCCTATTGGGGGGGGGGGTGGAAATTAAGTAACTTAACCAAGGCTATATGAGCACATTAGTTGAATTGTTTTATATAGATTTAATTCTATGATCTGGCAGGGTATACATATAAACCAAAAATAATAGAGTACTAGAGAATTGTTTAAACGGTACTAGTATAATATTATGGACATTCTAACGAGGAAGTAATAATCTCCTTCACATATACAATTTTCATTGGCCCTTATGATTAGAATCAATTTGGTTTTATACTGCTATAAAAGAGGATGAATTGTGAACATTATACACATATATGAAGCTTGTATAAATGCACTCTTTGTACATTAGTTGATACATGGTTTTTTCAAACTATTATCCGTAAATCCTGGGTACTTCCAGAATCATTTGATGGTAAAAGCGTGCCTTGCTCTCATCACTATTTTATTATTTATCAAATCTGTTTCTTCATACAAGGACTATTTTCAGAACTGCAGCTGTCCTCTCATCACCTCAGTGCAGCTGCTACTTTCCCACTACAACCAAACTAGCCTCACATTTGTCTATCTGCCATTTTTCTCTTGATATTCATTTTTATTTTAATTCTTTTTTTAAAAAAAGCCACAACCACTATTTTGAAAGGCCTGACCCCATTATCCCAACACTGCAGGCAAAACTGTTGAGGGCGAAGAAAGAGAAGGAGAAGGAAAAGGAAGAGAAGAAGAAGAAGAAGGGAAGAGAAGAAAAAGAGAAGAAAAGGAAGAAGAAGAAAAGGAGGAGGAGGAGAAAGAGGAGGAAAAAGAAGAAAAGGAGGAATAGATGGTTGAGAGAAGGAGGAGGAGGAGGAGGAGCAAGAAGGGAAGGAGACACAGTTTTATGACATTTTTGTGGTAGTTATTAAGCTAACATAGCAATCATTAAGCAATTATTATACTGTTCACTTTGGGGTATTTTTGTCAAAAATTAGAAGTAAATGCTTTTTTGGTGTGTGCAAATGTCTTAAATAAAGGTCACATAACTGTGGGGCACTGCAATTCACTATAAATGCAGTCTGGTTGCTGAATGCCAAAAATGCTGCTTTATGACCATGTGGGGATGGGCATCAGAATTTCCGAACCAGGCTGCAGGTATCTTTGGGGGTTGGGGATCCATGGTAACACTGAGTGGCCAGTCATAAATTGAGGATGACTTGTATATCAAACAGCTCTCAGTGCAAGTAGACTCTTTTGCCAATCTCTCTGTTTTGGGATTTGATCTGGGGAGGATTTCCGTCTCCATCTAAAATCTGAAGCGTCGATTCTTGTTTTTCTGTCAGCTTCATGTCAGTTATTTTATATTGATCGTAATTGTTATCGTGTTTTCCCCAGTACAGTTCCATCCGCTAATTGAGTTGATTAATATGTAGTGATGTGAATTGCAGGCGGCGCTGGTACGATGAGAGTGGGTGGGTGCGTGAACACGAGAGAGACAGCAATATACGATGAGAAAGGAATTAGATCCTGTAATCGTGAGAACATCTGGCCTTTTTATTTGAATTTTTTTTTCTTCCCTGACAGCAGCTTGTAAACACTGAAGTTTTGAAACTGAAGAACCAACATCCCCAAAGGAAGGTTGCTATTGTCCCTGCTGTAAGACTCTTATCAATCAATCAGTCAATCAATCGCTGCTCTAGTTACCTGGTGTTCCTTTAAGCAAAAGCAAAAACCTTCCTTGTGTCGCTGGAAGTTTTCAAGCGTGGGTTGCTAAATGCAGAATGGGGAAACTCGCCAACGACATCCAACTTGTCGTGGCAAACTTATTGTGGCCAGCTCGCCATGACCAATTCACCATGAGACAATTCGTTGCGGGACATTTCAGCTATTCAATCTAACTCTTTAAAATAATTATAAAAATATTTTAATTTTTGTCATTCCTATTTCATTCTGTCCCTCCTTTCTTTAATGATTCTATTCCACTATTTCTTCAACATCAGTGTAACTCTTGTCCTATGGCGAGTTGTCCTGTGGCGAATTGGTCATGGCGAGTTGGTGAGTGTCATTCTTTATAAAGAGTTTGTGGTGTGTGTGTCTGCTATCCTTTGTCCATTCCCCCATCACCATAACTTCTTTGCTGTTTCATTCAGCTAAGTCCTGATCCTTTTCAGGTGAACGAGAATTTAATAATAATAGATGTGCTAAAGATAAGATGCACAATATCAATAATTAATTGTGTGTGTGTGCGTGTGTGTGTGTGTGTGTGTGTGTGTGTGTGTACAGAATACAGGCTTCAACACAGAAGCCTGATAATGGCAGATGAGATTCTGCCGAAACTTTGCTACAACTTTAAAAGCACAACTACAATGACGTGAGATAATACCCGAAGGAAGCTGAACAGCGCGTATGTATGTATGTATGTATGTATGTATGTATGTATGTATGTTTTTTTTAAGTTTTTGTGGGTACTTACATGAATGCAGTTCAGCTTCCTTCGGGTATTACCCCACGTCATTGTAGTGCTTTTAAAGTTGTAGCAATGTTTCAGCAGAATCTCATCTGCCATCATCAGGCTTCTGTATTGAGTTTGTATGTGGGTCAGGCTCTCACAGCCGTTGGTTTTAAATTTGAGGCTAGCCTATTGTTGTGCCAGGATTTTTTTCTACATCCTGATTGGTTGGGAGTCTTGGTCTGTGTTTATTGGACTTGGAGTTTGTTTGATTGGTGTTTCTGGTTTCTTCTGTCTGTTTTGTGGCTTTGATTGGCTGGCAACACTGTGTTCTTGTGTTGGAGGCTTTCAGTGCAGCTTGGCTTTGTGTGAAAGGACAGTTGTTATGCATTAGCAAGCTAGGTTTCACCTGGGTGCCTGGTGGGGGGGTGTTTGAGTTGGAGGCATCAGAGGGAGTCTGTCTGTGCTCAGGTGTTTGTGTGTTTTGTGGTGTGGAGATCTTTCTATTTGAGAGTGCAGGTTTCCAAATGATTGACAGTCTGCTGGAATCATCTCTTCTATTCATGCTTTCAGGTCTTTTTTCACTCTCTATGGCTTCTCTGATGATTCTGTGGTTGGGGTTTTCTATAGTGGCTAGGGTTTTGGTGCCATTGAAGTTGATGTTGTGACCTGTGGTTTTCATGTGTTGGACTGGTGATATATATATGTAACACTATGTAATATAAGCTTCCTTCGGGTATTAACCCATGTCATTGTAGTGCTTTTAAAGTTGTAGCAACGTTTCAGTAGAATCTTATCTGCCATCATCAGGCTTCTGTATTGAGTTTGTATGTATACACATACACATACACACACACACACACACACACACACACACACACACACACACACACATATATATATATATATATATATATATGTGTGTGTGTTTTTTTAAGCTTTCGCGGGTACTTACACGTGTGCTGTTTAGCTTCCTTCGGGTATTATCCCACGTCATTGTAGTGCTGTTAAAAGTTGTAGCAACGTTTCAGCAGAATCTCATCTGCTGAATCTCATCTACAGAAGCCTGATGATGGCAGATGAGATTCTGCTGAAACGTTGCTACAACTTTAACAGCACTACAATGACGGGGGATAATACCCGAAGGAAGCTAAACAGCACACATGTAAGTACCCGCGAAAGCCTAAGAAAACAAATATATAATAAAATAAAATAAATTTTGGTCATAAGTTGAGGACTACCTGTATTTACATCCCAGGGATTACATGATCACCATTTGCAATCTTCCCAGGCGACTTCTGAAAGTTAATAGGTGCCAGTCTTCCCATAAGGAACACAATGAGGTTGGTAATTCTACTTTATTGTAAGCCTACATTAGGGAAGTTTTGCAAGTCTTAAAGTATAAACTTCCTGCTGCCACTTCTAATTGCTAAATCCATTAGGGTAGGTTCTTCCTAAGTTTGTTTCTCTGACTGTTAGGCCACCGAGGGCTCCTCCCTCTCTTCTTTGATTGTTTTCTAAGCAGTATCTCTTCCCTTCTTTTCCCAAGGTCATCCACACATCCCATTACACTGGGGATAGCTGGATTCAGATGTGAATGATTCACTTTATGACTGCAGCAGAAAAGGTTATAAAATGAGGCATAACTCACTGAACAGCCATAAGGTTTAGTGATCGAAGTTCTGGTTCCAATTTTGGTCGTAAGTCAAGGACTACTATTTGTAATTAATCGAATCTCTTGGAAGAAATACTGTATTCCGTTTCCTGCTGCCAACAGGAATTGGTATCATTTTAGCAATATTATTTTCTGGCTTGGCACTCATGATTGCCAAGTACCTAGCAAATTGTTATCAAGTACTTAATTTGAATGTTTTCAACACAATAAGGTGCCTGTGCCATATCCTGATGTTTCCCTTTTCATTTCCTCCCTCAATTCAAAATGCTTTATGATACCAAACAGAGAATTTGCAAAAACAGTCATTTTCATTGTGCATAATCCCTCTCCACTCCTCCCTTATAAAGATCAACTTTGAAATCAACCTTCCATTTTCTTTCAGTGAGAACAATCAACCAATGGAACAGAAGTTGCCCTCGAAGTTGTGAGAGCGCCATCACTTGAGACTTTCAAGAAGAGATTGGATTGCCATTTGTCAGAAATGGTGTAGGTCTCCTGCTTGGGCAGGGGGTTGAACTAGATGACCTACAAGATCCCTTCCAACCCTGATTATCTGTTATCTGTTATCTATTCTATGTATTGGACTTCAGTGCCCATAATCTCACCACTGTGTTACCTTGAGAATTTGGGATATGAAGTCCATCGTCTCTGTTGGGCACCAGTTGGAAATGGCCGCATTAAATATTGCACAAATCTGGTGGATTTTCACTTAACTTGACTGCAGAAAGCTCATAAAATGGGGCAAAACTCAGTTAACAAATGTCACACTCAGCAACATAAAATTGGGGCTCAATTATGGTCATAAGTCGAGGACTACCTGTATATTGGGAAAAATGGACTCAAGTAGTCCTTGACTTACAATGACAATTGAGCCCAAAATTTATGTTGCTGAGTGAGACATACAGAAATGTAAGGCTCAGTTATGGCTGTAAGTCGTGGACTACCTGCATATTGGGAAAAATGGATTCAAATATATGTATAGGTAAGTCCTGTCAGAAGGTCAAAAAGGGGGCTCACGTGACCCTGGGGACATTAAAATGGGGGGTGGGTGGGAAGAGAGACTACCCCTCTCCACAACAGTAGAGATCTGAATTCATGATCCAATTTGAAAGCTAATCTGAGTCACTTTATCAACTGCATCAGACTTCAAGAGATGTCCGGTGCAATTCCAATTTATACTGTTTAACAGGTTTGGCTAGCAGTGATCCACTGGGAAGATGAGACTTTTAAATTAGTATTAAATCACTTCCCAGCCATGGTTGTTTTTAAAAATATTGTAACAAGAAAATACCACTTGAATGAAACAGTGTTCAGTTCCTCTAATACAATATACCCGCTTTTAATGATGAAAAACTTCCCAGGTAGCTAATGATAGTGACTAGAGAGGCCTGTTTGGTAATGATTAAAAAAAAAAGAGCATTATGGCATGATATACTGCTGTGTCTCTATAGTCTTCTGGAAAACACATTATGGCATTTTATAGTATTGCACTATAATCCAGTAATGATACAGAAAAATATCTTATAGCATTATAATGGTTTAGCAATATATCCCTATAATACCATTATGCCATTAACTATGCTTATAAAAGACAGAAAAATTTGAGAGAGGGAGGGACGGAGGGAGAGAAAGAAAGACGGGGGGTGGGAATATTTCATGCTGATAAGTAATGCTATATTGCCATTATAGGTAGTCCTCAAATTACGACCACAACAGAGCCCCAAATTTCAGTTGTTAGGTGAGACAGTAGTTAAATGAATCTTGCTCCATTTTACGACCTTTGTTGCCACAGTTACTAAAGGAATCACTGCAGTTCTTAAGTTAGTAACCTGATTGTTAACTGAATCTTGTCTCTCCCCATTGACTGCTTGTCAGAAGGTTGCAAAAAGTGATTGCATGACCCTGGGACACCACAACTGTCATAAACAGGAGTCAGTTGCCAAGCATACGAATTTTGATTATGTGATCATTGGGATGCTGCAATGGTCATAAATCTGAAAACTGGTCATAAACCACTTTTTTCAGTGCCCTTATAAGCTCTGTACCGAACTGAATGGCTGTAAGTTGAGGACTACCCATATTTAAGCCGCAGTGGCACAGTGGTTAGAATGCAGTACTGTAGGTTACTTCTGTTGACTGCCAGCAGTTTGGCAGTTCAATTTTCACCAGCTCAAGGTTGACTCAGCCTTCCATGCTTCCAAGGTGGGTAAAATGAGGAGCCAGATTTGGGGGGGCGAGATGCAGGGGTGGGATTCTACCTGTTCCGGCAAACCGGATGTTAAATTTGCGTCTGGTTTGCCAAACTGGTATTTGAACCAATTGGTTGGCCCCACCCATCCCTCCCCTTCCCAGAGTCTCCATGTGGCCCATTTTTGATGCAGGTAAGTGCAGGGTCCGCGCAGAAGCTCTGCAAGGGGGGAAATCGGGCCTTCCGGAAATACATAAAGTCACGGAAGCAGGGCCAGTTTCCTGCTTCCGGAAGGTCTCCAGAGTCCGGGAGAGGCCGTCTTCACCCTCCCAGAGGCCCGAGGGAAGCCTCTGGACCCTTGGGAAGGCAAAAAACAGCCCTAGTGGAAATTCCGGTAGGCCCCGCCCGCCATGGCTGTGCTTACCCAGCAACTGGGCAGGGAACCAATTGCTGGGATTTCTGAATCCCACCCCTGGCGATATGCTGACTCTGTAAACCGCTTAGAGTGGGCTATAAAGCACTGTGAAGTGATATACAAGTCTAAGTGCATCAGAGAAGCATTTTACATTTCTCAAGAAACTGTTTAAAAATAAAAAAAAAATGAGCAAGGAAAACAGCTCTTGCTTCATATAGTCTGAGATTGTATGCTGTCCCAAAATCTATCAAACTCAAGCTGGCCATTACTCCTGGTGATCACTTGCATAAAATTTTACTGGCAGCAGGATGGAAGTGGTTGGGTCACTGCCTACTTACAGGAAATTTTTGAACTTTTCAGTCTAGTCTACAACTCTGGCACTTCCAGAGATCTCCCACTGGGACAATTAAACATAGGTAGTCCTTGATTGATGAGTGGTCGCTTAACGGCCCTTCAAAGTTACGATCTACCTGAAAGGGGGGACTTACAATCTAGATCTGACATTCTAATGACGCTCTCCTCACAGTCATATTATTGTACTTGGCAACACTGCTGCACTTAAGGCCATTTGTGACAACCCGTGGTCATGTAATTGCATTTTATGATGGTTTTGCTGAAAACCAGCATTCTCTTCCAGTTTTCAGCAAGGCTGCACCATGACAAAGAATGAGTTCATTTAATGACCACTGTGTTGGTTTTATGGCTGCCATAATTGTTTAACAACCACCAGAAAAAGTATCATCAAATTGGATTCATTTTATGACTATTATAACCCTAATAGGCAAGCGCCACTATGGTTGTAACTTAAGGAGTACCTGTAAGGTTAAACTGGCATGGATGAAGTATGGAGGAACGGTGGAATATACACACTGAAGAACTGCAATGTGAAAAGTCTGTGCAACTGTTACAGCAAATACTTGTCATGAAGTGCTGTGACCTTCCCATCAAAGTGGTACTAATTTATCTACTCACATTTGCATGCTTTCAAACTGTTAGGCTTGGAGCTCACCACACTGCACTGGGATGCCGACTTTCCAGACGACAAACCCAGCGTCCTAATAGCACTCCATGATGTCACACTGGCCACATGATCGTGAAAATGTCTGCAGACAGTGCTAGACTCAATGACCTTGAAACAGATGAGCACCGCCCTCTACAGTTGGCAATGCATGTAGAGTATATCTGGAGAGAGACTCCTTTACTTTTACCTTACAGCAAAGAGCAGTGGTCTGTTCATGCTAGCTGTGTTCCCATAGAAGGACCCTTAGCCAAAAGATAGATCTCTCCTGGTTTAAAATCTTAGTCTACTAGCCCAGCGGTCCCCAATCTTTGTGGCTTGGTAGCCTGGCTAGAGACGGGGCAGAGGGGAACTGGGCCACACGTTGCGAGCTGGCACTAATGCACACTGGCTCACTGCTTGTGTGAGTTGAGCTGCACATGCACATCGGCTTGCCTCTCATGTAGCCTGGTCTCTGATAGGCTATGGCATGGTAGTGGGCTGCTGCCTGAGGGTTGGGCATTCGCCAACATCTCCCAGGGAGACCTGAATAACTTGTTGTCTTTTATCATCAGTGAAGGACTGCAATAAATTAAATAAGATAGGATCCCTAAAACAGATTAAGGTATGTGTTTCTGGTGTGGATTCCAGATTGCTCTGCCCTGGAATATACTTACAAATTGACATCTGGATTTCTCTCCCTCTTTCTCCCTCTCTCTTTCTCTCTCTCTCTCCTCCTCCTCCCTCCCTCCCTTCTCCCCTCTTTCTCAGATGAAGATAATAAGAACCGTACAAACAATAATGAGTTAGAATCTACTGTAAAAACATTAATTGAAAAAGTGTGTGCAATTTTTACATTGTTTTCAACACTTTTGTTGAAAACCTATTTGCACTGTATCTTTCCCCTAATTACTGGAAATAGCAGTAAATGCTCCTATTTTTGAAATTTTTTTTTTAAAGTGGGCTTTTTTTTTAAATTCAAGACCCTTGAAGGAAGGTGCAGATTCAGGTGTGGCCATTTGACCCAGAGGGGAGTATTTAGGTGTAACTGTTTCATCAAATTCACAATACATGAATAATGCCTGTCTATAAAAGAAGAAGAGCCAGGAAGCCAATTATAGCTTGAAGAGAAAAAAAAAGTGATCTTGGAATCATGCAGCTAATATTAACCCATTTTATCTTTAAAAGATATCTTTGGTCATCCTGATACATTTGGAGGCCACCTGACAAAGAACAACCACCCCCATGTGTAGCTGCAATTTGCAGCCATGTTGAGCGGTAACCGTAAGAGGGGGCTTCAAAATGGTCTTTATTTTTGTCATGTATTAAGTTGGGACCAACCCGAACATGTGGGGGTGGGCACTCTGCTTTTTGAGAACAAGTAAGTCAAAGTCTTCCACATTCCTTGAATGCTTCTGTGAAAAATAAGAAGAAAAAGAAGACATTCCCATGCTGAACTGAAATGCTAGCTGGCGCTCTTTTCTCTCCTCCAAATCCATTAAAAACAACACTCAGAAATGACAATGTAGAACAAATTGTTCAGTATGTTAAAATATTTTATGTAACATTTCCCTTAATGCTGGAGGGGATCTATCTGCTTTTTTCAAGGCTAGCTGCTGATTTATTACACTTGGCATCTTTAATACCATTCATTGCATTAAATTTGACTATGTAAATGTTGTGTTAGTACTTTCCCCCTGCACACTTGGATTTCTACCAATTGATGTTTTGAAATCATCCCACATGACTTGAAACTGCAGACTGATAAGATCACTGCTTTTGCAGTTCTGAGACTGTACAAACAGCAATAATGTTCACTTAATTAATTCATAACAGAGAGGAAGAAAGGAGAAAAGGATCTGTTTAAATTCAATCAGCATCACTTGGTGTTACTCAGTCCCCCAAGTATCACATACATTCCATCTTCTGGATAACCCCCTCCAAGTAAAATGAATCTTTTAATTAATTAGAATTGTGGCTCTATTGTGTTTTAAGCAATAAACCTGACCCCATCTTTCCTACCTGACAACAAGTCTTGAAAGAGGAAGGTATTTCATGGCAACACTTTTTAAAAAATAAACTAAAAACAAGATAGTGAAGCTCTGTGTTGTTACAGACAAGGAAAGAAGGAAGGAAGGAATCAATCAATCTGTATTTTTACTGCTTGCTATAGGATTCCAAGTGCTTGGTCTTTCCTTCCAATTTTCTGGAAGTTAATTCCCATTGCTGGCATAAATTTAAGCAATGAAGTATGACAGGCAGTAAGATGAAAACAAGATGGACAATTATTCTGCACTCCAGGTGGAGATGCACTGAACAGGAGGGAGAAGTCAAGTAAGTGGAACCATTAGTGGCACTCACTAATTGTTCAGATTAGTCTTCGGTAAGTTCATACTGTATGAATCTTCTTCAGGGACCAAGCAAAATGCAAAGCAGTGAGTCAAATTCAGGAATTAAAATGTCTTAATGGTAGAAGGATCACAGGGGACCTTCATGAAAACCCCAGGCCTTCCATTCAAACTCTCATTAATGAGCAAATAAAGTTTGACAAGGAATTTTAACCCAGCGTCTCCCAGGTTGGTTAACTCCAGGTATGTTGGACTACTGTTCCCATCTGGAGGTTACTTAGGTTGGGAAAGGTCAGTCTAACAACACTTGAGAGCAATCAATTAGGAGGGGGCTGGATTAGTTAATCTTTGAAACTGTTTTTCACTCTCTGATCCTGATATGACTGGTGGGTGTTTTTGTCTTCCAGTTGAATGTAGTACAAATTCATAACATTTTGGGAGAGAATGAAATGTTCTCTCTGAATATAAGAGAGGTTCCTCAAATCTATTGGGATTAAAACACCCAAAATTTAGGAGTCCTTGGTGCTCTCTGAGCTTGGTGATTTTCTTGAAGAAGGAACATTGATGGTTACCTAGTTCATAGGGAATAAAACATCTGCAAGAAAACCACCAACCTCAGCAAGTACCAAAGGCTCCTTGGTTCAACACTGAGCTAAAAATATTCTCTTTTATTGATACCCAGAATACTTAGAGAGTAGAAATGTACATTCTGAAGTAGGAGTATAGGACCAACTATGTACAGTATTACAACTTGGAGTCTCCCAGTGAAAGGAGGACATTTCTTGGCAGCATTATGTTGTTGTTGTGCTATTGCTTGAACTCACCAACAACCCTGGAATTCCCAGATAGTCTCCCATTTAAGCAGTCATCAGATTCTTAATTTTCAAGATCAACCAGTATTGACCAGGTCAGACCTGGGCAATCTTATGGCTCCCAGGCCACATCCAGCCCTTAGGCTATCCCTGTCTGGCCGGTGTGGATTGCTTTTATTTTGAAGGTGACCGTCCCGTTCCACCCCCACCCCCCCAATTTACCTATGTGCCTGTGTGTATGCCTATGCACCTTTACTGGCTGTTGGTACAACAGTTCCAGTTTCTCATGTGGCCTCTTGGGAAAATTAATTGCCCACCCCAGGCCTAGGTGCTGCTCACCGTGATGGCTTTTTATTTATTTAAAAGAGAATAAACAGTGGGGAGTAGAGTAAAACTGTAGAGTCCTTAATTGTATGCAGACAGGCCATGAAATAATCCCTGGTTGGGCTGTAAAATCTCTCATGAAAGTCCAAAGGGCCACCTCAGCTCTGTATCAACAATACTTGGGAAAACTGACCAACGGTCTGAGTTTTAAGAAAGGAACCTGTCTCATATAAAAGTTCAGAGGGAAAATATATTCAGAGAAAGTCTTCAGTTTACAACTGTTTGTTTAATGAGCATTCAACGTTACAACACCACTGAAAAAAGTGACCTGTGATTGGTCCTTGCACTTGTAATTTTTGCAATATCCCTGTGTCATATGATCAAAATTGGGCATTTGGAAACCAGTATGTATTTAACAATGGTTGCAGCATCCCGGGGTCACGTGATCTCCATTAGCAACCTTAGGGGATTCTGATAAGAAAAGTCAATGGTAGAATCTGGATTTACTTAACGATCACAACAAAGGCCATAAAATCAGGCACAATTCACTTAACAACTGAATTACCTTGCAATGGAAATTCCAGTCCCAACTGAGTTGTAAGTTGAGGACTACCTGTTCTGATTGTTTGGTTACACCAACCAAAGAAACCTTTGGAGCTTCCCAGGAGAATGGTCATCGTGGCAAGAACAGAAGCAGATGGGTGATGGGTCTCTATAAACCATCCCCTGTCAGATACGGATCTGATAATCCTTCCTCTTGCACCAAATGCATCAATGGAAAGATGACTACAGTCTAAAGTAGTTGTGTGTGTGCGCAAGAGGAACAAAGAACCTTTGTCTAATGGTTAAGGCACCAGGCTAGAAGCCAGGAGACAGTAAGTACTTTCAAGAACTAATCCTTACTATTTTGCAGACCCGTGTTTCTCAACCCTGATGAAATTTGGGCCAATCACCAGGAGACAGTGAGTTCAATCCTGCCTTAGGCATGAAAGCCAGTTGGGTGACTTTGGGCCAATCATTCTCTTTCACCTCAATTCATCTCACAGGGCTGTTGCTGTTGTGTGGGAAAGGAGGAGGAAGGAGTACTAGGTATGTTTGCTACCTTATTTTTAAAAACAATAAGGGTGGGGCATATATAAATCAATATAAAATAAAAAAGGAGACTAGAGTGAGAGCAGAAGATTTAATGAAAGGCAGTACTCATGGCTCTTCGAAGTGATCCCTAAGAAGAATGAAATAAGACAGAAGTCTTCAAGGCTTTAATGAATCCGTGCTTAATTTCCTCTCTTAATTTTCAATTAAATAACATTAATGAAAAGCACTGGGTTTCTCAACCTTGGTGGAAAATGAATTAAATGGTGAATTAGAAAGGGGTGGGGAGAGAGAGAGTGTAAATTTTCCCCTTCTCTTGCAACTGACAGTTGTCTTTTTGCAAGACAGATGAGAAATTTTGTGCCACTCTTTGGGGAAATTGGACTGGACTGGTCTCTGGTCAAAGCTCCTAGGGCTGAGAGAAAGTGACTAGCCCAAGGACACCAAGCTGGCTTCATGCCAGAGGCAGGACTAGAACTCACAGTCTCCCCAGTTTCTAGCCTGATATCTTAAACAACTACATCAACACGGCTCTAATTTGACTTTGCAAAGAGCAAAACAAAAAAGCAGGAAAGTGTCCATATGATTCCTAGCTCATGTTCAGAAACCAAATTTGATCAGACTGTCAACAGTGAATCCTCAATATTTATCAACCTGGGCATCTTGAAGATGCGTGGCTGGGGAATCCTGGGAGCTGATAGCCACACATCTTCAAGATGCCCAGGTTGAGAAACAATATTGTAGATAATTGATAATATGTTTGGTACCATACCATGGTTATCAAGGCGTGTTAGGGTATGTATACAGATGGGGAATAAGAGGTCACCAAGGAGGTCAAATGCTCAAATGCAATTTCTGTCTTCTGCAAGTCATGGCGTCTTGTTTGGAGGATGGTTAAGAAGCAGGAGTCATAAAATTTGCCCTGCGGTGTCACTTGGAAACGAAAAGAGCCAAAGTCCCTTTACAGGGATATTTAAAACTGGGGGTTGAGAAGCCGAACCTGGAAAGCGGGACCTCAGCCAAAAGGAAACGGAGCCTATTGCCAAATTAGGTAATAGAACTGCCTCTTCTAAATCCGATTTTTGGTAAACATCCTGGAGTTTATTCTTAAAAAAAAAAAAAGAAAGAAAGAACAAAACTAAATAAAAGCACGCATGACTTTGTTTTGCCTGAGCCAGACAGCAATAAACAAACAATGGCAACAATGCTTAATCATCTTTATATCGGGCAGATAAAAATGTCAATTAGAATTTCAGAGGTCAGCCACAGAAGCGAATTCCTGGCATCTGTACAGAACAATGAAAGGCTATTTTTCTCCTTAGAAAAACATTATCCTGAGCCGGAGCTTAGGCGATATCTCACCACCAACAACATTCCTGTCTCCTCCAATAAACAGAGTGATTATACCAATTGGCCATACCTAGACAATTACTTTTATTTATCAAGATTTGCTGGAAGTCAAATTCCCCTTCTTTCTTTTAAAAACAGAATGCAAAGGAGGAAAGGGAGGGTGAGGTACTAAGTGGGGGGAAAAAGAGAGATTGCTCAGAGATTATGCTGTCGAAGCAAGTTCCAAATAATCCTCCTTTAATGTCCTGGGGACATTTTTGTTTCTCACAAAGACACACAGGGGCACTCTAAAAATGAAAACAAGGGAAGGAGCATGCAAATCTGCTTCTCTTCGAGATCTCTCCCTTTGTACCTTATTTCTCCCAATTTCATTTCTTTAGGAAAACTGATTCTGCTCCCCATTCTTTTGTACAGTTAGTCCTCGGCTTACAACTAATTTGTTTAGTGACCATTCAAAGTTACAAGGGCACTGAAAAAAGTGACATAGGACCAATTTTCACAATCACGACCACTGCAGCGTCCCCAGGGTCACATGATCAAAATTCAGGTGTTTGGCAACTGATGATGGTTGCAGTGTTCTGGGGTCATGTGATCACGATTTGTAATCTTCCCGGATGGTCTAGGGAGATTCTCAGTTATCCAGATCATGGTTGTCCCAAAGGTGCTTTTTCAAGAGGCAACTGGATTTCCCTGGTTTTTCTCGGAAGACGTTTCACTTCTCATCCAAGAAGGTTCTTCAAGAGCCGAAGAAGCTTCTTGGATAAGAAGCAAAATGTCCTCCAAAAAAAACCAGAAAGTCCAGTTGCATCTTGAAAAATCACCTTTGGGACTTCCCAGATGGCTTCCGACAAGCAAAGTTAACGAGAAAATCCAGATTCTCTTAACAACTGCAGGAGTCACTTAATAACTACAATGATTTGTTTTAACAACTCTCGAATCTTGCTAGCTAACTCTTATTATTTCCTTAGACAGGTTAACCATGACAAATATCTTGTTGGCTTTCTGGTTTTGGAGGCTGTTGGATTCCGAAATAACTTTGGGTAGCTTGCATCCCAGGAGCAAGAATCAATTTAAAAAAGAGAAAAGATTCATACATACTCAGAAAAATACCACACAAATACCCCAAAATTTGGCAAAAAAGAATCACCAAGGGCCAGGATTATTAAACAGATCTTCTCTAACCATTAAGTGAATATCATGGTCATTCAGTGAATCTGGCTTCTCCCCTTAAGTTTGCTTGTTGGAAACTGGTTGGGAAGGTTGCAAATGGACACTGGAATTGCCAAGTGCACAAATTGTGATCATGGAGATGCTCTGCAGTAAATGTGAGTCCCAGTTGTAGACTTCAAATGTTCACTAAACAAATGGTTGTAAGTTGAGGACTACATGTATTTTTAAATCTTTTGAGATCCCTAACTCAAGACAATCAGACCATGTACTTCTGAAACCTTTTCTGCCCAGGTCACCCTAAGGGACATCCATCATGGACCAATATGTCTTCTGGAGTCCTTTTACCTAATAAAGCTAGAACGACATGATCTTGAGAGATCCTTTCCAGCTTGGAAAATCAATAAAAAGTGAATTTAAGACTTTATTTAGGAGGCTGCGAGGAGAACAAAATAAACTTCTTCGCCCTTCCATTGACTTAAACCTTTCAAGATTGATCCTGTAATGTTTTTTTTTTAAAGCTGAATCAACTTTTCAGACAAACTTAAGAGAAATCTCTGAACACACAATTTAACTCCATCTCATCCTGATTTATTGGGGGGAGGGGGAAAGCAGGAAAAATCAATAATAGTAAACATGGCTATTGTTAGTTTTGATGCCCACATCTTACCTCCTGAATCAAGTCTACATCATTTAAACCAATGTTTCTCAACTTTGACAACTTAAGATGGATGGACCATTTCCCAGAATTCCCTAGCCAGCCATATTGTCCAGGAAATTCTGGGACTTGAAGTCCATCCACTTAAAGTTGCCTTGGTTGCAAAACACTGCCTTAAACATTAACTGCTGAGGAGCAGTAATAGAGAAAAGCCACCCTGCATGTCAGTTTCCTGGGTGCATTTATAGGTAGTCCTCGACTTACAATCACAATTTAGCTCAAAATTTCTCTTGTGAGACAGTTGCTAAATGACCTTTGCCCCATTTTACAACCTTTATTGCTGGAGTTGTGAAGTGAATCACTGCAAGTTAAGTCAGTAACACAGTTGTTAAGTGAATCTGGCTTCCCCACTGCTTTTGCTTGTCAGGAGGTCGTAAAAGGTGATCACTTGACCTCAGGACACTTCAACTGTCTCATTCTCATTTTATACAAACAAAACAGAGAGAAAATCCCACTCCTAACTAGCAGTGATAACTACTTGCAGATGTTTGATCACCCAACTAGATAATATCATCAGTGTTGACATCTGCAAGAAACAACTGCAAGAAAACAGAGACCACCAAAGATCCTTCCTTCATTTCAACCCTGACCTACAAATATTCTCCTTTATTGGTATAGTTGTAAGTGCAAGGACAGGGTTTAAGTCACTTTTTTCCAATGAAGTTGTAACTTTGAATGATTGTAAGTCAGGGACTGTATAAAAGAGGAACTCCTGCATCTCCTTGAACAAGGAACTTCTGATGTGCCAAACCGATGAAGTTTTTTTTTTTTTAAGTAGCAGAGTAGAAAAGCTGGAGTGGGAAGAGTGGCAGCTACAGAAGCCAGAGATTGAGTCCTTCAGCAATGAACTAGCTCAAGTGAGAAGTAGGGAGCCCTGCTATGGAACAGAAACCATGGATCCAAATTTAGCACATGGCTCCTCTCCTAGCCCTGGATAAACCGAACGTGTCTGTGAGAAATTCCCAGCGGCCCTTGTCCTTTTCATGTATTTTGACAAGGCCAGCATCGCTGCCCTGATGATAGGAATACCGTGGGATGGATCCAAATTGGTTCCCCAGGCAACTGTTCGATAACAAGGCCAGGTCTTCAGAAGTCTCATACAGAAGCTAAAAAGAAAAGCATATTTCTCTTTTTTTCTGTCTAGAGTTGCACAAGTGGGCCTTGTTCTGTTTCTGAGAGATGGTGTTAGACCTGCTGAATCCTCAGTGTCTTCTGAAGGATGCCCTCAATTCTTTGGAGCTTCCCCGTGCAACAGAGCCAAAAACTACTAGAAACTTTCAAGATCCATTTAAAAAACAAGGCTCTAAAGCAGGGCCCTCCAAATTTGGCAACTTTTAAGACTTGTGGACTTCAACTCCCAGAATTCCCCAGCCAGCCTGGGCCTTTGGAGGCCCCTGCTGTAAAGGAAACAAGAGACACAAACGCTCCTCAAAATTCAATTGCTGAAGGGAAAAAACTCAAAAGGAGGGAAATTGCTGGGTCCTGCTGAAGTCTTGTGTGTTCTCTGCATGTGGAATTTTAATCAACAGTTGTTAACTCTCTACAGAAAACAGGAAATATATTTTAACATGAGAATTTTGCCCTCTGAACGTCTGGCAGTCAGTTCACCACCAGATAACACCAGGGGTCCAAAGCCCCTTCTGTAGGAGCAAGCATCTGCTTAAGCACGAACCTATATACTGCCTCTCCATATTTGATGTTTTGAGTTGGTACAACCCTGAATGCCTGGGTACAGAAAAGGCATGTATTTATCAGTAAATACATCTGTTAAAATAAAATTCTTACAAATAGAAGCATCTTTATTCAGATATGGAGAAGCCTGAAAAAAATGAGGCTGCTTTAATGAAAGGCAAAGAGAAAGCACTTTTTCCAAATATTCGTCTGTGTGTCTATCTAACCATCCATTCATCCAAACATCTACCCATCCATTCATAAAATATATATTCATCCATCCAATTCATAAAGCTGCTTATCTCAACAAGTGACTCTACTGGGACAATTTCAGTCATGTCTCTATGGCTATTTGTCAGAAATGGTGTAGGGTCTCCTGTGGAGGGTTGGACGAGATGACCTACAAGGTCCCTTCCAACTCTGTTAATCTGTTTTGTTTTGTTTTTAAATCCAGAGATGCAGAAAAGCAGAGTCCGACCAACTGATCCAGAAGTCAAAAAAAAAGCACTGGAAACGTATGAAGAATGAATAATTACAATTTGGGTTGGCTATGGCCTTTACCAAAAGAAGCTTTTGTGCATTTTGTGGTTCCACAACGTACTTTCACACATACACTGCTCAAAAAAATAAAGGGAACACTCAAACAACACAATTTAACTCCAAGTCAATCACACTTTTGTGAAATCAAACTGTCCACTTGGGTAGTAATACTGATTGACAATCAATTTCACATGCTGTTGTGCAAATGGCAGAGACAACAGGTGGAAAGCATAGGCAGTTAGCAAGACATCCCCAATAAAGGAGGGGATCTGCAGGTGATGACCACTTCTCAGTTCCTAGGCTTTCTGGCTGATGGTTTGGTCACTTGAATGCTGGCGGTGCTTTCACTCTAGTGGTAGCATGAGATGGAGTCTACAACCCACACAAGTGGCTCAGGTAGTGCAGCTCATCCAGGATGGCACATCAATGCAAGCTGTGGCAAGAAGGTTTGCTGTGTCTGTCAGCGTAGTATCCAGAGCATGGAGGCGCTACCAGGAGACAGGTCAGTACATCAGGAGATGTGGAGGAGGCCGTAGGAGGGCAATAACCCAGCATCAGGACTGCTACCTCCGCCTTTGTGCAAGGAGGGACAGGAGGAGCACAACCAGAGCCCTGCAAAATGACCTCCAGTGGGCCATAAATGTGCATGTGGCTGTTCAAACGGTCAGAAAGAGACTCCATGAGGGTGGTAGGAGGGCCCGACGTCCACAGATGAGGGTTGTGCTTACAGCCCAACACCGTGTGGGACGTTTGGCATTTACCAGAGAACACCAAGATTGGCAAATTCGCCACTGGCACCCTGTGCTCTTCGCAGATGAAAGCAGGTTCACACTGAGCACATGTGACAGACGTGACCAGGTCTGGAGACGCCGTGGAGAACGTTCTGCTGCCTGCAACATTCTCCAGCATGACCAGTTTGGCAGTAGGTCAGTAATGGTGTGGGGTGGCATTTATTTAGGGGAGCGCACAGCCCTCCATGTGCTCACCAGAGGTAGCCTGACTGCCTTTAGGTACCGAGATGAGATCCTCAGACCCCTTGTGAGACCATATGCTGGTGTGGTTGGCCCTGGGTTCCTCCTCATGCACGACAATGCTAGACCTCATGTGGCTGGAGCTAGACCTCATGTGGCAGTTCCTGCAAGACGAAGGCATTGATGCCATGGACTGGCCCGCCTGTTCCCCAGACCTGAATCCAATTGAGCACATCTGGGACATCATGTCTCGCTCCATCCACCAACACCATGTTGCACCACAGACTGTCCAGAAGTTGGGGGATGCTTTAGTCCAGCTGTGGGAGGGATCCCTCAGGAGACCATCCACCACCTCATCAGGAGCAGGCCCAGGAGTTGTAGGGAAATCATACAGGCACATGGAGGCCACACACACTACTGAGCCACATTTTGACTTGTTTTAAGGACATTACATCAAAGTTGGATCAGCCTGTAGTGTTTTTTCCACTTTAATTTTGAGTGTAACTCCAAATCCAGACCTCCATGGGTTGCTACATTTGATTTCCATTGATAATTTTTGTGTGATTTTGTTGTCAGCACATTCAGCTATGTCATGAACAAAGTATTTAATAAGAATATTTCATTCATTCAGATCTAAGATGCCTTATTTTTATGTTCCCTTTATTTTTTTGAGCAGTGTATAAACATGGCTCTGAAAGAAAGCACTAGGGAAATATTTCTGTTCTCATCCACCTCTACTGGTTAATGTTATTGTAATATATATTAACTGTCACTACTATTTTGATGCCTTTAACCTTTATTTCTTGCTCAGAGCAGTTTTGGAGTAGAGTGATGCAGTAATGCCATCAATCAGTCAATCAATCACTATAAGCCCAGCATGGTATCTGAAACATAATGTCCCATTGATTAGTAAATGGGGAAAATGGTAGACGTAGGCAAGAGCAAACATGTTTGATCCACGCCGATGCCAAGACCAGCCCCATATTTGGTAGAATGAAGGGGCTGTAGGTCGCAGGAGGTAGGAAGAGATGGCAAGGTAGTGGAGGGCAAGGCTGCCTTATTATTTATCATGTACAGTTAGTCCTCGTTTAGCGGCCACAAACGGAACTGGCAATTTGGCCATTAAACAAAGTGGTTGCTAAGTGAAACTGTACCTTAATTCAGCTTTCCTTGGCTTTATAGACCTGTGAAGGTCACAAATGCAAAGATTTCACAGTTACGTTAACTTTGCAACCAAAGCCCACATTTTGGCTTGTAAAGTCAAGGAAAGCTAAACCAAGGTCATAAGCACAGTCATGGGTCCACTTAGTAATGGCTTCGCTTAACAGCTGAGTTATCAGTCCCAACTGTGGTCACTAAATGAGGACTATCTGTTGTGATTGCCAGCTCTGTCATTTTTTGCTTCAAGGCTAATGGGGGAAGTGAGGTGATGTCAGCCCTTCAAAGCAAAGCAGGCAACAACACTTACATTATGAATGCTAATTTTTATTATAAAGTCAATAACAGAAGCTTGCAGGTCTGAATTAGCTTCCCTCCTCTTCTACCTTCTATCTTCAAGAGGACTAGGATGAGTCAGGCTCTGGTTATGCCTTTTCCTCCTGTTCCTTAAGATTATTTTTGCTGCCCACTGTTGGTCAGCATCTGGTCCTTTGGGCAGCAATGCCCTTGGGCCAACTCTTATTACTGCCAAGGTAAGAAAGCAGTGGCATTAAACAACCAGCAGGAAAACCAAGAGGGAGTACTGAACACCTTCCTTGCCAAGTCCTCTCTGCTTTTGCAAAATAAAATACAATTTCTCTCTGACACGTTTAGCTGAGAAATGATAAGCTGGGAATGGTCCAGAGTTGGAGAGAAAAGATTTGATGTTCTTGCTTCTTAAGATTCGGCTTTACAAATGAGGCCATTTTTGCTTCCTAGTCAACTGGCATGGACCATGTTAGGATACTCTGGTCAATCCGCAGGGACGTCTAGAGTCAAGTTACATCAATGCAAGCTGATCCTGGGGCCTGGTTTCTCTGTCCCAGCTGATAATCACCAACTGACCTTAAGATCAAAATTGAAATAGAAGTGGCGGCAACCACAGGACACCAGCCTTTTATGATTTATATCGCATCTAATTTGCATTGTGCTCCAACAAACCTTATCTCTTTTTTGTACTTGGGGAACGCACAGACTGGATTTTAAATTCTGGTCATTCTACAGCCATGGAAAAGCAGTTGTCAATTATCTTAAACAGCTTCCTGGGCTTCAACTTGAGAAAAATACCACCAACCGCCTTTTATTTTTATAGTTCAAAAATCTTGGGGCTGCAGAGCTCTAGATTAAACTTCTTAGACCTATCAACTTTTTCTATAAACAACAAGTTAGTTCAGGATCCAGAGGATATATTTTTTTAAAGCCAGTCCCTTTTTTTAAATCCATGCAGTATCCATGTGATAAATGTGATTACATCATATTTATTCTTCTGCCACACTGTTTTGCAATTCACCTCCATGTACCCTCTAAAGCAGGGGGTCTCTAAACCTGGGAAGTTTAAGAATTAAATTCCCAGAATTCTCCAGCCAGCTGTTTACAAGTCTTAAAGTTGTCAAGTTTGGAGACCCGTGCTCTAGATCAGGGGTTGCCAACCTTTTGGACCTCAGAGATCACAAAACTAATAATTTTAAATCCTGCAGACCACTAATATGAATTTTGACTGATAGTGGTTTGCTGACGTTTTCCTAGGGTCTCTGCAGAAAGCAGCAGAGACCCTGGGAAAATCCCCAAAAAAGTCTGCAGGAAAATTCCCCACCTCGTTTTCCTACCTATCGATCATTCTTCATTTAGGATCGCAGGATACTGTCTCCAGCTCTGTTCTCGGGGGCGGGGGGCGGGGGGCGGGGGAGAGAGAGAGACTTTTGGCTTCATGCAAGGAAAGCAGAAGAAGCAGCAGGTGTCTTTCTTTCTCTCTCCCAAACTGCGCCAGGAATGAGCCTTTGTGAGACTTGTCGTGCCGCCGCAGCCTCTTTGAGCAGGGATGCCTTGCAGGGTCCCAAAGACTCATTTCTGCCAGAGTTTGGGGGAGAGAAAGAAAGACTTTTGCTGTGTTCCTTGCATGAAGGCAAAAGCAGAAGATGAAAAAAGCAGCAAGAAGCAGCTTGGTGGCCAGGCCAGGCTTGTGTGGAAAGTTCTTCCCCTCTGTCTTTTCCCCCCTCCCCTTACTACCTTGTGTTGTTCTCAATGAAAGCGATACAAGTCTTGTGTTCCCACAGGCCATGTGGACGGCAACAGCCTTGTGTTTCTGCGCAGCCTGGATTAATTGCTTTGGGGGTGACATTTCTCTGCAGACCATCAAATTTTTCTTGCAGACCGCCCACTGGGTTGGTGACCACAACTGTAGATCAGTGTTTCTGAACCTCAGCAATCTTAAGATGTGTGGACTTCAAGTCCCAGAATCCCCAGCCAGCATGGTTGAAGATGAGTTGAAGCCAACACATCTTAAAATGCTAAGATTGAGAAACATTAGTCTAAATCAAATCTCTCTCCAAATATCTACACTTTCCTTTTTTTTTATCTTAATGCTTGGCTTTCTTATTAGTACAGGAAGATCCTGCTTCACTTCATCTAATGCTAGGCTATTGGATTGATCACAATCTAGAATAAAGACTTCGAGTCAAGCTTGACCTTGGACGACACATCCACATGGCTTTCGTACAGATACAGGTCGTCCTCTATTTACAACCATAATTGCACCCAGAATTAGGTTGTAGGTCATGGCAGTCATTAAGGGTCGCCATGTCATTGAGTCCAATTTTACTTTTTTTTTGTGGGGGTTGTTAAGTGAATGTCCCAATTGTTAAGTAAAACCATTTTCTCCAGCTGATGTCTTTTGATGGAAACCAGAAGTTCTCCTCCCACACATACACAAAAAACTATTGTAAATCGCATTCATGTGACCGCAGGTTGCTGCTAACAACCACAAATGTGGGGCACCCACAATGCAATCATGTGACCATGGGAGTGCGGATGGGTGGGTGTTGGAACTTTGAAACAGGGTCATAAGTAGTTCTGGGAGATCCATGGTAACTCAAGGACTATTTGTTTAGTTTCATACTGCCTTCTTCCAAAATGCTGGTTCAACTTCCCTATTCCCCTCCTGGAATTTCCCCTCCTGGTGGTCTCCTGTCTATGTTTCATGCCTACTTAGTTCAGCTGAGATGCTGTCAGCAGTTTGTTATTAATTGCATTTTATGGACAAATCAATCCCAACTACAAGCTCCATCTGTGCAGCAGCAAACTTAAAACAAAAGCACTGGTGATATGATTCTTAGTGGCTGCCTGCAATTCCAGTTTTCCGATCCCAACTTCTTCTTGAAATCCCACCCCAGAAGTTCAAGGATTTGTTTGCAGGGCCAGAGGTTAGAAGCGCAAATCCCTCCATTCTGTCAGGGCCAGAAATCAGGAAGCGAGCTGAAAGCTTTTCCGCCAGCCGCCTCGAGCTCAAGGAAATGGGTCTTGGCGGCTGTGCTCATGTGAAATTTCCTGGGCTTGTTAGAGGCTTTGATTTTGCTCTGAAGCTTTAAACTTTTCTTTGGCAAATTCCCTAAACTAATTCACTACACGCATTACTCCAAGAAGCTGACACATTTGTGGCTTGCAAGACAATCCACGCAGGGGCTGGCAAGGTGCCCACCCCCCTTTGCAGAATGTAAAAACACATGTGGGTTTAAGAGTTTCAACCATGAGAGATAAATTATGCAACTCTCAGGAGTTCTGCTTTTAATTTGGGGAAGAAACCACAAGCTCATCTGGGCTCTCCCATTTCAGTTTAATATGTTTAGGTTTAAAGAGTGTGTGTGTGTGTCTGTGTGTCTGTGTGTGTGTGTTGACATACTTAACTTATTCCTATATTAGAGAAATTAATGACTGAAACTTTGGATTTATTTCAGCTCACTTGCTGTAAGCTGAGAATATCAGTGCCATCTGTATTCTGCCACTACAGACCATATGATCGAATCTTCTTCCACATTAATTAAACTGAAATCCTTGCACCCAGAAATCTAGCTTACCAAACTGAGCTGACATGCTACATTTCTATATGCAAGGCATGTGGATGCATATGTACAGTATACTAACTGAGAAAGTGAGCCTTGCATTTTAGAATAGAATAGAATTCTTTATTGGCCCAGTGTGCTCGGACACACAAGGAATTTGTCTCCAGCGCATAAGCTCACAGTATACATATAAACAGCAAGTCATAGGTCACAGGTCATAAATCATAGTTACAATCATTAATCATAAGTTACAAATAACAATTGATAAATCTTAAGAAACCAATAGGAGAAGATAGTAGGAAAGATGAGAAGATGAGAAAAGATGACAAATGAGACGGTGCTGTGGGAATTAAGTGTTCAGCAGAAGGATGTCATGGGGAAAAAAGCTATTTTTATGTCTAGTCTAGTTGGTATGCAATGCCCTATAGCGGCATCCTGAGGGGAAAAATTGAAACAGTTTGTGTCCAGGGTGTGAGGGGTCTGTAGATATTTCCTCAGCCTCTTTCTGGTTTGTGCAATATGCAGGTCCTCAATGGAAGGTAGGCTGGTTGCAGTGTTTTTTTCTGCAGTCCTAACTATCACTTGAAGTCTGTATCCCACCTGTTTGTATTAGGTGAGCCGTAACCACAGTGCCAAGCAAATTGATCCCCATCTCACTGAAAAACTAACTTGGCTAGCAGGGCCTTTGAAGAATGGAATACAGGTCACATCATTGAGCCAGAGGTCTACCCAGGAAACTGGATCCAAAATAGGAAAAATCCCTTAATTCTCTCCCACCATGTTCACCCAAACAAAAATAACTCCTTCTTTCAGAAAAAGAGCAGAGCTGGGAGCATGTAAATGGATGCCTTCCTGCCTGCATAATTGAGTGTTGTGACTGACCTGGGGTCTATACAAATCCAAAAAGCTACAAAAAGCTTGCAATGACCAAGATCAGGGGTGGGATTTTACCAGTTCGCACCTATTTGCGAGAACAGGTTGTTACTGGCCTAATCCTGTAAGGAAGGCAGGAAGGAAACATTCTGGGGTTGCTTATAGAAACTGCCTCTCCATTAAACCTGATTACATTCTTAGCAGGACTAGACTTCCTGTCTCAGGAACGTCTCTGGAGTTTTTTTCCCCTCCTTTGCTGGTACTTTGCTTGTGTGGAGTGACCATTCAAAGTTGAAAAAAGTGACTTATGACCCTTTTTCACACTTATGACTGTTGAAGCATCCCCAGTCACGAGAGGCCAGGTGAGGAGATGCGTGCCTCGTTGTGAGTGATGTTGAGTTGACCACGCCCAGCCAGCCACATGACCACCAAGCCGTGTCTACCCCAGTCACATGACCACCAAGCCACACCAATCAACTAAGCCACACACACAGAACCGGTTGTTAAAAAATTTGAATCCCACCCCTGACCATGATATATAGTTTTGATCAGCCAATGCCATGTAATTCAATTATTTAAAACAATGGGAATAGTTAGTTTTACATCAAAAACACTGGGTCTTCCTGCTCAATGATGGAATTCGAAATTCAAAGTGTCCCAATCCAATGGCTTTTACTTGAATGCCTTCAGTGAAATGGACCCTGCTGCCCTTAAGAATAGTTGTAGCCATGAGCTGCTTTTCCCATTGGGACTCGGAGGTTGCACAGAGCAGATCTTGGAGTTCTTATGTGGGACGCTCTGTCGGGTACTTGAAGATTCCTATCATACACGTAGTCCCAAAAGTGTTTATTTCTTTCCAAAAGGAAACTGGACTTTTCTTTCATTTCTCATCCAAGAAGCTTCTTCAAGTTCTAACTTCTTGGATAACATATGAAACGTTTTCAGAGGGGAAAAAAAACCAAGAAAATTCAGTTGACTTTTTGAATCAACCATGACCTGGACGATTGAGAATTTCCATAGATATTATACAGGTAATCCTCGACTTATAAACCACAATGGGGACTGGAACTTCTGTTGCTAAGTGAGACAGTTATAGGGCATCCACTTTGATTACCTTTCTTGCTAAATTTGTTGAGTGAATCACTCCAATGATTAAGTGAATCACATGGTCATAAAGCAAATCCAGCTTCCCCCACTGATTTTGCTTAATGAAAGCCAGCCGGGAAGGTCACAGATGGAGATCACATGATTCCGGGACACAGCAACCGTCATAAATATATGCCAGTTGCCGGGCATTAAGATCATGTTACCTTAGGGCAGGGGTGGGATTCAAAAATCCCAGCAACTGGTTCGCTACCCAGTTGCTGGGTGGACGGGGCCTACCAGAACTTACGGGAGGGCCATTTTTCGCCTTCCCAAGGGTCCAGAGGCTTCCCTCAGGCCTCTGGGAGGGCAAAAAAGCCCCCCCAGGCTCTGGAGGCCTTCTGGAAACCGGAAACAGGCCCATTTCCAGATTTCTGGTACTTTGGGGGGGATCCCCCCCCTCCCAGAGCCTCCAGGAGGACCTTACACTTACCTGCATCAAAAATGGGCTGCCTGGAGGTTCCTAGGAGGGGAAGGGTGGGTTGGGCCAGTCGGTCAATTCAAATATAACCTCTGGTTTGCCTGAACCGGTCCAAACTGGTAGAATCCCACCTCTGTCATAGGGATGCTGCAAAGTATGAGACTGGTAATAGGTCTGAGACTGTAACTGAGAATGTAAGTATGAGACTGGTAATAGGCTTTCAGTGTTGTTGGAGCTTCAAATGGTCATAAAATGAAGAGTTGTAAGTGAAGAACGACTTGCATTTCACAGAGCTGAAATATCCTGATCACTCTTGTATTGCTTCTCAGAATCAGTCCAACTTTCTTCCACACCTTCCCTAAAGAAAGATTCCCTGAATGGGATGCAAAACTTGTGATGGGGTGGACTAATGCAGAACAAGGTAAACTATTTTTTGCCCTGATTTGGCCATTAAACGTCTACTGATGCAGCCTGAAAACTGCATTTGCCTTAATAGCAGCCATATCCTGCTTCTAGCTTATTATATTCGGCACGGGGTCAATGATAACTCAGAGACCAGACATTCCATAAAGCCAAAGAACATTCTCATTCCAAAGAAAGCTTTGTCTTTATCCATCACAACTCTGAGCGCACAGGTGTGTTTAAGAGAGGTTGAGCCATAGCATAGAACAACAGTATCGGCACCATCTGATGCAGTGTTTTTCAGTGTTGGCAATTTTAAGATGGATGGACTTCAACTCCCAGCAAAGCTGGCTGGGGAATCTTGGGAGTTGAAGTTCACCCACCTTAAAGTTGCCAAGGCTGACAGCTGGCAGGTCACTTCTAACCATCAACCATCGTGGAGCTGAACAAATGAGAACTGTATAAAAAGCCAGCATGGATGAGTGTCTCAGAATTGTTCCAGTTCTCCAAGTTATATTGGTCCAGAATGACGATGCTATGCAATCCAGGGGAAAAAAAATGTAAATTAATTTTATTTGTAAAATGTGCACAGTTTAAAAACAACCAAAGGCAATCAAAACAAATAGAAATCATAGTAAAAATATAATAAACCATATGGTGCAGCTTTGGAAGACAAAACACACAAAACAAAAAACAAAACTAAGGCAGAGAGAAAGTAGGTAAAAATAACTGCTCATAATTTCAAGGTATTTATGCACACTTGACTTACTGACAAGTTTTAATATATGCTGTCAGTGAATATTTTATTTGGTGAATTAGTAACTTTTGGCATGAATGGAAGTGAAACCCGCAAAGGCCCTTTCTTGAATTCAGTAATATAATCAGTAGATTAACTGCAAATAAATCAGAAATAAATCAGCTTATGGGCCAAGCACTGTTTTAAATGAATAATTCTTGGCAAAGAATTTTAGATCTTGGGCTTAATTGCTCAAGATAGGCTGTATCAATAGAAAATACATCCTCCTGGGAGGAAAGGAAATGTCAGAATTAAGTCCAAGGATATCAATACTGGAGAAAAGAAGGAGAGATATAAGCAGTCATTAGATTGCTGAGCTACATCTTAAGATTGGCAAACTGCAACCTCAACTTACAACCATTAGCTTAGTGACCATTCAAAGTTCCAACAGCACTGAAAAAAGTGACTTGTGGCCAGAAGTATGGAGTTTTACAGGTAGTCTTTGACTTACAATCACAATTGAGCTCAAAACTGATGTTGCCAAGTGTGACATTTTACAACCTTTCTTGCCACAGTTGTTCAATGAATCACAGCAGTTATTAAGTTAGTACCATGGTTGTTAAGTGAATCTGGTTTCCCCATGGACGTTGCTTGTTGAAAGGTCACAAAAGGGGATCAAATGACCCCCTGGACACTGCGCTGGTCATAAACATGAACCAGTTGCCAAACATCCAAATTTTGACCAGGTGACCATGTGGATCCTACAATGGTCATAAAATGTGACAAACGGTCATAAGTCATATTTTTCAGTGTCCCTGTAACTTTGAATAGTCACTAAATGAAAGATTGTAAGTCCAGGACCACCTATACTTTGGGGTGGCATACAAGAGGAGATACTGTGTCACACATTTCCACAGATAGATAAGAGCTGTGATGGTGCAGTGGTTAGAGTGCAGTACTGCAGGCTGACTGCCAGCTGATTGCAATTTGGCAGTTCAAATCTCACTAGGCTCAAGGTTGACTCATCCTTCCGAGGTCAGTAAAATGAGGACCCAAATTGTTGGGGGGCAATATGATGGCTCTGTAAACCATTTAGAGAGGACTGTAAAAGCACTGTAAAGCGGTATATAAGTCATAAGTGCTATTGCTGTTGCTATAGTGTCAAAACTCCCCTTCCACCCAGTTTTTCACCCAACTGAGTCAGATTAAAGCAATGAGGAGGACCTCACCTGGAGAAAGCCCTCCTCTGCACTTCCCTTTCACAAGGGCAGGGAGGCTCAACCGAGCAGCTGCTGCCTGTTGGATCCAGCTCCAAGCAGCAGCTTTGTTTCATAGAGAGCATCCTGAAGTGTCTTCATCACGGGGTAAAATCTGAAGCTCTACTATGAGTGGAAGGCGGGGAGAAAGGGAGGAGGGGGGAGAAAGAAGGGAAGAGGTGGGAAATGGCTCTGCTCATACCCCAGCCACACTACAGGTGAGAGAGGAGAAGTAACTGTAGTATGCCTCGGGGGCATTAATTAAACCTTTTGGAGGGAGGGGGAAAAACACATCCTTATTCCCTTAATAAGAAAAATCAAGCCCTAGAATTTGACGCCAAAAGGCCCTCCGCTATTTCCATTCTAAAACTTGTCACCTTTGCACTGCCTGCAGGGAATGACACAAAGACCACACAGGAGCGGTTCGAGGCTTCCCTGTTGAACAGCTCCTCATTAGGTCCTTGCAAGCTGTCAGACTTCCAGATTTAAACAAAAAAATGGGTAAAAAAAGAAGAAAAGTGCCAGACCTGAAACTTAAGGAATTTTGCATGCACATAGTTGGGAGCAAGAATGTCCAACACTCTCACTGGTCAAAGCGGATTGCGTATACAACCACAGTATTGGTGGACACATTTTCACCAGGGTCAACCATACCCCCCCCCCCAAAAAAAAAGAGATCTCTCATCCCCACGGAAAACACATGCTTCTTTTTCCAAGGCAATTAATTGGCAAATGGAGCCAGTTATAATTGTAGACAGAACATGCCCTTTTCCAACAGTTTTCATTAGAAAGATTCCAGAAGAGAAAACAAAGAAAGCAAAGGAACAGCAGAAGTGAACCAAGGGCAAAGGCGGTGGTGAAAAACCCACAACTTTCGGAAATAAAAAATATGGTGCTTCAAACTTTGCTAGCCTCCCATATCTGGATTCAATTCTTAGATTGAAACCCCAAAATATATGAAGTTTCCTGAGTTATCCTTTGAAAAAAAATGGACTAATAGCAACATGTTCCAGGACCAGGCAGTATCCCCAGCTAGAAGGGAATATCTGTCACTCAGGATTGAAGTGAGGGATTCTTGGTAGTCTCTGAGCTTGGTTGGTTTCTTGAAGATGTTTTTTGCAGGTGTCAGCACTGATAATATTACCTAGTTGGGTAATGAAACGTCTGCAACCAAGCAACCAAGCTCAGAGATCAGCGGGAGGTTGGACTAGATGACCTACAAGGTCCCTTCCAACTCTTAACCCGAGAAACCCAGCTATTTGAAATCCAATCTGAAAACCTGACCTTCTTCATCTTGCCCCCAATGAATGATAGTCCTTCCTTAAATCACTCTCAGCCCAATTATTTCCCTTTATCTCAGATCAACCACATAGGTCCGAAACAACAGATTTGGTCACTCTTTCAGAAGACTGTATCCCACTGCATGGATTCTCAAGTGCAAAGATTAAGCCCATCATGTATAGCTGAGGCATCACATGGAACAAAATCGAGTGACATTTATCATGTCTTTCTCTCTCTCCAAGATCTAGCTGTATATCCATCCAGCCATCCCAAAGCAGAAAGCCTCACCAAGCCCTTTTATACTTAAGCCAGCTCTTTATCAGGTTCTCTTCTTGGCTTTGCTTTCAATCATTGATGGAATTATTATTCCTGCTTATGTTTTAAAGTCACAGCAGTTAAATTTATTCTAAACAATAAGGCTGCATTTAAAAAAAAATATCCTGAAAGCACAGGCTCACTGAGTTGGAAAAGTCGATTTAGGTGATCAAATCCAGGTCCTTGCTTTGTATAAGATTCTAAAATTAAAGCACAGCAACAGAATGTCTGTAAAGATGGAAACGTCCTTTCCACAAAAAGGGGAAAGATGGAGAACCCATAATTTACCTAACTGTCTCCTCTTTCCAAATAATCAAATGTGTAAGAAACTAAAAGGAAATCCAACTTTATGGGTAACTATGGCAGCAGATTTTCCCACAGTGGGTTGCTTTACAGCAGTGGTCACCAACCAGTGGGCTACAGCAAGAAAATTTTGGTGGGCCGCAGAGAAATGTCACCCCCAGAGCAATTAATCCAGGCTGCGAGGGAACACAAGGCTGCGCCGCCCACATGGTCCGCGGGTACCCTCCCCGCTCACTTACTCCTTACCTGGCAAACCTGCCTGTGAAGTTGCTATTTTTCCTTTTTTTTCCCCCCAACCATCAGCTGTTCTGCTGTGCTGGGAGATTTAGATAAGCTAGAAAGCAGGAAATCATTGGATTTCTTGCTTTCTAGCTTATCTTTAGCTCTTCGGCTCTGATTTTAAACAGAGCCGAATTTTTCTTAGGACTGAAGCTTCTATTATTCAGTGCAGGTAGTTGATGGCAGAAAGATAGATCTTTGAATGAATCTGTGATTCTGTGAGCAACTCAATCTGCCTGCCTGCTTTGCCTGATTTTGGGTAAAAGTTGCTCTTTTTTATAAAAAAAATCAATATTTACATACATGGTGTTTTGTGAGTTAATTTTATGAGTTTGCTTGCAAGCAAATTTTATGTAAGACTCAGGTAGTCGATGGCAGAAAGATAGATCTCTGAATCTGTGATTGTGAGCAATTCAATCTGCCTGCCTGCTTTGCCTGATTTGGGGTTAAAGTTGCTCTTTTTTATATAAAAAATTCAATATTTACATAAATATTTATAATATATACAAACAAGCCATGCCCAGCCAGTCACATGACCACCAAGCTACACCCACAAATTAGGCCACGCCCACAGATCTGGTTGTGAAGAAATTCAAATCCCACCCCTGCTTCTGTGTTTGTGTGTGTGAGAGAGAGAGCAGGGGGAGAAAGAGAGGTTAGATCAGATTTCTCTCTCTCTCCCTTTCTTTCCCACCAACATCAGCAAGTCATCGTCAGTCAAAATTTATACTAGTGTTCCCCAGGATTTAAAATTAGGGAGTCTGGTGGTCCCTGAGGTTCAAAAGGTTGGTGACCCCTGCTTTACAGAAGCCTCTCATGAAACGTGCATTAAGAATCCTTTCTGATCGCACAAAAGTAAAGACACAAGATCTGAAATAGAAATAAAATATGTATGGCTCTAATGGAAGATTGCAAAAGACTCATGGAAGGATAGGCACCAAATGATGTTCGCCAGTGAGAAAGAAACATTCACAATTCACAAAGTACTACTGGAGAACATTTGGACATTGCAAATAAAAGTAGTTGCTTCCTCTTTTCTCACACACACACACACACACACACACACACACACACACACACACACACCATCCACAGCCCACAATAAACAGACTTGCTTTTTCAGTGAGCCAAAGAAAATCCATACGACGTTTAAAAAATAATGTTGGGGGGTCCATTCCCCTCCTTACCTCTGTGTCTGTTGGTGGTCTTGTCAAACATAAGCATGGCGTCTTCTACCTGCAAGACACAAGGATACCCTTGATTTAGAGGTTGTGAAATACAGTCTCACAAATTGTGAAGCAATTGAGGGGCACTGTGAGCAATGTGACCCGGGGCATCAAACCTCCTTTTTCTGCATCATTAGGTTGGGTACCAAAGACAAAACAATATTCATGGCACCCAGAGATCGATGGCATCGGTAAGTAATTCAGTTATTACAAGAGTGTTGAAATTCTGGGTAGTTTATCTTCTCAATTAAACAGGCTTTGCCTGTTGTATCTCCCTATATTCCCTGACCTTGGATACCTGATTTTGTATTCTCACCAACAATTGTGTGAATGTTATCTTCATCCATTTCCAATTTTACTTTGCATCGCAGTATAGGTCAGTTTGGAAAAAATTCAAAACAACATGTGCCAGCAGTCTTGATCCCTTTTTCCACCTTTTCGACAGTCCTAATTTAAACTAAAGTTATGTTCTCCCACTTTGGGAGCTTCAAGGCTGAATGGAAACAGGATGTCATACCTTCCTTTTACAGTTTTCCATTCCCTGTATGAGAGTCTTAGTGCATTTCATGGGGAAAGAAGTCTTACAATCATATACTTGCATCTCACCGAAACATTTCTCTGAGGCAGTGCCACAAAAATCATAAAGCCACTTTGCCCCACATGCCTTAGCAACTTCTGCCACATCTATGAAAAACCATTAAAAAAATAATTTCTATCAAGCCCAGCCCAAGAATGACTTAGAACAATCCAGACAAAGTTCAGTTCATTATTTCTTTATTTCCAAAAGACAGAATCTTGCCAGACTAAACCTTTACTATTCTCGCCCTAGTGGAAATACTCATCACGCTTGGGAGATTCGAGGAAGTGGCTATCCTAATTCTCTATCTCTTTTCCTGTGTTGCCTCTTAACTTGCTCCCCTCCTTAGAATATGCTTCTTCCTTCCTAGGAAAATTCCACTGCAATATACAACTCCAACAAGCCTTCTTTATTTGTTTTAGCCTCCAGTCCCCCAATCATCTTGGTTGCTCTTCTCTGCACTCTTTCCAGAATCTCAACATCTTTTTTACGTTGTGGTGAGCAGAACTGGGTGCAGTATTCCAAGTGTGGCCTTCCCAAGGCATTATAAAGTGGTATTAACACTTCACGTAATTTTGATTCTATCTCTCTTTTAATGCAGCCGAGAACTGTGTTGGCTTTTTTGGTAACGCAGCTCACTGCTGGCTCAACAAGACACAGATCGGTGGTGGGATTCAATTTTTTTTACTCCTGGTTCTATGAGCATGGCTTGGTGGGCGTGGCAGGGGAAAGATACTGTAAAATCTCCAGTCAGAGGTGGGATTTGCCGGTTCTCTGAACTACTCAAAATTTCTGCTACCGGTTCTCCAGAACTGATCAGAACCTGCTGAATACCCCCTCTGATGCAGATGGGGATGTTTCCTTCTGAAGGTCCAGTACCAAAAAGTTACTTGGAGAACCAGAATCAAGTTTCTGCCAGTGAGATCTTGAAGAACAGTGATGGAAAAACAGTGATCCAACCAGCTGTGGTATACCTCAGTGGCAAGGTGACTGGAACCTGGGCTGCAAAACTCCAGAAAAGCCATGAGATGGCAACAGCAAAGAATGAGAAATGCTTGCGTTTCTTTGAATCAATCATCTCTCCTCTTCACCTACATTTCTGCAGCCCAGGTGTGGTCAACCTACTTGGAAGAACTAGAGAGAGAGAGAGAGAGAGAGGGAGGGAGGGAGGGAGGGAGG